>JALJVW010000172.1:4222500-4860000 GCA_024865655.1 Emberiza elegans
AGAGCTGGTCCTGGAACTTAAGACTTTGGCTGGGCTCCATAGCAGGCCTGAGCAGATGGGATCTCCTTTGAGAAGATGTTTACATCAGACGACTGGAGGATCCTGTAGAACCTGTGTGCCTGCAGAGATAGAAAATGGTCTGTAGTTAATGACTGTGAGCTTGTTGCACAGTGGTGGGATGTTTGCTGTGCCTGTACGATGGGTGGTTCAGTGGCCATTTCCAGATCTGCCTGTGAAGCTGGAGGACTGAGGTTGTGGTGTCACAGCTGCACATGTAGGTGGGTGCCGGATGGTTTAATCTGCTCCAGCTTCCTTAGTGGGGCTGAACACTAACCCTACAAACAAAATTACTTAGCTTTAGGTCAAATAATCTATGAAAACCTGGGGTTTCACAGATGGCTCTCTTGAGGACTGTAGGAGCGATAAAGTACATTTGTAGTGGTGTAGTTTCTGGAGTAGTACTCCAAAAGGAAGTACTGTGGTTGTTGAAATTACTTTAAAGTTTGGTCAATTTATGGGAGGGGTTATAGGATATGCTTGACTGCAGTGACCTGAGGCCAACTGACAGGCAAGGTCCTAGGGAGTCTGCTCCCTGAAGATGGAGAGAATCTGCCAAACACCACAGACAGGGCAGTCCAAGACTATCTGTGTGCTTCACTTTTTGTGCAATTAGTGCACTAATAATTTTTAGTCCAGAGCTTTTCTCAGTACCTTTGAAGTGATATAGATTGCCACCACTTCAGCAGTGTTTAGGAAGGTCAAAAAAATTTGAGGGTCATGAACATTATTGAAGCTGAAAAAAAAAAAAAGAAAAAAAAGAAAAGAAAAGTAAGAAGAAAACTACCTGAAATCCCTTTCTCCTGCCTCCTCATAAAAAAATAAAGGATTAGTCCATGCCAGTAGCAGCTTTCTCTTTTGCTTGAAATCAACATCAGAGTAAATGAAAGAAATCAAGCAAATGCAAGCAAACAGATTTTAAACCAGCTGGTATCTACCTCCTACAGCAAGCGGAGAAGACAAATCTTTAGCAAAGCTCTTATAACCTGTGAATTGTTGTAAATCAGATCTGATGTGTTCAATCATACGTCTTTTTTATTTAAGACTATTGCTTTACTTTTCAAGCAAATATGTTCCATGTTCTGAGCAGCATTAAGCAAGTGCCTAAGAAGAATAAAAGTGAACAGTACATAGACAATGCTTTCCAGACATAGAGTATAAAGCATCATCTTTTTGTACTGGCTGAGTCTCCTCTTCCACTCTACAATAATCAATGTGATACAGGAATGGTCAGCTTCTGTGCAAAGACTGAATCCAGGTATATCTTTTTACATTTGCTCTTGATGAAACAAGTACAGTGATGAAGCTATTATGTCACAAAGACTTTTGATAAAGGCATATTGATCACCTTTTTTTTGACCTGAGAAGTACATTATTCCTTTTGTCTCAACAGCTGCGAAGTTCCTAATTTCTCTTCCTCACTGTGATTAGTGACAATTGCATTTAGACTTCAGTGAGTAACTATTGTGTGTTTGTTTTTTTTTCCAACTATCTAATGAATTGATATATGTGAAATTCTAATTCACATTTTTCCAGTGTGATAACAAGTGTGATACTAACAGCTTGGCTGTTCTGTGAAATTTCAGTTGAATGTCTCCAAGCTTCAGCAGAAAATAGGAACATCTGCTTTCTGAAGTTTTTTGACTGGCTGAGTGACTCAACTTGTAAAACCAGCAAAAAGATCAAGTAAACTTTCTTTTTATTTGCCACACAATTGAATAATCAGAACTGATGGGATTTTTTTTTCTTCTTTGAAAAGTAAAATCTGGTTGTCTACATTTTCCTTTCAAAAGCCTGTATTGGAAAATATCCTGAACTGAATGTCAGAGAGTAGTAAGAAGGGTAGATTAAAAGATCAGGCCAATTTGAAATTAAATAGTGGTTAATTTTCAAGTGATGTTGGGTTATTAATGTCAATGAACTCACGTTTCCAACCAAAATGTCATTTCTGAATTAGGCACTAAAAACTGCACTGACATAGTGCTGATTGAAGTCTTTTAAAATTTATTTTTTAAATATAGAGAAAATTGAATCTGCACCATTTCTTTTGTAATACATTGAGGGCAATACACATTCAATAAATAGGCATTTTCTAATGAGAATTCCTAAGCAGTAGCAGTCCTTTTTGATGAACCACAATGGGTACTTAAGTGACCAGAGATTTTCTCTTCTGGCCTATTCTGCTTTTTGCTGTTATTCACAACAGTGGATAAATTCTCTACTGAAGCATAATATATATTTAATTTTCTCTAGTCTGTCTACTAGCAAGCAAAACCAAAACAGAAACACAATCATTGATTTGTGAGATTTACATCCAGAGAGGTCTTTTGCTATGACTTTATACAAAGCTTAGTACAAATCTTATAACTCAGAGGAATAGCAATAGTAAAATAACCAGTAAGTCAAACTGATAAAATTGAAGTTTTCATAAACCTCAGCACATCTATGGTAATTCCACAGTTCTGTGCCTTGTCCCAGACATTTTATATAATAGAAGAAAATTGTGATTTAATTGTGGGAGAAAGAAAACAGGAGTTCCCTAATTCTAATTTATTAGCTATCATGGTAACTGGATTGCAAGCCAATGACCTCAGTGGAAAGGGTTCCCTTCTGTTCATATCCCTTATATGACCCTTTGAAAAAAAAAAAGCTAAACTGTTTTGAGCTGAGGAAGAAAAATTCTACAGAGTTAGATATTCTGTACAGCCATTTTAAACCTGATTAATAGAAAGCAGTTCTTGCATACTTCTCAGAATTATTCCTTGGAACTAGTCCACAAAACAATTACTATGGAAGAACTATGGATTTATGGTTTGCTTTATGGTATGACATTCTTCTCATTTTCAGCAAACCAAGACCAAATGCTCCTACTTTCTAGGAGATGCAGCTGGTGAGGTCAGGAAAGTAAACCTCTATAAAACTCATTTAGCAAGTTAATGTCATTTATTGGTCCTTTGTCAAAAGGTTGACTAGAATCTTGCAAGTGCTCCAGTGCTGCGGAATGTCATCTGGCCTCTTCTGGCGAAGTACCAGATATTGCCAGGATGGAATGTGATGAAGGAGCTGGCCCTGCCATCTGGCATACACACCCAGCCATGTGCACATGATCTGCTGAGAGCCCTGTTGGCAGTGCTGGAGATGGGAAGTCATGTGCCAAGCACAGTGGGCTTCTGACCACCTGAATTTGTGCACAATTTGGCGCTCATTTCATGCTGCAGCCAAGTTGAGCAAACTGTCAAAATTTATAACCATGAAGCTCAAGTGCTCACATACAGATAGAATCCATGTGTTTGCCTCAGTGTCTGAGCTGCCCAGACTTCAGATAAAGCTTGTTCTCTTCAAAATATCTGTGGTCAGGAGAGCCCATGTTTGTGTGTGTCTCTAAAGTAATTTTAGCTTTTTCCTGTCTTGCTGCTACTGGTTTGGAGAAAGGGTTGAAGAAACTGTGCTTTCTCTTTTCTTCCTCACCATGAGCAGGGTGGTGAGGCAGTATGGATAAAGGCTTTTCTGTACATCTGTAGTGTGGCTCAAGTTGGGCATTTTCCTGCACCAGGAACAGTTAGTTCCCAAGCTCATAGAGAACACAGTCAAAAAGCTCCAGGCATAGGATTGCAAAAGAAACCCCAAAACCAAACCAAAAAATAAAACCCAACAACAAATCAGAACGACACCCTGCTCTTACCCTCCCCCAAGAAAAGAGAGTATCCTGGGCCTTAGCCTGCTGCTATGCCAGGGCTCTTGGGAAGAAATTTAAAAGTAAACACTGTAAGCCCCCTCATCATTTCCAAGTTATGAAGTTGACTAGATCAGTTTTTGCTCCTCTTACATTTTAAAAGACTTCAGGGTTTTTCTGAACTGAAGGAGTAAACTGTAATCTTCCCAGGGACCACAACATCAGCGGAGGTTGCCAGACAACAGTGTTTTCACCTCCTCCACTTCCACCACATGGTGGTGGGAAGGGGTCTTTGAGGCAGTGGTGTTGGAAACATGCCTCACAGGAAATCTTCAGCCCCAGTTTGGGGGCTGTGAGCTCCTGTTGCGGTGGGCAGGAAGTTGGTGACTGGGGACCAGGATCTGCATGTGACATTTTATTCATAGTGTAGTTCTTCCCTTGAAGAGGTGCCACAAGCAGATCTCTGGGGAGAGGACTGTCATTGTTTGGTCTCTCTCATTTCCATTTTACTTTTTCTGCTCCCTGCAACATTATAATGCTCTTCAGTTGCCTTCACAGAGATGTCTTTAATAATGGATCTGCTCAATAAACAAAATATGGGGAAGCCGAGCTCTGCTCAAATAAGAATGGCCTTTTGGCAGTGAAACTGCTGTCATTCCTGGGCCAAACAGAAGAGTTCTATACTTGTGCTCTTGGTCCAAAGGAGATATTTCTTTTGTAATTAAGGATGGGCAAGAGTGAGTTATGTGCTAATAGCCCTAATTGATTTGGATTATCCCTTGGCTGGGACTAATCTCTTTAGCCATGGGACATATCTGAGTGCAGTGTCTTAGACTGGGAGATGGGCTTTTATGGTAATATTCCTCAGACACAGGGGTATCTGATGTGTTTCACTACACTGAATTGGCATAGTGTTACAATGCAGGTGTTTGAATCTATATAAGCTTAATGAGCTCTTGTGTTTGAACACAACTAGATTTTACTTGCAGTCAAGACAGAATCTTTGTGTTTATTTAATGCTTGATGGCTGGCACTATGAATGATTCATAGTCAAGGGAATGAGCTTATGAATAAATAGGTTTTTATTTATAACATTAATCACAAAACATTTACTAGATATGGGATTGAATTTGTTCATGCATGAATCTTATACCAAGCAACACATTGCTTCTTTAGACTTTCAGCTTCTACTCCAGCTGGAGTTGATAGGATCAAATAGTTTTGTATCCACTACATTTAAAGAAGCAGTGCTCTGCTTCCTTGATGCATGCTGGAGAAGGTGACATATTATGGAGGGAAATTATTATTGTCTTATAGAAGCTTAATTCAGAGTAGACGTTTAGAGTAGCGAGGCAGTTGCAGCACAGCACAGCAGTCAGCACTCTTATGCGTACTTGAGATCATAACTTGTGAGAGGTCACCAAAATTTGTAGGCGCGTGCACAGATTAAGACTGCGGTAGTCCCTGGGACTGGTCACATGCTGAAGTTGAAAATACGCTCAAGTGTTCTTCTGTATAGATTTATAAATAGTGCACTAGTTCGTAATTTTAACACTTTTTCTGCAGCTCCACTGACTTTAATCTACCTGTGCTATTCTTTTCCTTTATAATAATGAACTGTATAAACTCCTGGGGATTTTATCAGAACACAGTAGCCCAGAAAAATAGGACAGAAAATTGGTGCAAAGTATTTCTTACTATCCTGACATTCAAGGAGACTGTGATGGGTTGAGTTTGTAGATGCTTAAGGACTTTCAGCCAGCTTTTGCTCTTACACAAGTAGAGATTGATTACACTAGAGAGACAAACTATTTGCTTCTGTTGGACTAAGGTCAAGCACTGCACTCTTTGTGCCAATGTGTCATAACTTTTCAAGACAGGAATGTAATCCTGAGGGTTCTAAAAAGGGCAGGTGTGTTAGATGGTTATTAATCAGCCTTTGTGGGAATGTCCCTGGGTTCAAATTCTCCATCTTAATAAGTCTTGGTGAACTTAAAGTTATTGGGTGATGAGCAATCACTGTCTATACTTAGAAATAATCAGGTGAGGTAAGGGGTGAGTTTTTCCATCTGGTACAATATACAATCTGCTTGCTGGCAGTGAAATTGGAAGTATATGTCTTACCTGGGACACTCTCAACTGGCAGGAATCACAACACTCATTTCCTCCTCTTAATGTTATCCATCTTTAGTGACTTTCTTCTGTGAAAACAGCCTCCATCTGCTGAGATGCCACTTGATTTTGTTATCTGTGCACATGGTGTAGGCACCCACCACTGGATCACCGTTGATTTCATTGGTAAAAGCCAAGGGACAAGAAAGGTAACTTTGCATTATCTGTCCCAGAAATGCAACTAATGCAGTAACTGCTGGAGAGCAAACATATACAGTGGTTACCTACTGCTTTTTGTTTGTTTAATTTCTGTGTTTTAAACAAAGACCAAGCAAATCTTTAGTCTGCATTTTAGCCAACCCACCAAGACTGTGACAACATTTTGCCTTGCCACGTTTTCCTCAGGGGATGGTGACTGGGCTGACAGCCCATTCTGTGGTTATGTTCTGCTTAAGCTTGCTCGCCTTCACAGCACCAGTGAAAGAGTACTGAAAATCCCGAAGACTGTGAGAGCATGGACACTGTCTTGTTTTGTCATATCTGAATTGTTCTTATTCTGTATTCTTTTGAAGAACGTCTTCTCGAAAGTATTCACAAAGCAAAGTTATGTCTTAAAAATGATCCGGGACACGCATTTTCTTCCAATGTGCTGTAGAGATGCTGGACTGATTTAATAACACTATTACCATCATCCCTCATGCCCTCCCAATACCTCTGAAATCCCTTTGCTAGCAACCCCTAATTACAGTCCTTAGGTGAAAATCTAGGGTACTTGACCTGTAAAGGTAGCATACAAAAGATACTAGTACCAACAAAATTTTTAGGGCTGTCCTTGTAAATTGTTACAGAAGCTGACATGAAGATTCAGGATTATATCTAGGGCATCTTAACTACTGTGATTTAGGTAGACCTGCTTGCAAATAGTGTATAGTTTATACTGCAGCCACAAACTATTATGCAAGAAGTATCTGTGAAAAGCTAGAACTGCAGCAAATCCAAGCTTTAACAGAAACAGAACCTTCTACATCTTCTACTCCCATGAACTCCCTTGACATCCATTTGGGAGACCAAAGTCACTGGAGAACAGGTTTGGAGCTATGTAGCCACCTCCAGACAATGCCTCTGTGTTAGGAAGGATTGCACAGTGTCCCTCTAAGAGGGGGGAAAATACCTGATGGAGAGGAAAGTACAAGCAGCTGGTGGAACATCAAGAAGGTGGTGTACACTGCCAGGTCATGTTCCAGGGCAGGTGGACCTAGCCTGCAGCAAGAGCCAAAGAAGGGCTGGTGTACATCAGTGAGCAGAGGAACAGCAAGCTCACCATTTGAGGGAGCCCCAAGAGAACTTGTCTCATCAAAGATACTGTGGGATGAACACAGAGCTTTCAAAGTGGAACTTTTTCAGTTTACCAGAAGGAATGGAGCAGTACCTGTGGGAATCTGGACTCTGTACTGCAGTAGAGTGGTCCTGTGGAAACTCACACCAAATCAGATGAGTCAAAGACTTGGATGCATTATGTGGTTCTTAGAAATCAAAGCATATTCTTGGAAGTGTTTCCTTGATCTCCAGACTCCCCTAGTTTTTTGCAAGATGAGTAAGGGAGACCCAAATACCAGACGGAGCTATGAGGGAGACTTTCCAGTGTTGTCTCCTCAGAGAGAGTGACAGGGCAGGGAGGTTCTGAACATGTAGCTTCTTCCTCCCTGTGGCTTGAACAGAAACCCATTTCCTTAAGAAACTTCACATTTGATGCCTCAGGGTGTTTTCAATAGTACATTTCTGCAGAAGTGCCCACTTAATGAGTGTGAACAAAATCTGTCTGCTGACACCAACACCTGATATGAATTCAAAAACTAGAAAAAAATCCTGCATCCCATGAAAAGAAGGTGGCCTGTGATGCAACACGTATGGGATTTGCACTAAATATGGTTCATCAGGCCATTAAGTTCACACAGCTTTTTCCAAGACTAATTAGTCAATGGTATTGGTGATTTATGTTTCTGTCCTGTTACAAGTTTGCTGTACTATTTTGGTCTGATTTTTGCCCTGTGCATCCTGGCAGTGATTATGCCTACCTGTCATGCTGGTTACGTTGCCACATGAGAAGGACATGAACTGGGGTTGACATAATCCGAGTGTTGGATCATTTGAGCCTGATATTGCTCCCACTCAAAAGAATTTGTTTGTCCCTGTAGATATTGCATGGTAAAAATACCAGAAACTCTTGGGTTTTTACATTTTCTGCCTCAGTATTCATTTCAGCCACTGAAATTGTATGACAGCAGACAAGGAGCTTTACTGAAAAATGCAGAGCCTGGACTCTTCACACTGGTTTTGGAAACCAGGCCTAATGGTTAACTGGTATTTTTTAAGTCATGTCATGTGTCAGGACAGGGAAATGCTATTGCAATATTCTCTAGACATCTCAGAGGATGTCGTTTTCTTATTTGAAGAGTAGAAAAAAGTCTCTGTGCTGTATAGATATGATGGTATTCAACTTACTTTGTGTATTTTGAAATAAAGCACGACAGAATATTCCTCTGGCTCTATGTGTATCCTGAGGGCCTTATTTATGATACTGCTTCAGGTGTTAGCAGCTCTGCCTCTTGCTGCACTGCAAGAGAATCCAGTGAGGTGTTTGGCTTGAAGTCTGTCTTCCATCTGGTCAGTGTATAAAGTTACAGTGCAAACCCACTGAGATAACATGTCCTCAACCATAATGTTACAAATGCCTCTGGTCAAGGTGCAGGGGATGGCAGTGAATCAAACTGTTAACAGCAGAAAATGTTACTGCACCTTTGTGGAAGGATAATTGTGCCCGGGCAGTGATAGTCCAAAGGCAAGGGAACATATCCAAATTAAGCCCACTTCTCCCAAAAGTAGCAACTTTTTTTGCCAAAACAAGGACATTTGTAATATTCCCTTCTGATAGAAATACCAAAATAGCTGATTTTATATCAATTAACTCAATAAAAGTACTCTTTCTTTATCACCTTCCATTTCCATTTGTTTATATGAGAAAGTTACATTTATTTTCTCCTAATTCATCTAAAAAGTGTTTCAGAAATGTGTAATTGTTTTTACTGAGATTTGAAATTTCACCACAAGAACTCTTTGCACAAATGCAAACAAAAGGGGAAGATTCTTGTCTTTTTTCTTCCTTCACATTTCTTCATTCTCTCTTGCTATATAAATGTCAAGGAGAATCAGTGTGTTAATTCTTTCTGGCTGTGGCAAAGATTCCTCCAAAATATTGGAGGAATCCACTCCAATGGACAGCAATAAAGCAATAAGAATCATTTTGAGTACTAGCAGAAAATAAAGAGGGATCAATTTTTGCTTTTTTCCCCCATGAAAATTGATGTGACTGTTATATCTGACTGGTTTTCAGATTTCTCACCTTAAAGATTACTCAACCATTTGACTTCTCTTGAGACTATGCCAATCCTTTGTTTTTTGTTTTTTGTTTTTGGTTTTTTTTTTTGAGAGTCAACTGTTCTTTTAAGCTTGGTAAATTCTCAACTTGCCAAGCTAAATATTCCAGACAAGGAGCTACTTGTCCAAAGTAGTTCTGCTATGGTACTGCTCCCTGACCTTTCAAGCAAGGGGCATTTCAGGTTATGAAACAAGCCCTCAGCATGTGAGATGCTGCTGGAATGTCAGCCTTCTTCACTCCCCTTTCATGCCATGCCCCTGCCACCTGACAGTTACTCATGGGGCCTGCCTTAAAGGTTTTTTTATGGCTGTGACTTTGGCTGCAAGACTCTTGGCACTCCTGCAGAGAGAGCAAGTGTGCTTGAAATCAAGTTTCGTACTTAAAAGCCTGTCTGTGCTGTAAAGGAGAGCACAGCTCTAACCTCTTGTTGCTCACACTATTTCTGTAGCCCCTGTGACACCAGTTAGTCCCTGTTGCTCTTGTGGAAGAGCCTGACTGTACCAGAAAATGCCCATCTGAGTAGTGTGGGAGAAATTGCTGCTCCATCTGCCAGGACAGGAATTGTGCCCACCTGTAGACTTTAAAGATGTAACTTGTTTTGCTTCATACCAAAGCAGACAGCAAACCTCACCCTGGTCTATAGGCAGTCCATGTGCTGACAGCTACTGTGTTTCCCTTCTCTGAGCAGCTAGAGTTCAGCTTTGTGAGATCAACCTGCCCATGGAACTGCCCACTTCCTCTTCCCTCTCCTTTTCCCCCGGTGTGTGTCTTCCCAGGTAGAGCCTGGAAGCTGCTGAGGGTCTCCAGATGCTGGAGGAACTGCAGCTTTGAAGTAGGTGGTAGAGTTGGCTCTGCCCTTCTCCTGTTCTCAGTTCCCAGGTGGCATCTTTCAACTGATGCTGCCATGACAGGGAGAAGAAAGCACCCTGGAAAAGTTAAGAGTCTGCTTCTTCCATGTGAGTTAGGAGATATTTAAAGGTATGGTATGTCTTCCTCCTAGGACAGTGAGAGAGGCTGTGTGGGGAAGGCATAACATTTAGGTTCTACTCAGGGAGTTGTTTTGCTTTCTGAGCTTTTCTGAGATTTTTGACTTCATGCAATAAACTCAACTCCAGTGCAAGGGTAAGGAAGAGACTCACCCATGATGCTGCTTTCCTTGTGTGGTGGGGTGGGAATCACAGGCTTTTCTTCCCCCTTCCAGGTGCTGGCAGCTGCTACTGCTGGCCATGGTGAACATGCAGGACAGTTAGGTCAAAGTAGGTGAAGTATATTCCTGGCTGAAGAGACCTTTCAAATTTCCAAATCAGGTTTCACATAAACCAGTTTCTAAAGCGATGCTTTCCACACTGTTGTCTCCCCATCCTGCATATCCTCTGTCTAAACAATAATCTTGAATATATTATTTTTTTCAATTGTATGGATTAGGATATTGTACCAACTTCCTACTCAGAAGAGCCAAGCCATTAACAGATAAGAACTTCTTGCCAGTGTTGAAGAGGCAACAACAGTGTTGTCTCTCTGCCTTGCCTATGGAAGCTGGCAGCAATAATTTAATCAAAGCCTGAGCCAAACCAACAAACTCTGTCATGCCTTTTGAGTAACAGTGTCCTGTTCTCAGAAGCAAAAAAATATGGTGGAAGAGTAAATACTAAAAGTTAAGTGGGATGGTTTGTTTGTCACTCTTAAATTGAACACAGGTATGGGTTTTTTTCCCCTCTGTTCCCTAATTTCTCTTTACACTTTGTTTAAAAGGCCAGAAATTGAGGGGTTTATAATCCAGTGAGCCTTTCATTTTTCAACATTGTCCAATTCTCAAAATTAAAACAGCACAGGTCCCTGAGAGAGGGACTCACACTGATAACTAAACCAGACTGACGATTTCTTGCCCTGTTTTGATGCATAGACTGGCCTCACACACATCCACAGATTGCTGGTTTTGCAAGAGGGCATTCTGCATGGCTGTGGGTCACAGCATGTGATCAGGATGACTCCTGTTATGTGCCTCTGCTCCCAAATCTCAGTGAAGTCTCTAGTATTCTGCATAATTTTTCTTTCCTGTGTTCAGTAACTGCACTTCATTTCTGTTATGAGACTAACTGGCAAAATTGGAGAGATTTTAGCTGTGGGATATCAAACTCATATGGCACACAAGCAACCAGCTTCCCATCCCTGTTTGTCTTTGGCTCAAAGATTTTATTTGTAACTGAGTATACTTGTACTTTGTACTATAACATCATATTGTAAACCTTCATGACCTGAGAATGTCAGCCTGGGTTCATGGGTATTTGCTGTCTCTCAAAAGAGTGAGATATGCTACAGCTGTCCAGATTTTGCTCTGGGTATAATGTAAAATAACAAACTTGTGAGGAGCTCTTGTGTCAGTCTAATGAGTTAGGTTCAATCAGCATTTGCTAACAGACCTGAATATAGGACTGTAAAAGGACTGTGAAACTTCCTTTAATAAGTTTGCATAGAAAATTGTAATTTGAAATAATTTCTCCTTTGCAGTGTTGTTAGCTCATTTGTGCCTGTGTAATTGATTTACAAACACCTTTACTCTGTTAAAAAGTCATTTACTTGCTTGACAGTATCATTGCTATCCATACTCCTCATGTGTAAGAAGTCTGACAATTAATGCTAAGCTTAATTCCACATTTGCAGAAGGAAGCTCACAGATAGCTGTTAATTTCCCTTGGTACCCTTACAAGCCAATATGTTTCTGCTATTTTATTTGCAAAATAAACACTGTACATTTACCTAATTATATTTGATGTCATAATTCCAGGTTTTTATTTGGTCTACAGGGGCTCAGGGCCCTCAAGGTAGCTTTCCTCATTATTACACAACAGTTGTATAGCTGTAGTTAGTAAATTATGATTGAATACATGCATAACAAAGCAATGCACAGCAGTTTCTATAATAAAGTGAAAAATACACCTTTACAGTGAAAAATGTAATTTTCCAAAGGGAAAGCCTGAAGTGCAGTTCAAATTCAAATGTTTATTTGCTATTTTGTCCTCTCTAAATGAATGAATAATAATGTCTGCATTCTAAAAAGGAAAATATTGAGAAACAGCACTCACAATGAAGTGGGACAGAGATTGTTGCTGCTTTTAATATATTTTTAATTTCAGCTAATGTTTAAAACTACTTTAAGGGCAGAAGTGACTTCCAGCAGGGTCTGGTCACACCAGTGACTATATCCTCATGGACCAAGCCCTCTTGGCAGATGGATATGTTGGTCTCTCTCCTCTTTGTTTCCATGCACTTTTCAAAAACCCTCCAAGGGTCATCCTTTATCCACAGCCCTCTACTCAACACAGGGCATCCTAGCTGCCTGAAACAAACAGTTGTCCCCATGTTTTTTTTAGTATATGATTTTCTTTTGATCCCACCTTGGGTGATTGTTTGTCTTCGGTAGCAACAGTGTAAGTGAAAATTTGGAAGTCTAAAATATTTAAAGCACAAGTTCTTTAGCCAAAGTTCCTGCATAGCAAAATTTGCTCCTGCACTTCATATAGCATATCTTAAAATGTACTCCTGGCTGAAAGAATCACATAATAATTCTGGTGACAGAATTGGAAGATATAGTGTATGCAACCAGCTCTGTATTTGCTCAACATATTTAATTACATGGTAAAATTAATTTTTCAAGTTTTCATGTTTATGCTTTGACTATTCATCATCAGGTTTCTGTATGCATTTTTGGAAGGGTCTTTTTTGGGTTTGGTCCAAACACTGCTGAACTGCTCTGATTTGTTGGATTTGTCACTGTAGTTGCAATGCTTTGCTGCTTTTTTTTTTCTTTTGCATTTTTATGCTCTGAAAGTAACATCTTTTTCTTTATCTTTTTTAAAGATAAAGACATTCCCTGCTGATACATCTAATCCTTTTTTCGATCCCTTTACAACAGTACCACAGTTTTCTGTAAGTAGAATGTGCAAATAAAAACTGTGTTTTAACACAATTCCAACTGATTTTTTAAAGTGTCAGAAATCTATGCACTAAGCAGTCCTCAAAAAATTTTAAAAAAAGATAAATTCCAAGTAGAAATTAAGAGTACGAAGCAATTAAATATTCCCATTATACAAAATGTTGCCTGCATTCAGACATTGCTGCTTAATAGACAGAGGACTAAAAGTTAAAGGTCAAGGTTCACCACTAATGAAGTCAGTCCCAAAATGTTCATTTCAGGACTGTAGAGGACACTGCTTAAGCTCCATAACATCTTTACAGGGAGCAGTAAGGGAATGGGAAGATTTAGTCCTCTGTCCAGCAATTGCATGGCCTCCTGCCTGAAACCACCTGCTGTGCCATCACAAAGAGAGCCCTGATTTTCATTGAATGTACAGCTGAACTTTAAAGAATTATAGTTGGTGTGTGAATGACTACAATGGTATCCTTGTACAAACTCTCATGTTTACCCAAGAACTTGAATCCAATATTGAACTTCATTCTTGTTAAATATTCACAGAAGACATGACTTAGGGATTTTGGTGAGGTAAACTTCCTACAAACAGAAAACAATTATCTGACAATTTAAAAAGTAAGTATGTTTAAAATCTTGCTTTGCTGGCAGAGGCATTATCTATTAAGTATGACCAAAAAAGTATGACAAAATTAACTACTCTTTAAGAAACACTCTGCTTATAAATTACATGTAAAATGATTTATAATTTTAAAGTTGCATTTGCAAAATGAAGCATTTCAGACTTTAACCTTAAATTTTACTGGTTGCAGCAATCTATATCTGGCATATAATCCAAGATAAGTTATTTCATGCGAAGGTTCTGTCTGTATTTAATGATTTAAAGAAAGAGGCTTTTCTTTCACAATAAACCTGATCATGGGCTTTTATGTAAATGTGTTTTTTCTCCAAATAGGTGCTTTAAAGCCAGAGTTAGTTAGCCTTCCCAAGCTGTGTAAGTGCCACAGTTGAGCTCTAATTAAATGCATTTGAATGTACACAGGAATGTCACATCAATGTTTCATTATGGCAGCCAAGTCCAGACCATAAAATTGTGATAAAAGTTAACCCAAAGTTATGGTGCTTGTGTCTTTCACAGTACTCCTTTATCTAAGCAGAATTATATGCCCCCCAAAATAGCTTTCCCACTAATTAGTAATGATTGTCAGATATTATTTTTCTGTCTCTGACAGTTAAAATGAAAACAAAATTTTGGAGGGCTATATAACATACATTTTCATAACTGGGGGGTCAGAACTCTAAAATACAAACAGAAGGTATACTGATATACTTACCCACAGAAATTTCCGTATTGCAGAGAATGGCTATTTCATGGCAAATTCAAATGTTGATTTTTTGTTATGTTCTGTCAGGAGAAAAGAAGCAAAGCAAAATTCAAACTAATCTTTCTGAAATCCCATCTTCTCCCCACAGATTTTCATTTCCCTGGGCAGGGTGGAGAGAAAAACTGAGACCACAAATATTTAAAATACCATTGCAATAAAAACCGAATGATGTATGATCCATCACGTGATCCTGTGCATTCCTTTTAGTGAGTTATGTACAAATATCTGTGGTGAACAAGCAGCTACCCATGGGACTGCACAGAGATGGGAAAACAATTAGGAGAGTTTGGTGGCTTTGGTCCTGTGTTTCATAGCCCTCTGTCCCAGCCCAAAGGGAGGTATCTCTCCACTGCAGCATTTTAGATCATCCTGATGCACTGCTGAGGGCATGAAGAGAGCTACACCACAGGCAGGAGCTCTAAGGGAAGGGTCGCTAGGACTTGCAGGCAGGTCTAACTCTGATTGGTCTCCACTCACATGCAGACCCAGATGGTAATGTTTGGTAATTGTTTTTTTTAATTTTTTTTCTGTCCTTGTTTCCCCTTGCCTTTCACTTTTTTTCTTTTTTGTTTCTCCCCACTTGGAAGAAAACATTGGAATGTAATTGAGCAGGAAGTGGATTATGTATAGTGATGCTTAGAAGGCTTTACCTTTCATGTACAGCTTCCAATTTGGTGGTGTCTACAGTTGTGTTGATTTGATCAGATGAAAAATTAGATGACTTTTTTACCTGGAATGTTTAAATATAAGCTTTAACCCAGAAATCCTCTGAATTTCAGAGATTTCCATAGAAAAATGTCAGGCATGATGGCCATATTCTCAGGCATGTGTAAGCCACATAGATTCAAATTAATGAAATTATATCTATTTAATATAAATATTTGGCTTAGGGGTACTGTCCAATCCGACATATGTATAAAAAGATGCTTTGGATATCTACTACAAAATAATCATCCAGAGCAAACACACTATAGGACTCAAGGCAATTCTTCAGCAAGTGTGGTTTGTTTGTCATCACTCTGCTGATTTCAGTGAGGCTGGCAGAATTTACAGCAGCTTCAGAGTGATGTCTTCTTCTCATGCTGTAGAGTAAGATCTGGCAGTCCTTGGAGCACAGGAATCCCATATGAGTGACACAAAATTCATACCCCTGCCGTTTGTAAGGTTGAGTTTTAAAAGTTGATTTACAGAGAATTTTGAACAGGTCCTATTAGCCATTATTCACACACATGAGTTTCTTTAGTTGCTTTTACATTTTCCACTTTACAAATTTTGTGGAATTAATGGAATTCCTTTTGCTTCAGAGATTATTTTGGATCATTAGAGATATGTTTAAACAAAATCATATCTGACAACAAGCAGGCAAACCTAACACAGCCAGTCTTTCCTGGACCCAAATATTTTTCCCACTGTTTGAACTAAGTTTGTGAATCACTTGCAGAGGGTTGCAATAATTACTGAGAAATAATTAGACCCAAAAAAAAGGTTGCTCTTGAAATAGCTGCTTTCTTATGATGGTGACTTTTCCTCCTCCCTGCCTTAGACTCTGAACCAGGTTCAGAAGAAACAGTCACCAAGGAAGAAAGGTAGGGTATAGATATCAGTAAGAGCATGTTTTAATGATCTTGACACATTGACAATTGCAGTTGCTCTGTATTCTTCCTAGGTTAGGGTCAGACATGCACCACAGGCACCAGCTGCTGTGGTTTGGCATAAGAAATAGCCCACACCAAAAAGCAAGACAAGGCTGTTTGATTTTTAGGGATCCACCCCTTCTGGTTGTAAAAATAGTAGTAGTCTTTGCTATAGTATTATTGTGCTGAAATACCTCACCTAAAAGACAGGATATGGTTGCTTGCTGCTTGTCTTAAATCTGCACTTCCAATATTGCTTTAACATTGTTTTTCATTGGATACTGAAAGAATAATTCTCTTGAGGCATGTTTCAAGTAGTAAAAGTGGGAAAGAGATGGAGATTTTGAACCCTAATCATAAAAACCCAGATTCCCAGCTGTAAACACAACACAGAGTAGTTAGAGGACCCACCAGCAAATTGTAGCAGATTCCTGAAGGATATTCCAGAAATCTCATGTTGTCAACATTTTGCATAATTTTAGGGAAAATACAATAATGATAAGTGTCATTCTCCAAACTGATCATGATTTTACCTGAATGCTGCCAGTCCCATAGGTGTCACTTCACTCAGTGCATACTGCAATCAGGCTGGTCCCTCAGGCATCAAAAGAGGTGGCTGTGGAACCTCTGCAGAGGCTGCACTGAGAGGTTATAGGCACAGCCTCCCATTTGTTTTATTTCTTAGTTGCTGTTACTGTGTGCTTGGCAATGAGTTGGATAGTGAAGGATGGTGAGACCAGTAGAAGCTAATCTACAATTTTTTCTGTGTGTGCATATACTGTTTTTTTTTGTAGGCAGAATTTGCAGACAGCAAATTACAATGCTGTGGGGTGCAGTCATCTCCTAAGATTACATTGGTGTCTCCATCACCCGTCCTGAGGTCTCTGGCAGAGACTATCCCAACTCCAACAGTGCAGACAGTATATACGTCGCATAAGCCCATTTCACTGGCAGACAGGTACTGTGCAGCTCTTTCACAGAAATACTATGATGTTTTCTGCATTAAAGGAATCAGTTTAATTTCCCTTTTTCTGTCATAATTGCCATAAAGTGTCATTTTCTCTTATACTGAAAGATTTTTGCTTGACAACTTCAGAATAGGGTTATGTAAAGAAATATCTGTAACTGATACTCATGCTCTGAGATAAAGAAAAGCCTACCTTAATTAACTGCTGCAGCCAGCAGTGTACCATTTCTGTGACCAATGGCCTGGAGACAAAGGGTTGTGCAGATTTTTCCTCAGGCAAGTCATTTTGTCTGAACCACAAAAGTTTTGTTTTAATAACTGCTGTTACAATTTGTTTTTTGAAATTAGATGTCCATGGGGGAAACCTGAGTTTGAGAAATATCTGTTCTTCTAAATGAAAAACAGGCATTGGTTTTCTTTCTTGTTCCTCTTTCTCTTTTCTTCTTTTTCTATTTTAGTAATGTCAAGCTACAGTGGTCTTGTAATTTCTCAGAGAATCAACAAGCTATACCACCTTTTTACAGACAGTCTCTTCTCAGTTTTATATTCTTTCATCCTACTAGTTTTGCATGGTGGCTTCTTATTCTATAATTTAATCAAAACTGAACTTCTCAAGCTGATAATTTACTGAATATAAATGTAGCAGTGGATATAGTCAGTACTTCTGGAGCACAAATAGTTCAAGGCTTATGAAGAAAAAAGTATTTCTTTGACATCATAATGAATGAATCTTTTATGCTTTTGGATTCACAGTTGATTCCCATTTTTGGTCGTTAATTATTTTTTGCAGCTGGTTAATTGCACCTGCACATTAATTCAACATTGCTTACTCATCTAAAAAATTATCATTCCAGTGAAAAAGTAATTCTGAAGCTGTTGTGCTGAACTCAGCTTCTGTAAGATGTCTCATGCACAAGTGGGTGATTCTACCCCTGCTTGCCCACAAATGGGCTGCAAGGTTTCTGCAATGCAATTTAAATCTCCAAACTGTGTTACAAGTGTTATATACATAACTTTCAGAACAGCATGGTAAAAAGTGTCAGAAATTGAGTCACTAAACCAGGAGATTCCTAGGGTTACAAATCCTCTGGGTTCTGGAGTGAATTGGTGAGAGCAAGAACCTTAGGCTCTGATTATGGCATCCTGAAAAATGCAGGACTGTGGTAAATTCAGCATAGCTATATATCTATGTAGATAGATTTCCCCCAATATCAGACCACACCAAGGAGCAGAAGGCTGTAACAGTAGTCTATCATAATGGCATTTGCTGTAGCTGCTCCATTTTTAGAGTCCTTGTCCAGCTTCCTTTGAAATCAGTAGCCTTTAATGGGGGTTAGATGAAATTATAAACTGTTTTGCCATGTGGATCTTTTTATATACTTCTTGCCTCTGTTTGCTCATCAGAAATATCAAGCTATACTTGTTTTTGAATCAGCCATCAGTTATCAGCTTTTTCACTGAATTGTGTCTGACCTTTTTTTCCCCTCTTCTGGTATTTTGAAAATGTTAATTATTTTAAATTGAAATCTGAGACTTATTGTTGTTCCCATAATTGGCTGTTTGTGCATTAATTATACAGTGCTGAGACTCTGAGGCGTGAACTTGAGAGAGAGAAAATGATGAAAAGACTCTTGATGACAGAATTATGAAACTCGCACTTCCGTCAGATGGAGAATGGATTGGGGCCTTTCATGTGCCTTCTGTCTGTTTACATTCCTCTGCTTCTGTGTACTCAACATAATGCATCGGGAAAATGTGTGATATTCCTGGCTCGCCTGGATTCACCGCCGTTGGTTAAAATTACGTCTTGGCTAGACTTTGACTTGAAGGAGTTCCTTTATTCATTTGCTGCTGGGAAATAAACCTTCAATCCTTTCTCTCTCCTGAGATTTTATACTATTAACACAATTAATTTCTGGTTTGGTTTTGGTAAATCTAGGGCAAAGAGGATCAGCAAGGAGCATACTGATTTCTATTGGGAAACACTGTTCTGTACATATGTTAATAAGTGCACAGAAATTAATGTTATGCAGAATATTTTGATAGTAACATAGAAAATATGTCATTTTGTACAACTGAAAATTGCAATGAGCTACTGCTATTTGTTAAGAGAACCATTTTTAAAGCAGAAGAATGATTATTACATCCTAACCCCAGGACTGTTAGTCTCCACAGAGTAAACGGCTGTCTTATTAAATTCCTAACCTTAACCTTCCCTCAGAGGTATAAATAGCTGCAACTGGGAGAGACACCCCACCACACAGATACACACACCCGATACTTCCTATAGCTTATCACCTTGACATAAACCTTCAACAAAATCTTACCGTATTTCCATTAATGGATGAAAAAAATCCGTTGTTTAAAGTAATTTGCTACTGACTTTCTAGCTTGACTACTAGACTTTTTTAAAGCAAGTGAGGAGCTTTACCTTCTCCAGTTTGCCTAGGCTTTAAGGCTAGCCCACGTTCAGACATCTTCTGCCCCGGCACTGAAGGTTGCAGAGCCTCAGCGGTGTGGACGTAGCTCACACAAGGAGAATTTTTTCCTTCCTGGGTAAAAAACCACCTTCCTGGCTGACATGAATTGATCGGTCCCCTTCAAGAACAAGAACGGTGATCATTTAAGGCATAGCTGTGCCTATACCCATATTTTTAACTGTACTAATCAGCATGTATGGCCCAGCAATCCTGTGCAGGGCTATACATCCCATTCACCTCCAACACCCAAGCAGCCTCTACATCCAGTGGAGCTATCTCAGGCATGAAGTGGGGTGGGTGGTCCAACACTAGCAGAGCCCCAGCCACAGGGAGGGAATTGATGGGATGCAGGTAATGCTACCAACTATCTCCTAGGGAAAAAAAAAAGGTCTCAGTTTCCCCTTGTTCAGTAGTGCAGGGTCATCTAGAAAACTAACAATATCTGACTGTCAGCTACAAGGTACTCTTTCAACAGGAAAGGTTTTGTGCATTTTGTATGGCTGAAGATGTATATTTTTCTGTTACTCTGTACACTATGTTCTCTTATTTTTATTAAGATAAAATATTGCCCCACATTTGGCACTGATTTAGAGTGGCTTTATCTCAGCTTAAGCAGTTTGTTTGTGTGGAGTCTGGGAAGTGATTGCTGTGAGATTGGATTTCCTTCAGAGTTAGCTTCTGCTGTTTTTCTAAAATGAGGGTTCTGGAGACCTTTGTAAGACTGTGGATTGCAGTGTGAAGGTATAAAATGACTTGTCTATTTTATATTTGCTGGGACAAAAAATTAGCATTAGGCTTCCCATTTAAATCCACCAAACACAACTCTTTCTGGTTGCCATAAAGTGGGTCAAAATACACAGAACAACTGTTAGGTAGAAAATCACATTACAAAATTTAATCAAGTGGCTCAACATGAGCAGTGGGCACAAGGAGCCACAAAACCACACCTGGACTGTAGATTTAACAGCATTCCAGTGACTTTTCTGTGTAATCAGATATGACTTCTATGCTGTCCACCTGCTAGTTGCAGTGCCAGGACACTCCTGTTCCTTTTGTTTTAATGCCCCAGTCCATCAATCCAGGGTTCTTAAAAGTTGATTAGGAACATTAAATCCCTGTGAGAAAATCAGAAAGGAGGGGAAAATACACAGACACAAAAGAATGCAATTTCTTGTTACTCTTTCCTCACCACTTCCCAGAAGGTATTGGTGAGGGAGAAGCAGCAGCACATTTTGCCTGCATCCAAGTGCGAGGGAGCATTTTGAAGAACAAATAAAAGAAAATTGTAACTAGAAATGCTGTTTCAGGAGAGGAAAACAAATTAAGGTTGAGAATGGCACAGTGCTGACTAGCTCAATCTGGTTTTCTGCCTGTTAGGTAACCCCTCAGTTGTGTTTGAACTGGCAACAGTTTCACAATGTCATTGTCAAAGAAAACCCAGAAAAAAAACCCAACCAAACAAACAGAAAAAAATCTGAACACACCCTTCAGTCATACTGACTGTGATGGAGTGGACTTTTGGGAACCCCACTATATGCCCTCAGGTTTGGGGGCAAAACAGATCCACGTTAGGACTGTCTGGTCACTTAAAGCAAAAGCCTTTAGCAAAACTGAATGTCTGAGTCAGACCAGCCTATAAGATATTCTGGCTCATAAATAGTCTATTAGTTTATTGTTTTTAATGCATCATTTTTGCTCCCATTGTACAAAATTTCTTCAGCTGAAATGATCCGAACTGGAAAACAAGTAATGTGAACCAAGGTTACTTTATATGGCCAAATCTTTATAGCTGAGGCATGCTCTGGGAT
The DNA here is from genome assembly GCA_024865655.1 of Emberiza elegans. NCBI lineage: Eukaryota > Metazoa > Chordata > Aves > Passeriformes > Fringillidae > Emberiza > Emberiza elegans. The sequence continues at coordinate 4,243,981 of JALJVW010000172.1, forward strand.
AGCTGAAGAAGGGCAGAGATTCCTCCTTCTGTGGTTCCCACCAGGAGAAGAGGGAAAGACTCATGTGGCTGCTTAGTTTTTGTGGGACATTTTCTACAGAACAACTCTAAGTATGTTGCCTTGTCATGTTTTAGTGTCTTATCCACTGGCTGCCACTGTTTCCTATTCTGCAGTCTAATGGAGTTTTATTAAAACTGTTTTACTGAAATCAAACTAAACTTTTAACTGTGGAATGTCATCATCTTGTTCTTTCTTACTACGTACCTTCTTCAGCCATGCTTGAGCGTCTCACTTTTCACATGCTCTGAAGAAACACTTCTGCCTCACCTCCGGTTGGGAATTACAGTGTTAGGACACCTGTTACCCAAAACTGCTGTGAACAAGACAATGTCAACATGAACATATTGCAGAGGGGCAGATATTGCAGATTTGCTCCTACAATTTAACTTTACAGGTGTTAAAGGATACTCTGCCTGAAGGTATGTCTATATAATAGTGCAGAAGTATCTGAGCTAGCTTTAAGCTTGCATTTGTAGTTGTGGCAGCATGAAGCCCAGCACAGGCTATCATCATCATGTACATTGACATGTGTAAAGATAACGCATTTGAATATCAGCCTTCTGAAGCATGGGCTCCAGAACTGGTGACAGAAGAGGGTGGCTGAAAGGATTCTGCCTCTTCAGCTCTCCTGGGAAAGGGTTCATCTCATCTAACATTAAAATGCCCAGCTCTCACCTGGTGAGAGATCAAAGGACCTGTCTTCCGGAGGTGCCTCTGACTTAAGTGTCTACCTTTATATTGATTAAAGTTAAGTGAGATGAATCCTGCTTTCCCTCCCTCTGGCTAGGTCTACATTGCAAACCCTTACTGACTCAGCTGCATCATCCAGGGTTCAGCTTCGAGGTACGATTTGGGATTGGCATAGCTGTGCCAGCGAAAGCCCTGCACATTGGGTGTAAATAAACTGCCAGAAATATCCTTTTGTCAGAACAGCTTTTATCCCTGGTGGGAGAACAGAGAGCTGGGATACCAACTTACAGTGACATAAGTGCAGAGGCTTCGCTGTAGTCATGCTCCGTCTGGGAGCTGATGAAACCTCCTGCTACAGCCATGCTGGCAAAGCTAACCAGGGGTGGCCCTGGCTTTTCGCAGTGCCCGAGTGATGCTCCGGCCCCGTCAGCAGATCCCAGCTTTTCAGTGCCAAGTGTCTAAGCAGCAGAATGCAATGTTGTCATGTTTGGGTGATTCCAGCAAAATTTATTGGCCATTTAAATAGCTATGCAAGGAGTTAAATATTTTCTCATTTTGCAGTCTCTTACGGAAGCCAACCAATTGTGCTTTGTTTTTTTATGTGGCTCAGCTGTTTCCACTATTTTGTTTTAAAAGGAATAACTGAGTTTTCTTTAGAAATGTTGGTTGAGATTCCACACCTCTCTCAGATCCCATCGTGTGTGCAGACTTTTCATGTTTCATAGACCCTGGAAATGCAAAATTTGAAAATTAACTCCTCCAAAGTTTCAGTTCATGGCTTCACTCTCTTGCAACAGGATGCCTACATGCCCATTTGAAACAGAGCTAGCAATGCAGTGAAATGTTTCATTGGAGGCAGCATCATGTTTTGTTTGAACTGTTTACAAATAGCCTTTGCTTTTATTTATTTTTTTTTTCCTGAATACACTTCTGGTTCATTTGCTACAAAAAAAAACTACTTGTAATTATGCAATGGAATATTTTTTTTTTTTTAAATTTTTTTTTCTTTAATGTCCTGATGTTCAAGGAGTTTGCAATAAATATACTGAGACTGATCTGTAATTGCATGTAAGATTAGCCTCACAACTGTGTTTTGTAAAGTTAAGTGCCGTAAAAGAAGTTGTGGATGATGTGGAGAAGGAGGGAAGATACAGAGTAAGTGGAGGCTTCTTTGGCAGCTGCAGCATTGAGTGGTGGGTAGCAGCTTTAAAGCAAGACTGCTCACACGATTTTGTTTCACCTGAGTAGCAGCGTGTATCATCAGACAGTGTATGATGGCATTTTGTTGAAAACATGCCTAAAGAGAAACTTTTACGGCTCCGCTGTTTACCTGTTCCTGTATTCATGCCTGCAATAAAAGAGATGAAAAATAAATCACAGAGTCTGTAGTCAATTTGTAGTCAAACCAGTCATTTAGGACACAAGGGGCAACATGCCAATTAAAGGAAACATCTGCTTGCTAGGAAAGTGGATCCACCATCATATAAAAAATTACAACGCAAATTGAAAAGGGAGAGATAACTTCATCACAAAGCCCAGAGGGTTTTCTTCAGCTCAAAGTTATAGTCTAGTGTTGTGGGTGCCAATCATCTGTGGGGTCGTTAGGTGGAGCACATTTTGCTGAATACCAGAGCCAGAAAACACTGGCAGGATTAAGGTAGTCAAACACAAACTTGGCAGGTTTTTGAGCTTTCATCTAGGGCTCAAAAGGAAGCAAAAAGTATTACTAGAGTGGAAGGGGTGGGGAGGAATGCTCCACACAGAGCTGAGAGACACCAAGTTGTTAAACTGCTCCACAGAGGAAAATTAAAAACATACCCATCAAAAAAAACCCCAAATAAACTAAGCCTGTTTACTGCATTTTTTTCAAATACAATTAAAACATTTCACTCAGATTTTTGTCTTTGATTTTGTCTTTCTTTCAATGTCTGAATAAAAAGTTGCTTCAGAATTAAGCATTTCCATTCCTTCAAAGATCTCTAAATCAGAAATTTAGAGACATTTTGACATTAACTTTCCCAGTGCACTTAGGAAATTATATCCCAGCAATGTTCACCCCATTTTCTGAGGTTGCCAAAACTCTGTATTCAGAAGGAATCTGATCCCAACCCAATTTCTCCATCTGGATCTTCTTCTATTTCTATTCTCTATGTGGAGAAATCAGAGGAGCAACAGCTCAGCGTTCTTCCAACTCTACTCAATTTATACCAAGAAAATTGATTATCCAGACAGCAAACCTAGTTAATTAATTCTCCTTAATAAAGATCTTTGCTAAAGAACAGTGTTCTGAGGTGCAGTGTAGTGTGAAGCTGCGCACCAAAAGGTCGGCAAATACTCTTGTGGAATTTGGCTGCAATGGAGAAGTGTGGGGACTTCAGATGTAAATCTGAACAATCTTTTGGTTCATTATCAGATGACTGATCTATGAGACTGATTTTGAAGTCACTGAGATTAATTCTATATCTCTGGGGACATGCTTTCTCAAGCAGAAAACAGACTTTGCATACAGGCACTGTTAAGCTGGGGCAGGGGACGATAAGGCAATGGTTTCAGCCTGGCTGTGGTACAAAAATCCTGTGTCAGCAAGGGGGTGAGAAGGCACCCATCAGGGTGCAGACAGGCAAGGGGAGGGAGCCCCAAGCCTCATGAAAGACAATGGCCGTGCCTTTGCCAAGCACAGTGAAGCCTTTGGGGCTGGTCAGCACGGGGATCCCCATGCCCAAGTGCAACTTGACCCGAAGGGCAACCCTGCAACAAACCCTGAGTCCTGTTTGGTTGTGACCAGATGTGCAGGAGGATACGCCAGGGAATGAGGGAAATAAAAGGTCAACTATTGCACTTTCCCAGCCATCCCAGGACAGGTTCATGGGAGCATCCCAGCTTCTGGTGTTAGATGAGGAGAGCAGGCTTGCCCTTTTTGTGAGAAGCTGGAAATAGGAGCAATTTAGCAGTTTGGCATCAGATGTGTTTGACAACCCTGACCATTATAACTAGATCTTATGTGCTGCCAGTAGCACATATGGTCTGTAAGGTGTCTCCTCACCAGTCTTTAGGGTCTATGATGGTCAGGAGAATAGGGGAACAACAACAACAACAACAAGAAGAAACAACAAGAAGAACAGCAACAACCCACACTGTCACCTGCTGGGCAGCCTGATGGCAAAGTACTGCCTGAAACATTATTTGCCTTTTTACCTTATTTTAAAACTACAAATACAAAATTGCCTCATTATATAAGCAATATGAAATTGATACTAATTATGTTATTTTTAATGAGTATTTCTACTGTGTGTGTGTTTGCTATATAATGGTGGTGAGTGCTCAGCTGTGTCATCAGAGTGGCATAAAAGCCACATGGATCTTAATTGTTTCATGCAGTGATTATTCAGTTCTTCAAGCAGGGAGCAAGTTAACCCTCCTGCATTGTTCTTCCTCTGCCTTTTATTAGCAAACTCTTATGGAAATCCAAGAAAACCACAGCAAAAATTATTTTCTTAAAAGATATTTGGTGAGTCAGCTTAGCATCCCAGGGTTTCCATTATGCAAAGAACTCAAATATCTTATTTTTTTAATTATTTGCCTTGCTGCTCTTAAAAACAACAACACGAAAAAACATTATTTCTGTGCTAATTGTCTCATGCTCTGCTCTGGCTGCTGACCCCCTTCCAGCAATGCCAGGTTTGGCAAGGGCACAAGGTGGTTTGGCATGAGACAACAAAGACTGGGTGGGGTTTTTTTGGAGGGAGGAGTGCTAATGGCACCCAGCACTTCTGTCCTTCTTGGGGTGCATTTCTTGCTGTGGCTGACTCAACCTCTTCATTCTTCAAGGAGGGATGTGCACTGCCTTGCTGGGAGCTGAGATATTTGCAGCTCCATGGCCACCCAGTCAGGGTTTGGGGCTGTTGAGCTGAGGTGCTTGTGTATGTAAGAGGCACCTATAAGAGCTGAGGCTCTGAGGTTTTGGAGGCTGCCTTGTGCCCGTGTTGTGAGGCCATGAGCACATGCATGAGGCTCTGGGGAGAAAGGTCAGCGTGAGCTGCCCTCTACCTGAGTGTGCAAAATTAGGGATTTAGTGGTAGAAGCATCACTGTGAGACTGATTACTCCTCCCTCCTGCAAAGACATTTCAAACTTGTGCCCTCCAAAGCTGACTAAAGCCCACAGGACCTGTCTTGGCTCAAGGAACAGAGCAGAGCTGCAGCGGGTGCCGTGGCAGTGCACATGCTTGCTGCAGGTGAGAACAGCAGTGCCCTTGTCACAGTGGCTCACAGCTCCCCTGTGGCAGGGCCAGGATGACAGCCCCTGAGAAACACCTCTGTCAAGGCTGTCGGTGTATGAACACAGGGATGAGAAGTGCTGGAGCTGACTTAGCTCTGCAGCCCAAGAGCATTCACCTTTCTCCACTTCCAGCTCGACATGCCAAGGCTCAGTGTGGGTTCCTGACAATTTACCCTGGCTATTGTGACCCACCAGGAACAGAAGGTACCTCCTCTAATGACCTGCCTTGCAACCCCTTAGTGCCTTTCTATGCCACCCTAACAATCCTTCTCCCTCCTCTGCTTGGCACTCTCTCCCAGACTGCTTCATGGGTGCCTGCTTCCTTTACCCTCGTGATCACCCCTTCCACATAAGCACCTCTGGCTTTGATGACTTTCCAGTTGAAAATCTCTTGCCTTTTTGAAGGCCCTTGCCAGCTCTTGCTTTCCCTGACCCTCAGAAGGTGTTCCTCCATCAGCACTTTTCTACCTTTCCTCTGTGTCATCTCTCACCTCTCCTCCTGTTGTCCTGGGTCCGGTGTCTAACAAGCATTACAGCACAATGGGTTTTCCTGCCAACCAGGAAACCTCTGTGAGATGATCTCTCATTAGAGATCAGCTAGTGAGGGTCTGTCATCAGCCAGGGCTGCAGGAGCTCCCATCAAGTCCAGTAAATACCTGTGGGTACACTGCTCAGCCTCAGTGACTCCCCTGCCTACTCCATAGCACCAGAGAAGGACACAGAGGAGCAGTGTTAAAGAGAGGATATTATCATTTGTCTTACCCCTGAAGTGAGTGATTTTGCTCTTGTATTTTGGAAGGTTAATCTCCATTTTATCAGCAAGGCCTTAGTGAATGGAGGCAGCCCAAAGAAGTGTGATAAAAGTCACCTTCCTTCCCTAGCTCCCTCCCTGTCTTTCTCCTTCCTTCTTTCTCCTTCCTTCCTTCCTTCCTTCCTTCCTTCCTTCCTTCCTTCCTTCCTCCCTTTTTCTCTCCTTTCTTTCTTCCTTCAGACTTTTTTGCTGCCTCCCTGTCCTCACAATAATCCTACATGATAGTAGTGACCACCCTTTTATCCTTCCTACCACTGAAGTGTTTGCCAATGCTGCTCCATATTGCTGTGCTAAACTTTGAAGCACTTCCTTCCTTTCTTCACCCTCATTCTACCCTTGTGGGATTTCTATCTCCCATCCTTCCCCAGCAAGACGATTTAGGTTCCTTCCTTCCTTCCCTTCCTTCCTTCCTTCCTTCCTTCCAGAGAAGGACACCTTCCTTCATTTGTCTTACCCTTCGATTTTCCTTGTATTTTCCTTCCTTCCATTTTTCCAAGGCCTTCCTGAATCCTTCCTAAAAGTCACCTTCCTTCCTTCCTTCCTTCCTGTCTTTCTTTCCTTCCTTTCTTCCTTCCTTCCTTCCTTCCTTCTCTTTCTCCTTCCCTTCCTCCCACACTTCCTCCCTTTTTCTCTCCTTTCTTTCTTCTTGCTTCAGACAGGGTATTTTTGCTGCCTCCCTGTCCTCACAATAATCCTACATGATAGTAGTGACCACCCTTTTATCCCTTCCTACCACTGAAGTGTTTGTCTATGCTGCTCCATATTGCTGTGCTAAACTTTGAAGCACTGGAAAGAAATGGGGGATGTGGTAGAAGAGGGAGGGGTCTCCTTTCTTCACCCTCATTCTACCCTTGTGGGATTTCTATCTCCCATCCTTCCCCAGCAAGACCATTTAGGTTCCTTCTCTGGAAAACCAGATTAGTGTGGTGATTTGAGTCCCTGCACTGCCAGTCCTGTGGCCCATCCCTGGTGCCTTGAAACATCTTCCCACACGTGAGCAGTGCCCAGCACAGCAGTGCTGTGGCCTGCCCGGCCCACAGACACTGACCCTGCACTGCACCCAACAGATCCCATCCCAGACTGTGGGGAGCCAAGCAATGAGTTTGGCAGAGAAGAACGTGCCCTGGTGGGTCTCAGCAGCCTGCTCCTCAGAGGGGACACATCTCCTAGCTGTGTGCATTGCCTACAAATTCAATGGCAAAAGGGCCAGGCTCCACTTTCTAGGGACACCTTTCTCCTGAACAAAATCTTTGTGCAGCACTTGGTGTCTCAGTTGGTGTCCCAGGGCCACCTCTGCCCATCCCAAACTGCTGCTCCCACTGTGGTCTCTTCTTGAGCAACGCTCCTGCGGGAAAGCCTTGCTTCCTTGAAAACCCTTCCAAGAACATTGTATCCAACTCCCAAGGAGGAGCTTTAGGACATGCAGGACTTGTTCCCTGCAGCTGTGGGTCAGCTCGGGCAGCTTCTATCTCCCTCAGTGGCCCTTGGGCATCCCTGTTCTGGCACTGCTCTCTCCAGTGGGGACAGCCTGGAACAGCTCCAGCTCTCCTTTGCCACATCTAGTCCTAAAGTCCACTTAATGTTGTTTATGCTCATAGCGTAACTGAAAGGAAAAAAAGCAACCAGATGCTTCAGTAGGTCAAAAGGTGTGAAGAGATAAATGTAATTGCAATAAATGTAATTGCAGTAAATCGAATATACTGAAAGATGTTACCATTTAATTAAAAGTATATGAATTATGCATGTGTCTCTTCCACAGCCTTACTGTGTGGGCTTGAGCAGTAACTGAGTACATTCAGCTCCAGCTGCCACATGAAACCCACGGCTGCTTAATTTTTCCCTCACACACCTAACACTGCCAGCTGAACTCTTGCTAGGAGTAAACAATGATATACGTGGGGGTTATTTGGAGTCACCTTTACCTTTCCTACCCTTGGGCACCTGAGAAGGGACATAAATCTTACCCCACCAATTTCCCCCTGAGAGGATGGGGAATGCCTTTTGGGCAAATTTTTACAATATCTGGTTTTCAAACCACATTATTAGGGATGCAGCAATGGATTGGACTACCCATGCCATGGGCTTAGGCAGGCAGTAGCATCCTGCAGTCTTGGGGCATAAAATGTGTGTGTGGCCTATGGGCTGGATGAGAACTCCAGCAGCCTGGCAAGAGTGGGACAGGACAACAGGGCTTCTTGGGGGTGGTGGAAAAATCACAGCACCTGCAGCTTCCCAGAGCATCCCATGGCTGGCACTGCCACCCCCACCCCCAGGTGCTTAATGTTACCATCAGGTGCCTGGTGCTCAGCTCAGCTAAACACCCACCTAGTGCAAGCCATTCCATTAATATGGAAGAATGATTTTTTATAAATGCTGTTCTGTCTTTCTGGGAACAGAAAATCTTCCCCATCGGGGCAGACTTGCCCTTTGCAGCCCTGCCCAGTCCATCCTGGCAGACTGTGTCCAGGGATGTGCCAACAATCTTCTGCTAAAGGCTGCTGCCTTGTCATAGCTTTGGTTATTATCAAAGGAGGTGGAATGAATTCTCATGAGGGAAAACAGATCCCATTAGTGTTTGTGGAAATTTCAAACTGGTTATTATGAAATTAAAAAAGGAAACAAAGTGATTGGAGGGGGAGGAAGACACCTCTCCCTAATCACTTAATAGAGGCCCATACATCACCTTGGAGCTTGCAATAAATCACACCTCACTTTAACCAGATGTGCAAGTTAATGAAATCTGAATCCAAATGTTCATCTCTAGCTAATTTACTGTAGATTTGTTCCTCATTTCCATGCCTTATGGAAATGAGAGCAAAGATTTTGTTGTTGTTGTTGATTTTCATGCTTATACAAGCTCTGCCTTTTTCTTCTGAGGAAATTTTGGCCTTGGTTCAGCAAGACACTCACACACGACCAACTTCAGGGGGAGACTGGTCCCCGTGGCCTCCCTCCAAAATAGCCAGGAAAATTCAAACAGTTGCAGCAGAAGCTCTTGCCTGTGCTGTGTGCTGTGCCAAGGCTTTAAACCACAAGATATTCTTACCAGGCACATTTGATAAGCCAGGCTTGGCTGTTTTCCTGCATGCTTTTTTGCCTGATGACAAGAGTAATACATAACGAAGGCAGGAAGCTGCAGCCTGCTCCGAAAAAGATAGCAGAGTTATTTTCTTCTCTGAGCCTGCCATGTCAGGGTTTGACAAATCCTCAGGGCTGAGCTCTGCCCGTTTGGCTGGCAGTGACTCAGGAAGTGCACAGAGCTCATCTGCTGTGCCAGGGTGGAACAGGATGTGGGGCAGGATCCTGGGGAAGAGGTTTGTCAGGCACCATGGGGAAGGACAGCTCAGCTAGAAGACAGAAGGGGTCCAGTGCTGTTGACAGGCCTAGGCATGGAGAAATGGCTGGGAGATTTAGGTGTCTTCAGGCACCAGGCTTCAGGAGAAGGAAGAGCCAAAAGCAGCCAAAATTGTTTTCACTTTGACCTTTTGCTGGGGTGTGGTATGGGGTGTGTACTCTGTTCTCTGCACTCTGAAGGCAGACAGCTGCAGAAAGGCAGAGAAAAGGCACTGGAAACTGTGATAGAGCTGCTGTTTCATTTGGTGGTGTCCCTCACCTGGTTACATCTGTGTCTCATGTGCCAGTACCAGCCTTGGTCCACTGGGAGTTCGGGCTCTTCTAGGTTTGAGGCTGCCTGCAGGTTGCATCTGGATCTGGATCCATGTCAAGAGGCTTTTAAGGATAGTTTGGGATATCTTTTTTGAGCATTAAATAGATAATCAAGATCAAGGATGGATCTTCCTCAGGTGAGGAAGAGGAGACATGGAGAGAAGTCTGAGTATGGGATGTATTTCCCAAAATGAATTTGTGGGCTCTTCCCATGCAGATGTGAGCCACATGAAAATGTATCTGTGACTCCTGGTCTGAGGAGACTGGGGTGATCCAGCTGTTTTCATTCCCTTTCCTCCTTAGAGCAGGAGCTATAGCATAGCAGCTAGTCTGCTTTCCAGCAAGGGAACTGTGGGGAATGGTTGAGTGGGGTGTGGTTAGGATCTGCCTTGAAATGTCTCAAGGAGACTTGAGCCACTAAAATTGAGCATTTATGAGTGGTAACAAGAGTTAAAAGGAAACCCTCAGCAGGAGCCAAGCAGAACCCCACATCCAGGGCAGCCCTTCTGAATGGGCTTTCCTTGCCTTTGGGCTCTTGAGAGGCAGGAAGAGGGCTCACCACTGAAAACACTAAAATAAACAGAAACTGTTGGTAGCATGGGTAACTGCATAGGAGCCTACCATCTCTGGGGGGCTGAGCTATCTCAGCTGAAAGGAGAATCCCTCTGCTGTGGGCACAAGACACATCAAGCTTGTTCAGGGTCTGACAGCAATAAAGCATTGCCTCCACTCTGAAGAAGCCCCACCACTCAAAACTGACAGAGTTCTCACTTCTCCTTAGAAAAAATGGCCTGAGGGCTGGCAAATCTTGAATAATGAGGGAGACTCCACAGCCTCTCTGGACAATCTCTTCCAGTGCATAGTCACATGCACAGCAAATAATTTATTCCTCATATTTAGAGGGAATTTCCTGTGCATCAGTTTCTGCCCACTGCCTCTTGTCCTATTGCTTTGCACCACCAGGAAGAGCCTGGATCCATCCTCTTGGCACCCTCTCTTTAGATTCTCACAGGCATTAACGAGGTTCCCTGTCAGTTATCTTTTCTCCAGGCTACACAACAAGATCAGAACAGGATTAGTGAGAAGGCAGGAAGGCCTTGCTGTAGCTTGAGTAGTATCCTTAATCTGTAAAGGCTGGTAGTGATGGGATTTTTGATGTTAAAATCCATTTTAATTCAAAAGTGGTGTTTGAGAAAATGCGCTTTTTAATGACACCAAGGCCTCTCTGCTTTAGCACTGGTTTATGGGCCAGCCAGGCCATAGGTTAGTGGAGAAAGAATGTCAGCTGATGCTCATTGCTGCAGTGCTACAGCTCATTTCTTACACCTTCTATTACAAAGAAATGCAAAAAAACCCCTTAATCTGTTTTTTTCAAACTGTCAAAAACCCCATTCTTCCTGTTTTGTTTGGCTTTGTTTTTTTGTGAAAGGCCCAGAAGTATTTATTGCCTCTAAAACATACATTGAGAGAAAGGGAGGAGATGTGCTGGGGGAGTGGCTGTCCTGCTGTGATCTGTGATGGTTTCAGGCATCCTGCAGGAAGGGTGGAACAAGCTGAGGGCATCCTGCAGGCTGTCCTGGCCAGCAAAGAGAGAAACCCAGGCTGATGATACATGCTGGATGACAACTGCCTGCCTCTGTATGGTTTAACTCAAGCAAGTTCAGAAATACAGGCCCTGGTAAGCCCAAAGGCATCGGCACAAGGCTGAAGGACAGAACTACAGCTGGACAGTAGACACAGTCCCCAGAAGATGAGCAAGAAGAATTGGTATCTTGGACACCCAGACAGGACTGGTCTTTTCACCAGGCAAGGATTTTTCATGTTGTCTTCTCAATGGACTTGAAAAGGACTGTAATAAAATAAAAAGGGAACCGGGAAAGATAGGTGGAAGAAAAGAGATTAATTTGGGAGAAATAAACTTTTTTTTAGGGCATTTAGATGATTCTGAGTACCAACTGGCTGAACCCAAATTATTTAATACTGTCTTTTCTCAGCATCATCTGATAAGGTCATGTGCAGCATTTCATTCACTGGTTAAAAAAAAAAAAAAAACAAAACCAGATTCTAACAAGCTCATAGTTTGTTTTGAAAATCAGCACCACTAACAGCTCTCGTTTCTAGTTTCTAGTTCTGTTCCTTTTGAGTCCATTATAACCATGATAAATGGTGCACAGCCATTTGTGTGAACCTTGACAGGGGAGGGGGTGACTCACAGCAATTTTATGCCACAATGCCATGCATATCACAGCAACAGAATCAGATGAGTAATCTCAGATCTTGCCTTCAGGCAGCTTACTGGTTTATCTCACGGATCCCACTGCAACAAAATGTCAATGTTTTAATACCTTTGACATTTCTTTAGGTTCAAGAGACAATAATGAATCTTTCTTGGTTACTTACTAAGAAGAGATTATATCAGCAAAAGCAGCTAATTCTTATCCTAAGAGACAATATTGGAAATAGTCTCTCTTTTTTCACTAAATGTAAGAGTAACCAGCATTAAATAAGAGCCTTTTAATTAACTAAAGTCATCAAACAGCGCTCAAATAGATTTAATTTCAAGCAGTGACTAAATAGATTTAATGCCTAGGAGCCATCCAAGCCCCTCAGGTGGATCCTGCCTTTTCTGTTCCTCCAGACATGTGCGCCCAGGGAAAGGCTGCCTGGAATGCACAAGGCAGAACATGGCAGTGCCCAAGGCTTGGTGAGCAAGTCCTACCACAGCTGATGCCTGCTGCCATAAGCTGGCACAGCTCTGTTCAGCTTGTGGCCGGCACAGACACCTTCTAAGGAACGGGAACAGATAGAGCCTGGTGGAAATTAGCATATTTCATCAAGTTTCTGAAGGGTGAAGGTAGAGGATTAAGCTTCCAAGGAAAGAAAAGATGATGCCTGTGATTTAGACCTGCTTGGAAAAGCTGATATGAAGTTTATACTATAAATAGTTATGGTGATGCAGATGGTCCTTTCTTGTAAAAAGGTAGGTGCTGCTCTGAACCCATTGAGATCTATAGGACAAAATACACATATCTAATATTTTTAGTGAAGGGTGATCTTGATCTTTGAAGAGCCCTGTGAGGAAGCAATCTCATATGGTAATTATCATTCAGCATATGTTCTCTGGCTCAGACAGGGCACCTACACCAGGGCTGTACAGATGGGTGCTTGCATGGAGATGTCCCACCCTATGGAGCAGATGCTTGGTTATGCAGCTGCTTCAGCATTTTAAATTCAGGTAAGGAGATGCTTGATCACTTTCAACACCATGAGAGGGTAAGATGCACCTTGAAATTGCACTGCTCAAGACTTCATGCAGAACATTGGCATTTTCAAATTTATTTTCACGTTTTGTAGTCTAACAAAAGGCTTTTTGCAGAAGCTGACCAGCCAAGTTCCAGGGACAAAACAAGGGAGCTCTGTTAGCACACAGCTGTGCTATAAACCAGAGGTAGCACTGAGCTGATGTATATCATATATTGTGGTATATGCCCCTTCTCGATCTCCCAGTTCAGTCAGTATCAGTTTGAAATGAAGAAGGATTCACAGCAAAGGCATTTTCTGAAAATCTGAAGAGTGCAAAGCAATAGGAGCATGACAAGCAAAGGACTCTGCAACCTCTTTGGGTCTAGTAAGATCAACAGGAGACATCCTCAGAGTCCCCACAGCTGTACCATTGAGCAGCTTCTCAGCTTGAGAGAAATGCTGCTTCACACTGGCAGGCTCAGTCAGATGGTGATATTTTCCCTGCCCAGGATTAGGTTCTTAGCTAGCTGCCTCAGCACTGCGGGGGAGGCTCAGCGAGGTTTCATGCATGCCCCATCTGCTGCTCTTCCTCTGTCACCACTCAGGTCTGAGAATCTGCCTGAAAACAAAGTGAACAGCAGCCCTTGTCCTGCTCAGGACTGCCTGTTTCCATTCAGATGCCATGTTCGTGCTGAAGCATCCCTGCTGTGGCTACTTTGAGAAAGTTTCTCTGGTCCTGTTAATTTTTTCTTGTATTCTTCATCATTGTGAGCTAAATAGTCAGCAGTTGTTTGAGAGGGAAGACGGGATTCCCACAGCAGGCAGGACTTAGAGCTCCTGAATTAGGAAAGCAGAGAGGTGCATTGGTAGCACTCTGTATCTCCTGAAGTGTCATCTTCCCTTTCTGGCACTCACAAGCTTAGCTGAATGAAAGTGCATTGGTGCTATTTTGTCATCTTTGCCTTCTGCAAAGTAGGTAGGCTTCTTTTAATGTGATTTACTTCCAAATGCACAAAAACCCCCAAAAACAACAAAAAAGGAAGTGTGTTTTCTGCATGAGCTGACATTGTTTTCCTCAGCATCTTCTGAGATATCAGGAAATATGTGAGAGGAAAAAATTTCCTTTTAAGTTATCTCACTATTGCTTATGTTCAGAAAATGAAACACTTGGGAAGTAAAAATGTAGGCTTTCTACCTTTTTTGTTAAAATGCAAGTGTAACAGTTTTCACTGCGAGCTAAAATATGAGCATGAATGAATCTTCTCTCAAAGATAATTTTAATTACAATGTGATTCCCTGCAAGGAAAAAATGCTTTTGCTGTTCTTTTATAAGGGATTCAAATAGAAAAATAAATTACATTTTGTATCACTTTCCCTTTAAGGTGATTGAATAGGGGGATGTTTTTAATTATGACAAAAATCTCCATGTTAATAGTCTTGATTAGAGGGGCTTTTAAATAGCTTATCTGCCTGGCTACATTCCATCCTAAAGCTCTGCTGAGGAAGATGTCTTTCATGTTGAATTTAAATGCTTATTATCCCTTTGAACTCTGCCAGTCCACTCATTTGAAATATTATTCTTCCCTTCCAGCCTGTGGAGTCAGCTCACCAAGAGATATTGGTAATGTCACTCTCTGGGGAGCTGGGCTGGTTAAACTGAACCTTGAGTTAGCAGCTGGGGCTGGTATTTCAAAGGTTGCTGTGACCTGCTGCCCCATTTCAGGGCCAGTCCTACAGCAGGGACCTGCAACACCTTTATGGATCCATCAGCTGGAAAAATGGAGCCTTGATCTCACCTGTGAGCCTCCTATGGCAGTAACCACTGATAGCTAATGACCAGAGGTCTCAGTTAAAGACTGCTGTGGTACCCTGTGGTACCTACTGAGCAGAAATCTGTGGGAGGGGAAAGGGAGGCAAGATGGGCAGGTCCCTGAAAAACCATGCTTGGACGTGAGCATGAATAATATCTGGAGATTTTCTATAAAGGCTCCCACTCTTTTCCCCACGGATAACTACTGTACATGCTGTGTTCACTTTCTGCTTTCTTCTGGTGCACGCTGAAAGCAGAGCAGTGTGCAGTGCAGCTGGAGCCACTGTACACGGCTGCACCCAGAAACGCTTTCCTTTTACTCACCTGCAGCACAGTTCAGGCATCTGACAAGGTCAGGTTAGGTGAGCAGCTTCCCTGAAGGATACACAGCTGTACAAATAGGGACTGCAGGTGCCTGCATGCATTAGGAAAAGCCAGGGAAAAGCAATGCCAGGGAAAGCAATGACTCTGGTCATGGATAAGGAATGATACAGTCTCCTGTGGACAATTGCCCCACTACTGCCTGCTCATGGAGGTTGGAGGAACTAATCTGCAAAAAGGGGCTAATGTAAGCAGATGGGAACCACAGTTCCAGAGCACACAAATCCAAAGGTTTGATCCCCTGCACAGCCCCTGAATGGCCATCCTATTTTTCTCCTCCTGATAAGTGGAGAAGAGAAAGCGCTTCATGAATGAATCAAAACACTCATGCTCTTGTTTGTGCAAGTATCAAAGGTTTCACTGTAGGTTTCTTACACTGGCAGGGCCTGCATTTTGCTATTTCTGCTGGCCAAGCACTCCTGATGAGCTGAAGCTGGCAGATGTGTGCTGCTGCCTGTTGTGGCTGTGCACACACAGAGGAAGTTCTTCTGTCTGCAAATGTTCAGTGGCAGTGGGTGGGTTTCCAGGGGAAGAGCAGCCAGGACTGAAGAGGAAAGTTTGGGGTAAGAGAAGGGGCTGAGGGTTTGCATCTGTTCAGGCTCTCTGCCAGCCCCTTCTTGGGTCAGGTACCTGTCAAACCCTCCCAGTATGGGAACAGATAGAAGGAAAACAGCACAAGGAAATGAGACTCCTGATGATAGAGGACAACCACTGAAGAAAAAGGAAAGTGATGCGAGCATCAATCGTTTAAACAAGGATCAAGGAAGCACAAGAAATGTTTATTTTTGTAGTTGTGCCTACATGCTTGTTAAGCTAGTGCTTGCTGACACAGCTTGCATTGTCTGTGAGTATCCCTCAGTCCCATGGCCAGCTGTCCTGTTAAACTTTTTACATGCAATACCTGCAATAGAATTCCTGTGCGGAATGGGGCAGAAGGACTCTATTAAAATAAAATGCTGTGGAAGAGCTGGAACAGCTCAATTTTTCCCCCAAAGATGAAACGTTCCCTTATGAGAAATGCAAAATGCTGCTGGGTCTTTTGTTCAATCAGAAAAGTAAAGTAAAATAGTCTTCTACTCAGCAAGTAGACTTTACTTAGCTGTAGTTCTGAAGGTCAATTTTATAAGCATGGGGATGCAACTGGAAGGATGCGTGCAAGTCTTTGAAAGTGAGTGGTTAAATGTGCTTTTGACAGTTGTCCCCAAAGCAGAGCTCAAATAGAAAAGAGAAGATAAAAATAAACATTGCTCAACCCTTTCATTCATTGCAGGCTGTCAAACGGGACAGGTGCTGTGGAAAAACCCATGTGTGACTGTGTCATTAGAGGTTGAGTCATCATGCGAGGGCAGGCAGAGGGGTGGAGGGGCTGGGGTGACTGCAGCAACCTTAACTTAACATGGACTGATCTTCAGAGAACAGCTGGTCAGAAGCAGGAGTTTCTTGTGTTTTGAGAACTTCCTTCAAACTGAGAACCAAAAGTAAAACATTCCCATGGATAAACACTAAGCAAAGTATCCAAATTCCCTCCTCTGATGCTGTTAAACTCTTTTTGGCACATAAAATAAATATGAATGCAATAGGCAACAGTATGATGTCATGAGTTTGAACAAAATTATAGAAACAAAGAACTCTGATTCCCAAAAAATATTAGAAAATCAAAGCCTTGTTCTTGACTTTTCCATTGGGTAAAAGTATATTAATACATCACTACGAATGAGAGTTCTGATGAGTTTGAAGTTTTTTCTTTGTGTTGTTTTAGCAAACATGAATGCTTCTAAATATACTTCAACTAAATGCTGAGACATTTCATGAGGAGCAGCATGGTTTACCATGGATGGAAAAAGCTGTGCTGTTTTGCAATCCCTAGTGCCACACACCATTAACTCTATCCTTGAGGGATGCCCAGAGCTGGGACTAGAGCAGAATCCGGTCCTGCCTGACAGTTAGCATTTTGCCTGGAGCCTGCACAATTAAATCATCTCACCTCCTCAGCCTATTGCGCACTCTATCCACCTGCAATTTCTTCCTTCAGCATGTGGCCAGGGCACAAAAGGCCTAAGGGAGTGGAAAAACTAATTTCTCATGGTCCAAAAGGATGTTCAGAGGGCAGATTTAAACTGTCTGTATCACACAGTAAATACTGTTTAACTGCTCTTTCTATGTCTGCGTTCAGGGTTTGTGCTCATCAACTCTTGTGGAGAAAAATGTTGTTGCCCCAGTGTGGCCTGAGCTTGGTAAAACTGCTGTGTGTCAACTCAGCAACACTGTGACTGCCTGTGAGGAGTGGCAAGAAAGCCTCTGTTTGGTGCTCTTTTGCTCTTCACTGCTACATTTTTGGGTGGTTGACATATGTGACTATTTCACAATGGCAGGGAGAGGGCTCTGTGTACAGGTGGGAGAACCGGCTGCCCGAACAGGGGAGCTTGTGTTTCTCTTCAAGTACCAGATTGATGTCTGGATTTTTTCCCCGTTTTCTTTTTTTCCAATTGATGAGCAATGTTTTCAGTAAATGCTTGGAGACTGTTTTCCTGTCTCAAATTGGCATAGCAACAGCATCAGAACAAAACTCATAAGCATCAGCTTAATGGCATACTGAAATGGCTTCAGAATTCATAACATGCTCTCATTTTTTTGAAGTGTAAGGGAAGGGGCTACTGCACAGCTTGGGCTGTTGGAAACCTTTCCTCCAGGCACGTATTGAATGCCAAATGAAGAGATAAGCCAGTTAAATACTCATTTTTAATTAGTTTTATCCTTGTAAACATCTGTATGCAAACCAATGAATTAACCCTAGGATATATTACATACCTGCACAGTAGAAACAAGAAAATGAGTTCAGTATTCTTTACAGCTTGGGTCACATGAAGATCTTAACTAGAAAATCCCAACAATTTCTCAGTGCTCCAATTTTTTCAGTTAATAGAAAAAAGAGGTGTAAGAGTGGCTAGAGATCCCCAACTTCACCTCAAAAATGATGGTTTTATTCCCACACTAAATGGTATAAGTGCTTCTTAATCTTGTCTTTTGCAAAATGCTTTGCTCTGCTCAATAACACTGTTTCATCAGCATTCCTGTATTCTAGAATGTCTGGATAAATAAGCCACGCTGAACTCTCAGTTCATTGATTTTGTGGGGAGTAAACATGACTTTGCTAATTTAAATATTAGTAGCAACTTACATAAATGAGAATATTAAAAATGTCTCTCTTTTTAACAGTTTACAAGCAATTCAAAACAATATATCCAGACTCTCCAAGGTTGTTTGTTGTTATACCACTAGCAGATCTATGGGATCTTTTCTACATCAGAGAAACTTGTTCTATGTTTAGTTGGTCCCTGCATCCATGGTTCAGAGTCCTATGCACCTTCTGGGTCATACCAAAGCCTGCAGTGAGGTTTTTGAGAGGTATAACGCTGCTCCATTATTGTGGACTTCTTTGGTACCCAAAGCCTTTGGTATAATTAATTTTTCCCAGTTTTTATGTTAACAAAAGAACAGATTATTTTTTTAAGTCAGTGAAGCCGCCTGTGCACCAACTGGCTTCACCATCTACAGACATGCCTGGTAGGTAGTGGCACGCAAGGAGGAAAGCTTGAGACAAAAGCTGGAATTTGGGCTGCAATTTCCCTTCCTTGCTGTGCAACTCACCCTACCGCTCCAGAAACCTTTCCCTTGCTATTGCTTAAGAACGGAGAAGTCTCCCTTGCCGTCCCGCTAGTTTTCCAGTGTGCGTGTGCGCCTTGCTCACGATGATCAGCAGGGATGATCCCGGCTGCCTCAAGCTCCCCGGGCTGGCTCTGAGGGGCTCCCCGTCAGCGTCCCCCCGTGTCCCTGCAGCCGGCAGAGAGAGGGAGAAGCCCAGTTTCCCGTCTTGCCGCTTTGGTGGCGGTGTTTTGCGGGCGCCCGGCCGTCCCTCGGTGCCCTGGTGCCGCTCGGCGGCGGGCGGGTGCCATTGCCAGCCCCGGCACGGCGGGCAGGGGTGCCCGTCTCTGCCGCCGCACCGTCCCCAGCCCAAACCGGCTGTATCCTGCGGGCATCTCATCGGTCTCCTCGATTTCTTCTCTCTCGTCCGCCCCTCCTTCCCCCTTTCCTCAAAAACGCCCCGAAGCTGCGCTTGCAGCTAGAACGCAAAGCGTTATTGCACTTGAGGGGGGAGAGAGAAAGAAGGCACCTGTCCTGCAGCACAAGCCCAAAAATCGGTGTAGAGAGAGCTGGGTGTGTTTGGGCAGGGGGCCAGCAGCACCAGGAGCAGCAGCGGGTGACCGGGATGCTCCATCCCTAAGCCAGGCTTGGAGCATGTTCCCGGAGCCTGGGGGCTGCTCTTCACCCGCACTCCAGCGACTCCAAGAGACAGAGAAAACTGCCCTAACCTCGGAATTCATTCACGGGTTGTTTGAAACAAAGCATACCCTCCAGGAGCCTGTATCCAGGAAGGGCCAAGACCTATGTCCCTCAGATCCCCTGGCTGAAGGTGCCAGGATGTATAGAAAGCACCTTCACTGCAGGGCAGTGAGCCAAAAGGAGCTCCTCTGCTGCTTTCTCTCACCCACTTACTTATATTCACCTAGAAGATAGGGTACTACTACTACTACTACTATTTATTATTATTATTATTATTATTATTATTATTATTATTTTGACTCAGTGATATCTGCATTTGGCCTGGGGAAAGGCTGTTTTAAATGGTTATTTTCCAACAGGCAAACTTACAGCACTTTTATTTTAACTCTTCAGATGAAGTCTCAGGAGAGAACAGTTTCTCTTCCCCCTCCCTCCCCATTTCTGAATTCTTAAATAGTGAGGATAAAATGACATCGTCACATGTGGAATTAATTGATATAATGCTGCCTAAACTCTTTAAAACTTTCCTACCTAAATGAACTCTTTGCTAATACAAACTGAATTGTTCTGCTCTCCAGGCCAACTTTTGCGCAGTAAGTAAGTGGTATTTAAGCACAGGGAGATCTCAGTGTAATGCCCTTCATTGGGAGTTCTAATAAAAGGCTGTTCTGTTTTGGCTCCTTATTAGAATAACACTATAAATAGCCTCTTTGTAATGAGGACTTGTTAATAAAAAATGTGAACCATTTTGCTCTAGAACCTCCTGGTGCAGATTGTGCCACCATCTGGTAGATCTGGCTTTCAGGGTAGATACACCTCCCAGAACTGCATTCCTGCTGGGGTAGCAAAGAATGCCAGAAGGCAAAAAAATGCAGTCTTGGGAGAAAAGTTATAAACTACCTGATATAAGCCAACACACACACACATAAACACCCAAACAAACTAACTAAAAAAGCTGCAGTTTTAATATACCTTGGGAAGGGTCCATAGTGCTTACTGAAGCAAAACTCACGCTGATTTAGTTCTGGACTTAATCTTTAGAATGGTGTATGTTATGCTTGTGGAAAAGAGCTTGGAGACATTGTTTTTTCCTACATTAGATTACCTTTACAGAAAGAGTGCTGTTGTGGGCAGTAATGGCACAATCACTCTTGAAGCAAGACCAGATACATAACTCAGTGAGAGCAGAAAGTGAAAAATTCACCAGTGCTGAGTAAAAGATGATCTAAGGATCTAATGCAGTTTTTATTTGGATGATAGAATATTTAGAGTTTATATTTTCTTGCCTTTGTCCAGAAGATCTGAAGCAATACCATGCCTCCAAAAAGCTCACTCATCTCTTTCGTGAGCTGCTTTCAGAAATAGCACACATCTGTTTCCTTTGTAATACTTTGGTTTTTCCAAGGCAGTCACTTAGTTTTCACTTTTCTCATAGGAAATGTACTTTGTCTATTGGCATTTGATACATTTCCCATCATCATTCTGTTTTGTATGCTGTGAAAAAGCTCTGCTTGCAAGAAATTCCATTTTTTCTCCCATGTCTTAGTCTGAGTAACTAACACCACAAGCATGCTTCTGTAGAGTCCCAGGTGGTTAACAAGAGCACGGGATAAATGACTACTAATGAAAACTTATGATTCAACAATTTCTCAATTTATTGTTGTTTAATAAAGGAAAGCCCCAGATAAATGATTTGTAGAGTAGATACATTCCCCACATTGAACAAGAGAGTTGTAAGAGTTTGAGAAAACTGCATATGAATTACAAACTCTGGTTCAGGTTACTATAGATTTGCTGTAAGAAAACTGCAGTCTCGGGAGTTGTTTTCTCAGTCAGCACTGATGGATACATACTAATTTTTCAGTACATGCTGATTGGATGGAAATGAGCAGGACAACTAAATTTTTTTTTTTCTGAATGTCTGTTATATAAACTACAACTTATACCTGAAACTTTAATTTCTAGTCCAAAGGGCCCAAAAAGCATGAGCCTCCAGGGGAAAGGTGTACTGTGAATGACAAAACCAGCCAAGAAAGGAGGCACAGTGGGCCTCAAGGATAAGCTGGGGATAAGTCTGGTCTCCGGTCCTGGGAAGACACCCACAGACTGAGTGCTAGCACCACAGAATTGCCCGAGCTAGAGCAGTTAATCATCCAAAGAATTTGACTGCTAGGTTCCCCTGAGTCAGGAGGTGACGGTGCAAGAAGTGGTGGAAATGCTCACATCTCTAATTCAGCAAAAGCAAGAGGACTCCTGCTGCCGGAGGACTTCCAGCCTGTGGTTCTCACACTGCTTGTTTGTGTCTCCTCTGAGAAAGGCATTACAAGCACGTGCAAGCTGAGAAATGTGGCATTCAGAGAGTTCAGGCATTTGAGGGTTAAGGCTGCTCATGCAATTGCAGTTTGGGCTCTTTCTGCTAATGCTTTTTTTTTTTTTTTTTTTTATGACAACCTCAATTACTTAATCAGATAAGGATCTTTCCTGCAGTACTGCTGGCAGTGCTGTTAGTTGCAGTGTAGACCCTCCTGTCTGGTGAAAATTGAAGGTATTCATTAGAGCTCCACCTATCTCAATGTGATGTGGCTTCCCTGAGCAACCCATTTTTGAGATACAGATGACCTTCAGACAACCACAAGAGGTTCTACTAAGCAACAAAAAAATTCAGGAGTATTTTAGTTTTAATTTCTAAGGATTTACTAGGAGGAAGGTCAGTCTTTCAGCCATATTTTCACTTCAGAAAATCAGTGCAGCTCCACTGTAATCACAGAGAGATATCTCAGCTGCCAGATTTAAAATGATAGGTGTCATGTAGGCACAAACAATACATGACAAATATCCTAAGTGTTTACGATAACTGTGAAGCATTGCCCATATCACAGTGTGCTAAAGCCTGTTCCCAGGGAGGAGAAACCAGCATGCAGCTGACAGCTGCTCCCTTGCTGAGCAAATGCTTCTTCACAGGCACCACAACCCTCGGCTAGCTATTTCAAAAAGGGAGATGGGGGGCCTTCATCAGAGTTAATTATTGCCAGAAAGAATAAGCTGCAGCCTTACTTTCCTGTTAGCCTGATTTATAAGGGCTGTTCTATTGCCATTTGTTTGCTTGCTTTCTACTAGCCTGCTAAAGTTTGCCGAGCTCAGTGGGGCAGAAAAAGGGACTCAACATTTTGCAGTTGAGCTTGCTGTTGCTTTCCTATAGCTTTTTCCATATGCTACCATGGAACATGTTGAATTTGCATGCAACTGGTGTTATTTTTGCAACTTATTTTCTTCCTCTGTGTGGCTATTCCTCTATTTGCAGTGAGAAATAGCATGTTACTCCACCAGACTAAGCCACGGAGATGTGAATTAACATCCTCCACTTGATGCAGCTGAGCACACTCCGGTATGACAAGCCACCGCTCAGCCCATGGGAATGAACTTATCCGTAATGCAGCCTAGGTCTTGGGCAGTCTCAGTGCCCCACCAAAAAATAACTCAGTACAGTCACTGACAAAAAAAAAATATATTTAAATGGGGGGTTATTTTAATTTCCAGAATATTACAGACTGCTGTGTGTTCTTCTTTCTCTCTCTCTCCCTCCCCCTGATGTTTTCCCGAATTTTATTCCAGACTCTCAGAGAAGGAAGTGTGACCATGCATAATAATATAAAAATAAAATTATAGCTATAACCAAAAGACAGCAATCCAAACCCAGGTAATGCAAGGGATGAAAGGCCATGGTTCCTCCATCAGAGCACAGCAAGAATGCACTTGTATGCTTAACGCCTAGTTGCAAGTCCTGCTTCAGATACCAGAGCCCAAGACAATTTTGGGGGCAACCTGGGAATTCCTTCAGTCCTGCCCGGTTTGGAGTATGTTGGTATTTCTGCAGTTACATTGCATAAAATACAAAGCAAGAACATGCAATCAGATAGCGAACGCTCTCTGCCATGGGATTTTACCTGAAAAGAATGTTAAGTCGCGCTGTGTCTCCAGTCCCATCCCAGAAGTCATAAAAAAAAAAAAAATAAAATAAAATAAATTAAAAAAAAAGTGAAAACAGCTAAGTTTGCCCAGCAATTACTGAGTAGGATTTATAATGTCCTCTTGAAGTACATGCCAAGAGGCTTTAGCGAATCGAGGCCACGATGGCAGCCAGGGATGGCTGGGTACTGCCCCTCGACGGCTGTGCCCGGCCTGTGGGAGACGTGTCCGCGGCCGGCGGGGTTTCTGCTGGGTGGGGCGCGCTGTGGGATGGGGGAAATCAGTGATCCAGGGAAGGCCACCGCGCAACCTGTCAGCGGCGGTCTCTGCGGGATCCTGCCCGGGCTGTGCCTGTGACCGCCCGCGCATCCCGCTCCCCAGGCATCCCTCTCCCGGCGTATCCCGCTCCCAGCGCATCCCTCTCCCAGCGCATCCCTCTCTCAGTGCATCCCTCTCCCAGAGCATCTCTCTCCCGGCGTTTCCCTTTCCCGGGCAAGCCTCTCCCCCGCACGTCCCCGGGCACACGCCGCCCCGACACCTTTTCCCCCCAGCACCCTCCCGGGCCGTCTCTTCGCCCACCGCCGCGGTCCCTCCGGCACCGCCCGTGCCCGGGGCTGGATCCCCCCGGCGGCCGCCCACGCTCCCCCGCGGAGCCGCGCTCGGGCGCCGCCGCCTCCCCGCCCCGCCGCCGCCGCCGCCGTCATGGCGGAGCGGAGCCGCGGCGCTCGGCGGCGGCTGCTGCCGCTGCTGCTGCTGCTGCTCCTGGCCGGCTCCGCAGCCAGCCCGGCAGAGGAGGGCGGCGGGCGGCGGGAGGCGGGCGGCGGGGAGCATGGCGAGGAGGCGGCGCGGCACCACGACTCCTCGTACGGCACCTTCGCCAGCGAGTTCTACGACCTGCGCTACCTCTCCGAGGAGGGTGCGGCGGCGGCCGGGCCGGGCGGCGGGGCCGGGCGGGGCGCAGCGGGCGAGGGGCCCGGCGCGGCTGGGGCCGGGAGGGAGCGCAGGGCCGAGTCGGGCCGGGCCGGGGCGGGCGGGCGCGGGGCGGCGGGCGGGAGGCGGTGGCAGCGCTGTTCAGCACGAAGGCCAGCGCCCGCCGCCATCTTCCGCCGGCCCGGCCGCCTCAGCCGGCGCTGCCGCTCGGGGCCGGGCCCGCAGGGGGGCCCGGGTGCCCTGCCCCGCTCTCCGCAGAGCTGCCGCCTCGCTCCGCGGGCATCCCCGGACAGGGCATCCCCCGCCACGGCATCCCCGGCCACGGCATCCTCGGACACGGGCATCCCCGGGCGGGGGCTCGGGCCGGGGGCCGTCGCCTTCCCGCAGAGCGGGGCCAGCCGGCGGCCCCTCGCCTTCCCCTCAGCAAAGCTTTCCGGGCTGGTAGCGTAAAAAGGAGCCCTTGGGTGTGTGGGCTTTGAAAGGACGTGCGATGCCCTAAAGTGTCAAGAAGCAGCGTGGTCGTGCGTTTTGGCGTGGGGTTTATTTTTGAATTTACAAACGGTGGAATGTTAAAACACTGCTTTTGCAGCTAGGCTGCGTGGAAAACCATTTGTTCAATGGATTTGAAAATAAGTAAGGAGTGAGAAAATTGCATGTCCCGTGACCTGTGTTTCAGTAATGCACTGCTACACGCTGGTGTGAAATTCTGCAAACTTATTTATGCAGGGTAATTTACCTGCCCTTGATACAGTTAGTGTAACTGTGATTTGCAGCTTAGAGCATACTTTCTCCATTACCATTGTCAGAAATCTAGGGAAGTAAATCAGGGCTCCTGAATGCCCAAAGTTGTGTAGGTCAAAAGTTTGTGTGCCGGTACTGTAACTAACTGCAGTGTTCATTTCCTACTCAATGAAGCACTTTTCCTACTCAATGAAGCATTTTTAGAGGACTTTCTAGTTCCACAGCTATAGCCCTTTGGTTTTTATCTGGCTGCCTGAATGAACATCCTATTAAAATATCTGCACTTATGCAACAGACGCCAGCTCCTACAAGCCAAGACTGAATAGCTCTGTTAGAAAACTTTCTCAGTTTTTCTTTGGTACTATAATCCAGCAGAAGGGATCGCTTGGAATCATAACTCTCACTGTCTGGCTCTTCTGGGTCTGCTATCACAAGTGATTGAAGGCCATAACTGTGGGCAACTCCCTGCCCTGATACTCTTTTACCTTTTACTGCAATGTGTGTTTTTTTATTTGACTTCATAAAGGAGGATGTATTATAAGGTCTTTTCAGTATCAATTCCTACAGCTCTGCATCTGGTGCCCTGTCTGCATTTATACCCAGTGCTGTCATTTATGGCTAAGGACTCAGTTCCCTTATGGATTTTCTGAGAAGACTATGAGTGCACAAGGAGAGAGTGCCCTGCAATAGTCCATGATCCTGCTGCCTTACATTTAACTTTTGCACTCCAACACTCTTCTCTCTCCTTGATGAATGTAGGAAACCTTGGAAAAGTTTTGTTTTCAGTTATTTATGTTACTTTGTTACTTGGATCCAGGACCATCTGAGCAGTGGGTTTTGTACATGACAAGGTAGTCACTCATCTGAGCAGTTCAGTTATCAGCAAAGTAAATGCTACTGGAAGACCTTCTCTTCAGTATTATTGATTTTTAGTCCCTTTTATTTTATTTAGTAATGGTTTATTCTGATTATACAGGTTACCCTTTCCCTACTGCTCCTCCTGTGGACCCATTCGCAAAAATCAGAGTGGATGACTGCGGAAAAACCAAGGGATGCTTCAGGTCAGTCTGAGATAAGAGTCTAGATGCCTTTATGTTTAAAGATGCTGACTGAGGATACTGGAGGGTCTGGTTGGTGTTTCATAGTAATTTTAATAAATGTTTGCTATTTAAGACCACACTGCTATTGTATGGTCTTATTTAAGGACATATATTATTTGAGGGAATTACTTTATTTAAGAATACATGTCATAGTTATGGACCTACAGTTCTTTCTTGTATTTTCATGAAGCACTTAAAAAAACAGAGCAACGAAGGTCAACAGTAATATTTTGTGTTATTGTTTGCTGTACTGTTTGAATACTATACACTAAAAGAGTAGTACTGGCAAAAAATTAATGCTACTTTATGTCCAGCAGAATATATGCTTTACTGCCATTATACCAAAATACATTATTTTAGTTTTTTTTCTTTCAAAACCTTAATTAAGTTCCATATTACTGCAATGTGTGTTTTTTTATTTGACTTCATAAAGGAGGATGTATTATAAGGTCTTTTCAGTATCAATTCCTACAGCTCTGCATCTGGTGCCCTGTCTGCATTTATACCCAGTGCTGTCATTTATGGCTAAGGACTCAGTTCCCTTATGGATTTTCTGAGGAGACTATGAGTGCACAAGGAGAGAGTGCCCTGCAATAGTCCATGATCCTTATGCCTTACATTTAACTTTTGCACTCCAACACTCTTCTCTCTCCTTGATGAATGTAGGAAACCTTGGAAAAGTTTTGTTTTCAGTTATTTATGTTACTTTGTTACTTGGATCCAGGACCATCTGAGCAGTGGGTTTTGTACATGACAAGGTAGTCACTCATCTGAGCAGTTCAGTTACCAGCAAAGTAAATGCTACTGGAAGACCTTCTCTTCAGTATTATTGATTTTTAGTCCTTGTATTTTATTTAGTAATGGTTTATTCTGATTATACAGGTTACCCTTTCCCTACTGCTCCTCCTGTGGACCCATTCGCAAAAATCAGAGTGGATGACTGTGGAAAAACCAAGGGATGCTTCAGGTCAGTCTGAGATAAGAGTATAGATGCCTTTATGTTTAAAGATGCTGACTGATGATACTGGAGGGTCTGGTTGGTGTTTCATAGTAATTTTAATAAATGTTTGCTATTTAAGACCACACTGCTATGGTATGGTCTTATTTGAGGACATATATTATTTGAGGGCATTACTTTATTTAAGAATACATGTCATAGTTATGGACCTACAGTTCTTTCTTGTATTTTCATGAAGCACTTAAAAAACAGAGCAACGAAGGTCAACAGTAATATTTTGTGTTATTGTTTGCTGTACTGTTTGAATACTATACACTAAAAGAGTAATACTGGCAAAAAATTAATGCTACTTTATGTCCAGCAGAATATATGCTTTACTGCCATTATACCAAAATACATTATTTTAGTTTTTTCTTTCAAAACCTTAATTAAGTTCCATAGCAGGAAATTTCAAGGAAAATGTTATGTATATTTCTAATTCCATTTAGGTATGGTAAGCCTGGATGCAATGCAGAGACTTGTGACTACTTTCTAAGTTACCGCAGAATTGGAGCTGATGTTGAATTTGAGTTGAGTGCTGACACAGATGGCTGGGTGGCAGTGGGATTTTCCTCAGACAAGAAAATGGTAAGATATGTGCAGCTTTTCATGTTGGCAGTATGCACTCTTTCACATGCTGGGATATAAATGGTTTATGTACATTTATATATGTGATCGGTGAGAAACAGAGCACGTAAGGTAAAACTGGCTTGCTGAAAACAAAGCACCATTCAGTAGCCCCCCTGGGAGCACTGCCTCACAGAAAACTGCTTCATCCTTCCTAACATCTCCTTTCCCTTCTCTGAGAACTGCAACAGTATTTCAGTTCAGCTCTGAATGTTTGAATGTCACTAGCTTTCTGCCTTTTCATTAGAAAAGCCCTCAGGGATAAGCCAATTCACATGGAAATGTCCTGTTGCGCTTTATGGCAGTGTAATTTGGGCAAAAGACACATCATAAACTGAATAGCAAATAATTTTATTCTTGAGAAAATCAGCTGACTTTCAGCAGTACAAATTTTTATTTCACTTTTGTTTAACTTGGGAAATTTTTTGGTTTCTTTCATACCTATGTGTTGTTCCAGAGAAGACACCAATCTGTGAGAAAATGACTACTGCTAATTTAAACACTTATACTCAAGAAGGCAGTCTTGTTAAAATTTCTTCTCTCTCCTCTGGATTGTTATTGGATTCTGTTTTATGCTTCCTCCTGTACTTACTTTTTAATTCAAAAGCTCCTCTTTTCATTGAATTTCAATGAGCAAAACAGAAGCATGTATTGTGTGGACTTTAAAATGTGGGCAATAGGTGACTTATGCAAAGATGTTTTGTCTGTGATCCTTGGTAAAATGTTTAGGATTAAAATGCAGTTTATAATATTGGTGTTCATGTCCAGAAACTCTCCTGAGTTTATAGAACAATAATATAGATGTATGTCCTAAATCACAAGTCAAAGAAAGGATTGTTTCTTGTGGTGTTGAAAGTAGCAGTCTGAAAAAATACAGGAATTAGATGTCCTGGGATAGGACCCACAAAAAATGAATTGGAAGACTTGCACTGACTTAACAGCAGTTTTATGAAGTCACATCCTCCCAGATTGCTCTCTTTAATTCACTCTTGTTTACACTTGGCCTGAAGCTGCAATAGTGTCCTTGGTTCTTGGCTGGAAAAGGATTGTTTTGTCTAACTAAGCTGTGAAGAGAATTTGCTAATATTTTATATGAAGTTCAAAGTTATATACTAATGCAGTATAGAATCTGAAAAATATGAAAGCTAAAACTTAAGGCATCATTTGACCCAAAATGAGAAATAGAAAGAAAATGTGAGGAAAAGTGCTTCTCAGTCATTACTACATATGTTTTAATATGACACTGTAAATAAATGCAAGACAATAGAAGGTTTTTTGTCATAAAGAACAGTTCATGTCACAAGAAACAGTTTGTAGTTTTGATGTAAAGAACAGCTTTACAGCCAAATTTTGAGAAGACTTTAGAAGCTTGCCAATGCAGGTACTTGACAGGGTTTTCAAAGCAGCTCAGCACCTCTAAGTATTTGTCCCCAAACCATCAGATTGTGTTACCAGTTTGTACCTCTGAGGTACCTGCAGTGGACCCCAGGGTCCTACTGCCCTCCTCTCATCAGCCATTTGGAAAGCAGGCACAGCCAGCAGCAGGTTAAGTCTGAGCTTCTGGTAAAAAGAATAAAGCAATTGTAAAGTAAAAGGTTTTGCTTCCAAATTTGTTCCACATATCATATAATGCCCATAAGTCAGCTAGCCTCTCTCTTCCTCTCTGGCTCTCCTGCTGACTTCATCTTTTTCATAACTTCCAGGATGTTTTGGTGTCCTGGGATGCACAGGCTTTGATGTAAAATGGCTCTGGGTCAAAACAGCTTAGCTCTGGGAAATGGGCTGTGCTTTGGAGGCCCAATTCAAAATGGTGTGGCCTGGATAGCTTCAGAAATTAAGGGAAAAAAACTATTTTGTGTCCTCAATAGATTTTTTTTTTAAGTCCTATGACCTATTTCTTTGTCTCAAGTAACATTATGCTTTTCCACTTTCAGGCTTTTGTGCCTCAGCAGGATTTTGAAATGTCATTCTGTTAACTGAGATTTAAAATGCCTTTTTCTTTCCTTTTTAGTTTTCTTCCTTCAGTGTAAAAACACCTCTATTTTTGCCTCTTTGTGCTTAAGAATGAGGGATTTGTGCTTAGATGTATAAAAGTTAAATTTGGGAAATAAGTTATGGAGAGCAGTAGTAGTCTCAACACAGAGGCTGGAAAGATCTGCAGCAGCACCAAGGTGCAGAAACTGTTCAAGCATGTGTTTTACCTAGTTGTCCCGTCTTTCCACCCACTTCTTGCACATCTTTTACAAATGCACATTGCAATAT
This sequence comes from Emberiza elegans, assembly GCA_024865655.1. Classification (NCBI taxonomy): domain Eukaryota; kingdom Metazoa; phylum Chordata; class Aves; order Passeriformes; family Fringillidae; genus Emberiza; species Emberiza elegans. Next base: position 4,273,883 of record JALJVW010000172.1, read on the forward strand.
TCCCATAGTGCTGAAATGCACCCTTTTCCTCTCTGTTCCCTGTAATGAAGAACTAAGGGATGATCACAGTAGCAAGCATCATGTCTTTCATCAGAAGGACATATCAGAAGGATATGGGAGGAGTAGGGCATGTGTGACCGTGTTCACAGGGGTCCGAGGATGAGGGAAGAGACGAGGATCTGACTCCATGTTTCAGAAGGCTTGATTTATTTTATAATATATATTATATTAAAACTATACTAAAAGAATAGAAGAAAGGATTTCATCAGAAGGTTAGCTAAGCATAGAAAAGGAAGAAATGATAACAAAAGCTTGTGTCTCGGACAGAGAGTCCGAGCCTGCTGACTGGGATTGGCCGATAATTAGAAACAACCACATGAGACCAATCACATGAGATCCACCTGTTGCATTCCACAGCAGCAAATAACCATTGTTTACAGTTTGTTCCTGAGGCCTCTCAGCTTCTCAGGAGAAAAAATCCTAAGGAAAGGATTTTTCATAGAATGTGTCTGTGACAGGCCTTTGTTTAATACAGCACTGATAGCTGTGGCACTCATCCAGCTTGGATAGTGTTCTGATGGCTCTGGGTGCTAAGGCTTCCTTGGGGTAGTACTCCTGAAGTTCCTGCTCATCCCTGTGCTCTACCACTCTGTCAGTCACCTTTTACTCCAGCAACTCCTTTAGTATTTCCATTAATGACCTCTACAAATAAGCAGCTCCTTCTTCCTTCTGTCTCTTGGTTCTTTGGTGGCTGCTTATGCTAAGTGAAAAAGCACATGTTGATTGCCTTTTTTCTTTGTATCTTGTGGTATACTGTATTCTGTTATTACAACATTTCTTATAAGAAATAAGAGATGTGAGAAATGATGTTCCCTAAATGAACATGAGAAGAGATTAGAAAATATTTACTGTAATCAATGTTATTATTTTCTCATATGTAGTAGGTTTGTTTCCTCTGTCTTACTAAAGTATATTGGTTTTCTGTCCATGATTTGATGCAGTGGATTTTGTATGCATCGGGGATTCAAGACTGCAACATTTTATGAAGCAGCATTCCAGAACTTCACAAATAACAAAAGGAAACAGCCTTCCATGGATCAATTCATTATGTGATGTCAGAGTGATATCATATCCTACAAATATATATTAAGTAAAATAACTCTTAGAAAGATCCAAAAGATAATTCAGAGATAGTAAGGGTATCTAACTATTGCTACCCACTGAACATGCTTTTCAATCTTACTGAAGACACCTGATTAGGGATACAAAATTTTTGTGTATATGTAACTTGGAAAGAAGGAAAGAACATCCCAAGTCTCGATTAGCTTTGAATAATTAAAATTATATACATAAATGAGGAAGTTTTTAATGACCCTTTTGTTTTCCATCTTCGATTTTTTTTTAACCTTGTAGGGAGGAGACGATGTCATGGCTTGTGTTCATGATGATAACGGAAGAGTCCGAATACAGCACTTCTATAATGTTGGTCAGTGGGCTAAAGAAATCCAGAGAAATCCTGCTAGAGATGAGGAGGGGGTTTTTGAAAACAACCGTGTAACGTGTCGATTCAAGCGTCCTGTCTATGTTCCCCGAGAAGAAACCATTGTGGATTTGCACTTGAGTTGGTACTACCTGTTTGCTTGGGGCCCAGCAATCCAGGGTAAGTTGACCTCACCAACTGAGTTCATGGGCCAAAATTGATAAATGTCTTTCAATTACATGATTCTTACTAGACACACCCTCTCCCCACCCCTTTTTTTTAATGAACTAAAATTCTGGCAGCATGAAGCTTAAAAAAAGAAAGACAGAACGTTTCTTATTTTCCTGGGTATATATCAAGTATCCCCATTTCTTAAAGCTGAATTTAGAAGAACTTCATAACTAGAAGTTCTTAATTAATTTGAAGGATGTTTGTTGTTTACCTAATTTCATTTGTTTTATTCAGAAATTTAATTTCAGAAAGCAAAGAAATGAGCCTACTCCCTGACAGTGTAATACTGCATGCTTCCATAGGTTTGGAAATTACCTCCCTGCCTGTTTCTTAAGTAGAGTTACAGAAAAAATTGCATCTGATGTTATTTCTTTCTGCCCTTACCTGCTAAAGGTTCTATAACTCGTCATGATATCGACTCTCCACCCGTGTCAGAGCGCGTTGTCAGCATTTACAAGTACGAAGATATTTTCATGCCTTCGGCTGCCTATCAGACCTTCTCCTCTCCATTCTGCTTGCTCCTCATTGTTGCACTGACCTTCTATTTATTGATGGGAACCCCATGACCAATGGAAAATAGCAGGAATTTGGCAGTGGAAGTTTCTCAGGATGGACGGCTATATGGATGGACAATGCATTTTTCTTTTGGAATTTATATCACATCACCATCCTCATCTAGCTGCTTTTGAACATAGTTAGCTTCTCAGAAGAGTGAAATAACCATCTCCCTTGAGTGGCAGAGTGGTGGCAAATCATTTAAGAAAATCAGTGAACACATAGGAGAGTATTTTCAGTGTTGTGATTACTTGCTTAAGGAAAATGAGACTTTTGTAAAATCAGTGTGTGTATGTGTGTGTGTGTGTGTTTGGGAGAGGTGTGTGTATGTGTGTTCAGGTGAATTTAGTGATGGACATCTTATCAAATAACAAAATTACCTCCCAAATTGCTACAAAAAAGCAAATTTGGGAAAACACTGCAATGCTGTTTGGTACTTCTAGAGCAGAGAGCACAGCTCCAAGTGCAGTTTCTAATATTAAGACCTGGAAACCAACACAGCAGTATAAAAACTGCCCTTCAGTAGTGGATAGTTCTCCCAATTTATTTATTTATTTTTTCAATATTTATCAAAGTGTACTTGCTGTAGTACTTTCCAACTAAACTTGCATATTCAAGCAATAGCATGATTTTTTTTTCAACATAAATAGGTGATGAATGTCTATATTGTGTTTCAATAGCCTTTTTGAAAGAAATGCCTATTTCTTTTAAGAGTGAGATATAAAGTAATTTAAACAAGAGGAAGGGAGAATACAGCAATATAAATTCTCCATACATAGGAAAACCAGGTGTAAAACATGCAGAATATAAAAGTTCCCAACAAGCCATAGGATGTCCTCCTAATACATTAAATCAATGTTTCTCTTTTTATGAAAAAAAGCAATTTTTGCTGACATGTAAATACATTTTTAAGTAATTGTGCAGTAGTATGAAGTAATCTCTTTTTCTGAATTGTATGCCACTAAATCCTGTTCATGTTAAGGGTGACTGTAGGCAGCTGGTGTTATCTTACAAAGAAATATAAATGAGATTGCTTGTCAGGAAAGACAGGGTTTAATAAGAACAGCAGTATCTTTCATTCATCAAACCACTGCTAAAATATATATATTGTGGAAAAAGATGAGCTAGAAAGGAAATACATTAGCTGTTTTTATCACCAATAAATAGTACAAGAGGAATGCTAAAATTTAGAGATGAAAAGTGTCAAAATGCATTTATGAGCCACAGACTATAATGAAAACTTGAAGAATTTCTGTTCTTTACATAATAGGAAGTGTATGACACGTTTACATATAGAAGTCAAATGTGCTTAGGTAAGGTTACTCATTCACTTTCCAATTTACACTAAAATTTTACTTAAGTAGAAATAAAGGTCTAACTAGTGCCAAAGTTTTATCTAATGTGATACACTTGAGGACTCTCTTAACACAGAATCTGGTAAAATATATGTAATGCAACTCTTTTCTATTCTCATTGCTGCATGGAGTATAAAATGATTCATTAGCTTGGTTGGGTTTGCATCGTTATTCACAGATTGATATCCGTAGACCTAAGTTTTTTTAGGCTCAGAATTATTCAAATTTATGCTTAAGGTATATGAATTAGATTGAAGATGAACTTATCTTCATAACAAACACTTTATCCCTATTTCAAAAGATTGATTAATGTTTTATATTTTCATTGATGTCTAAGAATTTGTTCACTTAAAATTACTAGACTAGAGTTCAGGAAAGGGAAGAGAAATACAGAAGTGAACTTCTAAAGTGCATACAGTAGCTTTATTTAGGATAAATTACTTCTCTCAGGTTGGTTAACTTACTCATCATCTGATCAAGTAGAGACCACCTAATAAGGTCTGCTTTGGCCCACAACAGCTGTGTAATTTAGCCTTAAGATTGGCTGGAGCAGATAAGCAAAAGCCTGGATAATGAGCTTTACATTCAGCAAACAGGTGAAGTGAAGAAATCATTAGGGTAAATTCTTTCTCTCAGGCAGCTGAGATATTGCAGCTCTTTCTCAGAGCCTGAGGGTAGCTTTAGTTTATGGCTTGGTTTTTACTGTTTCAGCTGTTTACTTGATTACCCACTAAAGGGCTAATTTAATAATTTAAAGGTACTGAACTTGGGTAGAAATCCAGTTTGGCTTCTCTTTTCTTCTTTAACAGAGCTCTGGATTTAGGATAGCCTGGTTGGACCTGAGCACACAGGTATGTTATAGATGACAGTAATAATAGCAAGGTAAAATTGTGTGACAGCTGTGAATCTGTTTTCTACATATATGGAGCCAGATGTGGTTAAAGTTCAGAATTTGATGCAAGTGCAAAGTATTTTACATTAATTTTTTATTCCTTTTTTAAATTACTTGTCAGTGTGCTATGTTTTTGTCATCATATTTTTCTCTTATTGAAGTATTAGCAGAAATCTGCACTTCTAAAAAATCTTTCATCTAAGCTTCACAGTACTTAATTAGCCTAATAAAGTGTTTCTAATCAAAAGGGAGGAAATAAAAGGCCACAGGAAGCAAAACAATCTATTATCTGGCATTTAAATGGATGGTTGAGTTGAGCACTGAGTTTATCTAAGAGTTCCTCCTCACAGTGGGAAAATCAGGACTGTAGAATTCAAGTTGCCAAACAATGGAGGTATGAGTATCTAGAAGATGGTAGTTGGCATGAAATCTGAGGAGAGAAAGGTTATAAGGGAAATGTGGTATGTAAGCTTATATGATATTTGGGAAGTCTTTACATTTGAGTGGGCATAGTAACTTGTCATGGAGACTATTTTGGTTTTCACATGTTGTCTTCTTGTTTTTCTTTTTAATATTGAAAAGCAGGATTTATCCCTGTTACACAAAGTTTCTATGAAGTAACAGACTTCTAAGTAATTTTTAATTGATTGTGGCATTTCAAAGATTTTTTATTATTTTTTTCTAATTGACTGGTACTAACACAAACTATAAGAAAAGGTGTGCTTTGGAAAAGGAGGCAGGTATTTCCCACTCCAAATAATTTCTTGTTTCTTTAGTGTGATTATTACCAAACAACTCTTAAAGAACACATTTCCTAAGTGCTTTAATTTTAAGAATTTCTTGCTGCAGAGTGACTTCATACAGAGGTATTGAGTTTAGGGAGGGCATATTTAGAGTATGATGTTGTTTGGAAATTTGACTGTGGCTACTAATTAAAAATTTTTTTTTGCCTTTTTTTTTCATTGCTGGTATGAAATAACTGTTTTTTAATAGGTATAGGTGAAATGGTAATTGATTTCCCCCTCAAAAGAAAAAAAAAAAAAGGGCACCTAACTGATTTGCTAATGTCATTGGATAACAGGTGATGGTGTCTTCTGTTATTACAAGGGAAGTATTCAGTTTTTGAAAGAGAACATATTGATGAGAAAAGTTTGAACTCCCTCTGTGTCCTTCTTTGTCTTGGTGGGTTTTGCACTCCTTTGATAGTAAGAAAATAAACACTTGTGTCCTCCCTGATTGAAGAAACCCCCAGTTGGGGTTAAATGATGTTAAGGCTGTTTTGGTACTGACTTTCCCAATCTTCAGCACAGGGATTAGAGAATGACTGGAGTGTGGTGTACATCAGCATGACATGCAGGCAGTGGTCTTGAAGCTCACATGGGGCACCATATCCTAAAAAAGAGCCCTGCAGCTGCCTCTAGGTACTAAATAGCTAAGAAGTTATTTCTTAGTAACTGCTGTAAGTTCAAGGGAAGACAGAGGCGTTCTTTTTTTTTTTCTCTTCTTACTTTCTCATCCCTCCAATGCATGAGAGATTTACAAAAAAAAATTATTCCTGTTTTAGAGGGTAGACCTTTGTCTGGCCTTTCACATCTTTTCTTGGTCCTTTGGAAGTTTGCACTCTCTAGTACTCCAGAGGCAGAATTAGAGTTTATATGCAAATTATGTAACTTTAATAGCATTTAAATGGCATTTTGTTACTCCATGGTTTCATTAGTTTGGCACACTGTTGTGTAGCAGATGTACTTCCCCCCACCCTCTTCTTGTTTTAACATCTCCAAATAATTTCCCCAAAGTAAAGTATTTGGTAATAGGCATAGCAAGAACAAAATATGTATTTCAGAGGATTACATAAGGTCTAATACCAGTTATTTTCAGAAGTAGCTGTTATGTTAAGTGTTTTATACAGAAGATGACTTTGCATAGAGCCTTAGATTTATAATAGAACCAGAAATACTTTTAAATATTACAGTGTTTCAGTGCTTCATGGAGCTGTGGATGTGCATGGCCTACAAGAATTGATGTGATCCTTTTCAACCCCATGTAATGAAACTGGTAAAGCATTTTGCTTGAATGCTGCACAGTGAGGCATTGGTGACTCCAAAATGTTTGGAACAGAAGAATGGAGAGACTGGTAGTAAGGGCAAATAACAAGGAAGGGCTAATGGTTTTGGCATACTTTCTCTTTTTGTATAAATTTATGTGTGGCAGTGCCCATCTGGCAGTCTTTATCCAAGTAAGTATTATTTGATGTAGGGTTAGGAAGGAATAGAATCTGACTAGAAAGAGATTTGGGCTTTCAGACAGGTCCCAGCTGTTTAAGGGCTGATGATCAGGTCAGACCATGCCACAAGATGTCCTCTGCTGTCAGGCTCCAAGTTAAGAGCTGGAGGTTTGATCTGGCCTTCAGAGGTACAAAAATGAAACAAGACCCCAGAGGCAACAGCAGCAGTCAGCTGCAGCAGGGAGTACCTGCTCAGTTTGTAGAATGGCCAGTGAGCAGTTACTCCCTGCTGGCTGCAGTCTGAGTATCAAAAGATGGGGGCTCTAAATCTTAACAGCTTTGTATATTAGCTCCTCTAATTACAATTTTATTAGTAGTATCTCTGAGCAGTCTCTTTGGGCAGCTCTCCCTCAAACCTGCCCAGGATAGACATGGATCTAGCAGGAAGATTTTAAAGAAAATGTCAAGTCCTTGTGTACAAAAATTAATAAAAAAAGAAAATAGTTTTTTAACCATATTCCAGATTTTTACATTTTTTTCTTTAGTTATTTATATGCAGTTTGTATGTCGAGGTATCTGATTTTTGCAAATACATAGTAAGACCTAGGTAAGCCTTCCTTTTCTAAACATTTTTTATAAATATGAAGTAATCCCTTTGGTAACTTTTTTTTCTATTTTTACAGTGGGCTTGATAGAATTACATGTGCTTAAACATGGTTACTTAACTTACCTAATTTGGGCTCAGATAGTGAGGCAAAAGCAGTGCAATTTTGAAATGTCAGAGAGGATGTGTGCAGCTTATGGAGTTGATAGGTGTGAAAATGCAGACTTAAAAGACATTACTTGCTTTGAAAATCTGTGTTACAACTTGGCAATAGCAATGAATCTGCTGTAAAGAAGGGGACAGATTTTTTTCCCTTGGATTACTGAGTATTTTGATCAGAACTCATAGACTATCTCAGGTTGGAAGGGATCCATACGGATCTTAGAGACCAACAAACACCATGCTCCTCACAGGACTGCCTAAAACTAACCCATATGACTCAGAGCATCATCCAGATGCTCCTTCAACTTCCCTGTAGAGCCTGTTCCAGTGACTGGGCACCCTCTTAGACAAGAATCTTTTCCTAAGGTCCCATCTGAACTTCCCCTGACATGGTTCCATAGCCATTCGTAACTGTTGCTTTCGCCCTCTTTCTGTGTTTCTTAGCTAAGTAGGAATGTTCTTCCAAACCAGTGTGAGGTTGGAATAAGTGCAGGAAATCACATCCTGTATCTTAGAACAGCTGCTCGTTCTGATCTGCAATTAAAGGCTAATTAGGAATGTCCTTACAGGATGAACTTTCATGTGGCATTCTTAAGACTTTTTCTGTAAAGGTGTTTTACTCTTTATAGACTAGAGCATTACAAAATTACCAGTATTTTTCTGAGCTGTTTCTAAATGATTCTTAAATTCATATTTGCATTTTTGAAGAAGTAATTGGATTTTTCAGAAGTGCTGAGCAGCTGCAAATCTGTTATGGCTCCAATGCTTACTCAGGGAAGTGAACATTTTATGGTAACTCGTGATTTAGCTTCATATTCTCTCTTAGTTTTGACGTCATTCAGTTTAATTTCCTATGGTGGTATTGGTAGAAGACTAAATAAATGAAAGAGTCACTTAGATTTTGTGCCAAGGAATAAAAATATTCCTGCTGATTTTTCACAACAGTGATCTGTAAGATTTAGATAATGAAAAGTATTCTTTGCGCAATTAATATTTAGGCAGTGGGATTTAGCTGAAGGTATTTGTGTGTGCATGTAAAGTCTGAGAATTATACAAGATTGTACAAGATAGTCTAAAAAATAAAAAGGCTAAATTCTCCTCTGGAGACAAGACAAAACACAGAACCTTACATGTTCCCTGACTCGTAGATGATTTTGGGGAGACAGAATGATCGAGGAAGAAAATATATAAACCTGAGTTATTACGTGTGTGGTGTTTATATTTGCAGTTCTTATAAACACACCTCCTTTCTTCAATACAAAAATTAGCCTCACAGTGTTAGACATAGTACAGTGTTATTTTCACCTTTTTTTGCATACAAGCTGAAACAAGAATAAGTTCAATAAGTCAAAAGAATGTTGTCATATAGAATATTAGGGTAATAGGAAAGGAAGCACAGATGTCACAGTTAAACCTAGGAGAAAAAAAAATCTTGTTATTTAGCTCCAGAATACGGTATCTACTTTTGAAATAATTGACTTCTCACATAGAAAGCAATGGGTTCTTTTTCGGTTTTTTACCTTTGGTGATATGAAATGAATTATAAATATTGAAATATAAAAAACTACCACAGTAGAATTTTTAATGCTGGAATTATCATTCAAGTCTTGACAAAGAGATTCAAATATTAAATTTCAGACCTATTAACTCATTAGAAAAAATGAAATAGTGGGACCCTGACATTTGTGTGTGATGGTCCCAGCCTTTATTTAGGCAGATATATTTTATTAGCATGTTGAGTTCTGTTTGGGTTATAACTCATGCCTGATATATCTTACTATTTCTGATTTATATATCCTGAGGTCTGGTTTGCTTTAACCTCTTTGCAAATAAGCTGGCTGTCATAACTGTGTGAACTCTTGCCACTTGTTTCTTATTACATGAAGTGTAATGGTTGAACCTGAAATGCCATCTCTGCCTTTTGAATTTATTCAGTTCTTTGTCAAGACTAATATACAGATAAAACATACAAATAAGAAACTTGTAACTATAGTGTTAAGTGGTGTTCTGCATTCTCTATGCCAGGCTTCATTCTGTATGCCAGTACCCAGCAGCCATGTGAAGTCAATGAGCATTTGGTTGGATAGGAGTGCAGAATGGAGGTTTTGTAGTCCAGAAGAATTTGCCCAACTTCTTTGTGCTCTAGTCTTTTCAGCAAAAATAACACAGAATGAATAGATAATGAAATTACAGTGACCTATGGGACTACTTTACAATCAGTGCATGCCCTAAAGTATTGCTTTGTAACATCTGTTTTATACTAAATGTTGGTGTTCAAGTGAGCCTTGTTAGCTATTTGACAGTGACAGACAATGATATTTATAAAACTGTTGCAATAAATGCCTTTTTAGTCTAAGAAAATGTGTGGTATGGCATTTATAAAGGGGAAAAAAAAGTCTGCATGAGGTCAAAGAACCCTCTGCGCTGCCTATGTTAATAATTCCTTCCCATGCCATGGTCTTGAATTTCTTAGCCTGACTAATTCCACTTAAGTCAGTGAGGCTGGTCATTAGCAAATTAACAGATGTGAGGAGACTGCCTTTTTTTTCCACTATGTGAATCACAATGATGCTGTAAGTAAATGTGATCATTTCTATTTCAGCAAAGTATTAACCACATTGTCAATTGCTATAAGTATGTAGAATTTCGAGGTTCCTGTGGTGACCTCTGTGCTGTGTTTTTGTAACTATTTGATACAAATGTGATCAAGTTGCAGTATTACGAACTGTGTGTTCTTTATCTACTGTCATCACTGCCCTGTTCCTCGGCCAAAACGGCTTCTGAAGCAACCAGAACAGCCTTTTGCAGAAAAGAAGAAAATGAAAGTATATTAGAAACTGACAACAGAGAGGAGAAAGTGCCATGATACTCAGAAAGCAAAATTAGCCGTATGAGTCTCTCAAACAGGGATGCTTCAATTTCTGAGATTGCTCAGGTTTCAGCAGGTATTTTAGCTCCTTACTCCTCCTTACTGTTGGACTGGGAAGAAAAGTTGGCTCAGGTCAACAAGAAAGGTATTGCTTTTACACTGTGTGGTCTGTTTGTTGTGTTTGTAGTATTATTGTAAGCCTGTAGCTGCAGGCTGCAAGAAAGGATGGATCTTGTGTGTGTCAGCTACTTGTGCACTGTCCAAGGCATCATGATCAGTAGAGGCATTACGTATACCAAATCTATTTAAATTATATTCTGTTTGTCTTGCATAGCATGACTGCTGACGGACTGGTGAGGAATTTGATGAATCCCAAACATTCCTCTGTTATCAGATCTCTGTATATCCAGCTCGTGTTCTGTGCACACAGCTATCGTGGGATAACCATGAAAAGATAGTGCTGTGGATTTTGTCCATCCACAGGTCCTACTGCTGCTGTTTTGCATGCTTTTTCCAGTGTTTGAACACGTTTGTCTCGGTGCTATTGACTGCCTTACAACCATGCATTTCATTCCCCATGTTAACTGAACGAGATTCAGTCTTCTGTGTGAATCATTCAAGAGTTGCTCTGCTGATAATTTTGTACACTTTAACTGAGATGTTGAACAAAGTTGTTTCTGCAATAAAGTCAGGCTCTAATCACTGGGTGCAATCAGACATGGTGTTCCCAAGGATTGGTTTTCATTTTCACCAATATTTTGTAAATGGCATTTAATTTGGAGCCTTCTCATCTTAGCAGTTGAGCTTCATAGAATAATAATTTTTTCATTAGCACAAAATGCAAAGGTATATGCAGATGACCTGAAGATGCAAAGGTTGTATCTTAAATCATTGACTTTAACTTTTTTTTTCTTTGCTTCCAGTACTAGTGGAACTATAATAGTTTACATTAAGTATTTTTCATTGATCTGAAGATGGCATTACTTTGTCATTAAACTGAGGTGAATTTATGAAGTGAGATTAACCTCAACTGAATGTTTGCAAATGCTCAATAACACAGGTTAAAACAAATAGTCTCTCATGCAGGAATAGTTATTTTCTAAATACACAGGCCAGTGCTGACACCTTGTGGCTTTGTTCCTGACTTATTTCATAGCTCCATGTGGTTATTTTGGTTGAAAATAATGATTAACTTGCAGTTGCTGGCATTGTCTATCTCCTCTCCTTTGTCGCTGCCTCAGCACCCAGTATTTTGGTGTAACGTGTAAAATAGCTTGGAACTTTGGTCTGTGCTGACTGCACATCGAGTGAATAAAGAGCTAGGGGTGTCTCTGACCTTTTGAACAGGACTCAAAAGGTGTCAGGGCACAAAATTGTGGGTGCTAGTGCAGAAGCAGACAGAAGTTACAAGTTTCTTTTTACTAATTAATACCTGATTTTATACTTTCCTCTACATAGGAGAGCGCCAAAGAGTATCAGTACTTATCACATGTACTTTCAGGTGCATATGTATTTTCTCCACTGATGTGAAAGCATTCCTTTGCTGCCCTCTTTTCCCTTGAAAAATTCCTACCTGGAAAAATATAATCGAAGAGATTGTTGTAGAATTTCTGGCAGTATAGGAGCCTGAGGTGTGCTACTTATCTTTGACCATAAAAATGCCTAAATCAAATGTATCTGTGCAAGTTATGGGCATTTAATCTAAAATCTCTTACCATTTCAAATCTTAGGCAAAACCAGCCTTTAAGCTGCTATTTGAAATCTGTTGTGGAGTTAAGCTTTAGATGCTGGGGTGTGTCTTGTGAAAATCGCACATCCTCCCCTCAGCTGTCAAAGATTCAGAGATTGTTTTCTGATGCTTGTGGGTCATGCCCCTGTTCTTAAGTGATCCTGTTGTGGTAATACATGAATTAGAAATCTTTTATTGCATTGTTGGTTTTTTTCCCCTTTCTAATATGTTTAGTTATAATGGGGAGTGAAAAACCTAATTGGAAAGGAAAGGTCTCACACAGTAGGGACCAGATCCTTGGCTTATGTAAAACAATATTTATAGCTTCACTCAAGTCAAGGAGGTGGCATTAATTTCTGTTCCTGCAGAACATGGCTGACTGAGTCTGTTAAGAAAAATCAAAGGAATAAAGATGAGCCTATGAAGATTTGATTTGCTGGCATCTCTGTTTAGCTAACAGAAGGATTAGAATTCTCTGCTCTCCCCCTGTGTAAATCTTAATTGATACTTGCTAATAGAACTTTAATGCAATAAAGGTATTGTAATGAGCAATTAGAGTTTGGCTTCTGAACTAAAGAGAAAAGTTCAGGTAATGATGCATTCTTGTTACCTACTTCACCACCCTGCCAGGAGGCAGATCTATCTGATCAAAGAGCTGTGAATGACAGTATCAGTTTAAGGTTCAATAAAAGCTTCTTGTATGGACAACTGCTTGTAATGCCTCATCAGGATCAAACAAAGTGCCTGTAGGTTTGTAAGTGCTTTCATGGCATAAAATTAAAGTACTTTGTTGAACCTACACGTGATCTATTCAGCAGAGGGAAACAAGGAGCTGCAGGCTTAGAGGAACCTTTACAAGTGTAAACTTCTGTGTAACTGGCAGGAAAGGCTTTGCAGGGACAAGTCAGAACTGCAGTGCCAAATGTCAAAAACTGTATTGCGCCCAGCCTCACCTACAGCTTCAGGATGCAACATAGTCACAGGAAGGGTGTGGAAAAACCTCTACCTTTCACCCATGCTACTATGATAGGGATAGGTCACATCTAGTCATTTTCTTGGTACTGCTCTGCATTTAAAAGCTAGGTATGAATAGGTGTAGCATTCCAACTTCACAGGTTAAAGACAATTGTGCTCAGGATAATTTCAGCTTTTTAACATCTCCATCATGCAAGAAATGCTCCACTAAAGTGTCATGGACTCCAATCTAACATGAAGTTACATAAGGTTAAACTTGCAAGTAAATTCTAAAAAATGCAGGAATTTGATTATTTTCCTCTTTTTTTAATGTCTGTGTACTTTTTATATGTTCAGTGGTATGTGATCTCTTTATTATGATTCAGAGGATAAGCTCTCCCTCCTTGAAAAGAAAGCGGAAGATCCCTCTTAGGGTTTTATGGCAGCATTACCAATAGCTTTAGTACCTTCCGAAGGTTTGTCTTAAGCCATGGAAGGAAAACTGTTTGAGTAGCACAGTGCCAGTACTGAGCTAGTTCAAATGACATGGATTTCAGCCCTTACAAAACCTGCTCAGACCATGTGTATTTATTACAGATGCATTTAGACCACCTGCAAAATGTTAGCAGTTGCCTTCATGCCTGCACTCAGGTGTTTGGTGTATGCCAGCTGCAGGAAGTTAGCTCCTCTCTAGATTATTTGCAAATAGCATTTGATGACACAGTGTCATAAATGTCAGGTCTAAAAAACCACACAGCACAACTACTACTTCAGTGGGCCTGACTGCCAGTAAAAAAGCAGACGCTTCCTTGTTAAAGGATTTGTTGCCAGAACGTGTTCAGACGAGACAAAATGCTCCAGCTGGTCCAGCCAGTCTTGCTCTCCGCCATGCAATGACACTCCAGATCTCCGAAGTTGTTCCGCTCCCCGAGACTAGAACAGCAGTAGGGAGAGCAGAGCGTTCAGCAAAGCAGGACAGCGCTGCACTTTGGGATGGGGATGAGGATGCGCCACAAGCTGCTGGGCTCCTCCGTGCTCCAGCCTTTGGCCGCCTTCCCCAGCGGACGCTACGAAGGCGCTGGGCCCGCGCTCGGCGGGGATGGGGCAGGCTCAGGGCCCGGGCACAGCCCCGCAGCTCCTGCCGGGCGCGGGGAGCGCGGCCGCCGCTCTCCCGGAGCAGAACTACATTTCCCAGCTCGCTTCCCGGCCGGCACCGCCCCTTTCCCGCCGGGCTGGGCGCACGCCCGGAGCCGCGCGGCGGCGGCGGCGGCACTACAGCCCAGGGCCCCTGCGCGCCCTCGGGCACGACCGCCCGGGCAGTCCCGGCCCCGCTCCGCGCCCGCCCGCGGCGGCCGTGCCCGTGCCCGCCATGGCTGACAGCGCTGAGCCCGCGGCTCCCGACGCCGGTCCCACCGCGGCTCCGGACGCGGGTCCCGCCGCGGCCCCTCCGGGCTCGCCGGTGCTGGAGCGGCGGGCGGGCGGCTCCCCCGGCGCGGGCGCGGCCATGCCGCGGCTGCCGCTGGGCGGCCAGGGCGGGGCGGCGGGAATGTCGCTGCCGCGGCTGGAGAAGCCGATCAAGCAGGCCTTCTACAACACCGGGGCGCTGCTGTTTGCGGGGCTGTGCTGCGGCGCCGCCGTCCTCGTGTACTTCATCCTGGAGGCGTTCCTGCGGCCGCTGCTCTGGGCCGTGCTCTGCGGAACCTTCCTGCACCCCTTCAAGACTTCGCTGACGGCGCTGGGGCGGCGCTGGCTGGGCCGCCTGCACCGCTCCCGCACGCCGGTGCTGCTGGCCGCCCTCCTGCTGCCCATCTGCTTCGCCAACTACGGCGTGGAGGCGCTGGGCGAGCAGGTGCTGCGGCGGCGGCGGCTCCTGCTGCTGCTGGGCGCTGGGGGCCCGCTGCTCTACGGGCTCTACTGCCTGGGCAGCTCGCTGGGCGTGCAGGTGCTGCTGGCACAGGCCGCCCGCATCATCTGCCAGGGGCTCGACTACTTCAGCAGCCAGTGGGTGAGTGAGGGAGTGCCTGAGGGAGTGTCGGTGTTCCGCGGCCGCGCTTTAGGCATGCCCCGCTTCTGGAGATGCTGCTCAGTCAGCGGTGATTCAGGCGAGCTCTTGGGTAAACGTCGAGGCTTGTTGAGATCTAAGGTGTGTGTTAAAGTGTTGCGAAATAGCAGCGCAGCTCCACAAGTGACCCGGGATGGGGGAAGGTGCCTTAAGGTTTATTTCTGGATATATTGTGTAGGGTTTCCTCTTTCTTCTTAGCGTATCAAACAGTGCAAAGGCAATTTGAACTTTAAAAAGTAAAGCTGTTTAACTTAGAAATGTTGCCGATGGTAACAAATCCTGGGAGACTACTTTTCCGTGTGTTCTGTTCAGTAGGTAGCATAGTTAGAACTGCTGGCAGAACTCTTTTACACTTTGTAACTTATAACTGAACATACAAAAAGTGCTACATATCAGAAGCAAATGGATATGTGAAAGATCAGTTCAGTAGGTTGTACTTTAGTTAAATACTGATGTACAACTGGCATGCTCAGATTTCTTAGTGTCAAAGACTTTTCAAAAGTGGCTCTGTCTTTTAAACAAAAAAAGTATGCCCTTTCCCTTGGTAACAGTGCTCTTGAATGGACTGACAGAGAATATTTTGACAGACTGCCTCTAGTGTGAATAGAATTGAGGGGAGAATGTGTTTAGCCTCTTGAAAGTAAACACTGGAGGAAAAGATTTTCTTGACTTTATTTGGTCCTGGAATATGTCAGAGGACGTGTGTTTCTGGTCTGTTTTGTCCTCAGAAGTGTAATTAGGACTGAGTAGAAAGAGAGATACAGTCTCTCTTTATAAAGAGGCGAGATACTACCATGTTTACTTTCAGCTGAGTAGTAACAGAGCTAAAGCATGGCCTGGTACTAGTGGGAAGCTTTGACTTGTTGCCACACAATTGGCTTGGTAAGCTTAAGATTTCTTTAAGAACTTTGCACTGACCTCTTTGTTTTATTTTTAACAAATCTATAATATTGCTGCACTAACTGATCTGGCTAAGTCCAGGCTTTTATTAAAAGTTTCTTAATTAAGCCATACTTAACACTGTGTAAATATTAGGGTACTGAAGGAAGCTGCACTTGCTGAAGCTTGTAACTATGGCTGTAATGCAGTGCTGGATGTCTGTGCCTGCTCAGTGAAACCTTGTTTAGCAGTCTCTGATCCTTCTGGTTGGCACTGGTGTTTCTGATTTAACACTTGTGTTCATTGAACTGTGGTAGGATATTAACTGCACAAAACATAGGAAGCTCCCAGAACTCTTCAGACCTGAGTTACTTGGGAAGATTTTGGGTTTGTGTCAAGGTAACTGATCACAGAGTTCCTTAAGCAAACCAGTTGCTTTCTAAGCAAGCTGTCTCTGTCTCTTTCTGGGGCCTTATAGGAGAAAAAAAATGGTGGGCTTTCCTTTGTAAATAGCTGCTGCTCAGTCTGGCATCATCTGTGCACTTTGCAGTGTTTTCTTAGTCCAGTTTTTTTTTTTTTTAATTTTGCAGTGCTTGTTGTGTATTATCTCAAAGCTGTAGCAGGGTAATTTAATTTTATCCATGCTGCTGAGGAGCCCTGAGCTGGATCAGTTAATAGTGCCAGTTTTAACTTCAGTTAAGCACTTTAAAAGCCCTTTAATTGCCGTGTTATATTGCAGGACTCTATTTGCATGCATATGTTCTGCTTGTTAGCTGCACAGGAATTTGGGATATTACGAGTTGGTTTCTCCATTGTACTGTTATTCTCTGGGCTCTGAATCCTCCATGGTTCCTTCTGTATGCATGATTGTCTTCTCCCCTTCTGATTCCCTCTCCTGCGCTAGAGAACTGAGTAGATACCTCTCATTAGAATTATGGGCATTTGGAATACTGATTTGTTATTCTCTAACTAAAGGTATTTTTATTGTATCTACTAGGCCATGATACTGAGACAGAAATTCTCCTCTTAAGTTCTAGAAAAAAATACAGTTATTTAAATGCTGAAATTGTATGTGACAATGACATGGTAAGGTGTATCTTGGCACCAGTATGTTAGAGAGCTTTCCTGTCCTGCTGTCCTCACATCTGGCAAAGCCGTTGATGAGTCAAGATTCAGAAGTGCCTGTGTTCCCATCCATAGCTTTTAAGTCACACTTGCAGTTCAGAAATTTGGGTACCTCCATGACTGGATTGTTTGATAGCTGACTGCAAAACATTGCATTTGGGATCCAAGATCTTAGGCTAGTCTACAAGCATTGTGCTCCCACGGTCTCCTTTCCCTTCAGACTTTATAATCTGTGAAGAAGCTTGCTCAAAAAATGCAGTTGGCTGCTGGGTCTTAAATTAGAGGCTGGTTAAAAATTCCAGATGAGTTCCTTGTTCTGACTCCAGCCTTCTTTTGGTTATTTGCAGAATTCTTATGCAGAGGGCCCTGCACAAACAGGAGTTTCATGTAATAGGGAAGGGGAATGTTTTTCTCTATAGTTTTTTTCTTGGAAAGAATGGGAGCTTGCCCTATAGTGGACTGAATATAGTCCTACATGCTTTTGGGCTGCAGCAATTTCACTAGTTTTGCAGGAGCTGGGCCTATGTCCAGCACTGTATCTAAAAACCAAATTCTTTTGCTTTGTGGCAAGAGTTCAAACAACTTTAGGCTGATGTTTTACACTTAAGTTAATATATATCCAATTCCAGCTATTCATTATATTTTCTTCTTTTTTTTAGAAAAGAATTTACATGCTCATATTTATTTGGGAAACAGATAGTTTGTAGATCCCAGCAGATGTTAAGAATTATACAGCTGCTCTGTGTTAGCTCTGAGGTTCATCTTTGTAAATTAAATTTGATGTAATCATAATGAGCAGAATCCTCTGTAGTGAACTTGATTAGAGGGCTGTTGAAGTCTTTCTCTCTGGGCAGTCTTTCTTCCTTGGTTTGTCACAGGTTATTGCAGGCTCACACCAGTGTAGTCACATGTGTGTGTCAGTGTATTTTTATATCTCTGACTGTATGAGGTTGTTGTGTGGGTTTCCATGCAGTTAGAGCACCTAATCAGTCTTATCCTCACCAGGGTGCTGGGCAGATCTGGAAATGCCATTGCCCACCATTGCCATGACTGCTGGAGCAGAATATTGTCAAGAGTACATGCTGCCCATTTTGGCTGGTGTACCGTCTGCCCTCCTCAGGGATTCTGTGCAAGACATCCACCAGGGAAACCTCCATTTGTGTTCCACTAAATGCCGCCCCCAGCAGCCCTTGCAGACTAAAATTCTCCAAGCATTCTTCATGCTCTGAGGTGTTTGGCTTCCACAGTCCTATTGAGTATCTGTGGGGGCAAAAAAGCATCTATGTTTTGTTGAGTTCACCTGATGGGGCAGTTTCTCTTCTATTAAAGAGAAGGGCACACTTCTGATTTTTAATGTGTGTACAATTTCTATTTCTTTGAGGATTTAGCATAGGTGAGCTTTTTTTCCCTTCCCTTTCTTCTTAGAGCAGTCTTGCAGGTTTCTAAAATTTGCCCGCCTTAAAAAAAACCCCAAACCAAAACAAATGTCTGAACAAGCTCTTAAGTATTCTTTCTGCTGTTTATTTTCCTTTATTATTATGGTATCCTGGCTTATAAATGATACAGCCAAGTACTGACTGTAAACACATCTTACCAAAACCAAAGATTTTGGTATGTTTTCACAACTTTGTGTGGTAGAGATAAACTGTGTAGAGACCACATGTGGCCTGTTTAAAAACAAGATGGGTAGAGGCAGGGAAAGTCTGGGATGTTGATAGTGTTTTCTACTGTTGTTTTTGCCTTCCACACCCACCCTCAGTTTTGGAAGAGCCTGGAGTGAGATACCTTTCTTGGAGAAGCTAAGGAGCTTGTTCCAATTTACACGCAGGAACTACAGACTCAAAGCTGGCAGTAGCCTAAAGCCTACTGATATATGCTACATAATACTGCCTGTTTACTGGTATTTATATGTACTGGTTGAACACAATGATGTTTCTTTTTCCAGCACCTCTGAAAGGAATGATCATTGTGGAACTGTCCAGCAAAATTTTAATTGTGCTCTATGTAATAAAAGAAGGAGGTGAAGAAATTGTGTATGTCAAGGAGCCATCTCTTGCAAAAGTGTTACCGTGAAGTTTGTCAGAGGAGTGGTGCTCTGTCTGCAGGGAAAGAATTTGATGTGCTCTGGGAAACCTCTTTTTGCAAGACAGTCTTAATACATTTGATTTCTGAACAACATTTTTATTACCAGTTTCTCATAAATAGCTTTTGTATTAAGACAGGAAAAGTGAACTAAATGAGAAGTATTCTCAACATCCATTACCTCAGTCTTCTGGGTATCTTAGATTTTATGTTTTCTTCTTAAATTCAGTGTAGGAAGTGTTGCAGGACACATTGAAAATAATTTCAGCCCATGTGTGGCAGTGTTATTTTAATGGTCAGTTTCCCCCCGCCTCAGGATTCTAGTTATAAGTTCATACTTTAATCCTTTCAAAAAGGGGTGATCTCACTAAACGTGTTTCTGTTTCATGTGGTTTAGTAGTCTGTGTTTTTTTTAATGCTAGAAATACCAGCATGGATATATTTGGGGGTTCTAGAAGAAACAGAATGGGCACACAGTTCTAGTCCTGTGGACTGGGGACAAGGAATAACTTACTTGTGTCCACTTAGAACCTGCTCTAGGTAAATGGAGGCCTCCTAAGTGAAGGGAGGAGGTGCTTGTCTGTGCTCTGAGGTGAAAAGTAGTCTTACGTGTGTGATTAGTTGCAGTTGGGGTATTTTCTTATATGTTTGATAAAGGCTGTCTCCTTACTAAAGGACAGGCAGTTGCACACTTACTCTGCACATTATGGGATGTTTCCTCTTGTGTACTAATGAAACTGCGCTAAAGCTACAGTAAATTAATTTTGCTTCTGGAAACTGGAGTCAAAATGACATCTTCATAATTTCTTACCTGCCTCCTTATTATCCTTTATGTTGTTTAGAAAATAATTTTCAGATGAACAGGCAGATAAGAAAACACTGATTTTTTTTTTGAAGGCAAACACAGTTTGGCTTTTAGCAGTGCATTTATTGCCTTGTGTCACTTCATTTTTCAAGTCCAGCACTCTTCTGCTCAGCTTTTGTGGTGGGTTCATTTTCATTGTCAGCCTGCATCACCACTGAGGAGGGAGATGTAGAAATAGTGAACTGGTGTCATAAGATCACCTCTTTAAACTATCTTCACTCTGCAGTGCTGTTTTAAAAGTTTGCAAAAGTGCTGTGTTAATGCTTTGTCATGTTTTAAATTATTTTTTTATTTTGAGAAAAAATAATGAAAATCTCTATTTCCAAATGAGAATTTTGTTTTAAAATATTAAAGGGAACTGATGAGGTAGTTTGGCTTTTTTTTTTCTTTTCAAAAAACTGAGACTGGAAAATAGAAAGTAATTTGAATTAGATCTATAGATCCATCAAACAGTTTTAAATTTAAAGCTCAGTTAAAATCCCCCAAACAAACCAAAACTTAAATCAAACTCTTAAAAATCTTGCTGTAGGATTTCCAAGTGGGAAAGAGCAGCCAGGGAAAAAACATCATTTCAAAATGGCCAGGGGAGACAGTAGAGCTACAATAAGAGAAGGAAGGAGTTCAGCTTCTCAGTTTTCTAGGTGCTGACTTGTTAAAAATTGAAGCATTTTGGCAGGTTGGCAGGGCATGTATCAGAAGAATTAACTATTGGTACGCCTTCTCAGTCTTCAGAGTTGTGTTTATTTGTGGAGTGGTTCATAGACTCATGAATATCTTGAGTTGAAGGGACCCAGAAGGATCACTGAAGTCCCACTCCTGGCTACCCCAAGAATCATGCAATGTGTCTGTCACTGTTGAGTCAGGAACAGATGAATGAGTTGCACATAGACTCTAGGTCTCCAGAAGGCTAATAATAATTTTATTAATTTATGTCCAGTTGAAGTCCATGTCAGTTTATAGACTCTAGGTTTCCAGAAGGCTAATAATAATTTTATTAGGAAGCCCATTCTTTTTATACATGGTTCTGATGCAGGTGAGCCTGATTGGTCCTGAAATTAAAACACTGTCACCATTGGCTAATTAACTACCCTTTAGTAAACATCTAATGAGAAACAACTGTTCAAAAGACCAGCTGCAGAGCCTTAAGATAAGAATTGTTTGAATTCTTTTCTCTGAGCTTCTCACAGCTTTTCCCAGAATAATTTCTGGGAAAGTTTATCTGGCTTTCTCTCTCAGACAAGGCTGTTGCAACCACATGTGCCTGAGAAAGCACATGAAGCAGGTGAGAAATGTATTTGCTGCTGGATGTTGAAGGGTTGGGGCAGCATTCCAAGGAGGACTAAATCATTCCACCAGCTTTGCAGTGGGAAGCTCTACTTGCTTATTCCACTTCTGCATGTGCTTCTGTTGCCCTGTTGTTGGTGCCTGCCATGCTTCTGTGAGCTTATTTTGCTGTAACTGAATTACAGGTAATTTTTTATGAGCTTAGGGATCTTGAGCTGGCTGGATGAATGTTGAAGCTGTTGTGCAGAAGAGGTGGGACTGCCCAGCTGGCAGTAGGAGATAATGAGTTGCCACTTCCAGTAGCAGTGAGTTATTGAATGCACTCATCTGCAAAATCTTCCCAACACAGGTTAACTTCTTGATAGGAAAAAGGGGAGGGAACTGTGTAAATAAAGAATTTTACTCTCCAACATAAATTAGTATAAGCATTGTCAAAAGTTGAATAGTTAGAGTTTGTTATTGAAAAATGAGGTCAAAGCCAAAAGAGTGGCTCTGATTTTCAAATCCTTCAACTTCCATTTCTTCAACAGCAAGGAGAAACAAACTTTCAGTAATATTGGTGATAGTTCATGTTGATAAATCCTTGACTTTCCAGTACTGAAACTTCAAAGAAAAACCACTGAAGCAGATGCTTGAATTTAATGTAGAAGTTGCATCTTTCTATGGTGTAATTTTGTCTCTAGTTGGCAATTTAAAGAGAAATAAAGCCCTTCATAGTTACCTTAGATGTCTCTAAATCTGCCTCTTAAATTTGCCACTTTAACACAGAAATGGATGCTAAAATCCAAGAAGTTACTCTGCAGTTTTAGCACTATTTATTGAGAAAAGTGGGCAGTTTTCCATATCTAAAGGCAAAGCAATGCTTAGTTCAGTTTGTGAGAGATGCTACAAAATGCAGAGGAGATGTGAAAAATGAGGTCTTGGCTGTCAAGATAGGCAAGGGGAGGGAGAAGGACAGCTTGCAGGATTAAACTATCCCAAAGTTGCAATATATGGAAGTTGTTTGTGCTTATAAATAGTAATTCTGATTGAGGAGTGGTTTAAAATCTCAGAGTACATGGTGAAAGTTAGGGTCTGCAACTGATTTCGGCTTGATAAAGTTGATGATAGCTAAGACATTCTGCAAAATTTAAAGTGTATGTTTTAGTTACCTGGTTAGCTGTACACTCTTATAAATTAAATTTGTAGGCATTTTGTCTTAGCACGGAACCTTATAAATTACAGTTTCAGTGCAATAATTGCAGTAGCTTAATTTTAATGAAAGTAGGCAGTCTTTCATTCTTTGTTTCAATTATGTCAGTTCTTGAGAATGACAAATAATAGCAGAGAGGCTATTAATATTCTCCATGCTTTTCAAGCCAAAACTTTTGGAGACCATCCAGAAAAACACTGGGAAGGATTATGTAACATGCTTTTAAAGGGTTAAGGGGGGAAAAAAAAGTATGCTGTTGCCAAGTCAGTATGGGATGAAATCCTAGTCCATGTCAATTTAAGTTAATTTGCCTTTTCAGTTGCTTTCAGCTATGAACTGCTGGAAATAGGCTACCCTAGTTCCTGTGCACTGATTCTTGCAGTCTAGGGATGTGCTTGGCCATAGCATTAACCAATAAAGAGCTGGTTATTCTGTGGTGTCACTGAAATTAAACCTCTTGCCCCAGTCAGTTGACTACACAGTTCTTTTTACAGAGCTTCAGGAAGGTTATTGTTTGATCTCTGAAACAGGGTGACTGCTTTATTTAAATTAAGCGATTTCTCTCTATTCAGTGGAGATAAAGATTTCAACTTGGATCATTTGCTAAGCTTTTAGAATGATAACTGATTAATTATTTTAACTTCAAACACAAAATATTATTAAATACCTAAACCCTATAAGGTTCAGCTGCATGCATGGATAAAACCAGTGCGGTGTGTTTTGCTTTGTTGGCTGTTAAACATAGGCTTATACCCTGTTAGGCTCCTACTTGTTTTTAAACAGAAAGTTTAAATTACTGAACACACTGAGCATCCTGTTTGTAATTTATCATTAAATTTAAAAGCTAATGAGAAAATCTGCTTGGAACTGAAACGTTCATTGTACAGAGATGCTGTATGGCTGATGTTAGGGAGTAAGATAGTATCTTTGTGATGAGTTACCTCTTGCAGTTAGAGCTGTGCTGTGAAGTGCCTTTTGAGTGAATTTATGTTTCAACCTACTAAAGATGTGCTACTGTGCATTTCTGTTAAAAATTCTGTGTTTGTTTGTGACTTTAATCTTGATGTCCATGGGTTGTGTTAGTTTTACACATTTATTTTGAGTCTGCACTTATGGAACTCTGTTGATGAAAAACTAGAAATAAGTGAAAAGTTGGAGCTATCTGCTTAGATGGAAGCATTAGTGTGCATAGGACAGGTATACCTTTGTTCACATATCTTAAGTGATTTTAAATTACCTTGCATATGCAATCATTTCCTCTGAAGTTATCAGGGATGTCACTCACTGCTTGTTTGCTCAATTCAATACAGCTAAGATTTCCTCTCCACCAGTTAGGTATGTGGCAGTAGCCACTCAAACCTGCTTTTCACAAGGACTGTTGCATTTTCAGCATGAGTTGTATGAGTGTAGAGGTGAAAACTCTTCTGATGTATTCTGCCTAATTACTTGTTCTGTGTCTCTGCCTCTGCATTCTTCCTTCTTACAGTGATGTCTGATTCAGCAAATTCTCTTAATAGAAGTTCTATTCAAACTTCATTGGAATTTATGGTTTTAGAAGTGTAAATTTGAAGGTGTACTTAACTGGTAATGGATAGGGAATGTTCATTGAATTTGAGTGAGAAAGGTCTTAAGTTACTTATTTTAAGAATGAAACACTGGGTTTTAATTTTTACAAGTATTTTACTTCTTTTATTTCACATCCTTTCCTGAGTAGCAGCTTTTCGCCTCCTGTTACCTCTTCCTGCTTCCTTCTTTCTTTTCAGCTCAAATTCATCATCTCAAGATTCTTAACTCTAAATCTGTATTGCAATTTATCTGATGAGTAGAGTAGTAGAAGGCAGTTAGAAGTAGCAAACTCAAGTTGTCACTCATGTCTTCCTGTCCTTGGTTTGTTAGTTTAAAAAATGAAAAAATGACACATCCTATAAAAGCATCTGTTTTGTGAACCGGCACCTCTGAGAAGCAGCAGTTTTTGTTGTGCTTCCTAAGGGCTTCTTTGGCTTAAGCTCCCTTTTAAGTCCCTTTGGACTGAAATACAGGAGCTGGCAAATTGCTCCATGTTGGAATGAGTGCAGCATGCTGTGCTGCCCAGCTCTGTCTCCCCGTGGCCACATAGGTGCTGCTGATGCACTCATATAATTAATTGAAATGTGGGCTTCTTAAAGGCTTAAAGCTGACTTCAGTTCTCTGTCTGTGGCAGTCATGGGTGTGCGCATGAGTGTACATACATACATGAGTACAGTAGAGCTCTCTTTTGATGTATGTGTACAAACCTGTGTGTGTCTTTTTCTTAAAGATATGGACACTGGTAGTTGGTTACCTGCTGATGGTTTCATTCAAGTGGAATATAAGCACTGAACGTTACTTAAAAGCAGTCTCTGTTCCTGTCTGGATTATGCTGCTCTTTCACTTAGGTGAGTTACAAGAAGTTATTATTCTGATAACTGAGGGTCCTGTAAACAAAGCTCCTCGCTCACTCTTCTGCTAAATCTGTGAAATAGTCTTAGCTGAAATGCAAGTTGTTTTGTCTGCTTTTGTGGTCCAGAAGGGAGCATTAGAGTAGGGAATGGGAAGGCATCAAGATGCTGAGCAACGTCTTCCACTCCTCATGCCTTTGTACTTCCTGTGGTTTCCCCTGATTTGGTTCACAGACAATGGGAACTTCTCGACAATGAGGAAAGGCTGGGGTCACGTGAGACTGGCTTTAGACATTTATTTGTGATATTTTATTGAAAGCCTGCCATTAACCAAGGCTGAAGCTGCAAAATGTGTTTAATAGTAGTAACAG
Source organism: Emberiza elegans (assembly GCA_024865655.1). Taxonomy (NCBI): domain Eukaryota; kingdom Metazoa; phylum Chordata; class Aves; order Passeriformes; family Fringillidae; genus Emberiza; species Emberiza elegans. Next base: position 4,299,215 of record JALJVW010000172.1, read on the forward strand.
AAGCAAAAAAAAATAAATTCTATCGCTAGTCAACAAGCATATCAGGATGATATCAGCAGTATAAAATACATTTGCCAGTAATCTCTATAATCTGTTTATACAAATATAAGATTATACTAATCTTTATGTTACACATTTAATATAATAGATGTTCTCATTTCAGAGTTTATGATGAAAGAATCATGCAGTTAATAGAAGACTACCATGACAGAAGGTTTCACAGTCTACCTCATGATTGACTTTACTTTAGCAGCAGGTTTCAAGGGTTCTTCTGATCACGTGGGCATGCTTTCCTGAGGTTTAAGCTATATGTAGTGACTTTGCATTTGCTTAGATTTTGACAGTCTTGTATTTACTGGTAGTACAGGCTGAATAGGCAAAATCAAAAAAAAAACCCCAATCTGTGGAGATCTAACATAAATACATATTTTTTGGGGGAAAATGACTTTTCTCTGTTATCAAAAATGTTTTAATTCTGTGTGTATTTTCATGTGATTTTGAATGTTGTTTTCAAAACTGTTCTCTATATCAACATAATGTCACTGAAGTTAGGAACAGCAACAACTTGATTTGTTCATTGAGAAACTTGTTCATGTTTGTTTTCTATTCTTCCTTTTCTTTAATGCAGAAAGCCTTTTGTTTTATGACTTGTTTTTTGGTTGATGTGCTGCCTTTCTTGGTTTTGCTAAATATAGGGTTTATTAATGGTGTAATTTTTCTTTTAAAAAAAATCCCAACACTGTATCTTTCAGCTTCTGTGGCAGGTTCCTGGAGAATTCCTGTATTTCTGGTTATAGTTGTTCTGATGACAGTAGGCATGTTGCATGAGCAGCAGAATGGAAAGGAGTCTTCTGGTAAGGAAAGTAACTGTTTCTTTTACTGTTGGAGGCAAAAATTTACTTAAGTCACATGAAATAATCTGGACTGTATCCCCATAAATTCAATAGCATATGGATTGCAAGAATTTGTGTTTCAGAGTGGTTTACTCATGCTAAAGTGAATCTTGGATTCTTTACAGAAGGAGATTGCCATGGACTGATGTTTCTTTTCCATGGTAAAGTAGCAACTCATTATTGAGCGAAATTCCTTGAGTTTATGGATTTCAATATATAATTTCAGGCTTGAAGGTAGCCCAGGATGTTTGAAATCAGAGGCTAATTTTGAAAGAAATGAGCAATATGAATTCAGTTGCTCCTATAATGCTGACTATGAGAGAAACCAAGACAACTCCATCCAGCAAGTTTCCAATATCCAGTCATTTGTTTTTAAAATAGTTTCTTAAAAACATGTTTTGTGTTTAGATTTTGAGAAGAATATTTTTTTCCTGTTGCAAGTCAGTTTTGAAAAACGCAAAGGCATCATAAATTCCCGATGGAGGAAACCTTTTTCCTGTCTGGCTGTTTTAGTTTGTTAGTAAAGATGATTAGCTGGTATAAAAAAATTTTTAGTAATCAGACTGTCAGCAGCTGTGAATGTCTTGGTTGGTAGCAGTTCAAGAAAAGCACTAAGCAAATAACTGGTTTTGAGTTCTGGCTGCAGGTGTATTGTAATACTAAAATTAATAGCACTCATTCCTGTTTGATCATATTGACTACTTATAATACATACTAAACACAGTGTCCATGCATATAATCTCTGCTGCCTGACAGCTCCAGTGGGTATCTAACACAAAACATTTTAAGGCTTAAGCTTTTTGTTACTCACATGCATGTATATATTTTACAGGGGCAGAGCTTCCTGGGCAGATGATTTCCATTGCTGCTTCAACAATTGCCATGGCAATTTCAATGACAGAAGATGAGTCCAATAATGAACATTCCTCCCAACCCTCAGGTGACTGAATACTCTGTAAGAAACATTTGAATTTGCTCTAAAGGCATGAAAATGGATGGAATTCAGATAAAATTTCAAAATAGTACATAACCTCTTCATTCTGTCCAAAATAGTGTCCAAATTGTGAATCAGGTTTATCTGTTTTTAAAAAATGTCAAGAGGATGCTAGTATAAAAGCTGTCTAGCAAAGCTGTTTATATGGCTGTTAAAGACCTGAATAGAAGGATTTATTAGTGTTTTGTGGGTTTTTTTAGAAGGACGGTGTGATTTTTTTTCCTGTTCTTCATAGTTAATTATTTTAATTTTTCTAGCCTTTGATTTGTTGGCAGTTACATGTCATCTAGCTGGATTTCTAGACCAGGTACAGACAGACTGGAAGATTTTTTGTTTACATTGCATTGAGAAAAAAACCCCACCACTTTAAATGTGGCATACTCAAAGTCCTTCCTGTAGTGAGTTTACTTGACTTTGTAGCTTGAGTCATATGATGCTTTCACTTTGTGTAAGGCAATGGGCTTAAAAGAGTTCAGACAAAGTTTTAGATATCCATCAATGATTTTGAACTTTACCGTCTTTTTTTTGGGTAGGTCTTTGATGAAATGTGATACTAGAAAATTAAGCTATTACTGAGATCTCTGGAAATTGAGACGTTTCATCCATTTCCTGCAAACCAAGCCAAATGGATCATTCAACTTGACAGAATGTGAACTTCCAAAACTTAATTTTTAAATCTAAAAATGGCAGCTTTAGACAACTTACTCTTTTTTTCTACATTTTACATTACTATCATCAATATAAACATAGAAGCCTATGGAATTATGTCCTGAAATTTGAGATCAGAGCATTATGGTGACAGTTCTGTATTTCTGTGTCCAATCTTTAATTCTGGAAATGCAAATTTTTTTTAAGCTGGGAGAATAATTCAAAATTCTGTGACAGCAAGAAATTGATGTGACAGAGAACATACTGTGTAATGAAAAAAACAGGTCTTAATAAGGCAGCCTGGAAAATTTGCTCTTTTTTTGTTGTTGTTCAAAGAAATACCATTCATTCTGATTTTACTAGAACTTTTTCCTGAGTATTGTGCTAGCTGTTTAGACTGTCATGCTCTCATTAATTGGAAGATAGAAAGGTGTTCTTCAGGTTTCATGTCTCAAAATATCATGAAGCACACTAAATGGGATTTTACAGAAACTGAAGTTACTCAAAATCACTGTACTGACAGTTCTGTTTTTCTGTTTGTGTTGACAAGGCACTCACACCTTGGTTTGCAGAGCATATCTTTCCAGCAGAAGGTGACTTTTTTCATTTGCAGTTTTGGTTCTTTTCTGGGAGGATCAGCTTTGTGAACTGGTTTATGAGAGTCATCTAAATGGTGGTTCTGATGCAGGTCTGTGTTTGTCATGAGGAGAATACTGGGTCATTTGGAGTGACAATTTAGTTTTGTAAAAGTGCCGGAGAACTGCATTCTGAAAAAGCTTTCTTGCTTTGGGATGCCCTAGAATTTTTTCCTCTTTCTTTCTTTTCTTCTTTCTTTCTTTTCCTTTTTTACTCCCTCATCTCTTGCCCCTCTGTATTGTGTTCTTTGTACAGTGTACTTACAGGGAAACTGTAAGAAATAAGACTGTTAAATTGTTACTGTTTTTAACATTGCTGTTACTGTTATTTAATTTAGTAATTCTTCATTGCAAAAATATGCCAATCAAATTTTTCATTACAAAAAGAAGGAATGTTCTCTTTTATTTCCCAAAGGTTGACTCTACTAAGGAGTTTTTGGGCAAAAAATATTGAATAACTTTCATCTTAGGCATAGACTTCAGCTATTATTCTGGTTTTGCTTTTGGTGCTTCATTTTGTTTGATAAATATTTGAGTTTCTGCTTGCTGTATTATTGCTTCTTATATTGATTATATTAACTTTGGAGCAAAACAGTAAGAAGTGTTGAATAAATTGAAGGGGAAATTCTTTATTGTGTGTATACTGCTTTCAAATTTGTGTTTCTTTAGTACATCCATTTGTTTCTGTTAGTACTCTTCTGCTTTATTACATATAGACTGAGAAGTACAGGGGACTCATAGACCCTCTTCTATATGACAAAAATACTTTGTCTTTTCAGGAAAATTTCTGTTTACAGGTAACTTTTTCTCTCCCCTTACAAAAAGTTGTTTGTAGTTTGTAGAGGAGGGCTGGCCATCATCTCCTGGAGATATACACTGATTTCCCAAGAACCTCCCCACCTGAAGGTTCTGCTGTGCTTAGCTGCTTGCAGAATTCCTTCTTTCAGGTTGCATGCCATAGTTCCTTCATTATATTCTGGAGTTCCACCAAATACGTAACCAGCAACCATCTGATGTTTCTGTCATCATCTCAGTGTCAATCCCAGCTGGGTGAATCAGTTGATTTGGATTGTTGTCTTGGTGGGGTGGGGATGCGTTCATAAACTGTAAAAGTAATTCTACTTACCTAGAATATCAGTGCAGATTTATGCAAGAAAAGAGAAGTGTTCATCTGCTGTGTGAGGATGCAGTTTGTTACTTGCTCTTACTGTATGACAAAGTAAGACAATCAGTTGCCTTTTTGAACATTTTAGCTGTCATGCTTTAGGCTAGGAATGGTTTTGGTGACACACTGCAGCTAAAAACGTGTGTGTGGAACATAAGTAGTTTGACTGCTGTGCCTCAGTAAAAGCTAATACTGGGGTTCTCAGGGAGAAATTCTACACAGAGTTGCTGAAGATGGATTTGGTGTCATCCAGCAATTGAAAGATCAAATAAATAAATAAGTAAATAAATTGGCATGTTCTGCATCCAAAAGTTTTAATTTGAACATAATATTTTTGCATGAAAAGACTGTTGCTTATATTTAGGGTTTTTAACACATCAGTTTACATTTTTAAATTTAATTTCTTGTTAGCTAACTTAGGAGTGAGAGACTGACAAAATTTGTCATGCACTAACTTGTGCTTGATGTTACTAATATTTGTTACCCAGAAGAAGGAATTTAGGATGACACTGTGAGTGATCTGGAAAAGTAGTGAGACAGTTGTAAGATACAAGCTTTCTCTTCAATGCACACTCTATTTTTTTGTTCTGTTAAAATGAGTTTTGAGCAAATCTAAGATTCCTTTTTGAGTACTTGAAGTAAAGGGAAGGGAAGGATTTATTTTATAACTTCAGATTTTTTCTAGAAGTTAATTATATTTTGTGTTTTTTCATGGTCTTATGTTTCTTTGATATTTGGCTTGTAATTTACCTGCAGGGACAGAAACCCTCTTAGAGGCTGTAGCAATTTCTCATCTCTCCTCCTCTCATCATGCTTGGCATGGTGATGCAGGATGTGGGACAGTTTAGACAGCCTTGTTCTAGCTTTTCAAAATGATGCAGATCAGTGCCAAGGCTGTCTCAGTCTTTTAGAGAAATTAAAAGTAAAAAAACAACCCCTAAAAAACAAAACCACAGCCTTCTGCTGCTGTCCCTTCCTTCACCCCCACCTTCCAAATAAAAAAGGAGATAATTTGGGAATAGGGAACATATTCTATTTTGTGGTATATATATGTGAATATTAATGTGATAATTTCCATTTCTTTGTTTGCATGTGTTTGTTTTAGGATCAACAGCAGAAAGTGATCAGCCTCCACCTCCACGAGCTTCATCATCTTTCAACACCTCCTCTTCATCATCTTCTGGGAACAGACAAAGAACTGAGATTGGATCTTTTCTTAGAAAAAAGAAAACTAGTGATATTTACTTTGTTACTCTTGTGTGGGCCATTGTCATTGTTCAGATCTGGCTAAATTTTTGGATTGTGCAGCTGTTGCCAGTGCCATTTGCAGGTAATAATCCAATTACTAGAAATGTTTGGCATCATGTTAAATAAAACAGGAGGAAAGGCTTGAAGGCTTGTATGAGTTTTAAATAAAAGCTTTTTCATGACTTGTTAAGACAAGATGAGCTGTGGCTTCAAAAAGGAGGATTGATGTGCCCTGGCTATTAACTTGTAGTGGACAACTCTGTTAAATGGCTTTGTCTATTGACTGTTGGAGTTGCCTTAAATAATATAGTGCCATACCTTACATAGTAAGAATACTTCTGGTTTAGACCAGTTAGTTCTTCCTCCTGATGTCAGTTCTTTCATATTTTTGCACCTATAAATGAAGAATAGTTTAGCTGTTATTCAGTAGTGAAGTAGAGCTCATGTTAGCTTTTAACTTCTGTAAAAAATGGGTTGCTAGGCACTGAGGACGAGTCACAAGATAAATTTAGTTCCAGTTTTAGGTCTGATGTTAATTAGCCTTGTTGCTTCACATCTATATGCATCTGTTCTCCTATATATCAGGTAAGAATTGGAGTAGTTAAAATAGCTATCAAAAGATATTATTTTAAAACTGGATGCTACTTTTTCCTCTACTCTTTTGGAGGAGTAAAAAGGGAAAATGGAAACTCTAGGAGTATGTGTGAGCTACTATGAATTGGAAGGCATTTCTTCCCGTCCCCCTACTGTAAACAAAGTGACTTTTCTAGTTTGCTTGGATTTTCTCTAAACTTCAGTTAAAATGCTAGTTTTTTGCATTTTAAAATGCATTTATCACTTGAATGTATCTATTTTATTTTTTTATGAAGTGTGTGGGTTTGCCCCAGCTAGTGGCCAAATACCCTCCAAACCAGTCATTCTTCCAGTGTTTTAATGTGGGCTTATCTGTGAGCTGCATTCCCTTTAGGGAGGTATGGGCTTGGGATTTTCCTTATCCCTAGGCCACAGTCCCTTCAAGAGGTGTAGCTGCTCCAGCATGCATCCTCTGTAGGCCATGGTCCCTCTGGTGGTGTGTCTGCTCCTCTGCAGAGCCCTTCTGCTTCCCTGGCCTTTTCATTACCTCTCTTCATCCCTCTGCTCCTTTTTCCTCTCTAGTCACTTTTTCTGTGTTCCTTCCTCTTGTCCCTGCTCAAGGTTTCTGCCCTTCCTTAGATACATTTGCACTGAAGCACCACACCCGTGCCTGATGGGCTCAGCTTTGCCCAGGGATGGATCTGTTGTGGAGCCACCTGGAGCTGTGTCTGGCACAAGGCAACCCCTGCTCTCTTCCCATGGTGGCCACCCCAGAGGCCACCCTGCTACCAAAGCCTGAGATCTGTGCAGAGAACACAAAGCTCTGTAAACCATCTGGAACTTGTGACTTGAGGTCACACTTAGAGATTGGAAGGACTGTGAACTCCAAGGCATTGAAAAGGAACAGCTGCACCTTTGGCTGTGGTACTGGAGCAGCAGCTCAAGGGTAATGTGATGGCAAGACATATAAATAGCTGAATGCAGGGTAAAGCAGAGAGGGGTTTGACCTTTGTTTCATTCCAGTATAGTTACTACAGAAGGAACTTCCCAGTTTTGGTGTCTGGGTGTCATGGGAGATGGCAATCACAAGTGGAAAAACAATTAGAAAATTAGAAAATAAATTTTAGACTTACTAGAAGCAGAGCTTATGTGGCTAGTTAATTGAAAAGTCAAGGAGTAACTTAAGCACTGTTCAGAAACCCCTACATGTGAGGAGAAAGGGGAGCAGCAGTTCTGCAGCTAGACAGAAGTGAATGGTTTAAGCTTGAGCCACACAAGTCTAGATTAAAGTACACATCTAAATGAGACAGATGAATACTGCTCCTGACAGTCATTAGGTCTAAAATAACTACCCAAACAATAAACTAATCCAAAAGAGAAATTGCTTTTGGGAATATTTGTGATTTGTTGCCTTAGCAGTGACACCGGGCCATGATGTGCTTTTTCATGGCATGTAACTGAATCATCAGAAAGATATTGCACATGGGCAGAATAATGATGAACAGAGCCAGACTTAGAACAGTGGATTACATTAAAGGTCAGAAGGTGAGTGATGTTAGTCTGCATGGCTAAAAGAGAGGGTGTAGTAAAAATACTAGGAAAATAGGAAGGCTAATAAAGTAAGTTTCCTTGCAATGGTTTAAGTTTAAAGACATTAAAAATAACTTGAGGCACTTCTGAAACCTCAAAAAGGATGCTTCTAGTATGTAAAACCCCCCAAAACCTCCCCAAAACCTTAAATGGCTGTTAATTTCACCAGAATTCCTTATATTGGTAAAGAGGACTCATACAAAGTAGCATTTAGATTATTAGAAACATCTTGGTGCCATTAACATTTTTCCTTGAATGCATTTATACTTCAGTTTGAATGAAATGGTCTTTTAAAATTGCATAGTGTAGAGGGTGGGAAAATGATACCATAATTATACCATAAAATAAAAAGGTGAAAGAATTGCTATGAATTGAAAAGCTAAGCAATGAACCAAGTTGTAGAACACTTGCAGCATTTTACTGAGTGATTTGAGTCTGGAAATCCTGATATTCTTTCTTTTTGAGATCTTTAATTTACTTCCTTGCTTGTTCTGTTGTATCTTTTTTTTAAGTTCTTTTCAAGTAATTTTCTGCTTCCTGCAGATGTTTGGAACTTGTTATTATGCAGACTTTTCTTGTTTTGCTCAGCGCTCTCCAGTAACAGTTAGAAATAACAGTTTCTTTAGCTTTTCCTCTCTTATCTCTTTTTAACTTAATATGTTTACAGCTGTTTTTGACTGTAGCACCTCCTTTGCAATAAGTAACAGTACTTTTTTTTAGAAGATACTGTGTAAACACTTACTCTTAAGTAACAGTGGAAGATTAGAATGCCATTTGGGGATCTTTTTCACCTTGTAAAATGCAAGCCTGCCTGGCTTTGCTGGGCAGCAGTTTGTGTTGTGGCCATGAGCTGCATTTCATCATAAAAAACTTCAGCCTTTAAGTTCAGTGCTGGCACTCGCACTGTGTTTTCTCCTTTTTTGTATCTTTGCCCCTCATTTTATTAGAGAAATTATTGGATTATTCTGTTTATTCAAGAGAATAAATCCTATATTTGCCACATGGTGGTGCCAGAGGGTAAGTGAACTAAATGTCAGCAAATCGTTGCACTGGCTCTCCGGAACATGAACATAAACTATTTCATGTTTGGCTTGCAGAGAGTAAGCTCTTGTGGAATTTGGATACATGCCTTTTAGGCAGTAAAAGTTAACCTTTTTGGCTATGTATGCCATTTTACACTTCTCCAAGTAGAAACATGATGTGAATTTTTGATGAAGAAGTGATGTACTGCTGACTGTTGTGGAGCTCATGAATGGCAGTAAGTGATGAATCTGGTTTGGAGAACAGTCACAATAAAAAAAAAGATTTATTAAAAAAGTAAAGTTACAAGTAGTGATAGAAACTGCAGTACCCTGTGTTGCCAAGATGAAATGCTAATCACAAAGAGCTTTCTTTAATGTTTAAAAGCAAAATCTTATCAGTAATATTTCAAAAGAAGATTTAAATGGATGCTTCTTTACTGTGAAATTCTGCATGATGTGGTGTCAGTTCTTGAAGGAAAGATACACTTGAACAACTTAGAAGGCCTAAAGCTTAAGAATTTAGGCTGAAGATTTTCATTTATGTGTAAGGTGCTGTTAAGTTCTGATTGTGGTACTTTATGTGGAACTGTTTGGTATGGTGTGTGTGTGTGGATATGGAAGAAATCCACTGTACTGGAATAATGGAGTGGCACCTTCTTATCCCAGGCCTTGGGATAGTGTGCTATCACTTTTCTTGTGCTGTCATCTAAGTTCCATGTGGATAAGCACAACTACAAAGATAGTGAGGAGATTAGTACTAAAAACACTGGCAAATTCCAGAAGTTTTTAATGGGAAATAAAACTCAATCTTTTCCTTTCTTTTTCATCAGTCTTCCAGAATAGGATAAATAAGTAGTCTGGTGGTGCTCCTCTAAAATCTCTGATAGTAAATTTCCTTCTTGTGGTTACAGTTTGGGCACTTAAAAAATTCGTGGTTCATTTTGGAGTTTTGAACTTCATGGCAAAGCACTGCAAAAGTTGGTGGCAACTAGTTGAAAATTTTGTGAAGGAACGTCAGGAAGCTCTCGCTCCACGGCCCATCAGAGGACTTGGAAGTGTTATGCTAAAGCTTGACAGTAAGGTATTTCTACTTACTTCCTTAAGCAACTTGAAAGTTTGTTTTATTCTCTGTTTCACCATATTCTGAGATGCTTTAATTCTAAAATAAATGTCTGTCACTAATGGATATGTCTTTCATGTAAAACTGTATTTGTTTTATGGTGTATTTTAAATTATGTCTCTTCTATCAATATTCACACTTAAGTGCACAGTTAAATTTGTTAAATGGTTCCATGCAGACCTTTACAGAAGTCACTTTTAAAATGTTGAATCACCTTTATAAGCTTCCTTATCTGAGTAAGGCAAAGTTCTCTTAATCTTACCTGGTTACAAAGATTTTGAATTTAAACCTAATGAGCTTTACTCTGAAGGATAAGATGTTCCTACTTCTTATGTGAAAATTTAATTAAAAAGCAGACTATTTTGTTTGGGTGGGAGGGCCCAAGTTAGTTCAGTCATATTTGTCTGTACTGTGTGGAAGCAAAGTTGTTGCACACAGTACTATGGTGATACAGAAATGAGTCTTCCCTCTGTAAATTAAGAAATATGTGGGATAAAGTATTTGGGAATTGCCACAGTAAAAGGCTTCTGTGTTCCCCTTCCTTCTTCCCCATGCAAAATATGCCAGCATTTGCATTGCAAATTGCATAGTTGGAAAGCTCCAGAAAATTTATAAGGTTTCTTTCATTAAGAATTTTAAGTTTTCACATAAACGGATAGATGGATTATTTTGTTTGTAATAGCTATGGCACTGTGTAAGAATGTGCTGTCTGTAACTGTGTTGTTGAAGTATTCTCTGCTCTGGAAAAAGCCTTTGTCATAGGACTTTCATAACTGAAGAACTGAACCCTGTAAGTACGTTTGTCAGAGCATCTGTACCTTGGCAGATTGGTCTTGCGGTTTATAGCTCTAAATTTCTATAGGCAAGGGAGGAGCTTAAGCCTGGATCTGATGGGTGAATGGATGACAAAAGGTCAACAAAACCATTAAAATGGCTGTAGGAAAAAAGTGATGATTTCACTGGGTTAATTGAGGAAGAATTTGAAAAAGGAAAAGCTTTTCAAAATACCCCTATAAACAACAGTAAAGTGGTTTTCCAAAGGTAGTGAAAATTACTAAGTTTGGGATAAAAGCTTACATTATACAAAGCTTTTCATAAAAAGATTTTGCTTTGTAAGTAAGAAGCCACTCTAGACACAATGTTGAATGTATTGTTGTTCCATGAGTTGTCAAGTTTGGTATCCTTGTATTGTATAACTGTATGATACAGTATCCTTCCTAATTCCAGCAAGTCTTTTCTCCTTAAAGAAGGTAGGGCTTTAATGTGCAGCAGAACCTCTCACTCTTCAGCTTAAATGTACTTAAGGTCAGTTTATTTACATGTTGTTTTTGTCTAAGCAGGAGAACAGTGTTGACCAACTCATTTCCCCATCTCCCTTCACCCCTCCATTTTTTAGATGACAGCTGTATTCCTCCTGAGTGTGTGCTCTGTGTATTAAAGCAGTTTAAGCTTTCCCAGACATTACAAGAAGGGCACTTGATAATCTCCATGATTCTGTTGTCCTCATTTGGGCCTATTTCTAATTCTGTTTTGGCCAGCATTTATCATGGGTGGCTGGGATTATATGTAGTCTTCCAATGCTTATCACATTAATACGTCCATATCTCTTTAATTTCTACTGGCTGTGCTCATTCTGTGTATTGTAGGATGATGGATGCATGGTATCTCAGAATTTGGGAAGCAGTGCCACAGGTTATTGGCAGTTACATTTTTTTATAGGGACAGGGAAACAAGGAGTGAAAATTACATCCTTGCAAGATTAAGTTGTATTACCAAATGTTTTTCCTTCAGTAGGCACTGTTGAAGAGAAAGTAAAAAATACGTGAACACAAAATAGAAATTTAAAGAGTAAATAGTTATAGCTTGCCTTTTATTGGCGGTGTGTGAGAAACCAAGACTGAGGGATCATTTCCTTTGCAGTTAGAAGTTTAATTTTTAATATTTTGTTTCTACCTTATTTTTATGGGAGCTGAATCTGCTTAGGATTTTTGTTTGGTTTGGTTTTTTGTTGGTATGCAAAGTTAGTTGGAAACTGAATCTTAGCATCAGCATGTATTGAGAATCTTAGCTAAGTACAGCCAGCCATGGATAAAGTCTTTTTCACACAAACATTTAGTGGTAGTACTTGGGCTGGCAAACATGGTATGTCCAATTAGGAGATAGTTCCAGATTTGAATGAAATGTAGTGAGAATGAGGAACATATTTTAGAGTGGCATGTCTTTTTCCCAAACAAATTTTAGGAGGCTAGTGTAGATAATCTGGAAAATAAACCATTATGAGAAATGGGTGAGTACTGCTCATGCATGCAAATCTGAGCTTTACTGATTATATCTGTTGTTTAAACAAAACCATCAAGAAAAGACCTGCTTCTCTTTGACAATTCTCATTTACCCCTGGTTCTCCTGGAAGTGCAGAGAAATTTGAAATGAAGAGAAACTGTGGTCATGAGAAAGGAAAGGACATTGGATTTTATTGTTTTTATAAGCAGTAGGTCAGTCTCTGTATGAATGTGTCTCCTTTAAGTATGGGCTATGAAAATAGGATGTGGATACTGTATCCTGTTGTTACTGTGCACTGTTCATAGCTGGGCATTTGCCTCATGGAGAGTCAGCAGACAGCAGTTCAGATGTGAGAGACTTCCAGGAGGAGAGAGTAGGGAGGTTTCTCTTGTCAGCCACTGAACCATCCTAAACTTAATAGATGGGGTGTCATGGGTGTTCTTATCAACAGTAGAGAATTAATAATTTTCTTTACTGTTTTGTTGGGTTTTTTTTATTTATTTATTTTAATGAGAACCGTTGCCTTACAATATGATGGCTGCAGTTTTATTACAGAATTTGTGAGGGAGTTTAGCAGCATTGGCAGTGGCTCAGCTGCATGCACTAGACTTTTACTCCTTGCAATGTGCTAATATTTTACATACATGCTTTCTGATGTACTTGAGTGAATCATGCAGTTGTTATATGCTTTTTCTAGGTATAGTGCACTAGAATTTTATATGTGGATTATTTAGATTGTTTGCATTTTGGATAAAGTTAGCATCTATTTCTTCTGGTACCAAGTTCATTACATAGTTTAACTAAGCACAGAAAACAAACACAATCTCTGCCAATAGTTATATTATTCTAGAAAATACTTTCATACACATGTAAGAACTTAGATGAATAGTTTTCCAATAAAATATTGAAAAAGTGGCTGTAGACTTATTAATTTTGGATGACTTGAAGATTAGAATTAAGGTGTAGCCTATTTTCAAATGTAGGTTCATTACATTTGTAGAACTACTTAAACATCAGTATTGGTAAGCAAATAGCAAGGTAGAGCCTCCCAGGTATTGTCTTAAATGTTGATTAAAGGTATTTCTATTTTGGACATAAAATGTTATTTCTTTGTTACTGTATTTATCATACAATTCCCAGAGGTTGAAATGACAGAAAAATACCAAAGACTTCCTTTCATATTCTGCTAAAATCTTAGGGCTCTTCTGTTGTATTTTGTATGGAATTGCAAAGTGGAGCAATACAGTGTGAGATCTATATTTTTTCCAAAATGAACCTCAGGTACACACAGTAGGTTTTAAAGTGCAGAAATAAAGTTAAAAGTATGTTGTTTAATCAGAAAACAACTTTCTCTTTTTTCACAGATAAGTTACTCCATAGGTGAAGAGGTAGAAACAAATTCTACAGTGTCAGTTTGAGGCTTTTGAAGCCTTGTAATTGTTTTCTCTGACTGTGACTATTTCCTTAAGTAGCAAAAGCTAGTAAACATGGGTGCTTTATGATATATTTTGTTTATTTTCATATTTCTTAAAGTTCATGTTTCTTTGTGAATCTGCTTCTAACTTAATTAACATTATGAGATTTTTATAAATATGAAATATTTATGCCTTTTTTTTTCATTGGGAGGTAATGTAATTTCTGACAACTGTTAGATTTACTGAGAATTCAATGGTCTTGTTTTCAGGGAGAAACAAACTTCACTTATATGATCTTAATCTGTAACAGAGATGAGTAACAACATTAAAGCTCTTTTCTGTTGTGATTATGCTACTAATGATTAGTAATGGTTAGAATTAGGAGTATAGTCCTGCATAAACTAGGTCCTAGTTTATGGGTATACTTTAGCACGTGGATGAGCATCAGTAAAGAAAAATAACTTCAGTGCAAAAGGAGAAATTGACTGTTGAGAAGTGCAAGAGAATTGCATGAAATCTTTACATTTATATGATCACCAGTTTGCTGTTCTATGTATATCAGACTTAATTATATATTTGATGTTGTGCCATGGAATATGAATGCTTTAGTATGAATGTTGTACCACAAAAACATATGAAATCTGTCCAAGAGTAATTGACATAATAGGAGTGTTTTGAAATGCATAGAATGGGAATATTTGAATGCCTGAATGGGAGTATTAATGCCATAAATGAGTACCTCATGTCAAGATTTGGTGTTTTGCTGAAATGTCCTTCTCAGAGTACAAATCCTGCTCTGAAATGTGATGGTAGCTGTCAGTATAATTAAACTGGAATTGTCTAGATTATGCTGATCGCTCTGTTAATGCCGTTAAAGTTGTTCATATTTGTTATATCCCTCTTTGTTTCAAAAGTGCATGTTAGTAGTAAAACCCAGGTTCTTGCATTAGAATTTGTTATGATCTTTTCTTCCTATTGCAATTTACCTTTGTGTCTAGAACAATTTCATTTTCATTCTGTGGATGACTTTGCCTGCCTCTCATTGCGTTTTTTCCCTATTACTGCATTTTTCAATAATTTTCCACTGTGTTGTGTTTTTTTCCCTTTTCTTCCATCTCCGCCTGCCACTGACAAGCTGTGGCACTGGCTTAATAAGAAGGTAAATAAACAGAAAAGTTATGATTCCAGCTAAAGGATTCTGTGGTCTTGGGGAGTTTGATTTTTTTTTTTTTTGTATTTTGCAGCATGAACACTCCTTAACATGCCTTGCTTCATCTAGATTTCTCTCTCAAATGCCTTTTTTCCAGCTCTTTGTATAAGCTACTGAAGGTCATATAATTCTGTCTGATCTCTCCTACTCCAGTGAATGCACATAGTTAAATGTTTAGCACAGCAGAATATTGCATTAGCATTTCAAGGGGTAGAGTGATTTAGGGCACTTTTATTTAAGAATAGTTGATCTCTGCCTGGTCCCCATTTGTGCACCTAACAAAACCAGTTCTCTCCCAGTCTGGAGAGCTGTTCTCTGCTCAGGGAAAGCATCAGTTAACCAAATTACCGGGGCAGTGGTGAGGCTGTGGAGCACACTTGTAGTTCTGTAAGTGCTTGAAAATGGTGCATGGGCTGGTTTCACTGAGTGCTGTCAGTCTTTAAATTTTGCAGTGCCAAACTTGCCTGTGTACACAGGCACAGTACCTAGTGCCAGGAGTGAAGGCATACAAAATGAGACTTTGCATGGCCTCAGAACTGCTGAATCTTAACAAGTCTGAAGGGAAGAAAAAGGCTAGTTAAAAAAAAAAAAAGGTAGTTGGTGTGTGGCTTTTCAAACCGTGTGATATGTTTTCATGGTTGAGTTATAATTGTCCATGAAGAGGGGCATTTTTAATGTTCTTTTGCCCTTGACTGTATTTCTCCTGTTTTAAATCACATTTTTATTTCCCAACTATGAAGTATTTATCTTATGTGAGTGACTTGTGTTTAGTAAAAATGTGCAACCATAACTGTCATACTTTTTTTTTTTTAATTAGATACTGGTTTGTTAGCAGAGTTCAGGCAAAGAGCTGAGTTTGGTGACCCACAAGAGAAAGTGTAGTCTCAATTGCTTTTTTTCTGTCATTTGTCATTTTTGTTAAAAAATTCATGAGTAGATGTGGGGTATTTTCCTTAATACTGGTAGGTTGCAAAGCCAATTTAACTGTAATAGCTTTAAATGCTACAATGTCTGGATTTTATTTTTAGTTTAGAAATTCACATTATTTGCCAAAACCCTGTCGATATAATTTCTTAACAGAGTATGGTTTTTTAGTTCCTTGGAGTTATTTTTGAAAACTGTTGGTTTGCTTTACAGTTTCATAAGTAGAAATCCTGAAATCCTGATAGTATTACATTGTGTTAACTTCTGTTCATGAACATACAGTAATAGTATTATTATCAAGATTTTTAAAAGAGTGAAAAAATGTGCAACCAGTGGGTTAATTTTGTTGTGTGTAGTATTTTGGTGATTTTTAAAAAAAAATTTTGAAAAAATGTTACACTCTACCAGAGGCAGAAAAAAGAGGGGATTTGTTCTACAGAACACTGGCTGCAGTTAAAGGTGATTCCTTTTTTGCCTGTCTTTGAAGGGACGTATCTCAGAGACCACAGACATAAATTTCTGACAATCCAGCAGGAAGGAAATTTAAAGTCATATGGATATGGTAGAGTTTGAAATGATGGTTGATTATGACTGCTAGTGATAAACCTTGGCTTTTTGATTCCTGTTTGTGTTATGTATAGCCCAAAATATAGAATAGATTCAGTCAATCTGGCATAGTTTGTTCTTAATAACATTGTCTATGTCAGGAGTCTTTAGAAGGAATTGCAAAATTCTTCTGCTGCTTTTGGAGGGATACTGGTGTAGGTAGACTTCAGGCCTCACACAGACTGTTCTCTGCATTTTCTAGCTTAACTACTCAGCTGACTCATTTCACCATAACCTTGGGATGTGTTCTGGTTACAGACTTCCCCTTATTCTCTGTAGATGATATTAATGAGATGGTATCTTCAAATATTAACTAAGAAAAGGGAAATGAGAAGTCTAAGGAATGTCTTGGGAAAAATCCTCATAAATAGTGGAGCTGTTTACAAAAAAAAAATAAAAGTCCATGTTGGTAATTTTTTTATATAGATGTAATCAAATATGAAGTAGATGCCTAGGTATGCTTTACTGTTTGGGTAATGTAGTAAATTAAACATACTAGAAAAACTACTGCCCCAAAGGCTATGCAGAATGAAACCTGCAAATATTAATTCATAGATGATGTGTCATACTGCAAAACATGGAGAACCTGACTAGATAGTAGGATTTCTGATTTTTAAGTATGGACTGTAGTTCTGTTACAGCTTAGTGGAATATGGTTTTGTGTCATCATCCAAAAGTTGAAAGAGGGAGTACTTGCAAATTATTGAGGAGCTTTCTAACAGAACATAACCCAATCATAAAAAACCTTTTTACAGTGGGCTAAATGAAAATAAAACCATGATAACCTTTCTGTTCAAAGCTGTGACAATTAAAGATAGACTGTCCACAAAAAAAAAAACTATCACAAATCAGTAATATTTCAGTTTGGTTTTACAAGTTGACCTTCTGTAGCTTAGGAGCCTGGCTTTCCTTTACCTTTGCATAATGTCAGATGCTGTGGCAGCCTCAGTTTTCTGCTGGTGACTAACCTTTGGATTAGAAGCTTGGAACCGAATATAAAACTTCATGGCTAATGAGTGTGTTTAGTCAGTACATGTTTGTCTCTGTGTGCATGCCCATGGTTTACAGGAAGGGTGTAAAGGGAGGTCTGGCAGGGTTGGGGTAAGAGTGAAGTCTGGACCTGATTCAGTGATAAATATGACCACACAGGCATTTAACAGTGCAGCTTCCCTGCAGTGAGTAGCTTACCTGCACCTATGCATTATTTAACAGGAGTGTGAAAAGGTGAGGGATTGCTAAGAAAGTGTTGTGGGTTAATGTAGGGGAAGAAAGTATGTTTTAATAGAAGAAAAAAAAAAGAATAAACATAACCTTAAGTGAATGTCCATCTTGTACAATACTCAGTCCAGTTCAGTCTTCTGCTGTGATGTATCTGTGTCACTTACATAACTTGGATCCTTAAGTCTGTGTTGAGGGATGTAATTGCAGTACCTGTAGGCTTGCCAAAGCTGGCTTTCATCAGGCTTCCTTGGGCTACCTGCCTAAGTAAATAGAGACAAGGTGGGCTGGCATGGCTGAGGCTGCTGCTGGTACCAGTACAACATCAGTGCTGCCATGACTTTATTAACTAGATTAAAGGTAATCCAGGATTTACATGTGCTGCAGCTGCACCTTAATGGCAGTCCAGGCATATTTGAACTGTCAGTATGAGTGTCTGGGAAAGATACCTTGTGCCATCTCAGAGAGAATCCTCATCCTGGTCTTTTGCAGCTTGCCCTTCCATTAATTGCTACATGGCAAAACATCTAAAGCATTCAGCCCCACCTCCACTGAGATTTCACCTATTGAATACCCCTCACACAATCATTGAGCTTAGCATTTTTTGGAATCTCTGACAGTACTTCCAATTACACAGATGCAGTAAATCTGATTGAAGTACTATTTGTAAGACTACTGGTTTTCTTTAAACTCTGACTTAGAAAGTAAATAGTAGTTTGAACTTTGTCTGAAATGATGAGGGCAGCTTTAATTTTTAAAAGCTTCATTTTGAAGTCCATGCTGTAAAATTTTCTTCCCCTGCCTATCCAGTGGTGTTTTCTTGGTGATATTTTTTATTTCTGTCCTTTGAAACAAGGACTTTCATTTCTTTCTTCTTTTGCATAATCACTATTTGTACATGAGGCTTGGAAGGATACAGCAAATCTCATTTCAGTCTTATTTCTAAAGTGGTAATCCCTATATATATGCCCTGTGTAGGGGCTGCTCAGAGTTTTTCAGAGAGCTGCAGTATTGCTGCAGGCAGGTCACTTCCCTCCAGCACTGGTAATGCATTTCTGATGGCTGAAATCTGTTAGCAATGCTGAAAACCAAACTTGAATTAAAAATACTTAAGACAAAAGATTTTTCACATTCCCTCGTGTTTTCTGAGTTCCTTTCTGCAGTTCTTGATGTAGTACAGACTTTGTTACAAGAACTTGTTAATTTAGATCAAACAAGGAGCTGGTTGCAAAAACTTGAAGTTTAAAAATCATTACATGATGTACATAAACTGCTCAGATACTACCGGATGAACGCACACGAAAAAAATCCTTTTTTTTTGTCAAATAGGAGATCTGACTTCAGTGTTGACCAATTCAGTCATCACAGAGCAGTCTGAGAAGTTCATTGTTCCAGGGTCAATTTCATGTGTAGGGATAGGGTAAATAATGCAAAAAGAACTAATGTAAACCATTAGCATGCATGTTAGTAGTTTTATAAGATCTCTAAAAAGTTACAAACTTTATAGTTGAATATATAACTTGGACTCGAAAATACTTTCGCTTACTACACATTGGCTTTCATCTCAGTTCTTGTGAATCACAAATTTTTTAATTGTGCTGTTGCTTTTTCCTGTAGTAATGCTAAATGGAATAGAAATAGACCTGGTATTTGAACCATAGGAGCTAGAAAAATGTATTTGGTCATGCTTGCATGTGCTTTCACAGCTTTTTATGTAAACAATCAGTTTGTGTACGAGATGAAGCTCAGCTTGCTGTGTTCCAGAGCACTCTGCAAAGTCATGTGGCTGAGCAGTTTGATTGTTTTGAATGACATTATCAGAATTTCTCTTCTCAAATGGGGTATCACTGTTTGCTTATGGACATCTATAGAATGGGCCTTTTGTAAACTGACAGAACAACAAATGTGCCTATTTCCTGTATCAGTCAGTTTAGCTGATGCATGCTTAATGCTGAGCATCCTCCTGAGACTGGAAATGGATAGAAATAGTTGGTGCTGAATAATTGGCCTGATATTCAATAATGCAGAACCCCACCTGTCCCATTTCAGTTCAGAAGGTGATGAGGCAGCTTTAAAAATTTTATTACTTGCAAAAATACCTCATTTGTCATTTAGATGGCTCTTAGCTATTCAAATCTGAAAGTTATGGTTGTGCTTTAAAGTATACCTTGACAACTTTGAAGTCCTGTGCAGACAGTGTCTGTAAGTTTCCAGGTTGCTGAAGGACAAGAAACAAAGACAAATTTCTGGATTCTAGTTGACATGAATGTCTTCTTTAGGTACTTCTCTAGGTCTAGTAAGTAATTGTTGAATTATTGCTTGCTTTGCAGAGAGCTTGCTGTGTTGTGTGGTAATGTGTACATGTTTTTTGCAAAATCACATGTCATACCATGATCTTAAACATGCTAACATTGCTTGTTAATTGTTCATTTCCAAGCTTGGGCATAAATGCTGTTTGATTAGAGTCTGATTTTCTACTGTGACTGTAAATAAAAATAACAATACTGTTGCATAACATACAGCATTGCTTTCATTAAAGATTGATTCATGTGCTATAATTTGTTCTTTTTTTTTCTGCACAGATTATCGTGTGGCTGGAGAAAATGCTAGATAAAATAATCAGCATTTTCATAATATTTGTGCTGGTGATAGGAACCCTTCTGCTAGCTCTTCTCCTTACTGCAAAGGTACAGTGTGCTAACAGATAAAATCACAAAACTCACTTTCATTGTTGATGAAGGTTACTGATACTTATACGAGCTTGTATAACTTAAAGAATTTTTCTAAATGTTTAGGAACTAATTGCTCTGTACTTGAACTTGTCACCATTCCAAGACTATAAAATATACAAAAATATATAAAAACGTCAATGTTTCTATTTCTTTGTATTTCTATGTGTTTTACCTATATGATAAGGCTAATATATAGACATTTGTAAATACAAAATTTATTCTAGTAAAAGAATTGCTAGCTTATGTATTACAGGAACAGATTTATTTTGCATCATATTGACATTCCCTTATCAACAGAAGAATCACTTAGATTTTTTTTTTTTAATTTACCTCACATCAGAAACATTTGCAAAATAATTAAGGTGTGTTTGTCAATTTGTTTTTGTAATTGCCTGCAACAACCTCATGGTATCCTTTTCTGAGTTAAATCTACTGAGATTCATGGTCAGGTATTCTCTGAAATTGATGTTTCGTTTATGGTTGAGTTTGGGTGGGGTTTTTTTTTTTGCTCACCAGAAGAGGTCACTCATGTACTTTTTTTTCCTTTTTCCTTAATGGAGCTGTGTTCATACTTGAAATGGTCAGTGGAGATTGAATGTTTGACTTGAATACAGTTATGGAACAAAGATCAATGGGTTCTGATGTCAATCTCCTTTTTCCAAAATGTTGGCATATGTAATGTTGAGTACTTAAAATTAAAGAATTAAAGACTTTTGAAGTTGTGCAAACATTCCTGCCTTAAGCTCCCTTACATTCATAGAAGGAGTATTAAGATATTTATAAAAGGTGTATTTTATCATTCTTGCTGAAGAATTTATTTAGTTAGCCACTTCATAGCAGGGTTGGTCATGTTAGAGCTAAGTATTCATTAATTTTTACACTTCTTTGATCCATGGCTTAAAAAGTTGTATCTGAAACTTTGCTTTGTATTTTAGTACTTCTCTTGACAGCACTGCTGTTATTTTTGAATTTTTTTCTACTGATGGGATAAGGTTTAAATTTCCATTTGCTATTACTAGTGACCAGAATTTATTATTGTAGTGACTAGGTGTTTCTTGTGTTAATGGAACTTCTTTCTTCCTGGAGGGTTGTTTGCACTGGAAAAGTTATTTTTTAAATGTACAAATTGGTCACTGCATCCCTTCTCACCTTGCCCCTCCTCCCCTTCCTCTTCCACCACTCACTCCCCCTCCCCCGCAGAAAAAGAATTCTTTGTGAATGTAGGAAGAGCTGTAGTTTGCACTGCATAACATTTCTCCTCTCTCTCCTTAATTTAGGTACATCAAGAGAGCGTTCATATGATTCAAGTCACAAGCAGCTTGATCAATGAGACAGTAGCCAGTCACCCAGAGTGGGCAAAGTAAGAATGCTGAAGTTAAGCGAATAGTATAGGGTGGATGAACAAGCTCCCAGGTGCTCTTATGCATAGTTTTTAATTTAAAAAATCCCCTAGGTGAACAGAATTGTGGGTATCTCTCACAGGCAGATGTAAAAGCTAAACTCTCAGGCAGCAGAGATGTTTGTGCATCACTCTGGAGGACTGTCAGTGTGGTATATCATTTGAGGACTGGTTGGGTTTTGGTGGTGAAGGATGACTCTATGAACTTTCCTAGCTGCAGTTGTGGAGAGGAAACTTGTGTAGTGCAGAGAATGAAGAGATCTGTATTTTGTCCCTTTTTTCTATGGAAGAGAAGTGCTGGCAAAGAATACTCTAGAAAGTTTCAAGATAGAGCTAAATTATTTTTAAATGGAGAGAGATGGACGTGGAGTGCATTTGAAGGAATAGGAGTTGAAGATGTTGTTCCTGGAGTGAACTGTAGAAGAGTTCAAGGGTGGATGGGGGGAGTTTGGTGTGACTCAGTTGGGCAGGGCCATTCCTTTTATGAGTAATGTGTGTAGTATGTGCAGTGGGGAGTTTGTAAGGTTTGGTCTGTGTACTGACTAAAGTAAACACCAAGACAAGTAGTAAGGGAGAGAGAGAGTGTTGAGAGAAATGCATCTAGAGGAAAACACGGGCACACTGGTGAGCAAAGGAGTTATTGCATGAACATCAGAGGGGGAATAGGTGAGACTGAAAAGTGTGATTTTTAAGGAGGGCATGTTCCAGGTGGCTTTCATTCTGATTCAGCTAAACAGACATTGGGCAAATGTGAGATACCAATTTAATGATAGCAAAAAAAAAAAGATCTCTCCAGAATGAGAATGGTTGACTCTTTCAAGGGCACATTCTAAATAAAAGTGATGGTGTTTAAGAAGATTGAAAGAAAGCAGATGCTGTGTTATAACAGCAGAGCAATTTTTCAAAAACAGAACTAAAAGGATATAGTTAATAACCACTGTAGAAATACATGCTTTAGCACTACTAAAGTAATCACAATCATGAGAACAGGAAGCACTTAAAGCACTTGGTTTTATTCCTTCATGGCATGTCTTGTGCTGTTTGGCCTTTCTGTTTTGCTGTAAGATGGAAATAAGTGGGACTAATGGAGATGGAAATTTGACTGTCAGAAGCTTATTTACATAACAAAACTAGTGGAGTACTAGTTAAATAATTTGCAGAATTCTAGTATAACCTTTCACTTCCAGTGTTTTCATTCAAATTTGAAGTTTCCATAACACTGTATTTTAGTTCATTAAGAGTAAGAATACCTCTTGCCAAATCCATGAAGCTTTACCAGCTTTCAGAGCTCAATGCTCATTTTTATGTTTAGAGGTGAGTGACTGAAATATCTTGGAATTCCAATCTGGAACATTTCTGAAGCATTATACAGACAGAGGAGCTTCCATGTTGATCTTCAGTCAGGTGAACAAATACAGCAGTTCTGTTTCCTGAATGCTTTCATTTTGTTTTGGAAGGGCTCCCAACAAGTGCCACTGAATCAAGATGTAAAAAGAAAGTCAAAGCAGAGATTGTGTGCCCTGTATTCAGAAGTGGTAAAATGCTGACAACTCAGTAGGGTACATTGCTTGAAAGTGATGTGGGTCCCTGAAGAAATTGACAGGCAGGT
Source organism: Emberiza elegans (assembly GCA_024865655.1). Taxonomy (NCBI): domain Eukaryota; kingdom Metazoa; phylum Chordata; class Aves; order Passeriformes; family Fringillidae; genus Emberiza; species Emberiza elegans. The sequence goes on from JALJVW010000172.1 coordinate 4,322,496, forward strand.
GGTTGGTGAGCACTTAGAAATAACTGATGGCCAGACCTTTTGTCAGCTAGTTGCTTTTTCATGGAAACTATGTTAACAATTTACATTCAGCTTGTAATTTCAAAAGGTTGTGTTTGCAGCTAGATGAGACTGCTTCATAGGATATTTTCAGGAAACTCTGGGGAAAAAAATAATGTTGTGTGAATGGCACACATAGAGATTGAAGAGCAGATCTCTTCTGAAAAAGTTGAGATATCAAATTAATTAAGGTTTCAGGAACCTTGGAGGATTTAAAATGCAATGACATGCCCTAGATTTAATTCTGCTTTGCTTATGGGAAAATCTATTCCTTAATATGTAGGAGGAAACATCTGAGTTGTAGTAATTTTAAATGTATTTAACCATAATGATTTGTTGTTTCAGAATGTTAATTTGTAATGTGTTTTGAGTGTAATGAAGTGGATATAATATATAACAGTTAACTTTGTTTTCCCTTTTTGAAATCCACCCCTCTTAGCTGGCTCCCAGAAGCCCAGGTCATTCAGAAGGCGCTCAATTCTGCAGCCAACAACGTATACCAGTATGGCCGAGAGTGGATCACACACAAGGTAAGAGTGAGCTTCAGAAAGCTCAAATTCTTTGGTTTTTGCTTTCATTTCTTGTATTTCATAAAAGTAAAAACAAATTAAAATACATTTGTCAGTAGTTCTTTTCCATGTGTTTAACCATTTTGTTGACAAATCTGTTCTTTCTACTCTGGTTTGGGGCTTCAGAAGGAGAGTGGGAGTGATTTCAGTAGTCTTTTCTGTTAGGGGGATAGTTTCTTTTTAAGAACTGAAGAATCTGTCATCATTCTAATGTTTCCCAGTGAAAATGCATCAAATAAAATTGAGTAACTTTTTTTAAATTGACTTTGGCTGTTGTATTATAGACAATGTAAACTTCTGTTGTGACCACCACCCTTCCCCCTCCTCTAATTTCTGTGGGGGCTGGGTGCGGTACACTGGACATTTTTTAAATCATAATTTGTATAGTTAAGCTATATTCTTCTTCAGAAGAATTTGCCAAGATTCTTACTCATATATTTGATGTCTAGCATGCATCTCAAATTATTTGAAATATTTACTCTAAAGATATGATCAGGGGCTTTGGATTAAGGATTTTAGAGACAGCATTTGTTTTACAGTGCAGAAGGAAGTCCTTAGTACTGCAGAATGTTTTCTAACAAAGTCTTTGAATTGTAAACCATTTTATCTGAAATGTGTATTTCATGCTGATACTAATTTTTCTAATAACTTGGGTTTGAAATGTGCCTTTACGTTATTCATCAAGTGTGAAGTTCATCAGGGAATGCCTGCTTTGTTCTGTCTGTATAATAATAGATTTTTATGTGTTTTAGCTCCATAAGATTTTAGGAGAAAAAGTAAATAACACTGCTGTGATTGAAAAACAAGTGCTGGAGCTCTGGGACAGGCTTTATCACTCTTGGTTTGTGAAGGTGGGTAACTCATTTGAATGCTATTCATGTAAACTATCACTTAGTACTCTGACATAATTATGCCAAGTATGCATTTCTGAGGAAGAGCTTAGCCGAAAGTTGGAAGGCTGAGTAAAAGTCAGTAAAAAGAAGGTAAAAGTTTCAAGTGTGTAAGACACATCGTTCTAGAGTCACAGTTTTAGTATAACCAGAGCTGTGTCCTACACTTAAATGTGTTTTTGTGTGTGCCTTTTGACAGTTTTCTCACTTTTTATAATTAGTATTTCATAGTTTAGCACTTTCTGCTGATTATTTGGGTTGTTGACATTTTGGGAAAAGGCAACTTGTCTTCTGCATGATTTGTGTAACTTTTATTAATTTGAAATTGTGCGTAAGTAATTGTCCTCCCATTAAGTTTCTTACAATGCATTTTTGCAGCCATCTTATAATGGGTTCTGCACACTGAATCCTGAAAAGTTCCTAAGAATTAAATCATTGTTATGCAGCCAATGCTGTCTGCAGTTAAAAGGAAAGAGCAATTCATTAGCCATTGTGCAATGGAAATATCAAATCCCGAAGTCATATTCCTGAAATACTTCTGTGTATTTAAATGATTGCAATTATGTTAACACTTTTCTTTATGCAGTTATTCTTCCAGTACCTCTAAAGTTCCAAGAACATCTCTGCATTAAAGAAATAACAGTTTTGATATAGAACTAGATAAACAGGTGATGGGTCTTCATGCAGAAATACAAATATTTACAAATACAGAAGGCGTATTCAAGGGAGATTTTTGACTACTCATGTTTCTACTCTAAATAAATCCCTAGGTCAGAAGAAAGACCTCTGTGTTGGCAGTGGATTGTTATGGAATGTTGCTAATAGTACATCACAAAGTATAACAGTGCATCTAGAGAGAATTGGTAATGATTGGTAAGAGCAAATGTAATGCTCTTAGATAAGTCAGTGCAGGGACCGCACTTGGAATGTTATTTGCCATGTGTGGCAAAAAATGATTCTGCTATTTTGAATGCAGGCTGCTAAGGCTAAAAGTGTGCAGAAAATTTTAACAAGTAGTGGGATGCTTATTGTAAAAATCAGAGTTAAGAACTTGAGAAGTCTCCTTCTATTAAAGACTAGGATGTTTTAGTCAGTGAGTTTGCTTAAGCTTGCATACAGAGAATTTTGACATCCTTCTCTGAAACACTAGTCACAGCCCCAGCCTGTGACATTCAAGATGGTAATCAGGTATTATTCGCTGGGCAATAGCAACATCATAATTGGGGAAGAGTCACTTAAGGAATTAGCTGTTGTTTTTATGGCCATGTCTTGTTGTCAAGTTGCATTGCGGTTACAAAGATATGTAGTCAGAAGAAATTCTCCTGCATCCAGTTTAGTGTTCGGGTTTTGTGTGATTGAACATTTCCTGTGGAGAGAGAGAAACTAATAGTGAGAAAACTAGTTGTTTGCATTTTTCTGCTTGCATTTTTCTTTATGGGCTGTGCTGGGAAAACTTGTATGTTGCAAACAGTAAATTATGTAGGCAATGATTGAAATCATTACCTCTTTCTTATGTGCTTTCATTAAGAGCAAAATAGATACCATTGTATTAGTCAAGCAGTAAAGTTAACTTTTAACTGAGGTGAATCAATGCAACATACACATATGTAATTAAATGGGATCATTAACTGCAGTTTTCTGTCAGATTTTAATTTTTCCAGTGTACAGAGTACTTCCAGGTATTTTAGGGGATGTCAGTTAAAGCAGCTTTAAGCATTTAGGTGCATGTTGGATCTATTCCTCATTAAAAAAAGACCAGTCTAAAGCATTAGCTTTTGTCTTTCTCATATCTATAAATTTTATTCAAATGTTTATTTTCTTTGTTTTTAAGAATGTAACACATTCTGGAAGACACAAAGGACACAAGTGGCACATAAACCGCCAGAACAGCTGGCTTGGAGATATTCTGGACTGGCAAGATGTTGCGTCGTTTGTTCACGATAACATCGAAACATTTCTCTCGGTACGTATTCTTTGCACTTACTATGAAATTGGTCTAATTTTTAACTGATAGCAATTTCTCCTTGGAGTACCACTAAGGTTATGGACTCATGTAAATGGAAAATTATGGAAACGCTGTCCGTGTTATTGACAATTACCTAAGCAATTGTTGCAGGCCTATTTAAGATATAACTGTAAAACAAACAGAAATATTTATGATAAAGGAGCTCTTGTGCTTTCAGCATCTTCATGGATACCAGCTTCCTACATGTCTTCCTGAGGCATATTGTTACCTGTGTCTGTGTCACCTGCAAGCTGATTTTCAGTGCATTATTTTATGTAGTCTTTTCTCTTTAAAGAAGAAAAAACAAGTTATAACTGAAGAAGCTATTGACTAAGAGGTTGTGAAAACAAAACCAAGCAATAAAAGGGGGGATCTTTTTTTTTTTTTGCTTCAAATTACTATTATTTGTTGGGTTGAAAGCAGCTTATTTTTTTCTTCTTTTTTATGAAAGTTCTGTGGAGAATGAAATTAATATTTTATACAGTGTGAATTCCTGAAAAAAAACATTTCACCTTATGAGGAGAAAAAGAGGAAGCATTAAAAGCAATCCAAATTGAGGTGTTTCACAAAAAAAAAATCAGGTTAAATCCTAAATGCTTAATACATAGAGTCAGTCCCCAGTATAGTTCATCTTCGCCTTGAGCTGTTGTCATTACATTATCTTCAATTTTGTAAGACTGTTATTTATACCTATCTGGCACTATAGCAGATCTGTGGATGCAATTAAAGCTAATATTTGCCTCCAAGCAGTTCTTGGTTTAGACATAGGCATGTGTGCTTTTTCTGTCCTCCCCCAGTTGCTGCTTAAATTGTTACAGCTTCTACCATAGAAGATGATGTGAGACAAGAAAGAGTTGAGAGAAACTTTATTGCAGTAAACCTTTCTTCTGTTAATTATGAAATTTGCTTGAGACTTTCTCAAAGTTGGCCATGCATGCCTGAGGAAAAGGGTTTAAAAATGCACAGCACATCCTGCTTTAAAATCAATGTGGGAGTTTCCTTCTAGGCAAGAAGCACAGAAGGAGGAGAAACTACTCAATAAGAGTGTGTCATTTGCAGCATTGCTGCACAGTGCTCAGAAACCATGATGTAAAATGCGCTTCAGTAATCTTAGCAGGCTAGAGAGAGGTGAAGAAAGGTGTAAAGAGAATAAATATTTAAGAATAAAAAACATTAAAATTTTCATCTAGCTAACATGCTTTCTTTACTTCTAAAACCTGGTTTAAAAGTTCAAGAAAAAAGTGCCAGCAAATGACTTGCTTTCCTGTTTATTTCCAGGAACTCATTACTCATCAGCAGTGGGGAAACACCTGTCTTTTTTCTCCATGTACTCATGTCCTTAATAGCAGACTGTAAACCAGTCAGCTTAGTATAAAGCTCTAAATCCTGATTTCACATCCTTACTGGGCAGCATTTTTTTTCCTGGCTTGCTCATCTACAGTGCATTGCATAAATATTACTCACGCTAATGTTTTTAATTAAAATTGATGAAAATACAGTCTCTGTATTATCTCTGTTCTTATTTAGGTCATTAAAACTTGGAGATTATTAAAAAAATAATAGCTTTTGCTTAAATCTGGTATGTTTAAGGAAGTTCCTTTCCTAGCCTAAGATACAAAGCAGCCTTACTGTATTCAGGATTTGTGTTCTCACCGAAACTACTCAATAAGTGTGTCATTTGCAGCATTGCTGCACAGTGCTCAGAAACCATGATGTAAAATGTGCTTCAGTAATCTTAGCAGGCTAGAGAGAGGTGAAGAAAGGTGTAAAGAGAATAAATATTTAAGAATGAAAAACATTAAAATTTTCATCTAGCTAACATGCTTTCTTTACTTCTAAAACCTGGTTTAAAAGTTCAAGAAAAAAGTGCCAGCAAATGACTTGCTTTCCTGTTTATTTCCAGGAACTCATTACTCATCAGCAGTGGGGAAACACCTGTCTTTTTTCTCCATGTACTCATGTCCTTAATAGCAGACTGTAAACCAGTCAGCTTTGTATAAAGCTCTAAATCCTGATTTCACATCCTTACTGGGCAGCATTTTCTTTCCTGGCTTGCTCATCTACAGTGCATTGCATAAATATTACTCACGCTAATGTTTTTAATTAAAATTGATGAAAATACAGTCTCTGTATTATCTCTGTTCTTATTTAGGTCATTAAAACTTGGAGATTATTAAAAAAATAATAGCTTTTGCTTAAATCTGGTATGTTTAAGGAAGTTCCTTTCCTAGCCTAAGATACAAAGCAGCCTTACTGTATTCAGGATTTGTGTTCTCACCAGAGCATGAAAACCTTTCTCTTAGTATTTTTAAGTGGAACAATGGATTATTAGAATGGCATACTGAATTGGGAAGAGTTAATATTTTAAATTATATGAGTGCTTCTGGGAGTGTATGTTCTGGGGATTTAATTTTTCTGTTGCTTAGATTCTTTAGTTTGAGTTTTTTATTTGTTTGCTTTTTTCATATTTTATGGAACTTTGAGTGGGATTTAGATGAGATTAGATGGGCTTTGAGTAACCTGGTCTAAGGAAAGGTGCACCTGCCTATGGCAGGGGGATTGGGACCAGGTGGTCTTTAAGGTCCCTTCCAACCCAGACTGTTCTGTCTTTTTATTTTTTGGTTGAGTGTGTTGTTTGTGGGGAGAGTGAAGTCGAACACTTGAAATCAATGCTGGCTTGCAGTTCTTAAGGATATAGCAAGACAGTACAGTCCCAAAGCTGTGTTGACAGGTTTTTTTAACATACAAATAATTTAATGACAATGAGATAGCTGTAAAGAACTGTGTAAAGAAGCAGATACAAAGCTCTAATGAGATTTCCTCCACTTTTGGAAAATAATAAATGTGTGTGATTACTCTACTTGCATGTAACAAATATTTATTCATAGATTGAGTTTATTATTTATGCATAGATGGATTTTATAACTGTCTTGCTAGCCCCTTGGCTTTCTGAAGTATTTCAGAGTAGAACAGATGACAGTTTCTCTGAAAATACAGCTATTTGACAATGTAGCCCCTTGGCTTTCTGAAGTATTTCAGAGTAGAACAGATGACAGTTTCTCTGAAAATACAGCTATTTGACAATGTCGTATTACAGCCACAAGCAGATAAGCTCTTTTCCATTGATGGAAGTCAAAGGAAGTGTTCTTCCTCCTTAACAGGAGAGGAGGAGTGTTTGCTGTAAGAAAAATGCTAAGAGAAGACAGATGCCAGTGCTTCACTTCAGGCTTTTCCCATAATGGAAGAAATTTTCATTTTAGAGTTGAAGGCATGTAATTAAATTACTGATGTAGGTGTGCTGGGGAATTGCTGGTGTTCATTTAATTTGTAACAACATGCATCGATTCAACTTTGCAACTTCGAGTATCAGGTAAAGCTTGGAAGACTTCTGTACCCCCCTCAAAATGTGCTGTTCATTATAGCAGTTATGCTTAGCTGTAGTTTGATGTAGACAGACCTTAATTATTTTAAAGTAATTTACTATATAAACATGTAAATTGCCTGAAGATTTAATATGAAGATAAGCTTTTTCAAGTCATCAATTTGTTTGGCTTTTTTTCCTCTGAAAGCCTTGGTGTTAGCAGCGCTGCTGCCTTTTTCCAGTATTAGAAGCAGTAGTGTTAAAAACCAGCATAATATAATCAGTGGTGTGTTTCTGAAGTGAGGTTTATTTTATCTCATTCTTGGCAGAGAGAACAAGAGTGGAGCCTCACTTTGTCTTGTATTTTGCACCCCATACTCCACTCCAAGGTAGTTAATCAGATGGATTAAATAGGCAGCATGGAGCTGGACTATTAAGATTTAATTCCTGAAAAATAAAAAAGATTCATTCTTTCCTCACTCATCTGTTTTTCTATTCATAACCCTTTTCTCCATTTCTTGTATTCCTGTAGCATTGAGAAAGTGAATTGCTGCTGGCTAAATCTCTGAATGATGATTCAGAGCTCCCTTGATGTTACATGAGACATTGCTAATGTCTTCTTAATTTGATCTTTTGGCTCCTTGCACAAGAATACTCATCATTCCACCAGTAGGTGGTATTTCATTCAGAGATCTCCCAGACAGGAAGACTGAAGACCTTGCACAGAGATATTCACAGCAAGCTTCAGCTTAGTTAGGTTTCCCTTCCTGTGCTTTTAGCATGACTGATCTGTGCATTTTAAATCAAGTCAGCTCCTCAAATATTTCATTGAGTTACTACACATCCTAATATTTTTCTCTGGCTCCAGAAATTTCTTCAAGTAATCTCATAAGTTTATAGTTAATTGAGTCCATTTTTAGTAATATATCGACTAGAATGCTGGGTTAGGTTTTTTACATCTTTATATCCAGTTTTATTCCCTTTATACAGAATTGAGTTAGGTACATGATTTTATCTGGCTTCCAGAAGTTTGCTGACTTGAAGTTCTCAGTAGATTACTGTTTTGATCAAGTGCCTTTTAACCCTCATTTTTGCATATGGACCAGTTTAAAAGTGGCCAAGAGGACACTCTAGATGCCTGAGAATATTGTGTGCAATTTTTCTTTCTTGCCTGTTACAGATTGGAAAGGCAGAGACTGATGGTGATGTTGGCACAGTGTGATGTGTAATAGAGTTCTGAATTCTGTAGAGCTTTATAGTTCTTTTAAACACTGATCCCTTACAGCTACTTACAGAGCAGTGGTTTGGGGAAAGAGGTGTGGTTTTCTGTTTTTAATAGGAAAAAAGTAACTAAAAGTAATGTAACATTGTTGCACAAATATTCACACTTTGTTGTGTTTTGGAGAACTCAGCTGGAAAGGTGGTAACAATTCTTCATGCGTAGTAGGTGACCTCATCAAGTCAGCTGCAGTAGGCACTGGGAATCAAACAGCATTGTGAGCTCTTAGGTGCAGCTGCATGTAATTTGATTTTGTGAGTGGTAGGGAAGTATTTGAGCATGTTCTGACCCTGTATTCAGTAATGATTAGTGTCTGCTATGTCTGTCTTCTCACCCTAGATATGAAAAGCTTGTATCTTGAAATTTTAATGATACATATGCATAACAAGGAATACTCTGTAGTTGGAGATGAGTCCTAAAAGATGCAGTTGCTTTCCTAAGACATACCAAAGCTATAGAAAGGCCCTATCTACACTTACTCTAATGCTGCTGATAACTGGTTCCAATCAATGACTCCAGGAAACAAGGCTGTTCATGTAGGAGAGTCATTCCTGATGTTAATGGAACAACCTGATACCTACATTCAAACTACCTGCAATTATACTCCTGGTTATCAGCCCTCAGGCTTAAGCTTCTAGGGAAAGTGTTCAATAAATCCTGCCTATACTGGAGAAACATCCTATTTTGAAAACTTTCACAGTCCCACCAATTCTGCACTTTCCTCTGGCAGATGGAACAAGCTCCTCTCCTTGTAAACTCACTGCTATCAGCTCAGATTATGTGTTGCAAGTGAGGGTTTTAACAATTGCTGTGATTACTAGTTAGAAGGCTGTTAAAGCAGAATAGATTTACTCTTTAGAGCAAAACTTTACTAGACCAGTTTTCATTTACAACATGTTTCATGTCCATGGTTTGCTTTGCAGTCTTCTAATCATTATCATTATTTATTGAAAGTGGCAGTCCTTGACAATCATGTCCTACATGAGCTCTGAGCTAAAAAAACATCATGATGGTGCTGTGTTGTTGTCACCAGCAGAGACTGTGCTTAATGGGCTGAGTCACAGGAGTGTAAATGAACTGGTTGAAGAGCTTTTAGGTATGCAAAGCTGGAACTAAATGGACATCGTCTTCCCTCAGATTGAGGAGCTTGTCCTTTCATAAGGTGCTCTTATTCTGGACAGCTCCTGCCCCTTGGCCTCTGTGCTCACTGTGTGCTGTGATACTTGGGAAAAGTATTATTTTTCCAGGTCATGACAGCTGCCTTGTCCTGTTGTTAGCCTGTTGTGGTTTTTTCCCCCTCTTTCTTAATTCCTACCTCATTTTCTTGAAGGAAAAGCAATCTTCCTAGCTCAAAGTTGTGCATCTTCAATGCCTTCTTACTCAAAGCACTGCTTTGAGTCCTGTTTCAGGGACCTTTGTTTTCAACTTGTGTCCCTATTTTCAAGGCCTTTGCTGCTGTTCTGTGATTAAACTGCACATTATAACAAAAGACCTGTGGCACAGAAGCTCCTGTTCACACACCAAGTTCTAGTAACAAGCTTAAATATCTGGGAGGGGAACCTTGCATACAACTTAAGGCCTGCTATTAGCAATGATAGCACTGTCCTTCCTGAATGCCAGCTGGAAGGCCTCTGCTTTAGCTACAAACCATTCCCTCCCTCAAAATTCACTGTCCAGTGTGTCTACAGTCCTCCTAACATAATGTGCACATGATAGTGTTACCTAGGGGCTGCATGAATTTGTAGCACTGCTACACCCTCAGTGTCGCAGACATCTTTTCATTACAAATCCTTTCTTAGGATTTTTCTTGCTGAGAAGCTGAGAGGCTTCAGGAACAGAATGTAAACAATGGTTATCTGCTGCTGTGGAATGCAACAGGTGCATCTGTGATTGGCCCATCCTGGATGTTTACAATTAATGGCCAATCCCAGCCCAGTTAGCTTGGACTCTGTCTGACACACAAACCTTTATTATTCATTCCTTTCTATTCTTAACTTAGCTAGCCTTCTGAGATGAAACTTTTTCTTCTATTCTTTTTAGTATAGTTTTAATGTAATGTATATCATAAAATAATAAATCAAGCCTTCTGAAATACGGAGTCAAATCCTCGTCTCTTCCCTCACCTGAAAACCCCTGTGAACACCGTCACACCTCAGAATGAATTTGTAGTCAATAGAAGAAGCAAAGGGATAGGTACCAGTGGGAGAACATTTTTCAGCAGTGTCCTCTTCACTTCTAACCTCACTTGAATTCTCAAGAGACACTAATAAAATCTGTACAAAATATGAGCTTTAACATTCATATTTCCCATTAAAGAGTAGGAAGCATGAACTAAGTAGTTCTTTCTGTGTTGTAATTCCCTGTCATTTCCCCCAGCACTTATTCCCTCTCGAGTTCATGCTTAATAAATTATGTTTAATATGATTCACTCACTTCTAAAGGAGAGGTGATCACATGGCTTACACTCCTTTGTCTGCTCTACAATTGCTGACTGCTGAGGAAGGGTTTTTTGGTTTTAGGGACTATTGGTTGATTTGTTTTGTTTTAATTTGGTCTAATTGCTATTTGTTAAACCCAGACTAATAGTTGCTAGTTTTTAATAATTACATGATTAACTGATGTAACCTTACTCAAAATCACAGCTTTTGCATTTCTATGCAGGTATTACTAAAAACATGCATTTCATTACCATGGAAGTCCTTAACAACAAATATATTGAAGTAGTAATTTTATTATTTGATTGGGAACATCAGATTTATTTCTGCCTTGTGATGTTACTCCTTGTTCTTCATGTCTTAGCATTTCTGCTTTTGAAAAGGTGAATATTTTCTCCCAAGACAAGATCTGCTTGGCAGGAATGTTAATCACAGTAAACAAGTGTCACCACATCTAGTTTTTTTTCAATTTTGCATAATGAAATAATTTTGAATACTGAGAGAAAAATTCCAAAACCTTATAATCAGCTGCACAGGAATCTACCTTTGGTAAAGTGGACATTTTCACTTGATAGAACCTGCTGTAGTACAGGAGTGAGGGAAGATGCTTTTTTTTTAAGGCATCTTTGTTTAGCTTGATGGAGATTAATCACTCAGCAATTCTCTGTCCTTGCTAATAGCATCCAGTGTCTAAATCTGTCTTCTCCCTCCTTTTTCAGATCCTGGAGTCTCTGTGGATAGTGATGAGTCGCAATGTGAGCCTCTTGTTTACTACGGTTACAGCATTAGTGACAATCCTCTTCCACAGTGGGACAGCTCTTCTCAATTTTGTGCTTTCAGTGGTAAGTAGTGTGTCATTGATTTACATGGTCCATTTTACCAGAGTAACCTAATTGCACATATTGTAACAATGAAAACTCAAACCTGAAGCATTGAAAACATCTTCTAAACTTACCTAATACTAAAATTCTGCAAGCTTTTGCAAATTTGCTATCTGTTAGGGGGCATTCTAGACAGAGGACAAGATTAGGAGGTAGAAACTCTTCCTGTCTTCACTATTTTGTTAGTGGAAAATTCTTGTTTCAGAGGCTTTGAAGGTACTAAGCTGTAGCTTGTAATGTCCTGCATAACTGCTGAAATTTTATGGCATGTCTGCATAAGCATATCCCTATACAAGCCGTTGCGTTCAGGAGATGGAAAAATTTGTGCAGGGAAATCACCAATTTTGTTCTCTAGTTGTCTTCCACAAGAATAGATTGCATGAGAGCATTTTATTTCTTCCTTCATCCACAACTTCACCCAAGATAGCACGTTTAAAACTGTGTCCAAAATGTTAGTATACAAAAACTGCAAGCTTAGAAACTAATGGCCAATGATATCAAGGCACTCAGGCTCAGATATAAAATTTATCTTTAGATGCCTAATGACTTACATCAAGTTCATTGCATGGTGTTGCTGTGATGCATGATCCTGACTTTTTGTCTGCCAGCAGCATCCTGCCTCTTGCTGGGGCATTTCTGCAGTCAGCTGTTTTAGCAGAGGTAGTTGGGATTTTGCTGTGTTGGAATTCTTTTAGTGGTTAGATGCTTGAACTGTACTTTTATTTTTTCATTTTTCAGGTTTCCTAGTTGCCACAGAAAAGTTTTTACTAGTTTGGGGTGGCACACACTAACTTAAATTTTCCAACAAGATAATGCTCAAAGTGGTTAGCTTTTGTACTGATTACATTTCAATCCAGTTGTAGTCATCTTGAGTAGAAGTTAAAATAGTGAATTTTATTTTAATTTTAAACATTAGTTCTTTAAAGCATGGAAATAATGGACACTTTGTTCAAAAGCTCAATTTTGAAAATTGTCTTCCACAAAAAAATTAAGTAGGAATGTCAATCTGTGTAGCACATCCATTCACAATCCAGCAAGATTGTGTTCAGATCTTCAACAGACTTTTGAAAAAAAACTGATCATTAGTTACAGAAGTGTCACTTGTATTTCACTTCTGAATACAAGTTCCTGTCTGCACACATGTGCACATGGGTGTATGGATATGCCTCTGTGTGGGTGTAGAATTACGCACATGTGTGTACTCACATGTGCACACACTCACTCACTCTGCTCATATGCTGTTACTAGGATTGGAAGAGAAAAAGCTCCATTGGGCTGATGGGCATCTACAGTCCTGCAGGGAATGCACAGATTTTGGATGCTGTTAAACACACAACTAAACACACAACCAGAAAACCCAAAACAGGCAAAAAACTCTGAACAAACAAAAACCCCGAAGCTTTTCAGTAGAAAATTGAGTATGAAAAGCAGAAATAAAAATATTTACTGAATCAATTGACCTGATGCACAAGCAATTAGGTTGTGTGTTTCTTGATGCCTGTGGAAATGCTGAATTATCATTTTGGTAGAGTGTTTACCCAGAGTTTTCTTCTTGAATTCAGTCTATCCCTCCTCAACTTAGGGTATTTAATGTTTTCAGCTGCAGGACAAATTCTACAGCATGAAGTTGTAATCCATCAATTGTTTAACTATGGAAAGGTCATACTGTTTTGTCTTTCACATAGTCATCAGTAGGATCTTGAGTTGTTGCTTAGGAAACAATTTAGGTATCTCAGATATCCTGTAAAAGAGGTCTGAAAGCTTTTAGCCTCCAATTGCTCTATGACAGTGCATATCTTTTGCTGCTGAATCTAGTATTGAGGATCTACTTGTTGGAAGAGTCAGCAAGCCATTTCATAATACATTATTATAGTCTGTGACTACAGGTTCTTTTGCATTTCTGCATCTATTGTGCTGAAGGAGATGTGTTGATTTCCTAAAAGGCAGATGCTCCAAAATTCCAGAGTTCGTTCTGTGTGCTCCATCTTCTTTTAGCAGAAATTGAGTAGGATTTTTAAGTTTTCATGTCTTGTAGTTCAGCTCAATGCTATTTTATTCCACTGCTGTTCATTCCCAGCCATCACTTTGGCTTTCACCCTTTGGTTGTGTATGTCTATCTTGTGTCTCCTTAAGAAAGCAAGTTTCTTCTGTAAACACTGGGGAAGAACAATCAGGATAAGCAGATATTGTACTTACTGTACTTAGGGCAATATGCTGCTCTCTGTGTTGAAAACTGCATGTGCAGAAGGATCTGTAGGCTGAGCTCAGTGGAAGGAAGACACAACATCATCTGGATGCCTGCTTCAGTATAGAATTTTCTACTGAAATCAGGAAATATAGTAGCTTAGAAATGGCAGAGCCCATCAAGGAAGGAAAATAGCCATAATTTCAGAATTACAAAGGATGTTAAAATGTGATTTAAGATTCTCTTACTTAAAGCTGTAGCAAAACATAGCTGATACTGCTACTGGCACTAGCCTATCTCCCTTTAAAGCAAGGCTTAATTATTGTTATTTTTTTTTAAGCTCAAAATTAGTGTTAACAGCATACTATTAAAATCTGCTAATATAATGACTTGTTTTATTAGCTAGATTGGTTTATCTCCCAAGGCAGAAGTTAAACACCTGGGGAGATGGAATATAGCCTAAACCAATACATGGCAATTTGGACGGGGGGCGGGGGGATCATTAGAGGTTAATAGTTGAGTGTGACTTTCAAGTTAAAGTTTGGGAGGGCAGAGTAGGAGGAAAGTGGTAGTAGCATTTTACTGAGTATACAGAAATTAGGAACAGAGACAGATGTCTTTTTGAGATTGATAATGAAATACTGCAATGCTGTTTGCATTTTGTTTTCTGAGCATCTTCAGAGGGAGTAAAGGAAAAGAGCATGAGGTGTCTGCAAACTGGATAAAATGCTTGAAAGTAAAAGACTTACGGATATCAGGCTGTTTGGCTCATGAAGAAAAGATTATGATGTGGTTTGTTCTAGAATACAAGTAGGTTGGAAACAAGGAAAGTGAAAGAATTCTTTCTCATCTTGGAAGGAAAGAAAAAATACCTGGGTCATGTACATAAAGCAAATATAAGCCATAGTTTACTTTTGGAGCATACAGAATGGATTTTTCTTGTTTGTGGTATTCTGTTTCAAGATGGACACAGTTCTGTGATTCATTCTTACCCAAGAAGTTCTGAGCCCACTAACAGGAAGTTAAGAGAAACATAGTTGACTGCAACGTAGAGGAAGCTAATCCAAAGTGATTATAATTTTTTTGTCTTTTGACTGAAGCAGTGGAACTGCTATCACTTCTGCTAAGACTCATCATCAAACTCACAGGAGGAGTATTCACTTAGGATCGCCAGCTTAACATAAGATTTATCATTGTGAATTTTTGTGTAATTCATATCTGATACCCAGCTGCATAATGACTCTTGAGACAGCCCAAATTTATTTGGCAGTTTTGTTTGCTTGTTTGGAGAATAGATGTAACTATTCAGCAATTTTTGGATCTGCAACATGCTGAAATTTTTTGATTAAACATGCTGAAAAAGAACCAAAGAGCCCCACAAATATAATGTTTATCAGCACTCTAGTTGTTTGGTCTAGATGTGACTTTGGAAAGAAGCTGAACAGAGGCAGAAGTTTTATAATGTCTAGCTGTAAATGTTAAGTCCTTTTTGGAGCCGGGGAGTAAATAATTCTTTCAGCTCTGTTTTTCTAAATCCAGGCTTCTGGAAGAGT
This sequence comes from Emberiza elegans, assembly GCA_024865655.1. Taxonomy (NCBI): domain Eukaryota; kingdom Metazoa; phylum Chordata; class Aves; order Passeriformes; family Fringillidae; genus Emberiza; species Emberiza elegans. The sequence goes on from JALJVW010000172.1 coordinate 4,337,711, forward strand.
ATCTTCTTTCTTTTCAGTAAAATTCAGTATTGGAAGCATAGCTGCATACTCTAATTCTGTGAAGTATTTATTACCTTGTAATTTAAAACTTCAATTTGTTTTGCAGGTGATTTTTCTGACCACACTGTTCTACTTGTTAAGCTCCAGTGATGAATATTACAAGCCAGTAAAATGGGTGATAAGCCTGACACCTTTGTCTCAGCCAGGTCCCTCCTCAAATATAGTTGGCCAATCTGTGGAGGAAGCAATAAGGTAAATTGCTGATTTCTTGCCCTTTGTTTAAATTTCTTCTTTAAATTTGATGTTCAGCTGCAAATAATTAACAATTGCAACAGCTTATGTTTCAAAGATTAGTTGTAAAAATGCTTTTAAGAACCTAGCACTGATGATTTTCTCCTTTGATTGTTAATTTGATTGGACTTGGCTAAAAATTTTCAGAGGTCTGTGCTGTTATGAATAGCAGTGTTTTGTAAAACTGCTACATCCATGACATCCCTAACTCATCAGGAAGCAGTGTTTGGAGTTGTGTTGGCAGTAGCAGCTGGTGCAGCTCAGTAGGAGCAGATGCATGCAGCAAAACAGTAGAAATGGAGGACCTGACATCAGTGCTGTACGCATTTCAGAATTATTTAGTTTAAAGTATTTTGTCTAATATTGGAGAATAAGTACCCATTTGTACCTGGAATGTATTAGATATGCTTCTGGAGAATATTTTCCAGTTCAGTTTCACCTGAAAGAAATTTGCGTTATGATCTCCATAAAGCAAATTACATCAAAGGGAACACCAGGGGAGTGCTGTCCTTATCACACTTGGAACACTACTGTGCTGCACCTACAGAGTGCATTCACAATGTTTCATGCTGAGTCGCCATTTTTGTGTGTTGGCTATAAACTGCTTCAGTAATTAAAGGAGAATTTTAAAAGTTTTTAAATATGGTTCACAAGGATATCACAGTAAAACTCTTTTTGGGATGATGTAGTTAAGTTCATTCATCACAGATAAATAAAATCATCAGCTTTCGCCTGTTAGCAGCTTGAAACACTAACATGCTGGTAATGTAATAAACTGGATTTTAAATAAGGTGTTTAAGTCAGTGTACTTTTTCAAAAAAGTTGATGGTCTGGGCAAGGTGAACAGACTTCATGCTGAATTCTGTATAGCCATTGCCTCTTACACCACTGCTTTCTGTGTCATCTTGTGCATACATACAAAACATGAGTAGGCTTTAAGCTGGAGAGGTATTACAGCTGCTTTCCAAACTCATTGCTAAATGTTTGCCATTTTAACAATGGCAAGTTTGTATTATGTTGTGTAGGATCTTGAACAAGAATGCTAACTGCTGTAGTCATTTGAAATGAAGGGGCAATTCAGGTAAAAAGCAGCAGATTTGGAATTCTGCCAAAAAGTTAATAGCCTTTCTCTTGAGTGACTGCTCTTGAGTTTTCATTGATCACATGGTTAGTATCTCAGTTCTATCTTTTCTGAGTAGTGTGAGTGGATTTAGAAACTGATACCAGTCTCTCAAATTGTTCTCTTTAGCCCAGGGTAGAGGCGAACAGTGTGGAAAAGTAGGATATGATTTTTCTGGTCATGGATACAATGTGAGGAGGATTGTGTTAAATGCAGTTACAAGTTTACAGGTATGTGATTCAGGTGACCAAGGGTATTTCTCAGAATTGGAGTGGAGGAAAGAAAGAAAATAATTTTAGAGAAGCCACGGGAAAACGAGTAGAAAAGAACCAGCATGCATCAGTAACTGCAAATATGATGAGAAAAAGCCAGTGTCTGGAGAATTTGGACAATGTGGAATGGGAAGCAGCTTCTCATACTCAAGGGACCTTGGTCTGTATATTCACTAAGGTAGCCTGAATCAGTCACTCATATTTGATTGGAGTAGCCTGTACTTGGTGCCTTATTTGAATTCTTTGGAATGATTCTTTTGAGATTTTTAGAAGTTCCTCACTTCTCAGTTGTACTTAAGGATTTATCCTAATGATTCTCAGTTAGCTTGCATTCCACTCAAAACTTATTGTGATCCTCAGTATGTAAATATGGCGAGTATAGTAACAATATCTCATAAATTTATGCATGCCCAATCTGTTGTCATATGAAAAACAATTGCTACTTCAAGCCTTTTCTTTTGTCCCAAAGTAGCAACTGTTCTTTCTTTTCGAAATGAGTTGTTGGCTGCAGAGGTACAAACCTAAAAATGGCTTCTTCAGCTCATCTGTAAATGGCATGCAAAGTGGATATTAGTGCTTGATGGTAAGATGGAAGAGGCTCCATTTGTGTTACGAATTATCAAATAGTGAAGCATCTGTAGTTTGCTTTCATTATTAGACTATGACAGCATTACACAATATGCATTCACCCTCAAAATATCCGTGCTTTGAAGTTGACAAAAAGATCCAGTTAATAAATCTCAAAGATCACCAGCTGTGTTCCAGCTCCCACCACCCTTCACCAGGACATACCATGTGCACAAAGCTAAGACAGCATCTAACTAGTCCTGTCTAGAGGGCAGGGGTCTTCCTGGCAAGAGATAGACCTAATCTCTCTGTTGCTCATAAACCAAATGACATAAGAATAACCATCCTCCATGTTGCCAGTCACTTCTGTCCTCTTTTACTTAAAATGTGTTTGTAAAAAGCACTAGGAAACATAGATGTAATAAAGGAAGTGTGTTCCCTTGTGTGCTTTGCCATTTATTTCAGAGGAAAAGAGCAAGGGGGAAAGAAGAGGAGGGCAATTGGCAACTTGTTTCTGTTGAAATCCCTTAATTTAAAGATGTTACCCAACAAGCTGTTAGACAAAGACCTTTTCCCATTTCAGTTTCCCTCATAGGAACTGTGCTGTGTTTTTTATTTTATGGACTATAAATAGCTGTAAATTTTATAAATACTTTTCTAACTCCTTTGATGGTGAGTTTGCAAATACGGTGGCAGTTCTCTGTTCACACAAATAGATTTATGAGCTGTATAGGGGTAAGAGCAGCTTTCCAGGCTGCTTTGAGCCAAGTGTTGAATCTAACTGTTTCTGTCAAAGATTATAAATTTGAACTTGAGTAGTGAGAAAAAATAGATGCAGCTGTGGCGACACTATAGGAGTTTTGAAGAAGCTGAGTGTAATCCAAGAACTGCCTGCTGCAAACCATGGGATGAATTGCCCTGCTGGCCTTTGATAGGAAATTTATTCATCCAGGATGCCAGAGAAGCAGAATGCCAGTAGCATGTATCAGGTGGTGGGATCGAGCAGGGATTTCACAAGAGCATCATGCTATGCCTGAGCCAAGAGCTTGTTTGGCAAACCTAGTGGTACAAAGGCAGAGCTGTGGAAGACAGAAGATCACTTGGAGGCACCAGCCAGCACAGCTCCACCAAGGACAAGTTGTGCTGGGAAAAGCAGGAGCCTTGCTTTGAGGAGGTGACGGTCCTCAAAGGAGGACAAGGGTACAGCAGTGACTGCCACTTGTTCTGACTTCAGCAAGGCTTGTGACAGCCTCCCACAGAAACCATCTGGGTGAGCATGGGCAGGAGAAGGGGATGGCTGTAGCAGCTCTGCTGTGTGCTCAGCAGGACAAATTCCAGCTCTGGAGATGCTGCTGGTGGTTGTGTGACTCAGAGCAGTGATGGAGCTGTTGCTGATGATGCTCTGGAGTGAGGCCTTGGGTGATGGTGGGGGGAACACCTTCTGAGTGGTTATGGGTGTCCCTTCCCATCTGTGGAAGGCAGGACAGCTGATGGGACTGTCCCTTGCTGGGTGGGGAAGGCAGCAGCTTGATGGAAGGAAGGTCCTCCTCTCCCCAGTCCTTCAGGCCTCAGTGCTGAAGAGGTGACACCTTTTTATGAGGGACAGTGGGAAAGAAGGGGCCATGCAACCCTTGACAGTCAACAAAAAAACTCTTCTACGTCTCTCTTGGGACTGGAAGACAAATGGCAATCTAAGGAATGATCTGCTGCTAATTTGGTCTTTTCCTGTGTTGTGAATATGAGTGTAAGCTGGGCATTTGCCTTTACCCCAGATATGTGTCTTTGTACCAGGCAGTGCTGCCTGCCTCCAACCAGCCCTCCAGATGGGAACTGGCAGTGTTTGGACTATGGAACAAACAGATTTGCAAATTGGTCATAAACCAGTTTTCCCAATTTTGAGTAACTTTCATCATGAAAATGCTCTTATGATTAGACTAAACACTTGTGTGTGCTTCGTTGTCATATATTGCATTTGTGTCTCCTCATTGTTTGCATCTGTGGAAGGCAGCATTTAATCTACAGGGAAGAGGAAAGGTCAGCAGTTATGTGATGACTCCCTAAAACACAGTAAAAAATCTGGGAGTAAGATTACTACCGATGGCATATGTGACCACAGGGATTTCTGACTGATGCATGAAGTACTGGTTCTCTTTCAAATCAACCAACAAATTCAAAATTCCATGCTGGAACTCCATTCCTATAAATAGGAAATAAAAATTTAGGAAAGTTATAATCATCCCAAATACTGCTAGTGCCTCAGCAGTAAAAAAGCTTCTGTTCTCTAGTAGTTTTGGTCCTTCAAGCCAGTTGGTGTATCTGTTTTCTTTTTTCTTTGGTTTGCAATCTCAGGTTGTTCTCAGTCTGATTCTAGCTTTCTTGGTATGGCCACATTTCATTACTCTTTTTAAATTCTTGATATATTCTTCATTTGTCCTTTGCATTTAATCCCTCCACAGTTGTCTTTTTTTTTTTCCTTTTTTCTTTCTTTTTTTTTTTCCTTTTTTTTTCTTCCTTTTTTTTTTTTTTTTGGTTTGGGGGGTTTTTTAGTTTGCTTGTTTGTTTTGGTTTTTTTTGGGTTTTTTGCCTGTTTTCCATATTGCATAAGTGGATATCAGGACAAAAATGTGATGAACTACAAAGGTAATATTTCGTCGTGTGTGAGAGTCTCCCTTGACTGACAGTGGTAATGGTTAGTTGCCTGTGAATATAGTACATGCATGATTTACTTACGCTGAAACCACTTAAAGTCAGCCATAGGAATTAAGAAAGGGAATCAGAGAGGGGCCTGGCAGAAGGATTATGCCAGTAGGAAATCTTTAGGAAGATGACTTGCTTTAGAAACATGAGGAGCACTTGGACGACTTTACTGCATTTAGATAATTTTAATTCTTGAGAGTAGTTAGTGATTTTCTTTATTGTAACCATAGTTAATAATGTAATATTTTGAAGGTTCGGGAGAATCATGATCTGCCCATAACAGTGTGAGATTTGCTTTTTTCAGAAGGGTTCTGTAAAATAGAGTTGATTCATGAGTCACCTACTTTACTGCTTAAGTAGGAAAATTAATTTCTTTACCCCTGAACTAGGGAGGGGGTGCTCTTGTCCAGATTTTATTTTTGTTTTGTTTTTGTCCTGAATGGATGAAGCAGTAATTCTCCAAAGCACAGGTTTCCAAGTAGTAGCATGCACACCTTTGCCTGAACCATTTTCCTTTCCCTGAGCAGCATGTCATTCTCTTCCTGAATGCACCATACCCTTGTTCCCTGAAGCTCCCATTCTGCTTGCTCTGGTGGAGATATTGCACATTACTAAGTTGCATGTTCTCACGGCCTCAGTGCAATTTAGTGTGTGCGATACTTTCACATGAGTGCATGCACACGGGTATGGCTGTGGCTTAAAGTTACTGCAGCTTTCAGTTTTGGTGGGGCCTGATGACATTGTGACATGGTCTTTAGCCCAGATCAGTGTTTGAGTGATGCCTTGAAACGTGTTAGTGGAAGTTTGTTCAGTAACACCAGGAAGATGAGTACTGTTTGTTTTCAATTTGAGAAGGGTTATCATTATTTGCTTCATTTTCTTCATTTGCCATGCACACCTCAAATTTGATCGGATGTTCCATTGTTTATAAAAAAAAGTTAGTTAAAATATTACATATTTCTACAGAGGAAGTTATTATCCTTAGCTGTAATTGGTTGGAAAGTCAAAAAAAATATTGGATGTGAAAAAAACCTTTGGTGTCTTGATGGATGAAATAGGTTCATAATCAAATTTCAACTTTTATTTATCAACATCTAAAGAGATCTGTAAAGAGCTAGCATGTAAACAAACAAACAAACAAAAATCTCAGCTGTTCAAACATCTAATTGGTTTGCTGTGGATTCCTGGCAATGATTATGGAGAAAATGAGACAATGATACAATTCCCACAGAAAACAATAATCTTCCAGCATGTTAAGCTAATGCTTAGAAAAAGCAAAATGTGTGATCTCGTTTGTTTTACTGCAACATTAATAACTTCTTTCAGGTTAATTTTTCAAAGTAAACTGTTAACTGATTTTGTTTTGACAGGCTTTTTGCATGCAGTGAATGTTCTTTAGTAGCACGAGTTACTTCTTGCTGAAATGTTATGTCACAGGAATGCATTTAATAGGACCTTACTGAAATTTTTCAAGCTTTACTTAAGATGTATGTTATGAGATGGGAATAGAATTGAACAATTGTCCTAATGATTCTGTCTTAATCATGAAGCCAATGTCATCCTGGCTTGCATCAGCAGCAGTGTGGCCACTGTGAGCAGGGCATCTCTACTCAGCACTGGTGAGGCCACACCTTGAGTGCTGTGTCCAGTTCTGGGCCCCTCAATATAAGAAGGACATTGAGGTGCTGGAGCAAGTCCAGAGAAGGGCAATGGAGGTGGTGAAGGCTCTGAGCAGGAGTCCTGTGAGGGGCAGCTGGGGGTGTTTAGCCTGGGGAAAAGGGGTCTTGGGGGGACCTTATGGCTCTCTACAACTCCTGAAAGGAGGCTGCAGCCAGGTGGGAGTTGGCCTCTTCTCCCAGGTATGAGAGGAAACAGCCTCAAGTGGCACCAGGGAAGATTCAAGTTGGACATTAAGAAAAATTGCTTCACAGAAAATGTTGTCAAACATTGGAGTGGACTGTCCAGGGAGGTGGTGAAAACACCATTTCTAGAAGTATTTAAGAAACAACAAGATGTGCCATTTCGTGCTATGGTTTAGTTTACAGGGTGTTGATGGGTCAAAGGTTGGACTTGATGATGTTGGAGCTCTTTTCCAACCTAAATGATTGTATGATTCTTTAATGAAGTAATTGCCCAGTCTAAAATTGGAAATAAAAGACACTTATTTTTTGCTTTTCATTACGTTGCAGAAAGGAAAGCTTCAGTTGAGTTATTGGAAAAAGAGTCGAATGTGGTCTGTAAATCTGTAAGAGTTGCCACATTGTTTCAGTACCTATGCTAAACCAAACTGAAAATAACCATAACCTGATTATCTTCGTGGGGTAGATAGTAGTATTTTTAAGATGCCTATTTTAATAGCAATAAACATGTGACTTGCTCACACCACTTTTTTAGTCTTAAATAATCTCATGTTTGCAAAAAGAACCACCCTAGGATTTGTCTTTACCCATATTCATTTTATATAGAAAATACTTCTTAAACACAAAAACTGTCTATGAATTATCTTATGTACACATGATTTCAATCAGTTATTCAAAGAATATTTCAAAGAAAAATGGATCTTCAAAGAAAATTTCAGAAAATAATTTATTTGCTCATACTTAATCTTTAATCCAAAATTTACATGAAACTATGAAAAAATGCTCATTGTTATGCATATATAATTTTGGTGGAGCATGTCACAGTCTGTAAATTTGATCTGAATTTTATAGTTTACTACCCTTAATTCAAAAGATTATCTTAGTGCATAACCTGGTGCTGAAGCAGACAGTTCTGTTCTCTCTGCCCTGCAGGCTGGGATCAAACACATTGAGAGGCTACTCCTTGCTTTTTGAGGGACAGTGTTGATATTTTGTCATTGGCTTCTTTCCTATTGCAGATGGCATGTTCTGTATGTTCTAACAGTAGTTTGTCTTAGTGCCTATTTCTAGTGTGTAACTCTCTGGCTGTCCAGTTTTTTTAAGACTGAAAATATCTGTAAACATGCAGAGGATGTTGGTTAGTGCATGTGCGAGTGGAAGCACATTTAAACACATAAGCAGATTTCCCTGCAATTTTTAATGTAACTACACTGCACCAGGTACAAATCTCTTAATTATGTGTTGCACTTAGGCTTGTATTTACACACTACTTTTCTTTACTATAGCAACTTTTTAAAAGTTACCTATATCTCAAAACCCAATATTTGAATGAATGATTAATTGGTAATGACATAAACTGTACCAGTAAAGAGAGTTATGCTTAAGTTACATCTGGAATTTAGATCAGCCAGTTAGTTTTTTCTCTTTGCTTCTAAGACAGGCTAACTGGAAGGGATGGAAAGAAGAAGGTTGTTGAAGGACTTAATTAAATATATAGGAAAATTATTTTCCATCAGGTATTTCTAAGAATAAAGGTATAGTATTAGAATTGTTTTTAGTATAATGTTGCAGGGTTCTGTGTTTGCACATCTGGTAATTCTTTATGTGTGTTTTAATGTTGCAGTATATGTTATTATAATCTTGGTTTGATTTCTGCTGTCTAAAATACAGATCTATTGCAGTGTAAGAAGACAGCATGAAGTCTGATATAAAACTTCAGGATTTCCTGATATTTCAAAGACTTAGCATCACAGCTTTAGCTTTTCACTCTCTCAAGTTATAAGGTCAATCAATTGTTTATTGTCTCCACCAACATAAGCAATGCAAATACTCCCTTCTTTATGCTTGTGTTTCATCATTTTATAATAGGAATAATCTGAACAGCCTAGGAGTTCCTAAAATGTAAGACTGCAATGGATCTCAAGCAGTGTTGACTCAAGACAGCTGTTGCTCTCATTAATGAACTTTTCAAGCTAAAATGGCAATCCTAAAGAATTTACATCCTTACAAGTGGTGTGGGGAGCAATAAATGTTAATGCCAGTGCATGCTAATAACTGAGTAAGGCTGAAAGGAAGAGAGTGCGTATCTGAACAGCAAAATATTAAAGGCCATGGAAATGAGAAACTATCCTCTTAAAAGCTGAAGTTTCCGCTATGAAATGAAAGGATCATAAACTTCAGCAGATAGAAACAGGCATAAAGCACCTAGAAATAGGTGCTGAGTTGGATTCATTTACTCAAAGCTCCATAAAATGCTATTAAATTAAAGTATAATTTTTCACATGCGACAGGAGCAACAAGCAGAGGGCTGAGGGGATGACAAGGGGTACTCAGCAACCAAGGCTCAGGTTGTTGCAGGGGGGAGGTAAATTGATGCTGTTTTGCTTGTTGCTGTGAAGGTAAGTAGAGGGAACCACATTGTAAAACCTTTCTTATGGGCGAGCTTTCTCATGGAAAGTAGAATCTCACGGGAATTACAGTGACTGTAAAATAGCTTCTAGAACAAAACAGATTAAATGAGCAATAGCAAATTGTTGGGAATGACTGATGATAAGTGTCATGGTTTGAGCCTGGCAAAATGCCAGTGCCCCCCCATGAAAATACTTTCTCCCTGGTACTTGCTGTGAGATGTGCCTAGGAATAAGCAAAGCAGTCCTCTACTTAAAACTATAGAAAACAGAACTTTATTAACTACACACTACAATAGGAAAGAAAAGAAAGGAAAAAAACTACACACAAGGGAAAATGAAAACCCTGCAAACACATTTCCTCCTCCCCCCCACCAAATTTCCAACACATAACATCTCCCAAATCACTGACTCTCTGTCTATCACCACTCAGATAATCAAGTCTCAATTTATCAAGAGGAGAGGAGTCCTTTTTGCGCTATGGTGACTTCTTCTTTTTCTATGTCCAGTGCTCTCACCACTGAACAGGGACCAGAGCTGCTTCTAGGGTTGTCTTTTTAAGGATTCCATCGTCCCACTCCTAGAAAAGGCACAGTCTCCATTTTGGGACATCTGTCCCCCCATTATTTCACCTCCTGGGCCGGGAGGCTCCCACACTGCCCTCTTAACTCTGGAAGACGGTGGCTCCCCCTGAAAACAGTCTCTGAATCACAGGAAACATGGTTCTGTCCATAGCTATACAAGAAGAGTCCAGCCAAAGCCACTCCATCATCCCTTCCACCCAAGGTTCTTCTCTCGCTTCCTTGCTCAAACTTTCATCTCAACTTACTCAGTTCCTTCTTCATCCTCTACTTCATCTCCTCTCCAGGAAAAGTCAATGCTCTGCAAAGTTTTCATTCTCTACAAAAGGGTTAAAAGCTCTCACACACGGCTGGACACATCCCTGCACGGCCTCCCCCATTCCGGCATTCCCCCCCCCTTCTCTGCTGTCGGGCTGTGCGGCCAGCACAGGATATCAAATTTCAAGATAACAGTTCAGTCTCGGACGCTGGCACTTTCTCTCACTCTCTCTCTCTCTCCTGGGGGGGGCTGCCCGATGCCTCTGGTATTCTTCCTCCACCCTTCCACCCTTGGGGGGGGGGGGCCAGGCCAGGCCAGGCCTACCCCCATTCCGGTGCAGGCCCAGGCCTACCGCGTGGCTGCCCCTCCCCCTGCCCAGCCGGGACAGCTGGAGCAGGGGGAGAGGTCCGAGCTTCTTCCACGCCGAAGTCCCAAGAGGGCTTCCCAGGGGCAGAGCTCTGCTTTTAACCCCTGTGTGTTCTCAGAGGCGTATCCAACTCTCAGTGGTCAAAACAGGTGTCAATCGCAAATCTACATCTCAATTGGACTGACACACTCCCAGAATTCCATTTCCCCTCAAACCAGGACAATAAGTCACTACAGAAATATCAGGGGCAAAATTAAAAAAAATTCTTCCAGGAAACCCAGGAAGTACAAACTTGTAAGCTGGATGGGTATTGGTACTGTAGGGCTTAGTAGGAACCAGCACCTGGTGAATATGATTTAGTTGCAAAGAATCAGTGGAATTTCCACAGAAGAGAAGCTCTGCCTCATTCCTCATGTTTTTTGAAGTGGGCAAACAAGACCCTTAAGTTCATCTGTGTGCTATGTTCTACCAAAATTTAATAAAGGCTTTTTATAGTATTGCTTTCCTGAGACTTTCAAGGATAAGGGGTATTGTCTTTATATAGGAAGAGGGTAGGTTTAAATTAGATATAAGGAAGAAATTCTCTCCTATGACAGTGGTGGGACACTGGGACAGGTTTCCCAGAGAAGTTGTCGGTACAGCAGGATTGTAGACAAACTCAGTTAGAAGACAGCAGGGTATGGGAAGTGAAATGACTGATGAAATGTAGTGTAGATAAAAGTGATGCATGTGGGGAAGAGCCAGGCCTAAATTCAGACATAAACTGATTACTGCTATGCTGACTCTCATCACTTGGGAGCTATATTTTCTGGTACACAGGCTAGCTCAGTGCTTGGCAATACTTAAAAAACATGTGCCAGGCATATCAAATGTTAAGATTTGTTACCACAGACCTAGAAAACAGAAACACAGAATACAATACTCCTATTGTATGAAACTATGGTTTTCCTCTATCCTGAGTTACTGTGTGCCATTCTGGAAAATGCATCTCAAAAAGCCTGGAGTGTAGCAAGACTGGTTAGAGAAATGAAGGCAAACATCAGTTTCTCTGTGAGGAATGGCTGAAGGACTCTTCAGCCTAGAAAAAAGGATGTTACACAACTGAAGTTTGTACAATCAGAACCAGTGTAAAAAGGATGACTGAGTTGGACTGTATATGGTCCTTTCTAGGATAAAATACTTGCATCACCAAAAAGTGACCAGGCACTTCCAAAAAATGCATTGGTTCATGAAGAAGGCAGAAGAGCATGGGAAAGATCTTGCAAAAGAACACTGAAGTTGCAGCAACTTGCAGGATTGAACAGGAGGACTAAGAAGATGCATTAATTGAAGATTAATTATTAGAAAGCCTGCATGAGGTTCATAATATCCCCTGTGGGGGAAGTAGAGGTTGGAAGAATGCTCAGGGGGGATTGTTAAAGAGGTTTGTCTATTTCTTTTGTTCCCTTAACATCTGCTTCTGGACTCTGCTGGAGATGGGAAGCTGGCTAGACAGATCTTTGGTCTGAACAGGTTTGCCTTCTTTTATGTTATGTTCCAAGATCAATTTTATGACCAGCGCAGTATTGCACTTAGTAAAAAGTGTCTACTCCTGATAAAAATCTGGAAATGTTAGAAATAACTGGTCCTTTCAAATGTGCTTCTCAGAAGAATAATTGTAAGCTTACAATTACTGGCCAAAGTAGTAATTAAAAAATTAATACAAATACAAAGGCATTTTAATGAAATAGTGAGATATAGAATTTCTCACAGGTTAATTGTTACTTTTCATAGAATGTAGACATTTCTCTGTTAGGGAAGAAAGTCTTTGTGTCACTGTGTACTTCAGACTGGTTGCCACATTTTAATGGTGTTTTGATAAGGTCATTGGAGCCTTGTCCTGCCTTGGGGGTGTTTGCAATATTTGCATCAGTTATACCATTTGGAGGAACCATGCTTTGATAGAAGACTGTATCACTTTATTTGATTGGTGTCATTACTAGCCTGCATATGTTGGAGCTGTTTTGTTTAGTTGTATCATTCATGAGGAGGAATTAATTTCAGCAGCAAAACTGTTGAAATCTTGTCATGGAGTCATCTCTGAAAGTAATTTGCATATTTATATTGCTCCTGAGATGATCTTACTCTGTCAAGAAACACTTCCTGCCACTTCAGCTTTATTCGTAGCTGGAATCTGTCTTAGTGCACTTAGCTTACTTTCATGTTAAATTTGAAACTGAAATATAAAGAGGGTCATTTTTTATCCCTAAAAGAACAGAACCCTTAAAGACAGCCAAAGAACAACCTAAGAGGTTTTTTTCAAAAGGACTTCTTGAAGTTATTTCATTCTTCAATGTTCACCTGGTGATCACTTGAAATTTGGGAGATCATTGTAGAAGAAGAATACGTTGGACTTTTCAAAGACAATAGCTGCCACTGGCAACTTGTCTTTTGCGACAGCTCTTGGTGGTGTGTGAAGAAAGAAAGTTCTTTGCACACCACAGAGAGTTCTTTGGTTTTGAAGTTATGGTGACAGTGAGTGTTAATTTCAGCTGGGGTAAGACAGCACTGATAGGTTCTTGCTCTCCAGCCATGAGTGTACTGTTCTTTCCTGGTGGGAATGCAGCTATTTAGGTCACTGCTTATGAGTTGGCTGGGGAATGGAGACCTGAGCTAGTTAGTTTTAACAAAAACTAACCCGTCATGTAACTATTGTCATGAATTCACTGTAAAAATGAAAAAGCTGAATTCACTGTAGGAAGTGTCATGGCACATATTGAAGACTGTGCTGGCAGGTAGACAGAGAAGGTTCATCTAGGACAGAAGTGAATCTTTGGAACAGGAATGGAAGAGCTCCTTTCCTGGGACACTTCTGAGCTCACCTGTTCTGAAGATAAATTGTGAAACCATGCTGTGAAGTTTTGAATGCAATTCTCTTATACTTTGAACTCTCTTTTAAAATGTGATGGTTGTATTCCCAAGAGAAACTAAATAGCTGAGGTCTCTTAAAGCATAATTTTGAATTAGTCAGTTCTCTATACAGAAAGGTTTGCAACAAAGATGTAGTACAATCCTTTTAGTGTCTACTGAGAGAATATGGGAAAACACCACACATCAGTGGTGTGAGGAAGATGACAAAAGAGTGAAATTTTCTTATTCTAACAGTGTCTTTGGCTGAAGGTGTTCCCATTACCAAGCTTGCATTTTTATTGGATTATAAACTGTTGTATGGATTGTAAAGGGTTTTGTAAGGAATTTAGAGAAACACTATTTCTTGCAAACTTTTCAAGAGATGAATACCAGTTTTTTCCTAGTTTTTATTCTCATGCCCATTCACAAGCCAGGGTTCATATGCCTGTTCATATAAATTTAGTATAATAACCAGAAAATCCCTCTTCTGAGCTTATGATACGCTTACTCTAATCTTTCTGGTAACTCAAATTCTCATTATTTCAGCCCATATGTTCTTCTTTCCTCCAGTGTTCTGGAAGCAGAGAGATCTAGAAAATCAAATTAACTCCAAGGTCAAAAAATCCATGATCTGAGCTGAAGGGCTCTTTTCTGCTGGGGTTGCTGCAGCATTAGGTTGAAATTTTGGAATCTCATTGTGTCAGTAACAGTGAGCAGACTTTACCTGCAGGCTCTGTGAAGTGCACCTGAATTCAGGTGGACATACATTTGATATAAACTACAGTAGTTATAAAAGGGATGCTCCAGACTTTTTATGGCCAGTCTGTAAAAGAGAAGAAAAAATCCACGAAACCCTGAAAAGGTGGCCCTTTCCCTTGTGGAGTCTACTAGCAAATTCACTACCTTAGAGACAGAACTTAGTAGAAGGAACTTTTACCCAAAAATAAAAAAAAGTAGGCCAGCTGTGCAGAAGCATTTCACAGAAGTTTCTTCATTTTTAATCTGAATAATATGTAGCATGACCCATGTCCTCTGATTTTTATTTATTTTAATTTTGCATGCTTTTCAAAGCTCACTAAAATGGAATATGTATGTCTGAGTATGCCTTGTGCCAAATTGGCATGAAGTGCTCATAAATTATACATTTGCAGATGACAGCTCTTGCAGGTAAAGTGGTTCATCCAGATACAGTGCCAAAGTGAGATGTGAGCAGCAATTGGATTTTTTGATTTCTGAATCATTCAATTACTCTTGTATATAAAAAGAAGCTGTATGTGTGCCAGTAATGTATTAAGAGATGAAACTTACTTACTGTCATAATTACACCAGGAGGGGTCTGCATTTTACAGATGGTAATAAATTCATGTGGCACTGGCACAGCCACATCATCTTTAAGGTCTGGTATCTCAGGTGCAGAGTAGCTGAAGCAAACTGCTGATAAGATTCTAGTTAGTGTTTTCAGAAATTGTTTTTTTTGTTGCCTTAACCATGATGCAAAATAGATATGAATTTCCAGACTTTGATACAATTTTTAGTTTTTGTGACAGTTACCAGAAAGTAACAAATATGAGTTATCAGAGAGATTAAGGTTCTCATGGTCCACACCTACCACAAAGTAGTGGCCCCTGTGCCTTTGTTACGTTTTATGACTTCAGTTGAGGCAGACGCAAACCAGGGGGAGGGAGAGGAGGAGAATGAGACCAGGTGCAGCCTCCTCTCTCCCCATGCTTAACCCCTGGCACTTCCCAACTTCCCAGCACTGTGAGGTGGCTTCTCCTCTCAGTGTATGAGTTGTGAGTGTTAGAAGCACGGAGCCAGCAAGATGCTGTATTGTTCTACACTCTGTCAGAGGGATGCACTGTTTGGCCTTTGAAACATATTACGTGTCAACTTGCAGAATGACATCAGACTAGGACTACCTGGTAGTCCCAGATTAGTTTTTCTGTTGTTCTCCCAGTGCATGTGTCTACCAAGTCCTTGAGCTGAGACTAAGAAAGCAACTCATTTTCTAGACACTTTCAATGTTTTTTTCTCCTGGGTTGCTGTCTCTCTTTTGGTTACCATAATAGCGCTGTCTTCCCTCCTTTTGTAGTCTCTCTGGGAAAATCTAAAATGACTGCTTGTAGGTGGTTATTTTAATTTCAGCTGAAGTTGATACTTCACATACTTTTCTCAAGCTAGAGGCTTGTCTCATCTCTCGTATACTAAAATGTAGTTTTGGTGCATACATATAGAAAATGTTAAGACCTTGTTAATTTTACTACAGTACAGAAAACTTCTTTTTGGAAAAAATAAGGAGATACTCAAGGACCATTATAAAAATTTTTGACAACTGTGATGTGTTTGTGCCACAGTTCCTGTTGGATAAGAAAAAGATTTGCTTGAAGATTACTGCACAGGTTCTTTTTAGAAAGATATTATGCTCCTGTGATGTCCTCAGAAAGAGTAGACATGAGTTAGATGTCACAAAAATGCAGAAAATTAAGACTTTTGAGTAGCTAAAGTATGAAAGTATCTTGAATTTTTAATGCAAATTCACACTTACCATTGTTACCGTGGCCTTGGATCTTGGGATTTTCTTGCCTTCTTGCCACTTTTTTTTTTAATGTCTGAAACTTCTTTTCTTTTAACTCAAATACAACTGAGTATGTAATTCTTCAACATTTTTAGGTTTTATATATTTTGGTTTGACCTTCCCTTTTAAAATTCTAAAAGTTCATCTAAACAGAGAAGTATTGATGCTTTTTTTAGTGATGCCACCACATATTTGTAAATGTTCTATGCCTTTCTTTTTGCACCATGTAATTATTGCCTGTCAAAGATTAGACTTGTTATTTCAGGTCATTCTTTAAAGCTTTTTTTTTTTTTCTTTATTTTTCCTTTCCCTCTTCTGGAGGGGAAAATGGCTGACAACAGTTGTTTCTGGTTAGTCTGTTAAGAGAAACTCATATTTTGAACAGTAGTGTTGATGTGTGAGGTTTATTATGCACTCATAGCTTCCAGTGAATGAATTTTAAATAAGATAATTTTGATTCTGAAGTCATGTAGAAATCTAAAAGTTAGCCCTTAGATCGGAAACAATGGCAAAAATATGCACACTGAAATTTTATTTACAGAAATAAAAATGAGGATAGTGGGCAAAGAAGCAAAAACTGGGAGTCTTGGACTTCTTCTTGGTAGCTCAGAAAAGATTCTGCCTAGTAATTTAATATCACAGAATCACAGGTTTCTTTCCTACAAGGCTTTATGGAGTCAATGGAGGAAGGAGACTTGTGCTGGTACAGACTTCAGATCCAGAAAGGGCAGGTTTTCTATGCCCTTCAAAGATTGCTGTTGTATGGCTTCCTGTCCTCTTTGCCCTGCTGCCAGAGTTCCCAAAACTGCCGAGACACAATCACTGCGATTTATGAATGGGAAATTGACATCAGGAAAGTTCATATTTGTCTTTGCTAAGAGGGTGCATGTGCCACCACTTGTGCCTTGATGGAACTGTTAGAACTGTTCTGAGCTGTGGGACTTGGTTACTTGGATTTAAGATGAAATAGTGATTTCAGGAAACTTGGCTTCTCAAATATGGGTGAAAAACTGGCACAATACAATAATGAGATTTAGCAGTTTGAGATTATGGCTTTTGTGACTGTAGATCTAAGGCATTGGTTTCCACTTCAGTTATGGGATATTCCACATGTTTACCTGCCCTAGTGCTGTAAAAATGTCACAGCACTCTGCTCCTGTTCACTGTCTCATGAAGCCGTGGTCATGGTTAAGAGGAGAACTTTGGATTCAATCCTGTTTCAGCAGGATTGAATTAGGTTCCCAGATTTACTATTTGGTTTTTAATAATGGAGCCTAGTAAGCAACCTAAGAAGCTGTGGGATCCAGTGAAAAAGGGCAGGTATAGAAATTTAAGCAGATAAAGGAAAGTAATTAACACCTAGAAGTGGAGAAGGGGAAAGAAAAAGTACTTTGAATGTAGAATGGTACTGCTTCTCATAGAAAGTGGGTTATTTTTGATAGAGAATGTGGTCTGATACTTGAGCAGTTTCTTTCAAGGAATCTATCCCTGAAACCCATTGGTGTCTAAATGCTTTAAATTACCTATGTCATTAATATTTATTCTTCTCAGAGGGAACAGACGTATAAAGGGTTCAGTGTTACATTTTGAGATGTGTTATTTGTGCCACTGATTGGCTTTTCAGTTATTCAAAGCAACCTGTGTGTGTATCTTCGTAGTTCTTGGAATCCTCTTGCTAATAAAAATTAACAGAGTCTCTTTGATCGTTTTAGAGGTGTGTTTGATGCTTCCCTCAAAATGGCTGGGTTCTATGGACTCTACACTTGGCTGACTCACACTATATTTGGGATTAACATAGTCTTCATACCATCTGGTAAGAATTTGAGCAATTATATTCACAACTAATATTATGTAATTATTTATTGTACAAAATCAGAAATATTAAGTGTTGCTGACAACCTTAGGTCTGATCTTGGAGAATTCAGCTGTGCAAAGGGTGGAGACAAGGCCCTGATTGCTGTCTTACCTTTGAGCCTTGCCTTTTTCTGTTTCCACAGCACATTCCTTGCCAGCTATTTTACCTCTTCTTTCTGTTTTGTTTGCTAGATCCATTCCTTCTCCCTTGTATTCAGTCCAAGTATTTTCAGGTTTTAACTTTATTCTACCTGTTGTGGCTTCTGTTTCTTTCACAGTTGACAGGTGCTGATTTTTCAAGATGCCTGAATGCAGGAAGATGGGGTATCATGGAAATGCATGATAAAGGAATGCTTCTTATTCTCAGTATCATTGTCTGTCTGGTTTTCTTTTATTATTTAATCCTAGTTTTGGAAATGACTGGACAGTTTCTCAGAGAAAAACTTTCTTCCCTGTTCCTCTTTGCCCTTCTTTCTCTAAAAAGAATGCTAATAATAGTAATTGCAAGACATTTGTGTACAAGGAAGCATAAGGGGAAGCTATTGAGGCAACAAACCCCAATATAATGGGACATGGCTGTATTGTAAAGTGCAACTGTCTTAAAGGCATTGATTGTCGCTATACCTACTTAGAAAGTAGTTAGTCCTATTTTTTCAACTACATGCAAAATGTTAAAGGTTTTTGCATTCTGGTTAATGAGATTAAAAAAAACCTACTCCACTTAGTTGTGCTTTGTATTATGTTTATAACACAGGAGGTGCATTAAATTGTAGTGGCAGCAGATCTGTATTGCTTTAGGTTACAACAGGTCTTTGTTATAAGCAGAAGGGTGTGCAGCTGTGTGCACACGTTTGCATACAGAAATATATGTCATAAATCTCATGTTTTCCTGCTTTCTCACTATTATGGATGCCTGCAGGAGATGCAGTAAGTTAGTGTGAGACTTAGGTTCATTTGCTTTTTTACACGGTAAGAAATGTACACAATTTGTATAACTTCAAGTTCTTCTAAACTGATGCCTCTTAACTCCTTATGACTGTCAGTTGCTGAAGCTCTTCTATATGGGGAATTTTCCTAAAACAAAACCAAAAAAACCACCAAGAGCCTCATGTGGCACTTCTTCAATGCTTTATTTATAGCAGTTGATGGAAGGGGGACTTACTGGTGTGGCAAATGTGTCAGAATATAACTGTAAATATATTTGTGAAGTATGTTTCTGTGATCTTTTTTTCACTTCTGCTTCTGTGTGCTCTAGCATTAGCAGCAATCCTTGGAGCAGTGCCATTTCTGGGGACATACTGGGCAGCAGTCCCTGCAGTTCTAGATCTGTGGCTTGTGCAAGGACAGGGATGTAAAGCCCTTCTGCTCTTGGTTTTTCACCTCTTGCCAACGTATTTTGTAGATACAGCAATTTATTCAGATATATCAGGGTAAGTACATTGAAGACCTTTTAAAATTAGCATTGTAAAAATGATTGACAATCACTGATGCCTTTAATTAAATTCATTTTTCTGAAGCATGCAAAACAGTATCTTCAAGCTCAGGAATAACCTCATAGTAAGCAGTTTCACTGGTCTAAGTGCCTTCATTTTCCCAGACCAGTTTTCCGTGAGCTTTGACACTTCAGAGGTCTTGAACTCAACATCAGCAAAATGAACTGTTTCAGTTGGGTTGTTAGAATTAGTTTATGTTTTCTGTTTATCTAATTACTGAGTAAAGGTGTGTAGCGATTTTTTTTTATCTCCTAATGCCAAATAATGCTGCAGAGCAGATAAAACCATGAGCTATTTTGGGTCCAAAAAAAAAATAGAGTTAATGTAGAATAAAGTGGTTCACTTCTCTGTTGTTAGAAATTAGTATTTTTGTTTGCTAAATATAATTACACTGAACAGAGAGTACCTAAGGATAATATGCCAAATATTAATACTAATTTTCATAGACTGTGGCTCTAATTATTTTGATTAATTAAGCCTAACAGGTGAAGTATAATTAAATTACATTTTTTTCACAACAATAAATCATTGATAAATTTAAGGTTAGTAGCTATTTAAATAGTCAATAATTCTTCGGCTTCCTAGAATACTTTTTTTTTTGACTGTGGAGGATACAAACTCTGTTTACTGTCCAGAAAATAAATGGGAGAGGAATAGATTTTGTGACAGTGGAGGAAAGTTGTGTTCTTCCCAATAAATTGAACAGTGAGCATCATGATGTCTTGCAGATTAGATTAAACCTATTAGAAATAGCTATTATTAGGGTATGCAGGTTTTCCAAATGGATTACCTTTGTACTGTAGTCCTATTTCATTAGATGATCTGTTGTTTAACTTAGAAAACTAGACAAAAGAATGTCTAAACTGATGCAAATGCTGGGGAAAAAAATGAAGTTTTTAAAGGTTTAGAAATTAATAATGTCTATTGTTGGAGAAAGGTAAAACTTCAGGCCACGTTTGTCTCCTCAGGGAGCAGTCTGGTCCTGCCATTAGGTTAAGTTTGATCTGGGTGAGACATGATTGAGGTGTGTCAGCTTTATAGGTCATGTTTCATGGCCTTGTTTTGCACGTGGTTGTGTTGAAGGTAAAGACTTAAAATTTGGGAGTTGAGTAGAAATCAGGACCATGGTAGAAACCCCAGGAGCTGCTGGAGCTCTGAATTGACTAGCTAGTATTTTCTATGTATTACACTCAGAATTTAGAGGAGCTTCCTGGGAATTGTGTGCCAAGTTTCAACTGTAGTTTTTCGTCTACAATTCCATATTGCCATCATTATTTTAGGTAAAAGAATGAAGAATGATGGGCAGGTTTTGTGTAAATGCTGTTGGTAGGATTCACATTTTGTAGCTGTGCTCAGCTGCAAAATGTTAATCTGAGGTACAGAACATAAAAATGGCATGGTTTACTTGCTGACATAAGAGCTCTTATCAAAAAGCTCTTCTGGCCCCAACTTTCCAGTAAATATTAATATGTTCATTAAAATCCGGTTTTGTTTTTCATCTGAAAAGGTTAAAAGCTGATGATAGCAAACACTCAATCTGAGAGGCTTTTTAATAACAAAATAAGAAGACAAGGCTATTTCTTTAAAGACTGTATGCTAACAGTTCTTTAAAAGATGCACTTCAAGTTGCTATCATCAGCTAACTTGAATGGCTTTGCTCAGGGGTCCTCATATTACCTGTTGCTAATTATGTTAAAATAAACTTCAACAGTTCTTGACCATAAAGCATGAACAATCTGTGTAACCTACTATCTTTCCACTCTCAAAATGGTAGTGTGTTTGCCATTAAGTCCTTCAGACATTGTTCAGCAGATGTCTGTAAAGTAGCTACTCCACTGTGGATCTTACCAGCATTTCAGGCTACAACAGTGTTTGATCTGTTGTGCAACTACAGCACAGAATACAGCTTGGAACCTTTGTGCAGTCATTCAGACAGCAGTTTATAGTGTAAATATGGGTAGCTATAGCTAGCTGAGTTGTTTCCTAAGCTTAATAAAACTTCAGTATTAATGCACATTTCTTAATTAATAATGCTGTGTTTGTTGTTCTTAATTTAATTTTACTGTTCTTGTGGCAGAGGGGGTCACCCTTACCTGACAGGCCTTGCAGTAGCTGGTGGAGCATATTACCTGGGACTGGAAGGGGCCATCATAGGACCAATTCTCCTTTGTATACTTGTGGTTGCTTCCAATATATATAGTGCCATGTTGGTGAGTCCAACGAATTCTGTGCCCACTCCATCACAGGCAGCGTGGCCATTACAGATTTACCGGTGAGCTGGAAATGCCTTACCTGTATGAATTGTGTTTTCACTCACATCAGTGTTCCTATTCACAGCTGTAGGGAATGTGTGCCTGGGTTTTATATAGTAGTCTGCACTCATATCTGTGTGAGTATTGTAGTATTTGAAGAGGATTCAGCTGTCCCATATTCTAGAAATAAAAAGTATGTTAAAGTAAAGAACTCACTGGAACATGTATATGGGAAGTGTTTGTTTAATGTCTCTCAGCCTCTTACAGAAGGCTCATTTCAGAAAATTTGCTGATAATACCTTTATGTCCTTTAATTTATATGTTGCTGTTGTGCTAGGAGATGATTGAACATAATTTTTAAACTCTTATTCATGGATATCTGAGAGTTCATTGCCCTTATGAAGGGGCCTGCCCCAAATTACTTCCTTTTTTGTCCTAATGTACAGTACTACAAAATATAGACCTACCTAGATTTTAAAAAATGTGATATTATATGCCATTTTTCCATTAAAAGTGTTGTCCTTAGTAACGTTATTATTGAAGTTACAGAATTATGGAATATAGAAATGTATCTTTGAACTGTACAGTTAGGAATGGGATAATAATAATAATACACTTAGGAATAAACTCATAATTGAATAACTACTTAGAATTGTAAATCACATTGTGACAACATTAACAACAGTAGCTATTTTAATGTTTCTACTGTATTGTTAAACTATATAGGTTAGCTCATTATACATGTATCTTGAAGAGGATTCTCTGCTTGTCAGAAATAATTCTTTGCCTTATTCACATGAATAGTGCTGTCTCCTTTCATCTGTGTAATTAAGGAGAGAAACTGCTAATTGGACCTGTCTGTAGTCTCTGGCTTGTAAAAGTTACATTCCAGTTGCCATGTATGAAAGATAGAGCTTCCAAGTATGCAAAAAAAATCTTCATGTGTGTTTGCTTCTTCTTTATTTTATAAGAAACAATTATTTGGAATCACTGGGCAGATTTGTGTCTTACTTTTCACTTTTGTTTTCCTCCCCCCATCTCCCAGGTCACCTAGAGAGAGCCCCGAGGAGGTGAAAATGTCTGCAGAGTGAGGGAGGTGCTGGGCTGTACCTCTGCAACATGAGGGAATCGCTGTCTTCTGTCTTGGGTTCACAACAGCCATGGATGGCCGCCTATCCCTTCCCAGCTGTGCCTGGGGGCAGCTCACAGGGAAGCATAGACTGGGTTTTAGGAGAAAGCACTAAAACATCTGCTGGCCTTACATTATTGTGCACTTTGCCTCTTCTAGAGAGAATGTCTACTTCCCACGGCTTTGCATACCAACACACAGTCAGCTGCCTTGTTGAGGACTTTGAAGACCTTCTGTCTTATCAAAAGAATAGTTAAGAGGACAGGTACATCCACTGGAGTTATCTTATCTGCTGAAATTACTAACTTGGCTTTTATTTATTGGGTTATTTGTCTTATTAAACTGTAGTAGCTTTAAAGAAAGC
The DNA here is from genome assembly GCA_024865655.1 of Emberiza elegans. Lineage (NCBI taxonomy): Eukaryota > Metazoa > Chordata > Aves > Passeriformes > Fringillidae > Emberiza > Emberiza elegans. The sequence goes on from JALJVW010000172.1 coordinate 4,360,688, forward strand.
TGTAATTCCAAAATATTTATTTTTAGGCAATCTGGTGGAAAAGAAGGGCAAACCACTCATTGTGAAATGAAAGTATAATATAATAGTTTGCTTCTCCTCAAGTTGTTTCTTTATAAGCTTCAACCATCATCTGTAACTCATAATAACACTTAAATATTATTCACTTACACACACTGAAATTTAATGTTGTTGGAGACTGGTATTTTAAAAAGCTTCCTGATATTTATAGAAATGCAAACTGTTAAATGTGAGTTTTCCTCTTACTGACATAGGAAGACTTGTCTAAATAGTTTAAATCTTGCCCCCATTTTCAGCAAAATCTGATAATACTTTGCTGTTTATCCACCCTCCTGGTGGAGTCATCTTGTCAACTAAATTTAATCAAAGGCCTTAAGTGTTTTCAGACAGTAGTAATGTAGGATGGTCACATCTCCTTCCAGTAATTGGAAGAAGTTTCATGGGGATTGCTTAATGTTGGTTTTCAAATGCTGTGGCTGAGTTCCATTCACTTTTTAAACAAATTTTACTACCAGAAAGAAAGGGGAGAGAGCATGGATTTTGGTTTAGCTTATTTGGGACTTTTTTACCCTGTAAGCATCTGGCCACATATATTGCTGAGATATAGGATCTATCTTAATATATTAAGGTGCATCTTATTAATAAGCAAAGATCCTGAATATGTAATTTTGCTTAAAATGCAGCTTTGGTGACATTTAAGGCCTTTTGTATTGATTGTCAAAGCATTTTGACACAGTGGATCTTTATAAATGGATCCTTTTTGTAAATGAGAAGTGGGGCTTTTTGGTAAATATTTCGTACTTGCACAGCTTTTCCACAAATCCAGTGAGGCCCTAGTACAAAGTAGCAGATGCACTTGCTTAACCAAAGAACCACCATTTGTTTCCAATAACTCAAATTGATTTCAGAGTTTGATTGATAATGAGCTGTACAAAATATAGGCATGCCTTGTATTTATTGTTGACAGTAATTCAATGCTTGAAACAAAGGGATCTTATCCAGGGATAAGGATATCTAAGATATGTGTACAAACAGCTTGCAGATGTTTGTTTTACTTGAGTTCTGGGAGTGCTGACAGATTTGGAAGGCTCTTTCTATAATATTGTAGGTATTTTTACATTGTTTTGAAAAATACATCGCCATGGAAGGTGATTGGAAAGCACTCTGGTACTGAGTAAAGAAGAAAGTCCTGCTGTAGGTTTGCAATAAATAGGCTGCCTAACAAGAAACAAGTACTCTGCTCCTCAGATTTGCAAAATAAGCTGCTGCAATTTTACTGATAAAATTGTATGTTTTAAATGAGAGGGGTTAAGTATGCTGTTTGTGCACACTTGCAGGTATGTGCTTGAGGGACAGACTTGGGCTTAATTTAGTAGGATAACTCAGGTTTATCAAAACATGGAAACATACCATTTAATATTTTGAATTCTGAAAGATCTACACGTCATTAACTGAATAAGAAGAATGTGTTTCTTGAATCAAGTATCTGTTTCATCTCCTTGGTTTTGTGGCTTACAAAAAAAGCTTAAGTGAAACAAATTTTTATAATTGTTGGTGGCTAGGGTGGAGGATGTGGGGCACCTCAGGCTTTACTAAAATACTCCTGCAACTTTCTAACCAGCTGGAATGAATCCACCATGATATTTAGGCAATTTCTTTATTGTATTACTTTTTTTTAGTTCACACTTTTGCACTGAATTGTTGTGTTCTTGTTGTAGTTTCTTGTAGACAGCATTTAAAGCACCTCTTTGCTCACTGGTCAAGACATGTTTATTGTCCACATTTGTTATCCCATTTTCTGAGACAATCTTTCATACTCCTGTGGTACTCAACTTGGTCATTTAAAAGAGTCATTAAATGTATTATTTTATTTGGTTTTAAGTTATCTTCTTCCCCTTCAACCAATAGCCTTAGATCAAAGAAGGGTCTCTGCTGTGAAGATTAAAACCATGATTGAGACGCCATTAACTTCAGTAATGCAAATGAGTAAAATCACCTGGGAAGACACATTGCTGTTTTGAAATGTTCCTTTTGCATCATGCAATCCTTTTACATAGAGAATTCACATCTGATAGAACGTTGTTTAGTTTGTTCTCCTTTGAAGTGAGGCTTCATTTTGATGCTTTCTGTTCCAAATTCATCTCAGACTTGCCATGAAGAACCATCCATAGTACATGTAGTAAATGTAGTCAGTAAATGTAGCTTCAGGAGCTCATGCTGTGTACTGTATCTGATTGAGGAACCAACTGTATGGTTCAGTAATGGTGCAGTAACATATACTGCCAAAAAGAAAAGAAAAATAAGGAACAAAACTTCCAATAACACCTTCTTGTAATAGGAAATAATCACTGATTTTCACCATGTTTAGAAAAAAAGCCACAAAACCCCCCAAAACCACATAATACCACCTTATGAAAGAGCATACTTTAATTATTTGGGTTTAGTGTTTAGCAGGTGTCTAATTACCAGCAGAAATAGAAGACCTTGTCACTGGGTATTTAGCAATCTATATTATTTTCTAAGCAGACTCAGCCTTTGTAAGAATGGTTTAGTATAGATCAGTCTTGAAAATAATCAAACTGGTCATTTTGACATCTGGTCTTTGAAAAATGCCAGTTCATGGTTATATTGCCTCATCTGCAAAAACAACCAGCAGTTCGGTGGGATAAGATTTTAGTACATGGATTGTAGCTTTCAAAAAACACAAGCTCAACCCACTCCCCTCTCCAAGATCCCACTACAACAACAACCACCCAACCAATAAAAAAAGCCCCACCACTCTCTGCAGTGTGGTTTTTTAGGAGAGGCCATCTTTTCTTCTTACTTGTAGGCAAGAAGTTGATGGTCTTTAGCTTTACTGTAAACAGTCATTCCAGGAGCAGGTACTTACTAAGTGTTTTTAGTACATTTAGCGTTCAATAATTTAGAGTTCGGAAGGGAATGCTTATAATAATGCAAAACAATGTGGTCTTATGCTATTGTGAAACTCAACTGTGGTGGTTTTTATTGTTCTCCTTGGGGAATTGCAATCAAGTGTAGTGCCAAAGGGCTGGTGCTGTTTCTGGCACTCGAGTCTGAGTTAGCCTTTCCTTCCTGTACCTTGGCTGAGCACTGCTGTAGCAGTGCTGGCCCAGGTGACTGTGTCGTGTTAGCTTCAGGTCACTGTACATACTGGCTTAATTGGATCCATCAAGGAACAGACTGCAATGGGCAAGAACCTGGCACACATTCATTTTGCCAGCCTTACTACAATATGGTGGCTTTCAGCACAGGTGCACCATGACCAGTTGGGAGCAGAAATGACTTATTTTGAAAGGCTGCTAAAAAAGAAACAGTTTAACATTATAATAATACACATGATGCACATTTTTCAGAAGTTAAGTTGATACCCACATGATATTTCCATGCAGAGTGCTGTGTGTGTGTGCAGGTACACTTCTGCTTGTCTGATTTCAAGCTCTGTGGGGATTCTCTTAAAGACACAGGGGAAGAGGATATACTGGATGTGTATTTTGTCGGAGATTATTGGAACAGGAAATCCATAATCTGCTTAATTAAAATAAGAAAAAAGCACTGTTCAGGGAAAATTGGATGCTGTCTCCAGTATTTTCCATTGTGGGTATAAGCATAACTTTTGAAATAGGTGTATGGCTGCAATGTTCAACACTGTTTTTCAGAAAGCCTGAATAAACAAAACTGGATGAAATTGTTCTCCAGTAAAAGCAGCAGCTGAGTTGCTATGCTGCTGATCCCTAGTACTAGGAATACTGCAGTGTAGCCTTTCCTATGGACCTGATCCACTGAGGATGGAAAAATACCATTAATCCACTGAGATTCCATAGCTTTGCATCATTGGTAGTGAGTGTTTCCACAGCTACCTTTATTCAAACATTTTGTATATATTATATTGACTTTAATTTGTCACTCTGGATGGTGCCACCTTAATGGATGCTACCTCTGGAAATGGCTACAATTTCCTTTGAAGGTGTTGAAGGGTGTGGGCGTTGGAGGTAGCATTCATTAGGTTTAGTAGCAGAGGGAGCATTCTTCTAGAGATGCAGTTGCTTACCTTGAAGTTTGCAACTTTGCAAGAGAAAATTGATTTGCCATATAATCTTTACTGAGTGTCAGCTGACATCTCTTAATTCCATGGATGCATCATCTTTATAAACTCTGTATTGACTTGTATTTCAAAGGGTTTTTTCTTAGTTCTTACATTTATTTCCTACACTTCTTGCTGAAGCCAACTTTAACAATTTCCTTATTACTGTTTGTACAAAACTAGTCTTAAAACTCTTAACAAATGTTAGGGAGACTTGATCCTTGACCTGGTTCTGTCTGTCTGTCTGTCAGTTTTACTAAGGTACCTTAATGCTGTATGGTAAAATTTTCCAAAATTTCTTTTAAGTGATAAAATTGGAAATAAGAAAAAAAAAACACAATGTGGAAAATTAATTTAGTGTTTTGAAATAAACAATGCCAAAAGTCATAAACATATTCAGGGATTCTGCATTGGTTTGCAAATGTATATATTGATATGCAATGTTACATAAATATTGTGAGTCTCTGTCCTATTTAGACTGTAACTGAAATTTTGTCCCATTTTTTTAAGATACCTGAGAACAAAATAGTGCCTGTACATAATGAAAGCAAGCAACATTTTCTACAATTCATGTTTACTTGATACAGACTGAGGAAGAGCCAAGCAAATTCTGGTAGCATGACTACCACTCTTTTATTGTAGTTCATGTAAAGTAGGGAAAAGCTGCTAGTAATGCATTGCTGAGAGATTGCTGTTCTTGGAAGTATTTGCACACATCCTCTTAAAAACTGCCAAAATAATTAGGTAATGAAATAAATCTTCAGTTCCCCAGACTCTTAAACTCATCCACACCTCCTCTGGTATCTTGTTTGCAATTTAGTACATGAGAGTATTGCTTCCATCCCCTTTTGGGAATTGATTCCAGGACCTGAAGGCTTGTTTTCAATGTCCATACTGAAATAGTATGTCCAATTGAGGAAGGAAGTGCTAATTGGAAATAAATGCATCCTTCATCTGCTCTGCATATGGATGGACTTGGACAAATATAATTCATGTTGCATTGAATTGAAGGTTAATTTTTTAATATAAATACTATTTGGTGACATCAAAGCCAGTTTGAGTGAGATGCAGGACAGATTTGCTTGCAGCAGGGTGAATCTGCAAGCTGATAAAGCAGAGTGAGTGCTCTGGTATCTATATATATATATATATGAAGAATTTTTACAGTGATTTTTTTAAAGCAAAAAGTTGATTTATTCTCCTAGCCTCACTTTCCACCCACTAGAGTATCATAGACAGTGATCCAATGAGAACCTGAAGTCAGAGAAATGTTTCATGGTATTCATGTAGATTAAATGTAAGAGACATCACAAAGCCAAAAAGTAGCCATGCTACAAAAGTTCATTAGGCTTAAGAACTGGCATCTAGGCCATAAGGCTGGAAAAACAAAATCCCAGTATTAACTACTCTTCCTGCCAGTCTCAGCCTAAACCAGAAACTTTCTCAAGTGTCAATAAAAACTACTGTCTGTGTGGATCAGTGTTTTCAGCTTGTCATCTGTCATCATGAGTATATTCAGCAAGCATTCAATTTGTTCAGATTGTTGCCTTTAAAAACAAATTTTCTGTGCTTTAGTGATGGTTGGATGGTTGAAAACCATCTTTTTATATCATTAGTTAGGTTCTTACCTATATATATATTTATATATGCTAGCTAGCATTTGATGTTTTGGTCAAAAGACATGGGAGGGTTGGAGTTTTTTTCCCCTTGGGAAATGTCACCAAACCAAATCCAAAGAGACTTTTGACATCCTATCCTAAGACTGGCTACACCCTACTCAAACCTAACAGCAGATGTTTTGCATTACAGAGCACAGGTTGTTCTAAAGTGTGTGTTCCTACCAGGCCCTGTGGGGATTTGGAGCAATAACTTCTATTGTCTGTTGACACAAATTTTGTCTGTACGTGTGATACATCTTCAGAATGGAACTGTGTTCAAAACTGATCAGTAATTGGGTTTGATAGAGTACCTGGTTGTGCATGTATAGTACTGACAATATAACCCCTTTGTCCATCTGTGGCCCAATGAAATGTGTAAGTTAAGGCTGAGAACTACTTGTGTAGCCTGCAGAGATATTTAAATGAAATAATTTTGATTGTATGCACCAGTCCTCATCCTAATAAAAATGGGTTTTGTAGCAGGTTTAAGAAGCTTTTAACTTGATATTGTATTCACACTGCAGTCCTTTGTAAGCACAGAATGGTTAATATATTTTGAAATAAAATGCCATTAACATAAAGAGAACTGAGTTTGATTTGAATGATGGGCTCTTTGGAACCAGCCCCAAAGGCAGCAGTTAATCTGGTGAAATAACAGGTGTGCTGGAGGAAAGCAGCATCTGCAGCCCCTGTGTGTAACTGGTGTCACTGAGAGAAGCCATACTTCACTTTCCCTTGCATTTTCTGTGGGAAAGGCAAGGACACAGCCTCCAGGGTAGCCGTGGCTCAGCTGGCACCTGGCAGCTTGCTGCACTGCCTGCAGTTCCACAGCCACACATCCAGACCCCACAAAAGCTCCCATTCAGCACCTGTAAGTAATTCAAGTGACTTCCATTATGGCCTGCTCTCTGAACTGGAAATGGTTGTTTAGTGCCTAAGTGGAGTTTTAGATCATTCTAAAATCCTGCATGATCCTCCCTGCATGACTGCTCACCTTTAAAAATGAGATATGGCTGATGGTTGCAGTTTCCAGCCCTCTCACTATTCTGGGAGCAGCACCTTGAAGTCTTTCCTACAGGAGAGTCAGTTTTAGCTGGTACCTCCTTAGTTCTCTGAAGGGGGAAAACCTGTTTAATTATATACAGCAGGAGGGGTTTAACAGTTGACTCTAGTAATACAATTATGATTTAATTTTTTTTTTTAATTGAGGCAAGTTATCCAAGATTCTCAGAATTCCTTTTAAGTTAGAACCAAACCAAATGCACCTGTAATCAGGCACGCCAAAGCACATGTACTTCTGTGACAACTCCTTAGATCTTGTATGGTTGTCTTTAGTAATTTTATTGTGCACATAATGGTGTTTTTATTAAAGAAAATAAGGAGTTCTGTTCAATACCCATCTCAGATAAATATATATATCCGCTCAGTCTCAACTGTTTCTTCACAATAGTTCAGGAGTTACATGTTCAATATAGTTCATTAACATTTTGGGAGTGGGGGAGTAAAGAATATGGAGGAGTTATCAAGCACATAACAAGCAAAAAATGTGCTTTTGGGTTTGAACAGAGATGCAGTTTAAAAGATTGCAGTCTTTTGGCTTTACCACACAGAAAAAAGCTATTGGCATTTTGAGAAAAAATGTACCCTAGACATTCAAATACATCTAGTTGACATCCAAACACATGGTGAATGATAACAAAGAAAACTGAAAGCCATTCAAAAAGTCACCAAGATGGTATCTCATGCTGTGTATAAAATTTTCTGCTGCCACTGAATTATAGTGTATAATCATGCAAGAAGAATTCAGCTTCCATACTTTTGACTGAAGGATGTTTATATCAATTGGCATAACTTTATATTAAACAATAATATCTTTCTTCTACTTTCCCAAACCAGAAATTACTCTGAGCAAACTCTTTTTCTCAATGAAGTTCATGTTTCATATCATTGCAAGTAGTTCTTTCTTTTTGTTTTGCTATATGAGGTAATCTTTGAAATGAGAGTATTAGTGCTGCCATTATCTCTGCTGTGATGGGCCCCTGACAACTTCTTTGAGGATCTGGTTCCCTGAAGTCCTGAGCATTCACCCTTGCAAGTGTTCTGGTGAAGCTGGCGGATGCAGGATAGTTTAAGGAAGAGGCAGGTAAGGCACACTAGTCTCCTCCAGTGCTGTTATACCATTCTTGGTGTTGCAATAATAACTATAAAAATCTCCACCTGTTCCTTCAGCATAACTTCATTTTTAACACTGAGGGTACTTGCAATACATGCAGTTGAAAGCAGGGCTCAAAAGTCTGCACCAACAGCTGTGTGGGGTGGTTTACTGGGCTTTCTTTTTTTTCCCTTGTAGACTTACAGCTGTGCACACACTTGCATTCTTGATTCACAGATGGAATCAAATCCTTATGCCTTAGATAACTAGGCTGTTTGCTTTAATTTTGCCTTTCTTACCAGAATCTCATCTTTTTATTAATAAAAAGTAAAACCAAGATTAGCTTTGGCAAACACCTGCTTTTCTTTGCTTTAGAAGACAAACAGCAGAGAGACCATTGTGATAAAACTTTGAGAACTTTTGGTGCTTTCAGAATTTGTTGAAAAGTATCTTTCAGCTGAAGTTGTCTGACAAGTTTTAGGGAAAATCACACGTAATCTTGGCTGGCCTGACTTAAGCCCTCCTTTTGTTTTATGGGAGAGAAAAATGTTTAATTTAGAAGCTTTGCTTTAACACAGCACATCCTTTTTAAAGCACTGCTGACTGCACACTTGGATTGCTCAGAGATTGCTTCTTGGAGAGAAGTCAGGTTGAAAACTTTGTACCTCGGGTTTCTCAGTTTTCTGAAGAAAAAAAATTCATTCTCAGGGTCCTGAGTGTAATTGGGCTTGTTTAGAAAAGGTAAACTTTGGTAAATTTCAGCTTGTTTGAATTTAGCATAGAATTATATAATATGCTGAGTTTGAAGGGCCCCACCAGGATCATTGAGTCCCAACTCCTGGCCCTGCACAGGACACCCCAAGAGTCACACCATGTGCCTGAGAGCAGCGTTCCAAACACTTCTTAAGCTCTGTCAGTCTTGGTGCTGTGACCACTCCCCTGGGGAGCCTGTTCCAGTGCCCAGCCACCCTCTGGGTGAAGAAACCCTTTCTAATATCCAACCCAAACATCTCCTGACACAACTTCAGATCATTCCCTTGGGTCCTGTCACTGATCACCACAAAGAAGAGATCAGTGTCTGCCCCTCCTCTTGCCCTCATGAGGAATTTGTAATTGCAATGAGGTCTCCCTTCAGTCTCCTCCAGGCTGAACAGACCAAATGACCTCAGGTGCTCCTTATTCAGCTTCCCCTCCAGACCCTTCACCAGTCCTGCAGTTTCTTGGGACATTCACCCTTATGCTGGTGAGTTAAATTTGCTGCTCCCCATCTGGGGTTATGGATTGAAAGGCTGGGAGCATTTGATATGGGGAGTTAGAAATTCATCAGTGACCAATGGTACGAACAGGTTAATGATCACCAAATTAACAATTAGCACAATGGCAAAGAAGCATTTCCATATAATTCTCTCCTACCTCTGTGATGGTGTTCACAGGGGTTTTCAGGTGAGGGAAGAGATGAGGATTTGACTCCATATTTCAGAAGGCTTGATTTATTATTTTATGATATATATATTACATTAAAACTATAGTAAAAAGAAGGAAAAGTTTCATCTCAGAAGGCTAGCTAAGTAAAGAATAGAAAGGAAATGAATAATAAAGGTTTGTGTGTCAGACAGAGAGTCCAAACTAACTGGGCTGTGGTTGGCCATTAATTGTAAACATCCAAGATAGGCCAATGCACCTGTTGCATTCCACAGCAGCAGATAACCATTGTTTACATTTTGTTCCTGGAGCCTCTCAGCTTCTCAGGAAGAAAAATCCTAAGAAAAAGATTTCCATAAAAAGATGTCTGCGACATACCTCAATTTTACCAAGAAAAGTAACAGGACTGTCACAATTTAAATAATTAATCTTTTCTAAGATGGTGCAGTCAGTGACTTGTAATGATGAATATGTTTTTAATTGCTATTCCAGGGAGGATATCCAGGTAGGTTTATCAAACTAGAGATATTTTCAAGACCTACACTCATTAGCTTCAGAACTCAAATTAATGATGGCAAACTTGGGAAATGGCAGTGCCACCAGCCAGAATCATTCCAGGGATTTTGGCACTGGACTGGTGATTTAGAGGGCTTACATAGTAAATGTCAGGATGACCTATGTTCAGTAAGTGTCCATGTACAGATTACAAGTCCCAAAAATAGAACAAAACAATTTAGTAATACTGATTGACAGTTAAAGAACAACTTCATTATTTTATGTTTGCTAGTTGAAAGGAGCTGCAGGTTTTTCTGTGACAGTGGGGATATCAGTCTTGGAGTGAGAACAATATGAGGTCCAAGAGGGCTTTGTGGTGTGGACTTATGTTGTAAGATTTTGCTTAAAGGTGATGCATTTCAAAAAAAAAAAACCCAAAGAACCAGTCTGTGCATTTCAGAAAGGGAATCTAGATCTTATTTTTATCAAAGCAAATGGTTGCTTAGATGCCTGTCAAAGAAATGTCTTAAAAGGTCATCCTTCCCTGAGACATGCCGGAACTTTTTCTTGGTGAAGACAGTTCAATTCTACTCATTTCAATTCAACCTGGTAAGTCACAGCATCCTGTTACGATGTCTGATGGAAAGCCTAAAACCAGATTATATCCCCTTCAGGAGGTAGCAATGTCAGATTTTCTTTAGTTTTGTTTGGGGTTTTTTTGTTGTTTTTTTTTAAAGTTAATCTTCTACAGAGTTTTTCAAACAAATTGTGTTCTGTGTAGAGCAAAGGCTACTGGCCTTTGTCAAATGCTGGTTTAGCTGGAGGCTTTCAAGAAGTGAGTCAGTGACAGGGCAATTCAGCAGCTTACACACTGGGAATGCCAAACCTTTTATTGTGCTTCCTGGTGTCTGTAACTGATATATAATAAGTCATTTCTTTGCTTTATGAAACACAGTTAGTAGGTGGGTGTAGCCAACCTGTCATTGCTGCACTATTGCAATGGTGGTGCTTTTGCTGCTCCCATTTTTTGGTATGTCCTGACAAGCATAAGCTGCCTGTACCCTGTAAAGCCAATTTCTTCATGAAGATTTAAAATTTTTTTTTTTTTTTGCCTTGAAGAAAAAATAAATTTGATTTTCCCTTTGAAGTGCTGCCAGTTACTGTGAATTGATAGAATCCAATATGTTTTCCTAGCCATATTTATCTGGGAAAGTGTCAGCTAGTTTGAACTCTCTGCCTACCATCACCACTGGTTTCAAAGCATTTAAAAGCTTGCCTTCAATGCACTCCTGCTCTTTTGTGAGAGCAAATGAATGCCCTGTGGTGACCAAAGCTTCCAATATATTTAATTTACTAGCCAGAATGAACTACCTTGAAGTGCTAGCTACTAAGTAGCTAAACAGAATTTTCTCAGTATCTGTATGAGAACATCTGATTTGCCTATGCATTTTCAAATGTTTCTGTTCTCTTTATCTCTCAGGAATAAATATTTGAAGAAAATGAGTTTTAGTTGTCCCAGCTGTAAGAAATTCACCATGGCCATAGAGCAAAGACACCAGCCTCTTCCTTAGGTGTAGAAAACCAGCTGTTGTATCTAAGTCCTATCCCTCAATGTAGAAGTGCCCTGAATGTTCATACAAATTAAATAAAATTTGAAAAACAATTATTTGGCTAAACTTCAGTGATGAAGGAGTTTCCTGTCTTCTGGGCAGTCATCCATGTGGCAGGTCTTGCCCAAGGAAATGCTTCCATTTGGATGGACTGAGAAGAATTTTGTTGACCTCACAGACTCCTGTGAGACCATGTCAAAATAAGATTAAGATTAAGAAATTGGCACCACACATGAAAACTTAATTAAAACATAGTAAGTGACTGTAGAAATAATAAATAGAAATAATGAAATATTAAATAGAAATAATAAAAATAATACTTCTTTGAGGAAACATTGTAACTACTTGAAGGTTAAGTGTGATAACTCAGTGTGGAGGGATAGAATTTAAGAAAATAAAGATAGTGCAGAAGGTAGTCTCACCCCTGAGGAGATGCAGCTGTGCTAATCACCAAAGATTAAGGGCAGGCCTGCCCTTAACAGGCCACAGCTGTGTCTAACAAGGATGGGTGCTATAAAAGAGTGGGTTAGCTGGGTGAGGAGAGAGAGTTGGAGTTTGTTGGTGGTGCTGTGAAGAAGAAGGAGTCAGTGCTCTGAGGAACTGCCCATGAGAAACCACCGAGAAGGTGTGGGAGCTTTGCTATAAGATGACAACAACTTAGGATTTGCAATGACAGGTAAAAATTCTTTCTGAGAAATTTTGATTGCTTGTCAAATTGATCTCTCAAAATTACAGATACAGAAATTAGAATGATTTCTACTAGACAAAATAACATCGTGGCTATCAATTTTCGCAGCAGCACAGACAGTTCTCAGGCATACACACTCTTTTCTAGCATATATGAGTGCAGTTTTCTGGTCAGTGACTGGACGAGCTTCAAAGTGGCAAATACTCTGTTTAGTGTCTAAACACACATCCTGGGCATTAATAGTATTGCTTTCACAAAGGAATCCTAGCTGTTCTCTAGTAATGCAGGATTCTAAGTTTACTGTTTGCTACTTTTCATTCATCTTAGTGCAATGATGGGATGTATAACATAAACAGTTGCATTACGTATGGTAAGCACAAAGGCTGTAGCCATATTAGAAGCAGGATCATAGGTGAAATTTTCCATAGTCCACCAGGATTGAAACTTATTTTCAAAATCAATCACATTATCTCAGACAATTTTTCGAATTTCAGTTGGAAAATTACCTTCACTCCTTTCCCGTATGATCAGAGCTGCTGTTGCCTGCATCCATAACTGTGCTTGTATACAACTGAAAACTAAAGACTATTATCTTGAACTGTACCAAGTGCTTCTAATATTAACTTGTGGTCTTGGTCCCCGGCCTTTTGGGGGGGTGATGCATCCAGAATTACATATTTTTATGTGGATTATATTTTGGAAGCTAATCCCCCTTAAAGCATTCAGGGTTCAGTTTAGATATCTTACAGGGTGAAAATTAGTGATGTTGGAGGATGATTAAAACAAATCATTCCATAGGTGGCTGGCTGATGTTTCACTATCTCCAGGCCTTGTTCTTGTGGGAGACTTTAACCTGCTGGATGTCTCCTGTAAGCTCAAGGAGTCAGTCTAGGAGCTTCCTGGAGTGTGTGGAAGAGGACTTTGTCACATAGCTGAAAAAAAATGAGCCTGCAGGGGCAATGCCCCACTATCCCTCTAGATTGTGGTTCACAGACAGAGAAATGTTGGTGGGAGATGTGGTGGTCAGAGGCTGCCTTGGGCACAGTGACCATGAAATTATGGAATTTTCAATAACTAGAGAAGTAAGGGGGGGGGTGTAAACAAAGGCCTCTGGATTTCCAGAGGGTGACTTTGGCCTATTGAGGGCACTGATTAGGAAAGTCCTTTGGGAAGCACTCCTTAAAAGCAAAGGGGCTCAGGAAGCCTGGATGTACTTCAAGAAAGAAATCTTGAAGGTGCAGGGGCAGGTTGCTGAAAGATGAGCTGGCAGGGAAGAAGACCAGCCTGGCTGAGTAGGGAGGTTTTCCAGGAACTCGGGGAAAAAAGAGCCTGTATCACCTTAGGAAAAGGGGCAGGCAACTCAGGAAGTGTTTAAGGATGTCATGCAAAAGAAAATTAGGGAGGTAAAAGGTCATTTAGAACTTAACCTGACCACTTCTGTAAAGGATAGTAAAATGTGTTTTTATAAATGTATTAAAAACAAAAGGAGAGCCAAAGGAAACCTCCATTCTTTACTGGGTCTCAGGAGGGACTATAGTCACCAAAGGTGAGGAAAAGGCTGAGGTACTTAACACCCTCTTTGCCTCAGTCCTCAGCAGTAAGACCTGTTATCCTCAGGACCTCTGGCCTCCTGAGCTGGTGGACAGGGACAGGAAAGGACGCCCTGTAATCCAGGAGGGAGCAGTCAGTGACCTGCTGAGCCACTGAGATGCTGGTGAGTCCATGGGAGCAGATGGGATCCATCCCAGGGTGATGAGGGAGCGGGTGGAAGAACTCTCCAAGCTGCTTCCTGTCATTTGCCATCATTGCTGGCTCACTGGGGAGTCCCAGATGACTGGAGTTGGCCAATGGGACACCCATCCATAAGAAGGGTGCAAGGATGATCCAGGGATTACAGGGCTGTCAGCCCGGCCTTGGTGCCCAGCAAAGCCAGGGAGTAGATCCCCCTGAGTGTGACCACACAGCATGTGCAAGATGACCAAGGGATGAGATCCAGCCAGCACAGGTTCGGGAAAGGCAGGTCCTGCCTGACCAGCCTGATCTCCTTTCATGACCAGGCAACCCACCTGGTGTATGAGGGACAGGCTGTGCGTGGGTTTTCCTGGACTCCAGCAAAGCCTTGGACACCATCTCCCACAGCACCCTCCTGGAAAAGCTGGCAGCCCTCAGCTTGGATGGGAGGGGCCTTTGCTGGGGTAGGATGGCTGGACCCAGAGCAGCTGAGGGAGCTGAGGTTAGCCTGGTTTAGCCTGGAGAAAGCAGGGTGTAGCCAGGTGGGCATCAGCCATCAACTCCCTCTCCCTGGTAAGGAAGAACAGGACAAGAGGACAGAGTCTTAAGCTGAACCAGGGGAGGTTTAAGTTGAATATTAGGAAAAATTGCTTCCTGGAAGTGTTGATTAGATATTGGAATGGAATTCCTGGGGAGGTGGTGGTGTCACCATCCCTGCAGGTGTTTGAAGAAAGACTGGACATGGCACTTGGTGCCATGGTCTAGTGGATATGGTGATGTTGGACTCAATGATCTCAGAAGTCCTGTCCAACCTAACTGATTCTGTGAAGTGCAGTCCTTGGATGTGTAAAATGATAGCACCATGTATGTCTATGGCAATAATGGAACTGAGAAAATATTCAGGCTAGTCCTGAGGTTCACGCACTGGAAAGGGTGTTGGACTGTAAAGAAGTTCTGAAATCAGAAAAAGGCAATTCAGTCCTGACAATTTTTTCTTCTAATGTGAGATTAAAATAATGTCATTTTGGTGTTTAGCCAAGAAAGAGCTCATCGATGTTGGATTGATCAAAGTCTAGGGAAAAGCAAATTGAAAAATCAAACAGGGCTCTTTTCAAGTAGAAAAAATGTCAATATCAGGTAGCTAGAAGTTGATTCCAAACAAATTTGGACTCTAGTTAAGGCACATGTTTTAACACTACTTAGCCAACAGAAAAATCTCACTGATGAAAGTATTAATCATCCTTGAGGATTTAAAATCATTCATTGCACTGTCTAGGACAGCTGAGTTTCTGAATTAAAAAGCCTTATGGCCGCTATTTTGTAGGCTGGAAAATAAGGCTTAGAAGAATTTCTTTATCTCAAAATTCTGTGAATACTTAGAATAGAGAATGTTTCATTCAGTTAAATTCCCTCTTGTATTTAAAGCATTCATAGCTGTCTGAAGAGATAAGCAAGGCCTGCTGTCTTCAGATCAGCATCTGAAATTTCAAGACAGTTCCTTGCATGCTACTGAGCCCTGTCCTTTAATGTATCTTTTTATTATAACACAAAAACGGTGGCTGCACAAGGACATTTTTGCTGGGGACTTAGGTATGGAAATGGTTTCATGAGTCATGCTGAAGCCAGATAAATTTTTCAGCTCTGTATGGTTTTACTTTGATGTTAACTTGTTGACTTTCATGTTTTCCAAATAAATACCTGTGATGTCGAATGAAAAAACATTCTGTATTTTCTGTCATTTTCAAAAAAATGATGCCTTGCCTTGATCTCTCTTAACAGCAACATTTGCTGCTTGAGGAGCTGGAAAATGCTGTCAAGTTCTGTGGTTTGCTAAGGTGCTGCTTTGTTTTCCTCAGAGCCAGTATGTTTTCTGGAATGGCCTGTAGTTACTGCTTATCCTCCAAGTATTAATTGCTCCTTAGTGAAGGAGCAATCTAATCTATCGTGCCCCAGAGTACACAGGAATGACCTTGCAGATTTGCTGAGTTGAAAAATATAAGAAAGTCCTGCTGCCCTGACTGTTTATTCCATTGGCTTTGTTTTTAAATCCTTATTAAATCCAGTTCAGAAGATGAACTGGGTAAACTGTTATGGGTGGCAGCCTCTTTATCACAGTTAAGTGATACTGAGGCAGTGGTGCAATTTTTGTAAAGAGACACACCCTTTTCATGTACTGTTTGCTCATGACTAAAATTTATCTTTAAAACCATTTTCCCCCTCATAATCAAAAAAAACCCCAAAGCAAAAAACTAGTGGAATATTTTTGCTGATACATGGAGTCCCTTGTGGAAAAAGATGGCTATTCCTACTGCCAGACAGTTCTTTTTTCTTTAGCTCTTTCCACATTAGGGCATTTGGGTTGCTTGTTAACAGCAGATCTCAGCCTACTGAGAAGCAGAGGACTGTTGTTAAATGTTTATTATTCACAGATAAAATGAGGTGGTGGGAAATTCGTGGTGGGATAAATAACATTGATGTCACTGCTTTCATTACAAACAGCAGGAGTTAAATCAGATACTTCAGAGGCACCAGAGTTAAGCCCATGTACTAAGTGATTTTGAAAAATCCCACTCTGCAGAGCTCACTTTGAAGATGGAGAAAGCCAGTGGCACATCAGTAGAAGACATCAGGATTTTATTTTCCTGTGTGTCCTACCTGTATACAGACTACATCATGTGTCTGCTACCACCAAAGCTGCTTTACCTGAAACAGGTTTTGGGATGTTACCTCACCAGGAGCCAGTCTGGGTTCTTGTAAAGGTAAAGCTGGGTGATGTGAGTAGATGGGTTGCCAGGGGAAAGAGCCCTTTAGGTGTAACCAGAAGAGCCAGTGCCTCAGATGGGGTCCAAAGGAAAGGAAATCCTGGAGGGGTGAGGCTGCCTGGGGCAGGGGGGGGTCATGTGGCTGCCTCCTGGGTACCTGTTTCCCAGTGGCATTCTGCTCTTGGAAGCAGGAGCAACCTACAGGAAGTGGGCACCCCCATCCTGGATCTGGTCTGAAGCTGTCTTTTGACTCGGAGGACATCCTTGTAACTTCTGAGGGATTGTTTAAAAGTTCACACCAGTTGTAAACTATTGAATCTTCTTGTTGCCCACTGCAGATTGGGTTTATAGCTGCCTTTCCCTGCTGAGGATTTACAGCTGCCTTTTCCCCAGTGAAAGGCTAAAAAGCAATCATGGCTCTGCTGATGTCTCTGGCAGTGTTGCTGCAGCAAGGGTTTCCTCAGGCTCTGTCACAGCTCAAGTCTTGAACTCTCATTCTGACCACTTAGAGTGTTAATTATCTTTTGGGTTTCCTTCCTCTTTTTCTCTCCAGGCAACCCATTTCTTTTCTGTGCCAACTAGTATAAAATATAGACAAGCAAGGGAAGATGTTATTTGAGTGTCGCTCTACATCCACTCAGAGACACAAAGTGGGGGAAAGGGAATTGGGATTTGTATGCCCAATGTCACAGTTGTATGATGAACTACTGAGCTCATTTTAATCCTTGAGGAAACTGAAGTTTGTGGGATTACTGTTTTTATTATTGTGTTCCCCAAAAGCTTTTTTTAGATGAATCTTGGCAGAGCTAAGCAGTTCAGAAGCAGATACACACCTGAGCTCTCCCAAACCTGAAACAAGGTGTGGTTCCTCTGCTTCTGGCAGCTGCACATACTCTCAGGTGACTTATTTTGCATGCTTGAATTTGGGCTCCTGGCACAACAGAGAAGTGACTGATGCTGTCTTGTAAAGCAGGGCCAACATAAGCCTTATATATGGGATTTTTTAAATTAGCTTGGTGGTTTAACCACTAATTGGGGATGCAAGATCAGTTTACTCTCCTTCCTGAAAGCAGCCTTTGTGGAATGGGATGCTAATTCCTTGCTGCTGCTACAGTAACAACTTCATGGGAAGTAGACGAATTTATTTTTATATGTAGAGGCTAGAGGCTGCTGCTCACTCCATCTTAATAGGTTTTTAAATATTCAATGGGCAACAGAACAGCTTTAACTGAGCAAAGAAACCACATTCCCAGCTCTAGATGGGGAAAGCAGTTAGGAGGGAAGAGTCGTGTCTTGGTGTTTTAGGCAGCAAAGAGTATTGAACTCTCTCAGGCAGGTCTTTAAACACACGGCAGTTGGGTAAAAAACAGGCTGGGTGCAATCCCCTTTGGTTTTGATGATTGTTAAGGAAAGAATTAAGCCCTGCTCTTGTCCACCAGAAACATGCTTGTAGGAGGAGGTTCCAAGCTTTTAGTCCCAAGCCCAAAAGTGTTGCCCCAGCTGTGCCAACTCAGAGGCACCAGTGAAGATGATTGTGAAGCATCTTTGCCTCAATGTCCAGTAAGCAGAGCTCAGAGCATGGCTGTCTGTGTTACAGGAGAAGGGAAGGAAAAAACCCAAGGGTGTGATTCTGAATTCTGTAGGACTTGTCCATTCAACTTGCCTTTTCCAGAATATCTGCTTAGTAGGTTCCTGATTGGGTTAGAACTCCATGAAATGCAGACACTGCTCTTCAGAGGAAAAGCATTTTGTCAAAAAGTGAAGACATTGTGGCTGTGTACTGTATCCCATTTTCATGGAGGAGTAAATTCTCCTGGATTGGGGTGAGACTGCACAGTTGAAAATGAGGAACTACTTGGCAGCCTACATTATAGAAACTTTTCAAGATCTTTATGTTTAGCAGGTTTTGATATTGCTTTTTGCAGCTGTGCTGATGACCATGCTCTTTCTAGGAGCTGCAGTCTTCAGAGCAATTATTACCTTGCAAAGAATTTTGATGTTTCAGAATGAAATTGTGATTAAAACAAGAAGTGAAACCATAGGAAAATAGCACAAAATGCATGCATTCTCCACCTGAAATGGAAAATTTAAAATGTAGTTTTCCTCAAAACTGAATTTAGAGTTTCAAATTCTTTTCTCAAGGTGAATGCAGGCCAATATTTGAATTGAATCCATGAATTTCACTGGAATATTCCTCACCAATTATCTGAAATATTTGCTAAGAATTGTCATATCCCTGTAAGGGAGAAAAAGAATCCAGTAAGAAACTTCTAAGAGGCAAATTACTTATGGAAAATTTTCGATTGTCCCAGGTTCAGAGGATATGGGAGAACAGCCAAAGAAGTCCAGCGGAGAAAAATTTACTGCTGGCATGTTGTGGTGCACACCAGATTAAAAATACAAATTTCATCTTATCTTCAACAGCCAAAAGATGAGGAAGAATGCTTCTCAGTATGCTTCTTGTTTCACATTTCATGAAGCAACAAGTCAAAACTCTCATTGATTCTGCTCTGAAAAGTCTTTTCTGGTAAGGAGCACTCTAGGGATTGTGCTGGGTCTGTTGACCTTCAGGTACTTTGTGTGTTCTTACAGTGACTCCATTGTGGAATGCCCCTGCAAGCCTAATGCCAGCCCAGGGCTCTACTGCACCTCGCTGCAGTGGCTGGGGGCCATGGGAGAGACAGATGCTCTGCAGGCAGCTTCATGCTTAATGGCAGTCTAAAGCAGAGTCTGGAGAAAGAAGGAAGTTTCAAATCTCTATGCTTCCTTTACTCCACCTTGATATATTTGATTTGGACTGTATGGCAAATTTAAGACAGAGTTAAAATATGCTGGTCTGGAACATGGTGAGCAGTAGGATGCAACACCTACCTGTTGGGAATCCACAAATTCATTCATGGATGCCTTCCTTTACAGAGAAGCCTGGAACAGTAGTTTAAATAGACATTTAGGCAAACAGTTAAAACCAATAGTTAGAAGTTAGATATGAATAGTTACATGTGTTACTTTTAAATAAATTTGTAGGCACAGCAGGTGATGAGTGCAATGGTTGATAGGAAAGAGTGTAATATTTGGTTATAGAAATGTGTATTTGAGAAATAGACATGGACTTCAGTAAATAAAACCAGATACAAGTGATGTCATAAGAATTCTCTTAAGTCTTGTGTTTAACATGCACAGTCATTACTGCCATTCAATATTATCACTTACTTGGTAAATCATTCCTGAGTTTACAGCTGTGGTATATTTTTCTTCTTAAAAGAATGATGCTGCTGGGGAGACCAGCATTCTTGGAAGGAAAAAGATACTAGGTCAGCAAAGCAACAAATAGGCTTTAAACTTTGTAAATAGGAGTGTTTTTTGCATAAAGACATTGCCACTGGTCCTATCCTTAGCTTATAAATAGATTTTTTGGAAGATAAAATGGATTAAAATGTAGTAGTAGTTTACCAAGCTAGAGATTTCCAAGTCTACTATATACTCAATATACTTCTATCATCCAAATTCTTTAGTAAAACAGGAACTCAGCAGTGACCTTAGAAAATGAAGGTAGTTCCTTTGGTTCAGGAGAAGTGTGGTTTGGAAACCTGGGCTAACTACATTGTTAAAACAGTGACTCCCAGGGGACAGATCCTGATTTGCAGGGAACTTATCTAATTACTTGCTGTGGTGTGATAAACTGCATTATCTTTCTAATATGTACTGCAAATACCTTGGGAGAGATGTGTGGTATTTGCATATATTACAGTTTTATCTCATTGACACTTGATAAATAATAATAATCCCGTGATCATCAGAGTCAGCAAATAGTAAGCTGTTCCTAGGATGAAACTATCAGGTGCAATTACTGGCTAACTCTTAAGCCAACAGTTCTGGAGAAATTGCTACTTCCAGTGGATTATTTCAGAATTTTGTATGCAGTGTTGTCAAGAGACTTATAGTGTTGTACAGTAAGGCTGTTTTATCTTGGGGAAAGTATTTGTTGATTGGCTTTATCTTAGTGGGAACTTGGAAGGCTGTGTTGTCTGATGCATAATTAACACCTGAAAGCAAAGGTCACTGGAAAGCTTTAGCATTTAACAGATAATGCTGGCATGCATTTGAATAATTTTTTATTTCTTGGTCTTGAAATATTTTTAAAATCTCAACTATGGCTTTTACGTACATAATAGAGCTGGCAGCTATTTAGGCAACTCTTATACAACTTTTCATAAATATCCCTTGACAGCTGAAGATTTCTACCTCAAGTATACATTTTTCATAGAAAATGACACTGCTGCCAGTTGCATTCTGAAGTCTGGCAAGGAAAGTACTTTTGCTGTTGACTTTCTCATTGGATTTTCAGGTGTTGCTGTAACATTTTTCTCCTTTGTTGTATACCATCTCTCTTGTCTTTGGCCAAAGGAAAGGAGATCAGCCACACACAGCTTGTGGATGTTTTTGAAATGGTACAGGAAAGTCTCATTTTCAGTACCTGGTTATCTTTGGAGAGGTTAGCTGCATCCTGAGCAAGACTAGTGAGGAATCCAGAGACTGCAAATAAGTCAGAGCATGATTGTACACGCCTAAATGTGATTCAGTTGGATTTATGAAAGGGAAATATAAAAGACAGCACTGACTGCGTGTTTATAGGTATCCTTGAGACAACAGTGCTCTTCAGCCAGTGCTTTTCCCAACCCTGAGCAGAGCCCTGGCCTGGGCTTCAGCTTTGCAGTAGGGGGGAAGTTCTGCAGGTGGGCAGTGAGGCTCTTTGCTGCAGACACAGGCTACAGATTTCTGCTTTTGTCTCTAACAATTGTTTTAAGCTGCAGAGAAATGCTCTAGCTGCAGTTGATGATGGGGTTTTAGGTGGAGGGTGCAGGGACGGAGATATTTGCCATTTTCCTTGGTCTCTGACTCCAGTTAATGAGGAGCCCTCTTATAGTTGTACTGTCAAGGCCAAAATTCAGGCTCAGAACTGAGTTGCAACAGCTCTGCCTGTCTCTGTTTGTGCTCTTAGCCCAGGGAAAATGCAAGGCAAGTTGATTTAATAAAATGTTCAGCAGAGTTGCTTTACCTTTCCCTTTCCCTGGTATTGGAGCATGCCCATCAGCTATTTTACTGCTCATGGGACCCTGGTTACATGTTCAAACCCTAAGGTGTCACCTCTAGAAAAGATAGGGGGAAAAAATATTTTTTTCATGCATAGTAAAGCATGGAAATGTAAATGTTTTATGCTAAAAACTTGACATTTTAATTTCTGTTTTAACAGGAAAAGTTAAGAAACCACTGGATTTACTTTGTAATGGTTATATTTTAAAAGTGTAAAAGTTTCAAAAGTCTGACTTCTTTAAATGCTGTTCTCAGTGTAGCCCATGAGGGATAGATGCTGTTATCTAGAAACTGTGTGCTACACCCCGTGAGATCTGCCTTGGAGCTGATAACATTTTTCCTTTGTGTATGATAATCTTGAGGCCTCAGCAGTGCTTCAGAAAAGATGGAATTCAGCCTGTCCTTCTGCAAGGGGGCGTTCTGAGGTGCAAGAGAAAGGGGGTGCAATTGAATTACATGTTAATTTGTCTTGGCTTCCTCTTGCCTTTCCTACTGCAAAAACTCTAAGTACACCAGTTATCAGATTATTGTTTTTACATTCTTTGCAGTGGAATAAATGCAAAAACATTTTATAAATATGAATGATGTTTATCCAAAATAACGATGAAAGTAATTTTTTTGTATTGTGTGAGCAAGCAGCTGGAGGGGTGTGCCCAAAAAAATATCATAGCTGTTGTGTGCTTGTGCCTGCGTTGCAGAGACAGCAAAGAATTTATTTAGCTTTAGCTGAAAAATCTGAAGTGATAATTACATCTGTGTGTTTATCAAACATCTGCAAATTTTTCCATTTCAGTGAACACAGCTAGTGCCTCCCACTGGTTATTTGTAACCATCCCTCTGAATCAGTGTCATGAGAGCTGAGATTTTTAGAGCATAAGAATGCAGTTTGCTATTGTGGAAATAACAGAGTCACATGCTGCCTGATGAAATGTCGACCATAAGGCTTGTCAGTCTGAAAAATTGTGCAAAATCAGTACTATAGTAAAAAACAAAACCAAACCAAGCAAAAAACAAAAAAAAAAATATCTAAAAACATTCCATGTCACACTTTTGTGAATAGATTGAAAATATATTTTACAAGTTGGTGTGGAAGAAAAGTTACTGTTAAATATGACCTTCATGAAGATTTAAATTTTCTTCGGAGATTGTTTTTTATGCAGGTGCAAAGTATAGTTAAGGCTATGTAAATACACTGGATTTTCTTTTTTAAAGATTTTTTTTCTTAATGTAAAAAGTTGGTGCATTTTCCCTAATTAGATACAGTGCAATTACTATTTCATATTTGATTTTAAAACTTTCAGTAAAATTTAAATAAGGAAACACTAAATTCAATTTTGAGAGATTAAGATAATGTAAGTAATGATGTAAAAAATATTTAAACCTCTCTCCCCCCCACAAAAAAAGCCATCAACCACCCTCTTATAAAACATATGAATGTTAAATTCTGAAACTCTTAATCAAGTCAGAGACTGTTGCATCAGTACCTGTGACACAGTGACCACATTCCACTTCTGGAATGTTTCATGTAGGATGGCTTATCAGATTCTTTAATTTTGAAACTTCCATTTCTTCTATACATGTACTTTTCAGACAGGAAATTGTATAAATATTGGAGTAAATAATTAATCTACAGTTTAAGAACAACTTGGCAAGTTTTAAAAGATTAAAACCAGATAGAGGGTCCATCAATTTAAATGCGCTCAGCTTGGCAGACCACTTAGTTTTTCAGAATAAATAGGTGAAGTGAGGTTAATGACTGTCTTCCAGCCTTGGTTTCCTATACATTGTGAAGGAGGAGGTATATATGGAGGTAGGAATAAGATTTGATTTTGATAATATTTTCCTTGGAATCAATTCAAGCTGACAGCTTTAAGATCTCAGTTCTGGGAAATGCTGAGCACCTGCAACTGTGAGCAATCAGTAGCAGCCAGGAGTGTTTTCCTTTCAGGAGGTCAAGCCCTCTGTGAGGAGCACTTCTCAGCAGTGAAGAAAGATGAATGAATGGTTTGAAGGAGTATACACGTGAGACAAAACCATTTAGGAGGGAGGTATGAGTCATGTTGGGTATTATTACGTAAGTATGCATAGTTGATTACTTTTTTAAAAAATGCAGGCACAAATACAGTTTGTGAGGTGAACAGGAGCTTCCCAAGAAAATAACTGTACATTTTCATAAAACTACAATGTGTTTCTTCATTTAAAATGTGAAGAAATGTGATATTTACCTTATGTAAAGCATTTGTGACTTTCTTTTCTATTCTGAATGCTTCATGATCATTCAATGGGTAGTGGGCATGATTTACTCATGGCAACATCTCACAAGTAGATAGAAGTCACAGGGTGATAATATAGGATAGGAGGAAGAAACCTAGTGTTTTCAGAAAAATTTTATTTTCTAATAAAACAATCACTGCCACATGCAGTGACAATCCAGTGATGCCTTCTAGAAGCTGGTGCAGAGTATTTTGTGAAAAAACAATTCACTGCCTGTGGCACATAGACTCTAGCAAATGAATCACCACTGAAAGCCTGTGTTTAACAGAGTAGCTATCTAAGTTGATGTTAATAGCAGGCATCCAGGCCTTAAAGGCTCTTAAATCCACTTCAGTGGATATTGATTTGGATAATAAGAAATATTTCCTTAGGGAAACACTTGATAAAAGAGCTTAAAGCAAGGGGAAGTGATTTTGCATGGCAGTGAATGTGAGGAAAGAGAATATTTAGCCAAACAGCAATCTCTGTGATCAGCTGTGGTTCTGACTTTGTGTGCTGACACATCTGAAGAGTTTGGGTACGTCCCCTGGAGCCTGGAAGCCCTGCTGCTCTCAGGGTGGTTCTGCCCCTGGCAGGAGAAAGGCGGCTGCTGCTCCTGTGTGAGCTCACCTGGGAGGGCAAGCAGGGGGTGTTAACCCTTGAATAACCACAGGGCTGCAAAGGCTGCTCTCCCAAAGGGCTCTGCCTCTGTGATGGGGCTGTGAGGGTGCTGCTGTGCAGGGCAGTAACGTGCCCAGAGGCAGCAGCTCTGTGCCAGCTTCTTCCAGCACCCCTGGAGCTTCAAGCCTGAAGGTCCACTCTGCCACTGCTCTGATGTGGGCAAAAATTAGGAATCATTATGGACAGACCTGGCCTCAAGCTTAGACTTGCTCAGCAGCCCAGATTCTGGCACACCAAGGATCAGGTTCATTGCATTCTGCATTTATGCCAGGATTCTAGGATAGCAAGCATGTTCGAAATGTGTGCTGAGAAGTACCAGCAAAGGGAGAGGAAGACAAGTGATTGGTGACAGACTTTTCTTATGAAAAAGAGTGACTTCTCAAGTGATCAAGAGCTTAGTTTGATCTTATGATACTTCAATTAGAGCTAAATAAAAATAAATCTTTTTTTCTGTCCCCTCTCACCTCCTACTGCAGTCCAGACCTGCCTGACATTTTCAGATGCAAGATGAGTGCTGCCCCTGAGGCCTGTGCAGTCTTCCCTGTGCTGCTGGAGCAAGGTGATGATCCATTTGGGGGGAGGGTGAGGACAGTGTCACAGAAAGCAGAGATGGAGCTGCATTGGAAGCATTCTTTAGTTCACCTCCTTTCAGCACTCAGTTCCCTGAACATGGGCTCTTTTGTTTGATTCCACCTCCTTCCCCTTTGCTTTGCATTCCAAACCTGTGGAAAACCTGATCAACCAGGTGTAGGAGACCCTATTCAGATCAAGATGACTTAAAAGAGCCTGAGTGAGTAGGATCTGAGGGAACTGGAACTTGGTGGCAGCATTGCCCAGCAGCGCAGCTGGGAAGACCCCAGGGAACTGTGACTGAAAGGGGTAAGTAAAATGTGGATGCAGTGGAGTGTAAAAAGATTTCTGAAAGATGGGTTTTGGTTCACTGCTGGCGTAACTGGAGAGCTTTGAATGACTAACTGAGGCCCATCATATTGTAAAGGCACTCTGATAATGGAGTTAAGGGATTAAGCAATATGGCAGCAGTGGCAGGGGACACTTTGTGATTATTTTCAGCATGTCGGCCAGATGAGAAGAAATGGAACAGGTGCTGAGACCGAATAGGAAGAAACAGATACAGAGCAAGACACAAATGAAGAATTTAGAGGTGGAAAAATGAAAAAGAGATGGGTTTTGTAATTCCAGACATATTTTGAGTTATCTTTAGAATTTAAAAACAGAGGCAAAGTTTGTGGGGTAGTTTATATCCTTTAGAATAGAATGTATAATTTTTTTAAAATACATAAGTGACATGCAGATATTTTTTGAGTAAAGTGAAAACCAGATTTTGTATACAGCAAGTTTCAGTATGGTGAATCTCTCAGCTTGCAGGTTCCTGAATATTTCAGGAGGAAGGTAGAGAAAAGTGGAAGACTGATCATGTGTTTCAAATCAGTTACCTTTGATATGCCTTGAAGAAGGAGGGAAAGAATAAATGTCAACCTTCAAACAGGAGTTAAGCATGAATAGTCTGGGTAGAGGTATATGACAATCTTATTAGGGAGGCAGCTGCCTCATATCTTTGCCAACAACATTACTGACCATTACTAGCAAGTATCTTGATAAAAAGAACTCACCTTTTGCAATTCTTCTATTTAAGTGCATTTCTGGAGTCACAGAAGACTGGATGCAGCTATGTTGATGCTAGGAAGAAGAGGGGCAAGAAGGAATTGTGAATTCATTAGCAAGCACTCAATCCAGCTTGGAATATACAAATATGCTGACAGGAGAGGGAGAAGAAAAGGTCGTGTGAGTTTGGGTTAGTCCTGGCCTGTGGGATTGCATCCACAATCGCGAATGGTCAGTGCCTCAATTTTTCATTTTTACAGAGGACTTGGATGCCTTGAGGAGTGCTTTGAGATGACATTTCATACTCCTTTTCAAAGGCAGCAGTCGGCTGGGAAGAGTGAAACCTTTGAGGGTTTGTGAATCTGTTCTTTGAGGTCACACAAGCAGATTGATTTTGTGACCTTATAATAAAAAATATCTGGTATGTACAAAAGCCCTGTAATAGAGTTGACAGAAATAGAGATAGTCATGGAAGTAGAATGTAACACATAGAAGGTAAAAGTAAAAAGTCAATAAGGGAAAATACAGCTCAAGCAATTACACTTCTTCCATTCCTATGGCAGGCATTGTTACCCATTCTTGTGAATGCTATGTCACAGTGGTTGTTTTTCTTTTTTAACATCAACTGAAAACAAAAGAAACCAAAGTATTGAAAGTATGATTAGAAGTTATAAAAATACTAATTTCAATGTTCATAAATTCTCAAAGTCAGGTATTATAGGGAGCAGTTCTTAAATTAACTGTCATATTACAGCCAGTCTTACGTGGCTTGTATGCCTTTTCATTAAACATTTAGACTTTCCTTTATTCTCTTTGATAACAAAGTCAAAAGATCAATCTACTGCTGGGTTTTTTGGGACCTATTAGAGTCTTAGAGTGGTCTATTTTCCATCTTGGGTTATCACCTGATTCTCTAGACATGCCATTTTTGATGGCAACTCTAGAGGGTACTCTAGTTGTCTGGGTGTTTTTTGTTTTTTGGGGTTTTTTTAATAACTGCCGTTTTCTCTACAAGTTGTGCATAGTGTAATTTATAATTTACCTAAATTTATGGCAGCTCTTGGGACTCCAGATTATAGTGAGTGACTAACTTTTCTCTTGCTTGTTTGTTTTGTCTTGAATGTTTGTAGAACTCTAATGTGTTTCTCACATTCTTATTTCCTGTTGAGCACAACACCAGCAGCTCCCAGTGCAAGCATCGTTCCTGAAGCTCAGACCTTACAGTGCTCAGTCAGAGGCTTCATCTTCCCCGGCGTACTTGCTCAGACTGTTCACTGCCCCTGCCCTGTGTGTACCATGTAGCTGTGGACCTGTTCTAATTCAGTGAGCCCAGAAATGTTGGAAACAGCACTTGTTCACCTTTGCCATTTACCCCCATGCTTTACCTCATTCTCCCAGTGAGGGTTAGCTCTCTATGACAAACCCTCCAAGCACGTTTTGTGACAACCCTTTCCTTGCTCACATCACTGTTTCTGGTACTGCATTTATCCAACCCAAGCATCCCAGTAGCTTTCAGGCTGAGCTTGTGCTCAACTGCTGCAAATTTTTCCACGGTTCTTACTGAAATGTCCTCCTTGACCTACCACTGCTATCTCAGTCAGCTCCTGAACATTGCCATATATTCCAACTGTATGTACTAACATGTGTGGGAAGAAGGGATGTTCTTTGTTAGTGCTCTATTTACTATAAATGTATAAAAAGCAACTTTTTCTGCCATTTTGGGGCTCAGTTCTTTAATTTAACATGGAGTATTTTTTTCCCAAAACTTCTTACAGCATTTAGCAGCTAGAAAACATTAATGTCAACCAAAAAAATGTATTTTGGTTTTTTTGTGAATCACTAATAAGTAGATTAACTACTTGTGCCTGAAACCACCCTGTTGTGCTTCACTATGACTTGGCTCAAGTTCAGTTTTGTTTGGTTTCTGTTAGTCTTGTGCTTTTTTGGTGTGCTGTGAGCTAATGAGAGGAGGTTTGATGGACTGAGTTTTCCAAATAAAGCTTCTGTGAGACCATTATCAAAAGGTTTCAAGAACTAAATAAATTTGTCTCAATTTCATCTTCACAAACGTCACTCTTGTATATCTTCTTACATGGTGGATAACTTAAAAGCTGTTTACTTATGTCTTCACACTTGATTTAGATTAGGGTACGATTTTATTTAGACAAGAAATTTGACATGATCAGAGAAGGCTTTGTTACAACTTTCTCTGAGAAGTTTGGCTTAAATTTTCTGGGGTTTTTTCCTTAGAAAAAAGGAAAAGACAAAAATACTTGCTCCACAAGAAAGTTGCTTACACACATTTATTTAAGGCTTAATTGCGCTAAAAATAATGCTTTGTGACACTACTGGGCTCTTGCCAAGGTCAGAATGAGGGACACAGATAACTGACTTATTATGCATATTTTAAGGTGTGTGAAAGAGTAAATATTTGTGAGGCTTGGCAAATTTGACAGGTGAGGCATCAATTTTTGTGAATGCTCTCTGCTGATATTTTTCTACTGTTTCTAAAATTATTAGTGACACTTCTGGGGTGGATTGGGGGGTTGATGAGATAATGTGGCTGTTAAAAATTGCATGCATGAGTGCTGTAACTAGAGGTGATGGAAATATCTATATTGCAAGACTACTTTTTTCTATCATATGCCTTGGGTTGACAGTCTTATTTTCCCACTATCATGACAGAATCATGATGGTAAAGTCACGTTTCAAGGGTAATTACATGAAATTGATTTGGTTAGAACGTTGCAAGTCTCGCTTCTCTCTGGCCTTCGATGGCAAGAAGATACTGAGCTGCAATCAATATTGTTTACTTCCTCAATTATCATGTGTAAATTCAAGTCCAAGCTTTTGCAATTCAACTGAAACAACCCTTAGATAACCACTCACCAATCACCCATCAAGACACACTACTTTTCCCCACATTCTTGCTTTTGGTTGAAGGGAATTTAGAGAATAACTTCATCTCTAAATGATGCCTACCTGAGAGCACTTATGAATGTACTGAATGTACTGGAAGTGTTGTGACACGTTTAAGCAATTTGTAGCTGTAAGTTGAAATGTAACTTAGTGTGGGGGCATAGAATGTAAGAAAATAGTGCAGAAGGTAACCTCACCCCTGAGGAGTTTCAGGTGTACTAATTACTAACGATTAGGAACAGACCTGCCCCTAACAGGCCACAGCTGTGTCCAGTAATGATGAGTGCTATAAAAGAGTGGGTTAGGTGGGTGAGGAGAGAGCTGGAGTTTGTTGGCTGTGCTGTGAAGGAGGAGTCAGTGCTGTGAGGAGATACCCATGAGAAATCACCAAGAAGGTATGGGAGCTTTGCAATCAGCTGACAACAACTGAGGTTGTCAGCCACCTTGCAGCTTAATTGATAGATTAAAAACTAAAAGCAAAGCCACCCCCATATGTTCCAGTCTTCCAGGAATATTTCAGGCTAAATAAAGATCAGTGCCAGGATGGGCGATAGTCTAACTTATGGTTAAGGACCATAGAAATAAATTCAGTTAAAATGGGGCAGGTCTTAGAAATTTTCATTGCAATCTACGTTTTGGGGTTGTTTTTTTTTTTCCTGTTAAATCTGACATTCTGGAAAGAGAGGTGAATGTATGTGCAATGCTGTGACCTATCTTTTATTGATCTTATGGAAGAAACAGCACTTGACATGGGTTGGGTGGCTCTATGGTTTTTTAAAAATTGCCTGCAGTGATTTTGAAGGTGAGGTGAACCTGCAGCACCAGTGTATTTTTTTACTAGGTGATGTGTTTTCTTACTGTTGTATGCTCTTATGGCCTTTCTTTTTTGGTTCTGGCTGCTCAGATCTCATTTGTACTTCTCTGACACTTCTGGGGGAGAGCTTCAAAACTCTTGAGGACCTTTTTATTTAAGTGAAAGCCCTCAAGTAGCACTCCCTGACTGGACTGATTTGGCGGGCAGCTATTATACAGCTCAGTGTGAGAAATGGTCTAAAAATCTAGAAGATGCTACCCTTCTTGCACTAATGATAATTCTCTCGCACACCACTTGTCCCTTTTTATTTAACACTGTGGATGTAGTGCTGGTGAGAGATGTCCTTTTGATAGTGCTGTTGGAGAATATTAACTAGAAAAAGTGACTGTCATACATAAATATGCAAGAATGCCTAAACATGTGACAGGTGGAATTTTAAGGAATTTTCTTAGAAACAGAAATGAGTTTAATCTCTGTGGTCCATGTATGTCTGCTCACCACCCGATGTGCTAACTACTGCAAAGTGCAATGATGAGTTAGTTTTGAGACAGAGAAACATATTGCATCCCCATGCCACCACTTGGCCTAAATGGAAATAGAATTAAACCCTCACTGGCAGGTAAAACACACACTGTTGGCTCTGAGGTGATTAGCTGTGCTCTTGGGACAACACCAGTAACTTTTCAAAAAATGTTCAAGTTGTATAGTTGAACATGGAATGCAAGAGGAAAGATTACTTCTCAGTCCTTATTCAATCATGGATCAACTTTCATAGTCACAGGCTGCAATTTTAGGAGAAAGCAGGATGTGTTTCCAGTCTACCTGTCCCAGGCTGTAGCATTCACATTCTCTGAAAAAATCCCTTCACCCAGGATTTTTCTTCTGGGAAGCTGAGAAGCCTCAGAGAAAAAGAAAATTCTTATCTCATTTGCTTCTCCTCTGTTTTGCTCATGTGGAATGTATTTGGAGATTGTTTACCCACAGGTGATTGCCTGATTGGATTCTGGTGTGAGTTGTTTTCACTCATTGGCCAATCAGTGCCAAGCTGTGTTGAGATTATGGAAAGAGTCGCGAGCTTTCATTATTAGCTTTTTAGCATTGAGTATCTTTTCTGTATTCTTTAGTATAGTATATCATTCTTCAATATAATGTAGTATCATAAGGTAATAAATTAGCCTTCTGAGAACATGGAGTCAGATTCATCATTCCTCCCTGCCATGAGGGTCCCTGCAAATACATTACCAGGATTCCATCACTCAAGCTGGTATAACTATGGTAACAGGTCAGGGTTTCACACTCCCATGTGTGAGCTGCCTGTAAAGGATGTATCATTAAACTTTGTTTCCAAGGTTAGGGTTTCTGGTAGCCAGCAGGTTTTCCAACACTGTGCCTTGAACAGTAGCTTCACTTTCTGGCAAGGTGTAGAGTGGTGGCTGGAGCAGTGCTTACACACAGACTTGCAGCATGTACAGGTCTGTAGGTGTGGCTTGTTTGTTCTGAAAGTAATGCGACAAAAGTCTTTAGATTGGAGTCTCATTTCAGTCTCCAGCATGCCTGAAGTGTCTTTGGGCAACATGTCATCTCTCAGAGTGGGAAAATGTGAGACACCATTGCAGAGGGAGATGCAAGCTCCACTACCCCATTTGTGGAGGTGCCAGAGGCCTTTATAGAGGTCTGTAGGGGACACTGGGCAGCAATACTTGGCATCCTCCCCAGACTAGAGGCAGTTATTTGGGGAAATAATTTCAAACATTTCTGAAAAATGTTGGTTTTGTCCATTGAGCATTATTACTGAACCCTGTGAACAAGTATTGATGAGGGCACAACACCCAGGGTGACCTCCGAAATGGGTATTCTTTCAAATGAAAGTAAGGCTCTCCAGCACATCATTATTGTAGAGACATTATCTTTTTAACTGGTTGCCTTTTACTTCCAAAAGCTGAACAGCCTGTTGCATTGACACTTTCTTTGTGCTTTACTTCCTTCTCTGAAATCCTGTAAAAATATATTTATTACATATCCTTTGGCAGGAGGTTGATTTCCTAGGGCTTGTCCTGCCTTACAAAGATGTGTATCATTGTCCTGGAGCACTGGTCCTGTCATTGGGTTTTAAGTAGTGAGGTCTCAGGATTATTTGTTATGGCCCTGTGACTTCTAAAAGGAAGTGGAAGCTAAGGATTTTCTAAATGTCTTTTACTCCACCCTTTAGATCCACTTCCACAAAACAAACCCTGGAGCCCATGTCATAAAATGTTTTGAATTGCAGAGTTCAACCAGGTTGTCTGTGTGCCAGCAAGATGTGGGGACTGGGGAGAAAAAGGTAGAGTAGATATCTTGGGAAGATAAAGTTCATTCTCAATTTGGAACAGCAATTACTCTAGCTATGAGTACAGAAGCTGACAGGGTGAGCTAAAACAAAATTGAATATTAGTTCTCCATGGACCTGGATGGTTGTTAAACCATGGGAGCAATTTCTAGACTACAACCACGGCTATCAATGCAGGCTGTGAGTGCCTGTAATAGAAAGGTAGTGAGAATGTTACACATATTCTTGTTTTCTTTTTTATGGGATGAAAACTTGGCCAAGTCTTGGTTTTCTTTTGAAAACTAACCAAACACTGAACAAACCCTCAGTATTAGGACTGTTCATCTTGAGGAATTAATAGATTATAACAGGCACACACATACATAGCTGCCAACTAATTTCTGTTCAGTGTGAGCATTTCTCTTTGACACCTGGAGAGAGGCAGTGCTGTGGGTGGATACTGGCTATTCCTGCACCAGGGTGCTCCTGCCATTCTCTATAACTCTGTGCAGCTGCTGGATGCTGTCCCTCAGCCATGGGAGAGCTTTCTCTAGAAGCTCTTCAGTCTCCTGTGGAATCTATCTGGTCTGAATAGAAAAAGAATGTGCATGTCCCCAGGCCTTGGATGGTCACATGCAGGCAGTAAACAGGGTTACAAGGAGTTGTCTATATGTGTGCGGGTTTCTTGAAACCTTAGCCTTAATTAGACACAGCCAAGTTGAATCTGATGACAGTCTGTGAGGTGTTTTGTGACTCCTTCACTTTTATCTACAATGGATAATTAGTTAGCCTGGAGTTTTCCCATTCACAATTTATTCCTTCTAATTGGTGTTTTTCTGAGCTGATATTTGAATTTTTCTGGGGTGTTGTTGTTGTTTTTTTTTTTGGGGTTTTTTTAGCTTTTTTTTTTTTTTGTTGTTTTTTGTTGTTGGTTTTTTTAATTAGGGAAACTTCCTCTGTAGTCTGTGCTCTGTGTAAGTCTAGACAAGGGTGAAATTTCAATAACTGCCATTTAAATCTCCTTGAAAGTGACCTGTTCTTATTGTATTTTGAGGCTGTATCTTGATGAGATAAAGATAACTAAAACTGGTGGGGTCTAGGCATGAAGATGAATGGGACAGGTTGGTGTGTCTTGGGCTGCTTTGGGGAGCATGAAGGTGGAGGTGCTGAGGATCTCAGCAGTGCACGCAAAGCAGAAGGCTAGGGGGTGGCACTTGCTGGAGGCTGGAATGAGATCCTGTTATTAACCACCTGGCTTAACTCTTCCTGATCTTCAGCCCATTGTACCTAGTCTCTCACTTTTCTGTTGGGCACCTTAGCAAGGAGGAGAGAAAGTAACTCACTTTCCAGTTTTGTGATTCCTCTAACAATTTCTATAATGCAGACCATGAAATTATAGAATAACCTGAGTTGGAACGACCCACAAAGATTAAGTGCAACTCTTAGACCTGCATGTGGCCATCCCCCAGGAATCACCTTCTGGGTGAAAAACCTTCTTCTGATACCCTACCCAAACCTCCTTTGCCTCAGCTTCATGCCATTTCCTGGAGTCCTGTCCCTGGTCACAAGAGTGAAGAGACTGGTTCCTGCCCCTCCACTCCCCCTCGTGAGGATGCTGAAGACCACAATGAGGTCTCCCCTCAATCTCCTTTTCTCCAGGCTAAACAGGCCAAATTACCTCAGTCACTCCTCATAAGTCTTCCCATCCAAACCCTTCATCATCCTTGTGGCACTCCTTTGGATGCTCTGTAACCATTTATTATCTTTTTTTATATTTTGGCACCCAAAAACACCCCCAGCACTGGAGGTGAGACTGCCCCAGAGCAGAACAGGACAATACCCCCCATCCTTGCCTGACTGGTGATGCTGTGCCTGATGCCCCCAGGACAAGCTTGGTCCTCGTGGCTGCCAGGGCACTGCTGACTCTTGTTCAATTTGTCATTGATAAGGACCCCCAGGTCCCTTTCTGTGGGACTTCTTTCCAACATCTTGTTCCCCAGAATCTGACACAGGCCCTTTTTGAACGTACTGCAAAGGGTCACTGTGGCACATTGCCTAGGAGCTGCTGTAGTAGAGGCAAGAGATTTAGTCATATATAAGGCATGAGAATCAGGTCTGTGACCAAATTATTCTTGTAGTCTTATCCTGATTCTAATACTTGCTCTTTAAAGAGCTGAGCCAATCCTTTTCACTGTCTCAGCTTTGTTAATTTTAAAATAGGTGGGAGTTTGACTTGTGGAGGATTGTAATGGCTTCATACTTGGAAGATTGTTATGTCATGCTTGGATCTCCTGCATACACTTTGAGAATGACATTGAAAAAGTGGAGATAGGATTGCAAAGCATGACTGGGAAACTGTAAGATACATCTTCTACTGAAGGACTTACAGAACTCCATTTGTTTAGCCTCATTGCACAGAAAGGTGACTTGATGAGTGAATTTTGCAAGTACTTTTATGAGAAGAAAAAGCTGAGTTCTTAAAAAGCCCTTTTATCTTGTGGAAAGAAACATAACAAGAAATAATGGCTGAGAGTCAAAGCCAGACAAAATCTATTTGGAAGAGAAACAGTTGAGTTTGGGGGACAAGGGATGTAATTTTAACAGGGAGAGTAGTTAACTGTTGGGATAAACCAACAGGTTTTTTTTTTTTTTAAATTTTCAACAAAGAATGTAATGCTTTGTAGCAAGACATGCTGTAGCAAAATATAAATGTCTGGGTTGCAGCAGGCTTCACAGGCTTTTATTGTATGGAAGATTGAAGTAAATTATCTAGTAGCCATTTCTGATTTTAAAACAGAATTCTGTGCACATAACACGTCTCTTCATCCATATGTATGCATGCAGTAATTTTAAAATAATAAATATTGAACTATATGCATAGATTATACCTCTACAATATTTAACATCTTTTCCAAAATACATAGTACCAAGCAGACACATGCAATTTTTATTGATTTAATTTACATATATAGTAATAATAATAAAAAAATCAATTTTTGGTATAAAGGTAGTTGTCAAAATGGGGTATAAAGGTAATAGCCAAAATGGAAATGTGATATTACTCAAAAATACCTTGGTTTCCAATGCCTGAAGTTACTTTAATTGATGTTTTTGCTGTAATTTTTCTTTATCATAAATTAGGCTTCTCATGACAAAGTGAAAAACAAAGCCAAGCAAAAAATTAGTCACAAGTCAAAACATGTATTTGAGTTTGAAGAAAGGGCATTTTTCCAGTGTCTCAACATGAACTCTGAAGGGCAGAGTGTATTAATTTTGGATTATGTGTGCTTTTTTTTATTTCAATATCAAAACATGATCTGAAAGTGTAATATACAAAATAATTAGTCAAATAAGCCCTGTAGTTTTATGACTTTGAGGATAATCTTCCTCTGGTTCACTTATGCTTTTAATTAGTGTGACACTTACTTTATTTTGTTGTCTTAAAAAAAACAACAAAGTAAGGGCTCAAGATGGAGCACCCAGAGTTCATTTGCAGGTATTTGGTTTAAGATAAGAAACTAGTAATATTAGGATTGCAATAACCTGGTTCTGCTTTTGTTGTTACCAATACATACTGACCAGAGTGCTGTTACCTCTTGACCAAGGGTTTCTCCATCAGGCCTGTTCTGCAGACATTTACCCCTTTTCTGGCAGCAGCCGGTTGGCTCTCCAGTGTCATGAATGCAGTATAACTACCCCAACTACTGGAAATGTACTCTCCAGAGCTGCCCTGCTCTTCATCCTGTCTGCATTTTAGGGCAGCGGCATTTTTGGAGGTCCCAAACAATGCATGTATGGAGCAGGTTTTTTCAATCTTTTTCACTAAAGCAACCAAGGTGTTTGTGTGGGGGTTGCTTTGGATATTTACAATTTGGGTGGAGGACTTTGTGATAGGATACAAAATGTGCTAGCTTATGTCTACAATGAAAAATCTGGGAGAAGCCTGGTACTTTCTATGTCAACTTTACTCCTTCTTTATAACAAAAGAGCAGCGAAGAGATCTCTCCATTAACAGCAGCTGACATGGACATTTCAAGTTAAGGCATAAGTAAATAAAGGAGGGGGAGGGAGAATTGGCTATGAAAAAACAAGAATCCAAGAGCAGATGATTGTGGGTGCATGTGTGGGTACACATATGTGTGCATGCAGAAGCACAGAGGCCAGTGCAATTGATGTCCCTGCAAAATAACTTTTTGCAATTGAAAAAGCTAAGATTGCTGCCACATGGGGGAAAACCAGAGGTGAAAGCTTAACATTATTTTCATTGTTAATGCAGACTGTTTTGAAGAAGAAAGAGCAGCAGGGAAGGTTTTGGCTTTGCAAGCAGACATAGAAACGTCTGTCAGCTCATAATGAACCTGCTTTTGCCTTGGTTTTCGCCTGAGTTGTCAGTGTTTGTACTTCCCTTTTCCCTTCCTTGCTGAACTTCTTTCTTGATCAAAGCTCCTATTTTATTTTTAAACTTTTCATTCCTGTAAATGACTGGAAGCTGTCCAGCTAAACTTGGCTAAAGCTGGAGGGGACTGGAAGCAAAGAGCAAGGACAGATGTGAGGACAAATTGCAGACACTTGATGGACACTCCTTTAAAGTGGCAGCAAGAAACTTTCCTTCCTCTCCTTGCATTTTAGCTCTTTCCAGTTTTTTCTAAGGAGCAGAGGATTTCATTTTACATCCCAATGCAGGAAGAGATGTCAAGGAGACAGGGAAAGACCTTGGCAGTGCAAATAGCTTAGATGTTTTTAAAGGATGTGAATACTTATTTTTGGAAAGTTAAAATAATTCATTCATTATGATGTAGGCAGCTGCACATAAGATTTAGACTGAAATGACAGGTTTGAATGCAAAAACATTAGGACACAGCCAAAGGGCACTGTCACCTGAACAATTTATGCCCAAATAACCAAGGATAGCATCTCAATATCCACCTGGCAAGAAGTAACAGGCAGTAGTAGTTTTTTGCTGTGCGTGACTGGATGCTAAGAAAGGCAATCTGCCCTGTAACCAATTCAGGCCCCTCTTTGCTCTTACCTGAGGCATGGAGTGTACCAGGCAGATGGAGAACAGAATGGGGAGACAAAGTACTTGGGCTGTTAATGCTGCTGATGCTGGCCTTGTATGACCTATCTGTCTAAGATTCTCCCTCTGTGAGGGATCCATGGATGAAGGATGAATGTGATAGGTCCTGGTGATGATGCCCAAAAACTAAGAGAGTCTGTTAACATTAAAGCAACAAAAAGGTATTCCCTCTTCTTCAGGCACATTTAAACAGTAACTGTATCTTAATAATTTGGTGTGCCTAATTAGTCATATTTTCACTTGCCCTTAAGCCACTTTTTAATTTATTCTTAGTATTATTTTCCTGTGTACCAGCTGAGCAATCTCCATTTAAAGAATGATATTTTACTAGTATTACTGGAAGTGTATTGGTAAGAGAGAAGGAGACAGTCATACTGATGCTAGATGGAAAGCAGCTCCTTTTCATCATACTAGCAGGATGCCCTTCAAAGTGTTGTCCAGCTTTTGGGTTGCTCTCCATTCTTGTACCAGCTTTATAAAGGGACCTGATAACCTTCTCTCAGACTGTCAAAGACAAGCCTGGCGTGAAGGAGAAGTTCATATATTTATAGGAATGTTGAAATTTATTAGACTGTAGAATTAACTAGCCTTAACTTAAGGAGACATTGTCAGCTTAAATCTCACCCATCGTTAACATCTTGTATAAATAAGCTATAAAAAAATACTATGCCTGATAGGGGAAAAAAACTTCACTTTTTAAAATAAACAAATGCAGGCATTTCCCTGAACTGTGTGAAAACTCAACACACAAAGGACTGACCCTATGTTGACAGTAAGCGTCAAATAGAAGTGAAATAAATTTTATGTCTGTGTTGAAAGAAATGCAGTTAGTTAAAAAAAAAGAGTACTTCCTTTTGGTGAATACCAGGCCTTGAACATCACTGTTACTCTGCAGTAGTTTCACAGTCCTGCCTCTCTGTGTGGGTGTCAGAGAATATCAGATACAGCAGTTTATTAATAAAAATCTGTTTC
This sequence comes from Emberiza elegans, assembly GCA_024865655.1. Lineage (NCBI taxonomy): Eukaryota > Metazoa > Chordata > Aves > Passeriformes > Fringillidae > Emberiza > Emberiza elegans. The sequence goes on from JALJVW010000172.1 coordinate 4,399,061, forward strand.
CTGAGCTGTCCTATCAGTGGTGTCGGCCTCTCCCACACCCTGTGGTTTGGATTAGCCAGGGGCTGTGCACAAGCATCAGCATGCCACAGTCAGCCTGGTCTTGTTTTATCCTTGATGCAAGGTCAACAGCAGTGCTGTAGCAGCCCTGTGCTTGTTGCTCATAGATCTGTGTTCTGCTGAGCAGCTGTGCCTGGTCGTGGGATGAGAAATGGAGCACATGGACTAGGTATCTGCACTCCAAGATCCAGGGTGAAGGAGATCCTTTGAGAATACAGTTCATCCCTTAATTACCCCTTAGTAAGGTTTCCCTACTCTACCATCTTGTGTCCTTACATTTACCTGAGGGTCTGTTTTCGTAGCAAATTATCTGATATCTTTTAGGTGAGTGAAGCTTTGAAGGACATCAAGGCTGTAGTTTTTTTCATCCAAAGAGCTGAGAGATTTGGTAATGGTACTAGATCTATATTGTTACTGTGAGGGATGGCTAGTCTTGATATCCTGGTGTTGTGACCCTTTTTTCAATTTTTCATTTCATCAGTGTCTGCCTTCACCTCCAAATGACATTCAAAACATAGCTCTCTTGCTTGACTGTAGAGGGTACTAGCCTTGTAACTTTTCTGTCAGCTTCCTTCTTCTTCCTTGGCATTTCATATATAGGAAAGGACCAGAGGCTTTCCTAGCAAGAAAGGCACTCCCATGTGTTTCTGCCCAAAAATACAGGTAACTCTTAGCTTCAGCCAAGATGTTTGCAGGATATTCGAGCTATGCTGTTTGGTCTGTGAATTGTTTTCCAACAGTGCTGCTATTATTTGAGCATGCTTAGTGTCTTCAGAGTGGGATCAGTGAGTGCATCACAGTGTGAAGAGAAGAGTTTGGAGGTACCAAAGGTCCTCTGCTGCTAAAGTGCCTAAGACTCCTGTCACCCTGGCAGTTATTGAGAGGACATGATTTGTCCTGGCCTGAAACTGAATCTTAATGTGATTCATGGCATAGATTGATCTACCAAAATTACAACAGTGAAACACTTGTTCTTCACTAAGAGTTAGAAAAATTAATGTTCTGGGCTTTTCCTCAACAGGAAAAAGATATTTTTATTTTCAGAGTTCAGTTCTCAGCCCTTTCACAGACTGGGGAGATGCTTAGCTTGCCTGTAAAATACAGACATTGCTCCTGTCAGTTGTCCAGAAGAATTGTGAGGCTGAAGCAGCTACAGCTATTCAACAACAAAGCAACATATGTATATATGATGTAAAAATATTTGTAGTGTGTATATATATATATATAAAAAAAATATATATATAGCATGTGTATACATATATATGTGTGGAGACAGAGAGAGCACAACAGAGCTATTCAACTTTTGCAGTAGAGGTTTCAATTCACTGCATCCATGATGTTTCTGAAAGAAGTAGCCATCCTTCCAATAGGAAATGATGCATTCTCATGCCTGAAAAGTGTATGAAAATATCCCTGGTGAAGTAGCTCGTCCCTTTGGTTAGCCTTAGATCACTGGTGTTGCAAACTAGTGACAGATGGGAATACAATTCTAATATCTAGAAAGCTCTTCCTCTTTCTTTCACAAGTTACAGATCTGCCCTCTTGGTGAACATTTGCAACAGGAGGACATACAAGGCCTGCCCTTTTAGATCTGATTTTCACATCAGATAAGCTGTTTCCTCAAAAGCCTTGTGGCAGATCACATTTTAAAATTCAATTTTATTCTTCTCTTCCCAAAATGAGAAGCCCCTGTGGCACATATGTTAGGCAGAGAGCTGATGGTCTTTTGTGCAGCACTTAAGTTTAGGGTCAAATTCCAATGGCCTTGTAGGAAGCTTCCAACTGTGAGACTTGGCTGTATGGTCTTCAGAGCTATTTGCCAAGAGTCATCTGAATTCCCTACAAAGAACAAGGAGAAGGTTATGAAGAGCCTGGTGGGCTGTCTTCTTAATAAATTCCCAAGTATTTCTTCAGGATATGTTCTTCGTTGGGCTTCACCATCTTATGCCAAGAGCTGTGTGCAAACTCATTTTTCTCCATTTGAAAGCAACCTTGTGTATTCCCACAAAACAACTTATCATACACTGAAATGGATCAGAGATGCCCAATACTCAAAATAAAATATAATCTAGAAGTGTGGCGTTTTTCCTACAGGTAGGCTGTCATTAGATAGATGGGTGGTTGTGCTCCTTAGATATCCAGTGCTGGATATGGATATGCTATGTCTTGGTTTCTTAAGTAGGTGAGTTAGACAGAAGGAAGTCTTCTGTTATTTTTCCAGGTTTTCCTTAGGTGTAGACAGAGTAAAGATTGAAAGCTAATGCTGGAGTACTTTTTTGTCATGTGATACTGGTTCAGAATGAATATTCCAAGAGGCATTTTGTTTCCTGTGACTGCAAAATCTCTGAGCATCTAATTTTTATCCTGTTTTCCTTAAGGGAAATGCATAAAAGCAAAATGATTGTATGCTGGTGTTTTCCATATAGTCACCTTTGGTAATGATTGCTTGTGGTTATCACATTCCCATTTGCAGTTTAAATCATACTATTGCATTGCATTCCCCCTCAGCCTCCTTCTGCTAATGAAGGGGAAGAGAAGCTGTCAGGTTGCTTCTGAGAGGATGAGCATGAATTCTAATTTAATTCTAGCATAGCCGGCTTCCCACATTTTTATCGTTAGTGTGACCTCTCCCCTCTGATTACAAGAAATAGAGAATTCAAAAGAATTTTGCCACCCAGGCTCAGGCTTTTCTTCCCTTGGTCTGCAGCAAAATGGAAAAGAAGCCAAAACCAGAATTTACAACCAGAAAAGTCAAATGAATGTTTCAAATTATGTGTTTTAATAGAAGTAAAAGTACCCTAGATCTTAATATGAGAAAGGCTTATCTCTGCAGGCATGACTGATTTCAGCATGTCACTAATGTGGAAAGCACAAAACCTTGCTGGGAGGCAAAACTAGAATCATCCTGAACAAGTATGTCTGTGGTGTGATTTCTTGAAGTCACTATGGAAACTGAGCTCAGACTGTACTTCTTCCCCTCTCCCAGCCAAACCTACATTCCACATTCAGAAGGAGTGCTTTAAAACCATTTTGCTCTCCTCTTCTGAACAACACTTTTTGGTTAAAAAGCTCAAATGGGCAAAATCCATGTAGTAAAAGATTACAAATGCATAGGAAACGCAGTTGCACGCTGCAGCATGAAGCTGCTGGGGAATAGTCCCTCTCAGTGACTGGCTGTGGTACTTTCAGGTAGAAATTACTAAATTATCTGCAACATGGGTAATATTCTGGTAGAAACATTTATGATGCCAAATGACTTCTTTGATGAGTGTTAGAGCCTTCAAATTCTTTTTTATTTTCTCTCTAATAATTTAGTGATGTAGCTGTCTTGCATCCATGTACACAAACCCCTGGAAAAGTCATATAGCATTTAAATAGGTTTGATTAATTTTATGGGGTGTTATCTCCTTTTTGTTGTCTGTTTGGGTTTGTTGTGGGGCTTTTTTTGGTGTTGTGGTTTTGGATTCTTTCTTTTGTGCAGGTTTTTTTTTTTTTTTTTTGATTTGATTTGGGTTTTTTGTTTGTTTTTTTGTTGGTTGGTTGGTTTTTGAATTAAGTCCACCACACCATTATCACCTCAGCAAAATGGAGGCTTGGAGTTTATTATGTCACAGGTTCTTTTTGCTTTCATCATATCCATAAGTTCCTAAGCTTTTGAACTGCCTCTATCATAACACTTATATTATAATCTGCCAGTGTAGTGCTAAAATCATAGATTTCCAGGAAATCCTTGTTTGCTGTAACCTAATGGTCTAATTCCTCCTTCAGTGCTGAGTTCACCTCCTCGATGTAAACTCTTTGTGAGCTCATGTGAGCCTGCATTATCCAGAGCTGTAGTGAGGACTGATAATGCTTATGGAATACACTTGTACCTTCTCACTCTCTGTTACACCTTCAGTGTTCCCCACTGTGCCCCCACAGCCCTCTGGCAATGCATTGGATATTTTGGACTTGTCATAGGCACCCATGTTGTACCCTCTAATCCTTACCATTTCTATGCCTTAAATAACATTTTAACAACCAGTGTGACTAAAATGCAGAAGCAAGGTAAGCTAGGTAATTTCCTTGTACTGTGGGAAAGCTCCTGTCAGGCAATTTCTTGTGGCCTTAATGATAATTGTTCTCCTTCGGTTTCTGTCAAGGCTGATATTTTAACATCTTCTAGCAAGGTAGATTGTCTTACTTCCTGTGGTTTTCCTGATCGCTTGCAGCCTTCTTGGTATCATGCCCTGGACATTTTGCAGGTATCCTGTTGTTGAGGAGTGATTTTCCCACTGTTTGTTATATTTGGCAAGAGGCCCTGGTGGTACTTTATTTTAGCTAAAATTTTTTCCACCTTGCTCATGAAACCTCAGAAGCATAGCACAGCCTTGATGTTTTTTTCTGTCTCAGGCATTTAATGAATTTTCCCTTACCCCCATATTAAATTTTTGTGACTCTGTCAGTCCTCTAATTACCAACATATTGAAAAGATTTTTTTCTTATTTATATTGAACCTTTCTGCTTTTTTTTGGATAGTAATATTTATAGCTACTAATGATAGCTGGGCATTTATAAAATATGTAGTTAGTCGTGGGAGAAAGTTCTCTTTTTCCACTTTTGTGTGCTTTTATTCTCCTTAATGATCCCATTGAGAACCCTTGCCAGAAGCCCTGTAGGTGTACAGTTCTGAAGCATTCCAATTTCTTGCCAGGGTATAATCTAGTAGACAATCATAACCACCCTGCAAGGTGAAAGTCAACTGTCTGGATGATAAGCCAGTTAGGTTGTCTGTGTGCTGCATCTTCTGAGAGTGCTGGTTACAAAATACAAACAATTTGTGAGATGGGGTCCATCTGTTTGGTTATCTGTTTCTGTCCCCTGTATCCTTAAGCATAGCTGGAACCCATGCTGTGACTCATGTGCTAGGATAGGGACTATTGAGCAATTCATTTGTGCTGATTTAGAAGAACCACTATGGTGAAAAGTGAGAAATTACCTCTCATTGGTCCCATAAGCACTAATCAATGTCAAGTCCACTTCTCCATGTCATTGTAATTTCTTATGTCTGGATCTGCTGTTTCTACAGGAGATATTCATCTAGATCTATGATCAGACATGCTTTTTATTTCCCCTTCTCTTGTTTCATTTTTATGTCTGTTTTTTTGGTTTTGTTTTGGTTGGTTGGGTTTTGTTTTTTTGTGGGATTTTTTGTGGGGAGAGGCAGGGGTGTTTGCTAATGAATAGATGACAGCCAGAAGAGCTTTGATTGAATACAGTTCAGGCTCATGAGAGCTGAACTGAAGATAGCCTAGCTGAAGTAGCCATGGACTTTAAATCATTAAACTTTCATTTTTGTTTTTCAGTCATATCTTCCTAATTGAATATTCTGCTTGGAATCCGTTTTGAAGTGATTTGAGCAGAGGATTGAGATGTGCCAGATAGTAGATTAGAGGCATTATGTTCGGAATGACTGAAAAATGCATGTGATAGAAAGAGAAACTTGCCTCTAGTAGGAAAAAGCCCTTCTTAAATGAATGCAATGAGAAAGTTCTTCCTTTAAAGATGTAAGATAGAAATAGAGAAATAATATAGGCAAACAGTATCTTGTCTCACCTTAGCACAAAACAAAGTCAGTTCAACAATTATGTGCTTTAATTAGGATCCAAACCAGTGATATTTGACAACAGCTGAAAAAGAAAAAAATTACTCAAATGTTCCAAGAAGTGAAGCAAGGAGAAAAGACACCCCATGCTGAGAATCATTAAGACCCAAAAGTAATTAATCACAGGCACAACTAACCTTATTAAGGGAGATCTGCATTGTCATCATGGTGCACGCATTGATTCCATGCTAGGAAATGAACATAAAGGCACCTTTAGTAGTAAAAGCAAAAATATTGAATTGCTCCTGAAGATTGTAGATGTGCTGTTTACTCCATTAAGGAAGGATAATGAGACTGTTGAGGGAAGTCCAGCCAGCCAGCTTAAGGAATGTGTTTTGTTAAATACTAATTAAAGACTAATTTCTGCTGAACGCTGTCCAAACAGTGAATTATTTACTGAAAAGAGGAAGCCCTAGGGAAAAAAAAAAGGCAAATTTTTTCAGCTGTCAGAAGCCACCCAAAATTTTTATGACTTATTGTCCAGGTTAGCTGCTTATTTACCACAATTACTTACCTAGTAGCATAAAAAAGAGCTCATCTTTCTTCCTGCTGGGCTGTCTTGCTTGCTTGTTAGCTAAGGGCCTCATCCACTGCCATTCATAGACTAATGGATCTTGCTAGAATGTAGAGAAGCTAAGCAGCCTGGGGCAGAGGCAGCCCTGTGTCTTGTGGAGTTAGTCTGGGACTAGGAGGGTCAATGCCCAGCTCAAAGTGGCTTGACCACAAGGTGGCTTTGTGTACAGTGCTGTAAGTGTCCATGTTTTTCTTGGTGTTTCACATTACCCAGGCTCTCCAGGTATTTTTGCTATCTTGAAGTGAGCCAAAATTGAAAACATCATCATTCACCCCAGCTCTGATCATTAATTAGCAGTTTAGTTTGCAAGCAACTTGGCCTTAATTTGCTAGACCATGGACATGTGTGAACCTATGGGATAGATCAAACTAAATTCTTATGCAGAGAAAAGCAACAGCTGTTCCAAGTGATATCATGACAAATACATTTACAAAAGATCTTCAGCATACATTGACTTGCCTATGATATTTCTTCAAAGTATTAGTGGAAAAATTATGGGGAACTCAACCTTGAGATTTGGTGTTGAGTATGGACAAGAATAAATGGGATTTCCAGATGAAACTAGGTGAAGGAGCAGTTTGTGGAGCAGTGGGAACAGGGCAGGTGTCCCTTAGGATTCTAGTAGATTGAAATATTTGGTGCACTCTTGTTAAAACTTTATTTAATTTAGGAAGTGAAATTTGTAGAAGTCTGGGATTTGATTACTAACCTAAGTAGAGAGCTCTCTGTTTTCCCATAGGCCAAAGTGGCTTTGGGATGAAGTTGCTTTGAAAGTCAGTAGGCATGTTAGATGTACTGTCCTGGACTGTCTGCTGCTGTACAAGTATTGTTGAACACACATCCCCAGATATCCTTTCTGGGAACAGGGGAGAGATCTTGGAGTATCTGTGGCACATCCTTTGCTTATGTCACCGAGGTCTTTCAAGGGATAGGAGGGAGTGGGAGGAAAGGATGTGCATCCTGGTCTCATCCTGATGTGCTATGTGGATATGGGCAGAGAATGCCACTTTGAAAGTCAAAACCTTCTGGCAATGCCTGAAGGAATGCTCCTTTCCTACAATTTTGAGACAATCATTTTAAGTCCCTAGTAATTTTGCATGCCTTAAAAGCCTGGATCCCTAAAAAAAAGATATTTCAATGGTTGATAACCTGAAGTGAGAGGGTTTTAATTGAAGTGGAGGCTGACATGGGGAGACTGGTGTTCCTGTGAAGTCTTTGATCCTGCTGCATAATTAAGAACATCCTGCAGACAAGGGTCTTCTTGTTCAGAGTCAGAGCTGTGATTGCTTCTGTGGCATAGGTAGTAGAATACTTCAAAAGTTTGGGCTTCTTCAGTGTCAAGGAACAGGCCCACCTGCAATTTGACTCTTTCAAGCCTGGTCAATGGGATAGAATTAGAAGCGAAGTCTTTTAAATAACTGCTCTTTCTGGCTTAAGCAGCAACTGCCAGATGTTGAGGGAAAGGCTGGGGGCTGGCCTGACAGTGAAGTATTTGATTCATCATTTCACCCTTCTGAGTTTCTACTGCTCACTCTTTCCTTTGCATAAAAGAGCTGCTCATTTAACTCTGGGATTTTTTGCATGCAGGTGTGCATGCTGCTTATCATCCATGCTCCTGTGGTGAAATTTAATTTCAGAATGAGAACTATGCATTTTTTAAAAGAACTTTGGAAGTCAAACTGCCTGGCAGAAAGGTTAGTCTGTGACAGAAAGAAAACTGATAAGCAATCACTATGCTTGGATAAAATGGCAAGTGAACTGGTTGATAAACCAGGTAAGGAGGTGAAGTTGTGTTTTTTTCAGCTTGAAAACTGAGCAGGATCATCCAGTTCAGTGCTGGAGAAACACAGATCATAAGGGCAAATTCCTTTCAAAAATACAGAGCTAGAAGTTTAAGCATCTTTCCCTACATGTAGCTCCCTGTTGATATGGCAGTTTGGGGGCCAAGATTTGGTTTTGAGCTTTGCTCTCCCCAAGGTATTTCTCTTAGCACCAAAGCCCCCTGACTCTGATAAAGGCTCAGAAAGGAGGCAGTCATTCTTTCATCTTTCAGGAGTTTAATCAGATCAAATAGATTTCAGTTAATTCTTGCTTACAGAGAATCTTTCATGAGAAACAGATCCTTTCCAAATCTGCAAAAGGGATGTGATGGTCCAGCTACACATCTTTTGTATTAGAGCCTAATTGGCTAGAACACATGCTGAGAGAATGTGTGACCAGGATAAATTCCTTTCTCAGCCTGAAGGAGTTTCATCTTTTGTTACTAACCTCCAAGAGCAGAGGAAATGCTGAGTGGCAACTGTTTTCCTAGCCTGAATCAGTCTGCCTTCCAGTAAACAGGGCTAGCATAAAAATTGAACATTTCTTTGATCAAAAGAGAGAGAGCACAAGGAAGGGCTTTACTGCAGTGATTAAGGCCTTCTCCATGGTTTGGGTTATGCTTTTGTTTGCTTCAGTGACTTTACAGAAGGAGGAAGCAGAACTCATGACCACCAGCAAGATTTAATGGGCTGATTATCACCCTCTCCCCTGCACTCTGGCCCAGAGTACCCAAAAAGGTTCCCCCATTTAGCCAAGCGTGTAAGGGGGGTCTTGAGGAGGCAGAAAATATAAATTTAAATCCCTTCAGGTTCAGTTAAGCATTGACCTCAGGTCTTCTATTTGCTGGCTTACTGTTTTAAGAAGGAAATCATTAAAGGTAGCCCACTGTGACACCTTTCTCTCCTTTTCCCATGGAAGATCCTTGCTCAATGTTCTTTTCTTTTTTCTTCAACATGTAGCTATATCTCATTAGCAGGAGAGGATTTGAGACTTTAGATTGAGGAGACCTTGCTCACAACTCTTAATCCTAATTTCATTCTAATTAATACTTTAGGTGTTGTTATGTATTCATTTCAATTAACTGAAATTTATTTTACTTAGTTTTCCATTTCCCAGGGGAGTCATCATTTTGCTCATCATTTTGTGTAAGCTAGCTCCTTTCAACTCTTTACACAAACTGTAGTATGTGGAGAAGAGGTCTGGTAAATTTGGAAAGCATTAGGAGATAAGGAGGCAGTTGAATTTTGGTGTTATGGCTGTATACGTTTGGCTGGCAGCCAAATATCCTTCCGCCTGCTCTCTCACTGCCCCATCCTCAGCAAGCTGGGAGAAAAAATAGGATGAGAAAGTTAATGGGTCAAGATAAAGACAGGGAGACTGCTTACCAATTACAGTTGGAGCGAAAGAGACTCAAGTTGGTGAAAATTATTTTAGTTAATTCCCATTTTGCAAAAAAATATTTGAGTAGTGAAAAACGACAAAAAATGTAAAACAACACCTCTTCCCTTTTTTTTTTTATAGGATCTATTTCAACCCTGCGTTTCTAACTCCTCTCCCCTCAACCCTGAATGGTGCAGGGGGCATGACAGGTTGTGCTCAATGCATAACACTTTGTCTGATGCTCCCTCCTCATACTGGTCCCTGGCCCAACCATTGGTCTTTCCATGGGCTGCAATTCTTCAGGAAAAATGGCCCATTCTTGTGTGTGATGCTGCTGATCAGGCCTAGGTGCTGCTCTCCAGTTTTAAACCCCCATGTTCATTATTTATGTAATCTGTCTGCTTGCAAACCAGTCTTGATTAATTTATTTTATTGGAGCACTTCAGTAAATAATACTGTGCAGTCCATCCTTCAGGCAAGTTTTTGAACATTAAACAGAGAAAATATGAATGTACATGTATTTTGCTGACATACTTTTTTTCAGGAGGGACTTCTTTATAGTTTCTGACCCCACTAAAAGAATAAATATGTTGGAAGTTATAGCAGCGGATTTAAATTTAATTTGTAAACTCTCTTTTTTTTTTTTTGTATCTGTGCAAAAATGCTTGTGGGGTTCAGAGAAAGAGCGATTCTGTGGATATTTTCATATATATGAATTAGTTGTGAAAGCAAATAACCTCAGCACTTCTGGTATGGGAAAGGTCTGGGGAACAGCAATGTATGAGAACAGAAGCAACAGAGAAAAGCACTAAAATGCATTAAAGAAAAGGCGGGAAGGAGACCTGGGGAAACTTGTTTTTTTTTTGTATCTGCAAAAAAAATGCTTGTGGGGTTCAGAGAAAGAGCGATTCTGTGGATATTTTTCATATATATGAATTAGTTGTGAAAGCAAATAACCTCAGCACTTCTGGTATGGGAAAGGTCTGGGGAACAGCAATGTATGAGAACAGAAGCAACAGAGAAAAGCACTAAAATGCATTAAAGAAAAGGCGGGAAGGAGACCTGGGGAAACTTGACATAAAATGTCATACTGCTGAAAAGTTTTAAGGATAAAATATAAAACCTCTCTGGAGTGTGACAGCTCCAATCTTAATCCGCAAACCAGAAAGTGATTTTTAAATGAACCTTCCTTCACTAAAGCCCATTAAGAAAACTTTTTTCCATTTTTCACTTTGTAGAATTTTCTTAGGAGTTAAATGATGTGTTTTTGAGAGATGGTGTTTTATTGATCACAATTTGTGTGTTTCTGTTTGGGAATGGATACAGATCAGCCATCAGGTTCCTCTATGTCTTCAGTTTTCTTTTGGAATGCTGCTTTTCTTTCCAAAAATCGGATACATATATATATAAAAATAAGAATAGATCTCTTAATAAATACAATAATTTTTAAAAGAGAAAACAACAACAAAACAAAAAAAAAAAAAAAAAATCCAAAATGAAAAAAGACAAGGAAAAGTAGAAAAAATATAAATATTTATAAATATTATAAAACCAATCCAAGCTTTAGTTTTTTCTGGAAAAGAAGTAATTTTATAAAACCTGGACATCTCCTTGAAACAGAAAATAAACTAGAGGAGTGGAACTGTTATTGTAGATCATAGAACCATATAAGAGTTTGGGTGGGAAGGAACTTCAAAGATCATCTAATTCTGAGCCCCTTTTCATGGGGAGGGACACCTTTCACTAGACCAGGTTGTTCAGAGCTCCATCTAAACCAGCCTTTCTTCCCATGTGGGGGGATAGAATGTAAGAAAATATAGATAGTGCAGAATGTAATCTCACCCCTGAGGTGATGCAGCTGTGCTAATCACCAAAAAGAACAGGGAACAGGTCACAGCTGTGTCTAATAAGGATGAGTGCTATAAAAGAGTGGGTTAGCTGGGTGAGGGAGAGTTGGAGTTTGTTGGCTGTGCTGTGAAGAGGAAGGAGTCAGTGCTGTGAGGAGCTGCCTGTGAGGAATCACCAAGAAGGTATGGAACTTTTGCAATAAGGTGACAACATTCCCACTTCTCCAAGGGCACTGGATATTTTAGGTTGTCTTTCCACATCCCTTGGGACAGCTCTTTGGGACAGGCCTCTGTCAATATTGTGTTTCCAGTCCTCCTCCTTGGCCAAGGTCCCTGGCTCACTGGAATGTGGGCCTAAAGCCTCTCTGTTCATTCTGTGTGCCCAGGATGGCCTCCAGCCCCTCCAGGCCTGCCTGCTGTGGCTGCCCAAGGCTGACAAGTGAGTTCCCCTGGCAGATGAGAAAAGAGAGGGGGGTTTCTGTAGGAGTTCTTCCTCAGGTCTTGAGGAAAAACTTCTTTGCCCTGAGGGTGGCAGAGCTCTGGAAGGGACTGCCCCAGGGCATTGCAAAGTCTCCTTGTCTGCAGACATTCCAAATCCACCTGGGTGCTTTCCTGTGTAATGTGTCCTATCCCATGCCATGCCATCCTGTCCCTGGCACTCAGCTGCCACCAGTGAGCCACCACGACCATGTCAGGCAGGAAAGCTGCTCCTCTGCCTCCTGCTGCTGGAGCTCCTTCCCCTCCAGGCTGTCCAGCTGCTGTGGCAGAGTAGATTTGCTCTGTGGGGCCCTGCACCTGGGGTGTGCCTGGCCACTCTTCTCCAGCCCCTGTGCATCCTTCATCTTGCTGGGCATGATGGTTTGGTGGTTCCCAGCATCCTGGGAGCTCTGTGGGGAGTGGTGGCAGCCTGTGCCGTGGGGTGCTGAGGCCTGGCCCTGGCTGTCCTGAGGAGCTGCTTGTTCCTGCCCTTGGCTCACATGCAGGAAAGGAAGAGAAGGAGGAGGAGGATACATGGGATAGAGGCAGCTGCCTTGGAGGCTTCTGCTCTTGCCTGTCTCTGCTTCACCTTTTGCCTTTGGCTGTACCTCTGGACGGAGTTCGCACCTGGATTGCTCCCTCACCATACCTGGGCTGCCAGTGAAGCCTGTTCAACATCTGGATCTGCCTGCTGCCCTCAGGTTGTACAGGGCTGTGGCCCTGTGATGGTGATGCTTCCTGTGCTGGAGTCACCCTTGGCTTAGAGAGTGGCCAAGTTTTCTGCTTCCTGACTTTCTGTTCTGATAGATGTTTGCTTTCTCCTTTGTGTCTGTGCAATTAGTGATAACGATGTGTGGGTAGTAGCATTGCCTTCCTGTTTTGTTTGGAAATCAAATGAGATGATGGTGGGAATTAATTTTTGTGTGACTGCAGTCACAGGTTCACTAATTATTTTGTGAGACTGGGTAGGATGTGTAGAATTGTGATTTTAGATTGCTGTGAAGTCCCATTGTCAGACTGCATCCTGCTGTCATTCCCCTTTGGGAGCCAGGCGCTAGAAGTTGCAGATTGCAGCCTCTAGTCCACGCTCACCCAAACCCTTTATCAGATCCAGCCTTCAGTTTATGGATGCGTATATAGCTGTTCTGTTTAAGTTTCCAAAATATTTTTCTCCTTGTCAGCATCTTCTGTCCTCAGCCAGCTCTCTGATTGAGAATCTAATTATGGCTAGTCAAGGGTAAATTTGATCAGAGATGTTGCTCTGTCTCTGAGCTCCAAAGGCACGCCTTGCTGCTCCAACACTATCAATGCTGCAGTATTCCTCTGGCTGTCAGGATTTCCTGCATCTTCCAGTGGTTCTGTGTCTTTGCTAAACAGTGCAGCACTACAGACTCACAATATCCAGTCATCAGCAGTTTGGTTTCATAGAGATTTTCCAGGTTCTAGGAGGAGATTCTGTGATTTATTTTATTTTCTGTAGTCTCACACTTACTCAGTTTCAGTTCTCTGGGGATTTTTCTTTCCTTTGCCACGTCAGAAAAACACATTTTAAAAACACATTTGCAGTTTTCTTTGGAATGCTTGGAGAGGGTACATTGATTGAAAACTCTCCGATACTAGGTTAATTCAGGTCCTGCAGCAATTCCTTAAGCATATCTCACAAAAACCTGCCTACTCTAAAGAAACAGTAGGCTGAATTGTGTATTGTCTTTATTGTACCAAGTAATCTTTGGCTTGCGCTTCTCCTGTCTCTAGCTAAAGCTGCTGCATCATATTCAGGCCATAAGAGCGTGCAAATGACTGAGGCAGACCTGTGTCAGCTTCAAAAGTGCTCTTGAAAATTTCACTGATAATTTCCAGTTGTTTAACTGCTTGAGCTGTGTGAATCTACCATTCCATTCAACGCAGCTTGTTTTTATCTGACCTTGCTCAGTCATAATCTGGCTAACAAGTAAAATTTGGTTTGATTTTACTTTCCTTAGCTAGAGGGAGTATTTTTGCTGCAATTATTTATCATTTTAACAGTAATATGTCCCCCAATCTATTAAACATTTAATCTTGTACATTTACACCATAAAAAAATACCCACCAAATGCCTACCTCACAATTTGCATTTGTGGACTTTCCTTCCCAGCCTCTAGAGAGAACACTTTTGATTCCTATATATCAGAACCAGGTAGTACCTTTGATCTTTTACTTTTGGGTATTTTTTGCATTATGACAACCTTTGTTTTAAGAAACGTGTTGTTGCTTGAATAAATTTTGACTTTTTTTCCTCTTTCCATTTTCTGTAAAAGGAGTTGGAGGGTGAGCATCTTAGACTCGTATATCTGACTTTAATTGTTCAGATGTTTAACTTATGCCCAATTAGGCACCTAAAAAAGATAGGTACAGATGGACCCAACATGAAAGTATTTGAAATGTAACTGGGAAGCAGAACAAAGCAGAATTCTGTGAGAAAAGAGACATACCATCCCACTGTCTGTTCATTTGCCAAACTAGAGAAAGCACATTTTCAAAGTTAAACAAGTACCTTTGAGTTGCTCATTCTCATCTTTTTATAGCAAATGGAAATAAAAGGCAATTTCCAGAGTAAAATTCATCTCAGCCAAAGGTAAGTGCCCTTTCCACCCTTCTCCTTAGCAGTCATGATGTTATAGGAGGTATGGGTAATACCTTATTTGGTTTTTCTGGAATCCAGTGGACTTTCCTGTCTAGCGATCAGTGAAACTCAGCTGGCAGTAATACTGCCTGCAAAAGAGACTAGATGTTGCTGAAAAATTAACCCTACCAAGAAACCCCAAGCCAAACAAAAAATTAAAATTTTCATTTTCAGTCAGATTAACAACTGAGCATAGACCCCAAAAACTGAAGTCCCTGGCATTAGTTTGCTGGGGGCATGTTCCTCAGCCAGGGGTAGAACAGGACTGGTCCTTGTGGGGATGCTGTAGTGGTGGGTCAGTTTGGCTGTTTGGAGTTGATGTGGGTTCAGCCATGGTATTTAAAGGGGCTTGCCTCAATGTGGATTGATTTAAAAGTAAAAATATTCCTGATGTTTTAGGAGGAACCATATTCTGAGTGACTTTTTAATCAAATTGATACCTCTGACAGTCAAATATGCTGCATAATTGCTGGAAATCCATTCTTATTATGTTCAGTGGAATGTACCCTGAGCAACCTTATCTGACACCAGTAATTGCATTGAGGAAGAATTTTTATGTGCTGAGAGCACTGTCTCCATTTCTGTCAGTTTTCTTCTTTTTTTAGAAAAGGTGGTTTGGTTATTGTTTTTATTTGCCATACTCAGTTGATCAATTCAGAAACCATTCAGTGAAGAAGTGGTACAAGATTTAATTTCATTTCCCAGTCCCTAACCCCCTGGCTTTTTTCCCTTTATGAAAGGGTAATGTGTATTTGGGACTGATGTTGGCTGGTTTCAGTAGCTGTGTTGACACTGCAATTATTGTCAAAATTGTTACAACAAATAGCCATTTTAAACTTTAAAACATTCATGTAGCAGGTATAGGTTCCAGGGCTTTTGGATCAGTAAAGTATTCCAGAAAGCTTGCTGCATCACAGAGACATCAGCAGAACTTGCCAAGTTAGCTGTAAAAGAAACAATATCTAAATGTGGTCTATGGGACTTGAATATTCTAAAGGGTCTGCCTTAAGGTTCTATTATAAAATTGCATTGGAATGCCAGGGCCTAATGAAGTTCCCCATTCTGCCAACCAGCAGCAATGATCCCTACTTGAAAGGAAAGGTTGATTCCTGTTGTCTTGCACATGAATTGCTCTTCTGTCATGGCAGAAAGGACTTTGAGATTTTTATGCAGTCTCTGTAAAATTGCACCATGAATGGTTGGTGTTGCTAAACTTGCTCTTCTACATAAAAACATATAGGCTGCCATCTTTCATGGATGTATTTTGTGGCCTGTCCTTTCACTTTACTAAAAAAAATGCAGTTTCTGAGATTAAATAGATATAATGAAACATAACTTTCTTTGTTTCCTGGTCAGGGGGTTGAGACTGCAGGATTCTGCTTAAGAGCACACGTAACCTGTGGCAAATACACATTCAGCTGACTGCTTACAGCTGTGAAGGACATGTCTTACTGATGCTCAAACTGTGATCTTCTCTCTAGATCTTGTTCCTCTTCCCAGCTCTCTTGAGTGTTCATTCTGCCTCTCAAAAGGTAGTGGCCATTGGAGGCCTTTTTTAGAGGCAGTGCTTGCTGGTCACTGTAGGAATGCAATTAAAGGATGATCTGGGACTCTGAAGCTCTGTTTCACATTTCTATGTTTAGCTATTTAAACATAGGACAAAATGCTTTTGCATCACTGTAGAAATGCATAGTAGATATTAAGTGGTTGAATATCTTCTGTCTATTGGTATGGGATTTTTAAAGTTGTTTCTTAAAAGTCCTTTTTTGCAGATAGTGGAGAAGAAAACAAGGATGAAAAGGGAATTTTTGAAGAAATACTGTCAGTCATTCTTCATGGATTCCTGTGGGAAGCATTTACTATTGGTGGAACAGCATAGCAACATTATGCCTAATTTGTTTAGCTTTTTCAATTTTTTTCCTTGCCTGGATGTAGCCATAATAATTGTTGTGCCCTAATGTATGGTCTTTGAAGTGGCAATTATAAATTGATCCAGGTGCCTATGAGGAGAGCTGTTGTGGGTACTCTTAATTTTGTTGTGAAGCTACTTCAGTGTGAGGTATGGTGCTGGGAAAGGCAGTGTCATAAATTTTCAACAGAGCATGTTGTGATGGAAAGACCCAGGGCTACCATCATTTTTCCAAGTTTTCTTCTTAAAACACAACCAATATATACTCTTCTCTTTCTGTTGATCCTTTGTCTGGGATTTCAACCTTTTGCTGCTATTCAGATTGAGTTCCCTATCTTGGAGCAGTTTGCCTTTTAGAGTGCTGGTAAGATGCCTTTGGGACTTTGCACAGATTTGTGATGTGATTTTAGACTCACTTTATTTTTTGCTGCAAGCCTATAAAAAAATCTAACCAGTTTCTTGAGGGTTATGAAAAGTTTTTATATTCACAAACATGTACAAGATTTAAAACCACATATTCCAGGCCTCTGCAGCACTGAAGTGAAATATGATTCTCAGGTAATAGCCACAGTACTGAAGCTATGAGGGAGGATGATTTAAAAATACTCAAAATCCATGGTAAGAGCTGGAAATACTATTTAATCAGCCTTGTTGCTTAATTTGTTTCACTGAAGAATGGGAGTGGTACAGGTAGAAGACAAAATTTTCTAGGTAGAGAAAATGCAGCAGACATTGTCAGGGGCCTGCTTAATCTCATTAAAACATTGTGCCAAAATTTGAAATGGTTTGATCTCAAGATTCCCTATTAACATTGGATGCCCTGCTTTGTTTCTCTGAAATTGATCTTGTTTGGTTTTGGCTCTGTTTTAAGTCTCACATGGGTTGCAGTTGGCAGAGGAAGGACAGTGTACAGTTCAGCAGATCAAGTGATATGAGCTTGTGTAACTCATGAATGTGCTGTGGAGGACCAAGAGGAAAATAAACATTTCAAAGGAATGATATACAATACTGATGTCACACATTCCTTATGTCTGTTACTGATTTTGAAACTCATTAAAGGACATTATGAATAAAGAGAAATAATCTTTATAGCAAAGTGCAAGTTAAGGATTTTATTTCCTTACAAATCTTCCCTTTGAGACTAAGGCATACTTGGATTTGTGCTCTAATGAATATAAAAAAATATTCTAGTGATAGGGCTAAAGAGCAGTCTTCCTAACAGTTGAATTTTCTATTTTAAAGCACTAGATGTTGCTTGAACTTTTTCAGCTAAGCATTCTTATTTTTCCTCCTTCACCTGGACTCTGAAGCAATTTATGTGAAAACATTTTAAAAGAAACAGCCTTACAAAAACTGACTTTCATCATGATAAGATCAATGTAATTTGCTTTGAGCAACTGGCTGCTATCATCATAGTGGCGACCTTGAAGCAGAGTTGGAAAAATAGTTGGAAGATGGAAATCTTTTGGAAGAAAATGGAAGTCTTTTGATGGAAACCTTTTGAAGGAAGTCTTTTGAGATGCTGTGAAGTAGTAGCACAGGAAGAATCCTTCTGTTCAGGGTCTTTGTTTCTGGGTGGTGCCATCACTGTCTGATCTTTACAAAGTAAGATGGTTCAGTGGTTGTTCTCAGAAGTTTTGCGCCTTTCTTTCAGACACTTACTATTTATGTCTTCTGCCTTTAGATAGCTGAAAACTACAGGGCAACTAAGCCACTAGCTACCCTAGCCTGAATTTACTATCATTGGAGAAAAACTGGCAGCTCCTGAGAGGTGTTCCTCTAACCTGCTTTAGAAAGTCATTTCAGGATGAAATTACCTACCTTCTTTAGATGCCTTTTTATCTACTTTGACTTTAGGTGTAGCTTGAAAGAGCTTTTGCTTACATGTCTTTCAGCTGCTTTTGTTAGATGGACTGAATCTCTCCTTCTGACTCAGAAGAAGCTGAATGCAGTTACTTCTTGTTTTTGAAGAAACTTAACATTGCCTTCCAGTAAGGATGGGTTAGAGAAAAGGCTTAACAGAGCGAAGGGCTGTGCTTGTAAGACTCCCACAGCTGTGACCAAGAACAGAGATAATTTCTGGTTTGGATCAGCCTGGCTTCTAGATCATAAATTGGGCTGATTTATGTCACAATCTTGTCTCCAAACAATGTCATTCTTCATTGCTTAATAAACATTAAAAGCCTGTTTCTAACCCCCACAAAACACCACGAATAAAAAATAGTTGCACTTGAATTACTCTGCTTTGGCAGCAGAGAGCAAACCCAACCCATTCCCTCAAAAAGACCCACATTAAAAGTGAGGGGAGAAAATTATCTTTGTTCTGCTGATACAACACAAAGTTATCAAAGGACACTTATTTTTTTTGTTGTGTTGCACTGAAAACCCTACTGCTAAGGTACAATCTGAGTTTTGCTTTCAAGAAAAAAAAAGTAAGACTTTGCTAATTCATTGAGTTATTTACTCGCCTGTGAGGGGCCTTGGGCTACTTTCTATACAGACATTCCTTTCTATGTTTCCTATGTGTGATGGTTACCTAAGAAGTAAGTTCTGTTTCACTTTGAAATTGCACATGTGAGTTGGGTAATAGTTCAGCAGTTAGCATCCAAAAAAGCTGTGAGCCTGAGCAGGGGTGTACAAGATCCTCTGAAATATGAGGAGGTGCAACAAAATCATACAGTGGTAACAAGACATATTTAAGCAAGTGAGTCAATTATGAACATTGTGGACAGCTTAGGGATTGTTACTGACATGCTATTCTAGATGAATTTAACTTACACCTACATTTATTTGGCTGAGGTTTTTTAAAAATATGTTGAACATTTCAGCTTTACTGACTAAAGACATTAGGACTAATAAAAGGAGATGGATTGATTTGCTTGGAAATCAAAATCTTTCACCAGCCAAGTAGTGATTGCATAGATGAAGCTTCGTTTCTAGATGGCAGCAAATCATCAGAACGACACATGGGCTGCATATAGTGTTTGTGAATGAATGGGAGCAACGTAGATTTTGTTCCTGAAATTGTACTCCCAAATTTTTTTTTCCTCCTTTTGCATCTTTTACTCTAAAACATCGTTCTGATTAAGGCATAAAAAGAACGTACCGTTAGTTTTTTTTTTCAGTTTTTCCTTTTGTGAATGAATTGTTTCACACACAAAAGCAATGATGATTATATTGAAACTGGGTACTGACACTCTTTCCTCTGGATTCCTTATTTATTTTTACCAACTTTTGCATTGCTTTCTGCTTTACTCATTTTGATGACCTCTAATAAAATCAATTAGTTTAAGGAGGAGGTTTTCTTGGTGAGTCAGATACCATCTCTTATTTTACTTTCAGTTTATTGTAGCTTTTATTTATAATTTTCTAAGTTCTGCAAGTATCTGCTGCTTTATTTGGAGTAGAATGTGTATTACCTTTCAATCCTGTTGTCAATCTGGGGTTGTTTAATACCCTAAAATACCTTTGTTTTTGTCATGTAGTGGTGCGTGATTAAGACTAGATGTTTTTAGAGTCCCTTTCCATCTTCATAATCTCTGAGTCTGTCTGGTTTTTGTGCTTCCATTACCTTATAATGCTGCTGATCATGAATACAACATTTCTGATTGTAGCACCCACACACTAGTTTGTAATTAGGCAACATGAAGTACAGCAAACTTTAAATTTTGGAAGTCCTATCAAATTGCCTTGCTTTTAAATATATGATAATTGTGCATAAAACACTTCATGGCCTGGATATGACTAGAAAGAGATCTGATTAATGCTTTCTCTAGCAATCATTCTCAAAAGGTAATGTGTATTAAATGTGCAATATTTTATTCTCTCATGCCTCATACAGGAACAAACAATTTGTACATTTTCATTTGCTTTTCCCCTGGTTCTATTGCCATGACGTACAGTAGAAATAATTTTTGCCAGGAACACTTATTGTGAGATTAATTTTGAAGTGGCTTTTCATTTTCCTGTTTTGTTTGAGGCTGAATCCCAGAATCACAATATGTTTTCAAGAAGTGTCCCTCCTGCCTCCTTCCAGTTGTGTAACATTGCCAATGACTGGGAGGGCTTGGCTTAGGCTAACATGAATTATTTAGCTGTTTACCCTGCTGACTTATAAAGTATTATGCTTAGGGCATAATTAGCAAAAGCCTTTAGTCTGTAAGATAGGTGATTTTAGAGGTGCACGGCATGTATGCAATTTTGTTTCACTTCATTTTCAGATGTCACTGACCTCAAGTATTTTTGAAGCATTCTAGTAAAGAAATGTGAAGTTTTCATTCTTGGCCCTCTGGTGTGTTTGTTTGAATGCATTAGGGCACATCAGTTCAGATCATGAAGAGATAATTACCTTAAGCAGCAAATCCCACTAAAATAGAATTTGATAATTTTGTTTTCTGAACTGACCTGCCTAATTATTTCTTTTCTTACAAGTCAAACTAATTCCTCTCTGCTTGTGACACAGTGAAGGTTCAAGCCAACCAATGAGACAGAAAGGTCCACTTCTTGCAGCAGACAAGATCTGAGTGCTCTTTCTGACTGGAACTCGGGGCGGGGAAAGAGAGTTTATAATTCTTCAAAGAAGGGGTAGGCAACTCGGCAACTCAGGAGGAATGCAAGGATGTTGTGAAGTAATGCCGGGAGAAAATTGGAAGGGCTAAAGCCCTGCTAGAACAAGAATCTGGCTAATGCTGTAAAACACAATAAAAATGTTTCTGTAAACATATCAGCAACAAAATGAGGTCTAAAGAGAATCTCAGTTCTTTATTGGATGTGGTGGGAAACATAGTGACAAAAGCTGGGGAATTTAATGCCTTCTTTGCATTAATAGTAAACCTTTAATAATACGACCAACTGTTCTCTGGGTACCCAGCCCTCTTGAGAAGGAAGACAGTGACAGGGAGCAGAATGGAGCCCTCATAATCCAAAGGGAAATGCCAGTATGTACCCAGGTGGCCAAGAAGGCCAGTGGCATCCTGGCCTGTGTCTGAGAGAGTGTGGCTAGCAAGACCAGGGCATTTGCCATGGGTCTGCACTCAGCAGTGATAAGGCTGCACCTGGAATCCTGTGTTCAGTTTTGGGCCCCTCAATACAAGAAAGACATTGACGTGCTCCAGTAAAGGGCAGTGGATCGGGTGAAGGGTGTGGAGCACAAGTCTGCTGAGGAGTGGCTGATGGAGCTGGGGTTGTTTACCCTGCAGAGAAGGAGGCTCAGGGGGACTTTATCGTCCCTACAACTCCCTGAAAGGAGGCTGTAGCCAGGTGGGGGTCGTTCTCTTCTCCAAAATAACAAACGATGGGGCAAGAGAACATACGTAAGGAGGGTTTAGCTAGGATGCTAGGAACATTCCTTCATGGGAAGGGTTATGAAGCTATGGCACAGGTCGCCCAGGGAGGTGTAGATGGGGCACTTGGTGACATGGTTTAGAAGTGAACTTGCCAGTGCTGGGTTAACAGCTGGACTCAAGGGTCCTAAAGACCTTTTCCAGCCTAGACAATTCTGTGATTCGGTGTTCATTGTTAGCACTTACTGTGTTTGACGAATCAGAGGAAATGAACACATGTGTGTTTGGCAAGCCAAGCCTGGATGAAATGTTGCACACAGATTCGGCTCTTAGGCTATGCATTCTGAGGCTGGTACCTTCCATAGGCTGTGTCCTTGTGCCAAAAAGGTGGCCACAGCAATCTTTTGGCTTTTATGGAATTTCACTGATGTTTGCAGGCAGGTTGCCAGTGGAGGTCATTCTGTTGAAGTAGATTGCCAATAACAGCACCCTTGTTAGAATATGCAGTGAATTGGTTTATTCTAGTCAGTTAGCTGCATAATCAGGGTGGAAATGAGAGCAATAAATATACTTAAGTGTTTGGAAATGGCCTTCTTCCTGATAATTTTTCAGTGGGTGAAAATTAGGATTAATTCTAAACGAGGAGAACTGACCTTAAAAACTCCATTACAATTGACCTTAGAGCCAACAATCTTTCAGTTACTGAGAAACATTTGCTAAAACTTAATTGAAAAGATCACTGAAACCTGACCCATGTTATAACAATACTGATTTTTTTTTGCTCATGATTTCTCTTAATTTATACAGATGTGTTAAAACCAGAACAATGTCTATCCCTTCTGTAAGGGAAGTGATGAGCGTCCAAGAGGCAATATTTGTGTGTATTTACTACTACTTTTTTCCATGTTTTGTTTCCTTACTTCATTTGTCTAAAATACTCAGAGTGGCATGTTGATTTAAAGGTACAAAACACACATAATGAACCTCTTTTCTGTTCTGTCAAATCTGCAGGAAGCCCTGCTTGTGCAGTTTAGAATTTTTAAGTGCTTTACTACATATTTTCTTTTTTTATCAGACACAAAGACATCAAATTAGCCTTTGAGTGGTTCAAAATCTTGAAAGCTTATTCATCATATAACAATTCAAATTAAGCATAATTTCCTCTTGATGTTTGTAATCTTTTTTATTGTTTGGATTCCTACTAAACTGTGTTCTAGGTATCACTTTTTTTTTTTGCACAAGTCTTGAAAACCTCTTACTTGAAAGGTTTCTCATGTAAAAAGTTTCCCTGCAGAGAGAAATTTATGGAACAAGGTTCAACTTAAAACATAATTTAAAATTTAATTCCATATCCACTTTAGCTTCATTAAAGCTCAGTCTGGCTGTGTATTTTGGTGCTTTTAAGTGTCTACAGTGTAGGTAAATGCTATTTTAAACTATGTCAACTTGTCTTCTCCCATGGAAAAATAAAGTGCATCTGTTGCCATACAAGTGAACTATGAATAGCTGAAAACTAGAAGATAAATTTTCAAACCTTATATCCAAAAATCAGAACTGTCCTGGGAGAGCCAGTGAGGTTTATGTTGTCCTGTTCTGCTTGAACAAAATGCTTTCCTCATCATAGTGGGTTTCTCTCAATGTCTGAGCAGGCTTTTTCATAATTTCATCTCCTGAACAGTAAATGTTACCTTATTCTAGGTCTCTAACATTTTGGGGAGCAGCAGCTGCAGGAACATCTAAGAGTTGCTTGTGTTCAGGTGCTTTAATCTTGTTGACTGCAGGGAAAAATGGAGTGCAAGCCAGGCTTCCTGCCGAGTCTCTCAAGCTCCACCCTGTAGGGATTTTTCTCTGCAGCCATTTCACTGAAAACACACAGAGATCAGGAAGCTTTGTTAAAACTGATGTGGTGCCCTTTGCTTGAGGTATGATGTAGGAGTCATAGACCAAGTGGCATGACAAGAGTTCACACACATTTTGTGGCCTGTTCACAGAGACTGTTAAATCCCTTGTTACCAGAGATAATTAAGGCCCAATATTCTTTTTGTTTATAGCAGTATCAGCTCTGTGTTTCATAGAATTGATATTTCTTTCCTTGATAAATTTTTCTAGCTTAGTCCCATTGAAATTTTTTGATGTATACATTCTGTATGTTTATCTGCCTGTGTAGAAACACATGCATGCAATGTGCATATGTCTCTATATAGGGCACACATAGGCCCCCAAAATCCAGCAGCATTTATTCACAAGAATAAATGTCTTGGTTAACAGATGTTCTTTTGGAAGAAATAGTAATGGATAGTAATATGTAATATATAAAGGTATTCCACTGATAGCATGGATACTCAGTTGCTTCCAGAGTAAATAATAACTCCTTTTTTACAGTGAACAACAACAGTTAAGGACAGGAAATTAAAAGAAGGCAAAAGATATCTGAAAATATTAGAAAGATATCTGTGAAGAGGTTGCTAGTTGCTAATTACACTGGAGTGTAGACAGGCCAACTAGTTGAACTCCCACATCTGGGAAGATAGCAGTGAACTCTTCTGTTTCTGCAATATTTAAGGTTACAGAAAAGCATTTCAAATGTCATTTTTTCCTTTGAATCCCTTATTAAATTATGCATGTACTTTCACTTTTGCTTAATGGATCTGTGGAAGTGCAGTATTTCTACATTTATGTATTTGCTCTGCAATTCTTCTAGATGGACAAGAAAGGTGATTTGGGGCTCACATATATAGGAATAAGCATGAGCTCTAGAGTGCAATATATGGCATACAAATGAATTTCAAGTGCTTGTACAGACTCTTCTTGAGTGTGGACAAATATTCCCAAACTAACCCTAGATCCACAAGGTCTTCTACTAATTTTCAGGATTTGCAGAAACCTGGAGGAGAGCGGTCAGTAAGTCAGTGTCTGAGAACCTTAACTCAAATTGTAGCTGAGAGGGCTGGGCAGTGCCTGGCCTGAGGCTCATCACTTGTCTCCGGAGCCATCAGGGGCTCAGCTGGAGGAAACAGGTGCTTGTTGTCAGCAGGCCTGAGAAAAGATGAGAAGGGATTGATGACCTAGCCTGCCTGGGGTAGAGTCAGGATACTGCTTGGATTGATGAGCCTGATGGATTCCTTCCAACTCAGAATATTTTATGATTCTACAGCATGAAGGCTGAAAGCGTAACTGAAAGGAAAGGCATAGTGGAAGCCCTTCTGCCTGGCTGAGGGAAGGCACTGCAAGTGGAGGTGTTACAGTTCTGTAAAGCCATCCCGGTATTATTCCTTGTCTGCAAGATATTCTTTCTCACTCTCTGTAACACCTTAATTTTAGGTGACGTGGTCTTGGGCACTGCTGCTGTACCGTGCTGATCAGGAGGTACAGAACAGGCAAAACATTCAGTAGACTCTTTGTTTGCTCTAGCATAACCTTAATGGTCTGTGCTCCAGAAGCGATAAATTGTCTCCCTCTGTTGTAACTTAAGGCGCTTATTCCACTTCTTGTCCCGCTGCTGCCAGCAATTGTCATCAAGCTGGGAGAAGCTAAGAAATTTGGAACTGTTCATATCAAGGCATTTCACTGATTTTGACCATGCTCAAGAAGAGATGGTCATGCTGTAGGACTTGGCACTGGGCTTCCACACAGCTAGGCTGCTTTGTTTTTAGAAGTAGCAAGAGAAGCATAAGCAATGTTCTTGGTTTGTATAGCAAGGGAAGAGGTTGAAATGTAAAGTTAAGATGCCCAGTCAGCTGACTCTGTTCTCAGCTGTCAAAGAACAAGAAGATAGCGGTAATAACCCTAACAATTAGCATTTTTACATTTTCTGTTTACTGTGATGTCATGTTTGGGACTCTGAGCCCAAAGAAAAACACAGAGGCTCCAGAGCATAATTAGCAAGGGAGAGATTTTGCTCTCCAGAGCAAATTTAATCCGAAGACTGGCATATGAAAATGACAGTAAGAGGAAAGAACTGTTTGTTCTCTATGGCTGCGCTGGGCACTTCAAGAAATAATGGGACCACATTGTAGCACAAGAGATTTTTGTAGGCTTAGGTGAGAAAAGTAACCACAAAGAGAGCTCAGTGATGGATTAGGTTGCCTAGGAAAAGTGTGACTGCCTCATTGAAGGCTGATAAGGGGAGGTGAATGTCATGAATGTTTTGTGTCTAGTGGTCTTCCCTGAGATGGGGGATTAGACTTGGGTAAGCTCCTAGACTTTTTTTTTTGGTGGTTCTCTGAATAATCAAGAAGTCCTGTGTTGTTCTAATGCCTACAGGAAGCAAGGCAGCAGACACGCTGCCAGAGCAGGAAAAAAAAAAGCAATGTGGGTTAGAGGACTGATGTAGTCCTGGCCTGTGGGGAGAGATGGGAGCAGGGAGCTC
Source organism: Emberiza elegans (assembly GCA_024865655.1). NCBI lineage: Eukaryota > Metazoa > Chordata > Aves > Passeriformes > Fringillidae > Emberiza > Emberiza elegans. The sequence continues at coordinate 4,425,083 of JALJVW010000172.1, forward strand.
TGATGTTGCTGCTGCGGAACACTCCCTGCACACCCTTTGTTTATACAACATATTGAACCACACTGCCGTTGCATCTGGGGCAGTAGCTCAGCAGCCTTCAACAGAGAGAGGAGGATATGAAGGGCAATGAGAAGAAGCAAATGAGCCATCTATCCTTTACTGTTTCCTCTGTGCCCACAGGAAAAAAGACAGCACAAGTAATCAAATAAATACAAAGTTAATTGTTACAATATTTACCAACTGTGTGTCTCATGTCCCCAGTTGGTATGATTCCCTCTCAGGAATATATTGAAAGATTAAAAAATCTTTCCCCAACCACACAAACAACCAACTAATTCCAGTGATTTCACTAGTGAAAGCTTCTGTAATTTATATTACTCAGATGAACTTCTGTTGAGTTCCTCCATAAACTGGAGTTTTTCAGACTTTGCAAAATTTCATAACGTGTATGGCTTTTTTCCACTGCTCTTTTCTGCTTGATAATGAGCCCATCTGAAAGTCAAAAATGTGCAGAAGTGCATGGCAAAGTTTAATGGGTGAAGATGTCTTGTTGTGGGTGAAGGTGGATTAAGGTATGTTTGAGAAACTCTGAGTGCACTAGGAGACCTCCCCCAAACTCTTTGGCAAGTCTGTGGTAAGGGAGAAAATACTCCTAATTCTGTGATGTGGAGCTTTGCTGCAAAGAGCTTGTAATGGCAGCAGAGTAACACAATGTAGATGGGACTGTAGTGGTCTCCTAAATAGATGGATGTATGAAGACATAATTCATCAGGATTTTTTGCCTAATGTGAGTAGTCCTTGGTGCCCTAACACGACTAAGGCTCTGGACTTTCCTGGGATGTGGCTAATTCTGGAGAAGCAGTGCAAGATGGATGCCCCTAAGGTGGCTAACTCGAGTGCTTCAATAGCTGAATCAGTTGTGCACAAACTGCAGCATAGGTGTGCCACCCTGGTCCCTCCCTCCCTTCTGAGATGGTCTTGGAGGATCATTTTTGAGCTTTAGGCCCATGGCTTATCTCAAGATTTCTCAGATAAGCCCTGCAGTACTACTGGCATGATATGATTGTCAGTGTATCTAAAAAAAAAGTGCATCTGTGATGCAAGCTGTCTTTTTTTAAGGTAGAAATGGGTTTTATTACTCTGGAGATTACTGTGGGAAGATGGGTTTTAGCCATTTCTGGGGATCTTTGAATGTCAGAAGTTTGTTCTAAGGTTTTGTCTTTGGAAACAATAAGAACTTGATGACAATTACAATGGAAACTTCTGTCAACGTGGTGTTGGTGGCTATAAGTATTTGAAAGCCTTGAGCTCAGTAGACTGGGCTGAAATCACAAGATTTTAATAACATCAGGTTCTTCTTATTTCCTTTTTTGTTCCCTCTTTTGCATCATGTAATGTATCTCTGTTAATAAATTAAACATTTATTAACCAGTATAAAGTTTGGTGCTGTTTATATAATTATTTCAAACAGAAGGAAATAAAAGCTTCTTGTTAATGAGTGAATCTTGATGTCATAATTTTGAGCAAATTGAACCTAGTGTCACCGAGAAGCTGTTGGTTGGTGTCATGCACAGGCACTGCAAGGTGCTCGAGAGGAGTGGGCTCAGTGCTGTTGCATGTGCAGATAATGTTTCCAACTTAATATTCCTGCAAATTCCCAAGGGCAGTATGGATCTGGCTTTTCCCTCTTCTGTGTGATGGCTAGACCTAATTAAGATCAAGAACTCCTATTACATGTTTCTTTATTAAAGAATGGCTTAAAGCTTTTGTAGATGAGAGCATACATGTTTCTGTCCTCCTCATTTAACTGTCTGCTCTCTCAAAGTCTCTAAGGAAGCATTATGAATTCTTTCAAGCTTTCCTAAGCTTGTGTGGAGTGAGTGTGAAAAAGTTGCAAAGTTGGTCTCCTAGGAATGGAGGTAGAGCCAGCTCCAGAGAATTTTAACTGAAGGTGAGGGGGTTGTCTCACTCATCCCGTGGTTCTTGGAGCTGAGCAGAAGCAGACATATGGTGAAGTTCATCCTATAGCAACAGAAGTGCAGCTCCAGTGGGCGAGGCTGGCTTTGGAGTTCTCCATGCCAGTGGACTCTGCAGTTGCACCCTCATTGTGCTGGTTGGCTCAGTACCTATAACCTCATTTTAGGAGCCGTGTATCTTGCCATACCCTTGACTGCTTGCCAGGGCATGAGGTGTTTCTCAAAGCCTGGGGGAGGATATACCATCCATAGCTGTCATGCCATTTCCTGGAATAACTGTTATCTTTTGTATCTGTATTGATTTTTCCAAGGGAATGATTTGTGCTCAAGCCTTCTACTATTGGCATCAGGAGACTGGTTTACTTTGTCTATTATTCGTAGCAGATCTTATGTTCTGTTGGAAGTCAAAGAACATGTCAGCTTAGCTCTCAGATCATGTGAGCCCTTCATTGTGTGATAAGCTCTCAAAAGAATTAAAACAAATGGTTTTAAAAAAAATCAGAAGTATATTTATCCCTTCACCCCCACCAGAAGGAGAGATATTTATGGTTTTGTCAATATATTTATGGTTTCCTGCTGAAACCAAGTTCCTCACTTTGGTATGTGGGTATTCTCTGAATATTGTCAAGAAAATTCACCCAGTTTTTAGTTCTATTGACTGTTCAGAAAAAACCCTATTCCTACTCTACCAAATTTAGAATGTTTGCTTTATACTGTGAATTGCAGATTTTGCTTCTTTCTGCCGTATCCCTTGGCAGATGCTCCACTGGCACACGTACAACATTGTTTTTTTAGAATCAATTGTTAAGGTAACGTTATTATCCACTTTTATGCTAGTGTTTTGGAATTTGGAACATCCTAGCCAGAATGTGGGGTGCAGTAAATTAGTAATTCAAGTGTCTACTGCTAACAGTGGGGGTCAGTGAAAAACAGCAGTACTCTTGATGTTTTTCCTGGAATTTTTCAGTAAACTTTGAACTGGTTGTTACTCAGGAAAAATATCTAAAACAGTTTTGTCTTTTGAGGAGAAGAAAAGGAAAATGAAAGTAGCTAAGCCAAAAGATTTTTTTTTTTCTGGAATTGCTCTCATGATGCTTTCTTATTAGCCAGGTTTGCTTATGCTTGTATTGGCCATTGACTTAGCTTCCTGATGAGGCTGATACATCCCATAGTGTACCACAGTCCTGCAGCTTGCTTTTTTGTTTTCTTTATTAACTTAACTCATGGCATGGGTGGGTGTGGGAACATCCTCTGTGTCTAGTCCTCAAGTCTTTATGTAGTACAACTTGCATTCAAAGAGTAGCCAAAAACCTAGTACAGGAAATTACTGTACTCACACAGGTGTTCCCTGGGTAGGCAAGGGACCAGGGGGGTTTTTGTTTTCTGGTATTGCAGGAATGTCTTTTTTCATTCAAGATTTTTGTATATGTAAATTCTTTTTGTTTGTTACATACTCCTGTATGTTTAATCTGCAGAAGTTATGCTGTTTAGGAAATCTCTCACTAGTTTGTACACTAGGATACTGGCAATGGGAGGAAAACTTTGTAATGGCCAGGAGGATGGATGTTCATCATCATCAGTTGTCTTCTGCTCCCTTGAGAAGATATGAAAAGTCCTAAGGTGCTCTTCAGAAAACAAGCAATGGCTTTCAATCCAGACAGCTGTTTCCAGCAGATGCAATTGCAAGGCTGAGTGTTGAAAACATAGTCATTCCAGTCTGTGAGGCTGACAGATGTGGTGGAATGGGTTATTAAGGTTGTTCTTTGGGGAACAACTGAAGATGTGTTAGAGCCTGGATAAGATATTCAACCAGGTTCTCAGGACAGAAGGTAACAATGCAATATAAATGCAGGCAAAGCCCTCTACAACAGACTGGAATTGTAGCAGCTGTCCTGTGTCTGCAGTAGCACCAATCACATATTGTGTGCCTTGTTTTCAGATCTGATATTTTTGAACTAGTACAGATGTGTAACAAAAATTTCAGTAGGCAAGAGGCTATGAATTGTAATTTAAATATGGCATAGCCAATAGCAGAATTTTTTCAAATCAGAGAATAATTGAATTAGTAGCAAAAATGCTTTCAGGGTTCTTGCATGGAAAAAGTATTCCATTATTATTTTCTTAAGATCCTTGGCTTTAATCAGAGGGGAAATGATTCCTTCTTGATGCTTTGGGTGAGGTGTGATGCTTTTTAAAACACAAAGGTATCTGGTTCTCCTTGCTGCTTTACATATATTTTAAAGAAAGCTGTAGAAATACACTAAGATGTAGGGCTCCTTTGTCCTTAGGTTTTATTTCCAAGGTTATATGTTCCACCTTCAAAAGTAGGAGGATACCTGAAGCTCAAAAAAAAAAAAAAGTCACAGAGCAGCTGGATGTTGAGGAAAAGAAACAAGAAGAGTGGCGTGACAAGATGGTCAAATGTGTATTGGAGCAGTAAACAAGATTTATGTATTTATTTAACCCTCTGAGCCACCTAACGCTTCTTTCATCTAAATCTGGGCTATAAAATGATACTCATTGCAGTAATTCAAAAACTGTTTTGTGAGCAACATATGACATTAAATCCTGTATGGCTTAGTAAAGCTCAAGAAATGCTTGTAGCTCTTCTCTGCTGACCTCATAGGTAGTGCCACCTCACCCTCCAATCTGTAGAAGGCAGTGTGAGGCATCAAGGAAATGTTCTTTAGTTACCATTCTTAGTCAATAATAGTAAAAAAAAAAAAATTAAAAGGATATAATCTGTTACATGCTGTTTCTTTGTATGCATGTAAAATATATTTATCTGAAGTAAGGATTGGCAACTAGCTGACTAAGGAAGGGAATGAGAACTCTTGACTCCTTTTCATTTTTTTTTCTCTCTTAAAATCTGCTCTTGCAGACATTTTGAATCCTGTTTGCTGCTGTTGTGTGCAAAGCCTCATATGCAGTATATTCTTTCTGTTATTTAGTAAGCTACAGTAAATCAATGAAAGATCTCATCATTAATGCAGTCTAGCATTCACAGTTACAAGAAATATATCAAGTCTCCTCAGGTCACCTTTGAAAGCCACTGATTAGTAGAAATAATGGATTAGAGAGGAAAAATATCACAAAATTTTCTTAAGTTTCAGAGGACAGAAAAAACTGCAAACTATTTAAAAAGGTGCAAACATTAGCTATATATCAGGTTTGAATATTTAGCAATCTCAATTTGTGCCTATTGGGTTGTATGTGTGTATATGCATATAATGACTTCGCAGCCAGAAAAATAAAACTGAAAAAGAAGAGTTTTGGAGGGTTTTTTTCTGTGTATACTGTCTGCAGGTGGCTCCTTGCCACTTCGTTAGTCTGAAGCCAACTCCATTTTTTGTGTTGTTGTCAGCCTCTTTGCATTCTTGGTGTGTGGTTACTTTGAAGATAGTTATAATTGTGAGTATCCTCTGAGGTCAGCCTAAATCTTGTAGCATTGTGCTTCCCGAGTAGATTTTTATTCATGCAGCTCATCAGTTCTCTGCAGATGTAACACGTGAAGTCTTAGAAGCAATTTGGTGTTGTAAGCGCAACATTACTTTGAGCTAATAAACTTTGCCTCTCAACAAAGCTAATTGCCTTAGATAAAGCAGCAAACTGATAAGATTTCGTGGTGTCTAGTGCCTGAGCAAGCCTAGTCCCTGTTAATGCCAGTATCTGCACTTCCACTGTACTACAGTTAATTCAGGACTAACATCTCTGAGGGCCACAGTACTTAGCATTCCCTGGTTCTCAGCTGAATAAATTCACTTGGGTGCTGAAATGAAAAGCTTGGCTCTTATGTCAAGAAGGTGTATTTTTTCGTGCCCACCAGCATTCTTGAATAAGCCTTGGTTTTTTGCTCCAAAATGCAAGATGAGAAATGTCAGACTGAATCTACTGAATAAACAGAGGTGCTTTACAGGCTAAAGGATAATTATCTGTATCTATAGATTTGTTTAAATGTGGGGGAATGCTTTGGAGGACAAAATTATTCCAGAGTTGCTGATTTGTTTAGTAACTGTAGGTAATGTACCATTAGTGCTAGGGCTCACCATAAAAAAGGTTAATTTATTTGCACTCTTAGAAGCAAATATTTTGTCATGTGTTACTTCTTGTTGTCGTACAACAACAGGAAAATGACAATATTTTTGTTTTGCCAGGCCTTTTTAGAGTGATGCACTAGGAATATTTGTTGCTGTCTCAGTTTGCACTGTCTTATCTGCTCTGACACACAAAGATCTTTACTGGTACCTAGTTTGTAATTTACACTTAGGAGAACTTAAAGGCTCCTGTACCTACTGCAGGTTTTGTAGGGTGCCCAGCTGTCAGGTCCTTATGTATCTCATGGTGCTCTCTGAGGATGTGTGATTCCAGTCATTGTAACCATCTGTATGAAATGTCTGACTTGCTGCCTTCAGTGGTTGTCATTTCTGTGGCTTCCTCATTAGGTTGAGAATGACTAAGGAATCTTTTGATTTTATTTGTCTCTTTTTTTTTCCTGTGGAATGAGTGAGTAGAGTTCCCTTTTCCAACACATTCATCAGTCACACAAATAAGTTGTCAAGTAAATGTCACAATTCTTTCAGCAAAGAGTAAAGTCCCCATGTTTGTCAATGGGTAGCATTTTAAGTCATTCAGCTATCTAAATTGACTATCATACTTCAGGCATAACAATCAAGGTGTGGTGGGGATAACCATATTCATGTTATGCCATTTCCAAATAGCCTACTGTTTCTATTTTTATTTTTATTTTGTTTTCCCAGCTTCAATGGCCAAGGATAAACTCAATTCATCTTGCACCACCAAATGCCATCTAGTTCTCCTTTATTCACTGTTTTATTGATGAACTTACAGAGCTATTTTAGACTGATCAAGCACAATTTTACTGGTTAGAGGTTGCTCTTTGTTCCATCCCATCTTACTGTAACCTGAGGTATGGTAGTGCTAAAGTTGCAGAAGGCATTGATATGAGAGACATAACCAGATGTTTTGGAATGAGGTGTTTATATTCTAGGAAGGTCAGTCTGAGGAACATGCTTAAGCAGAAAAACTGAGAGGTTTTTTTTAAAAAACCAGTTTTCATAAATTTTTTGTGACTTATTTTTCTACTCTAAATAACAAGTATTTAATTCTTAAACTTAAGACATTTGTTAACTCAGTTTCTTCTCTTCTGGCTACTTACTGAACAGAGTTTAAGTATAAGGTTTTAATAAGCAGGCTTGAATTGTCTAATGGAGAAAAAAAGAAGAATGTTTCTTGAATTTTTTTCAAAGCTGATATGTCCTCATGATCCATTATAGAGGATGCAGAAAGATATTAACAGTGGAAGAGTTATATTCACTATTTGCGGTTATATTCAAATGATTTTGACTTAGATGATAGGGCAAAATTGATTTCCTTACTCTGACATTTGTAATTTCATGAATCTTCATGGATTGGTTTGTTTTTGTTTTCTTTCCTCTCTGTAACAGTGGGTTTTTAAAAGCCTTATGTATGTATTAGTATTTATGTCTTTCCTATTAAAGGTATGACTTGCAGCAGCCTCTCTTAGTGGTAAAGATTGTTTTATAAAAGCAAGGAGAGTAGGAAGTCTTATTTTCCAGTTAATTATGACATTTATTTAAAACAATTCACTATCAATTATATGACAAAAACCTTTGACTCAGCACCTCCAACACTGACTTTCAAATATGCTCAAACCAAACCGGAAGACTGCATACAGATAGTATGCTTAAAAATTAGATTTCAATATCAGTTCTGTCCTATTGTTGTGTTCTGAATGCTTTAAGAACACTGAAGGTGTTATTTCTTTGTATATCTTTGGGTGATGTCTTTCAAAGTAAAACATTTAAGACCCCAGCATACTACTGAAGTGCACGTAGTGAGGAGAAAGCAACCAGTAACTTCTGGAGCTGTGCGTGCAGAGGTGTGATCCTAACAGTGGAGAGAACCTAAAGAGTCCCAGATAAGTTTTCATTTTCTTTCCTCCCCACCTTGCTCCAATCACTTAGGACATCAGCAGGATCTTTAACCTCACCTCTCCATTTTTTCCTTGCTGCTTATCTTTGCAGGACTGGGCTGAGCTTTTCCCTTCTCCCTCAAAATAATGCCAGGCACTTCTCCACTGCTTTTCTCTGGTGATGGTTGGAATTTGACCTCTTTCTGTCCTCTGTGGAGATGCCAAATAGCTTTGTGCACTGTTATTTCCCAGGCCATTTTTGTAGGCTTTCATACATTTTTGTGGACATTTGTAGAAGCAGCTTGCACATGAGGCAAAGTAGCTGTCCCTGAGCAGCTGGGTATTTATGACCCATTAACATGTGCTGAGTTTTGAGACTTTGTCAAATGATGATACAGAGCTGGAGTACTGATCATGAGGGAGGTATTTGCTGCCTCAGTGCTTAGCACTTCAATGCAATTTTTTATTGCTTTGATGTTATATTTAGTGGTGTGTTGGGAAGTGTTTTGTGCTTACAGAATCAGGCTCTTTGTGCTGCTATTTTATTCAGTATGTCTGGCTGGAAATTCTCTCTTCTTTGTGTTAGCAGATTCTCCATCAAAGAAAACCTGAGACTACTTTTTTTTTTTTTATGTTTCAGAAAACAAGCTGGTCACAGCTGTGTTACTTAGGGTAGCTGTCTGTAACCAGAACCTTTGACAGCTTGAAGTTCTAGTCTGCACTGCTACCAAATAAGGACGGAGGAAAAAGAGTACAGCATCTGCAGATGAAGGAACTGAAGGGGTAGGGTCACCCACATGATTTTCCAAGGGTAGAAAGCTGATCAAAGCAGAGATGACCTAATGCCAACATAGACATCACCTTTTATCTAAATTGGTGAAGTCAAAATATTTATTTTTTAATGCTTTTCTAAACTATTTCACTTTAAATGGCAATTATCCAACTCATATGTAAATTCACCCTGGCTATTTTCTGCTGACCTCTATAAAGTTTTTTTAAGTAAATATTTTAAAATACTATTTGGGGTTGAAGAGGTGAACATAAAGGTTTGAGGAGGAAGAAATAAAAATGTGTTAATCAGACATACTTCTAATTTTGAAAAAGTAGAATTGCATTTGTTTTAAATGACAGATCTGTAAGATTTTGCTTCTTTCTGTTGCTTGTCAAATTTGGGTGACTTTTCATTTGTCCAGAGTGCAGGTTTTCACAGAGAAAAAGTAATTGGGAGTTCTTTAGATTTGGAGCTGAGAAAGGCAGACAGGTGTTGGGGAGAATTTAGGTCAGACAGATACGTTAATAAAACAGAGATGCTTTTTAGCCTAGTAAGGAAGAGGAGGAACAGATGGAGATCCTGGAGTTGAAATGTCAGAGCACAAAGGTAGAATGAGTGTGTCAGATGAGATTCTAAAAGAAAATGACTGCCATTGTCTGTACACCTGTGTGAGAAGCTAGAAAGAGAGAAGAGATTAAGTCCTTTGTCCATTGTTACTGAGGCAGAATGGCAGAATTCCATGGCAGAATGATAGGAATTGATGGACATCTGTGATTCCTTACTGCTGAATGCACATAGGATGAATTGGACCATAGATCTGAGTGGGAGCTGTTCAGTGGGTCTGTAGAACCAAGAAAGGAGATGTGTGACTGCCTTACTGCTCTGGCTGCATTTTAATGCACTTTCATATGGTCATTCTGCCTTGTGATGTGAGCATCCAGAGAAGAAGGGTTAAGTTTTCAACCTTGGTTTTGCACCTTTTGAATTTTGCAGTGCTGCCTTCATGTTCAGTTCATATAGATTTGCTGTTTTTCAGTGGGTTTGTAATGAATGTGTTGTGCAGACAGCTACATGGGAAAGCCTGAGCAAAAGTACAGGAATGCAAGATTTTCTGCTCTTTTGTGGGTAATCTGTTCTGTTATGTAATCAGGTTGCTGACAGTTTGCTTAATCAGTATTTCAATTTTACAGGGAGGTACTCTACCTCTGCCCTGGAGTTTAATAAAGATGTTTTTGTTGTGAGACTTTTGTCATCCTAGCAGGACAGAGCTTTCCTTTTACTGGATGAATTTTGAAAAAGTAGTTATGGTAAAAGATACCCCAGGGCAGGAGATGGTAATTAAGGGGAGATGCTCTTGTACTTTTTTTTCTCAGAAGCATCACATACTTTATTGTTTCATAATAGAGACATACAAAAAGAGTTGATTTATATCCCTGTTGCATGGGGCATCCTGTAAAAACTGTTTGTATCTTTTATAGCAGGTCAAAAAAACTTTACCATTAGAAACAGTAAAAAAGGAAAATCTGATCCCTCCAGATGCTTGAGAAAACCATATTATGCTGTTTCCTCCTGATAGATGAGGCTGGTGGTTTCTTAGGGCTAATTAATATTCATACCTTCAGTTCTTAAAAACAAATTAAAAAAAAGGTCCCCAAATACTGCTTGGCTGGAACTATAGATAAGTCCATCTATCACTATCTGAAACAGTCCAGTGTCCTTGCAGACATTTGAATAGTCTCCAAACACTGTAAGTGCACAGGGGAGAAAGGTCCTGCTGAGTACTATCACTCCTTGTTTATCTCTCCAGTTGGAAATAATTCATGTGTAGTCCTGTAGCTAAACTAGCTGCATGTTTCTGGCAGAGTGAGGAGGGAGCCTGGCATTATATAATTGAAAAACTGTGAAACAGGGATGTTACTTTTCAGATAGCTGTTCTCTATTGCTTTCCTAAAACTGAGGGGTAAAAATGAGAGTCATGGGATCCAAGTGACTACAGTAGCAGATCACTGGAGCAATTATTTGGTGTCCATCTTGTAGACCCACAATTTCCTCAGAGTGGGTGACAGGGAAGAACAAGAGTAATTCTTTTGGCAATCAGAAAAATGTAAATAAAAGTACAGTGTACTTGGAGGCTGCAGGAAATGTGTTAGGGCAGAGGATCATCACTTTCCATGGATTCTTCAGTGAAAAAATTGAAATAGAGCACTGGAAATTGTGGATGAGAAGGAAGAAGTGAAAGAAACCAAGTAGAAGTGTGGGGGATAGAATATAAGAAAATAAAGATAGTGTAGAAAGTAGTCTTACCCCCAAGGAGTTGCAGCTGGGCCAATTGTCAAAGATTGGGAACAGGCCTGACTTTAACAGGCACAGCTGCAACCAATGAGAAGAAGAGTGCTATAAAAGAGTGGGGTGGCTGGTTGAGAAGGGAACTGGAGTCAGTTGGCTGCCTTGTGAAGAAGAAAGAATCAGTGATCTGAGGAGGTGCCCACGAGAAACACCAAGAAAGTATGAAACTTTTGTGGTAAGGAGACAACAGTATGGAATGCCTGCAATAAGATGACAACATAGAAGTTATTGTCTGTCCCATGATCATCCATGCCATCTAAGAATAAGTATTCTTGGAATTAAAAGCTAATAAGAACTAGTATTGGCTTGTGCAAGGCAGCTTGTGATGAGAACCAAGTGCACCTTCCAAGCCGTGCATGTTGAGAGAGTGGGTCTTGCAGAGAAATTTCATGGGCAGCTTGGCACAGCAAAGGTGGTGTGCAGCCATCTTTTCATAAACATTCAGTAATAAGAGGTAATCCACATAGAAAAATGTCAGATCAGCTTGTGTGATACTTGAGATGATGCTGGTATCTTACTGACAGGAGTTCTGGACTCTGCTGTAAGGTGATGTTTTCTCTGTGTGTGTGTGAAAATGGGGCACCTACAAAACACATAGCAGTGTATAGCAAGGTGGATTCTTTCTTAAAGCTCTGAAATTCAAATAAAGGTGGAGACTTGATGGCAAAAAAAAAAGGAAGCAAAACCAGATAATCCTTTATTATTGCATTATTCATATACACATTAAACTGTACAGGGTGATTTGCTGAACACTCACTCAGTTTCTGGGTACTGTGTGAGTAACACAACAGCTACTGGCAAATAGGTTGATGTCTCCAGGTAGCTGGTAAAGTTTGAAATGTGACCTTAAAGATTTATGATTTTTTTATTGTAATTGAAGCATCATTTTCTAAACAGCTTTTCATTTGAAAAGAATGAACATCACAAGAATGTTTGAAATCAAGTGGGATTTCTTTGAATATTAAGCAGCCCTGATAGCAATATTAAGGCTAAATAACATTTACCAAACTCATCTGTTTGAATGTGTCCATAAGAAAACAAAAGCACTAATAATTTCTAATTGCTACCTTAACTTACTGATGATGATTACAAAGCTTATGTGGCTCTAAACAAAACATGTTAGGTAGTAATGCAGTTTTCCTGTCTTCAGATCCCTGAGAAATCCTTTGCATCAGTAGCACAAATGAGGGTATTTTTCATTTCTATACTAGTGCATGATTTGACACGAATTTTAAGAAAAGCTAATTAAAATGTTTTTGCAGGTCTGTGTAGTATACTGGGTAGTAAGCTCCTGACAGACACAAGGAAGGAAATACAAACAGGATCTTTAGCAAGAACTAGCCTGTCTTCTGAAATGGAATTATTTTTGCCATTCAGTAAGAAATAAGCCTACTTCTGTGGCTACCTGAGAAAAGCTTGTGCACAGTGAATGGCCATTGATGCCTTCAGAAAGGCGGGTGTTGGTTACCTGTGTGTGGAACAAGAAAGAATGGCTTTGCAATGTGTGTAAAGGATACTGAATGAGTCCTCCAGAGAAGGAAATAGCCCACATTTATGCAAAAACAAGAGCAAGGGGCAATGAATGCACTATGGAAAAGAGAGGTGTAGCACTTAAGAAGCAGAGCTTGTATGTTGATAGGCCCCTGTCAAGATGGCAGCCTCAGATATCCTGAGAAAAAGAAAGGGAAAACTCATCAGTTTTCATGTACAGAACATTGCAGCAGGATCACTCTGCTTAAATGAAAGGCTTTAAAAGTGCTTCATGCTCTTTCCTTTAATATTGTTAGTGCTTTGTGCATGTAAATGTGTGATATCAGATAATGTAATTCAGTGTCTGCTCTAGTGTATCAGTTATTTTTCAGATGAAAGTTACTCCCTTGAGGATGTTAGAGAAGCTCCCAAAAGGGAGGCTTTACTGTCCCTTAAACAGATCCCTTTTGATCCATGTGATTTTTTTTTTTTTTTTTAGCTGTGCAGGCAGCCCATGCTAGAAAGGAAGGCTCTGGCAGGTAGCAACGTTCCTTCCATTGGAGTTCCTTCCTTTGGCCAGTGCAGTTTAGAAAAGGCTGAGAATGGGAGTTCATTAACTTCCTGCCTCAGTGAACAAGGGGTGTGTGGCCACCTCTGGGTGCACTCTGTTTGGACCAGTGGTGGTGACCAAAAGGTTGCAATTACAATTAGGCTGAAGTTCTTGTCCTGTTTCCTATGCTCTGCCATGACGTGCTCTCTGCAACTTCTAACACAAGAGAAGAGGAGAAGGAGGAAGGGTGTGAGCAATGCTGATAAGTGCCTGCAATTACTTTTTCAGTTTAAATCCCATCTGGAACTTGATTAATATGCCCCTTCTAGTGCAGTGTGAAGTGGGGCTTGTTCACAGTGTTATCTTTTCACACAGTTTTTCATTAGCATGTTGTGTCTGACTCCTAACAACCAGGATGTTTTAATGACAGATTCCTGGATGCATATGCAGAGAGAGGCTATTTCGAATAGAGTGTAGCAAGCATGAAATTAATTTTGATAGTTTGTAGTTTTAGGTAAGTATAACCTAAGCAAATAAGAGAACTGAATTTCCTTAGTATTTTCATTCAGAGAAGCCTGGTAATGTATCCTGTATTAAATAAACTAACTGACTGGATTCCACAGAAGGGCATGGTATCAGGATTGGATTGATTGCCAAAAAAACTGTCAACTGAAGTTTTAGTTTGACTTTGTGATTAAAGGGAAAAGTCAATGCTATATTTGGTTACACTTAGGAGAGAAAAATGAAGATAAGTCCACAGGTTTTTAGGCTGTTGAAATGTGGTAGTAATGTGGTACTTACTTTTAGTAAGTACCTGAGACTTGAGATGTTTGTTTAACTGTGCATCTCTTTATTTGATCCCTGACTATCAATAGCTTGTCATCTGATGCTTAGAAATACATCACTGCAAGTACAACACAAGTGAGGCTTTTCATTTTCAGTGCAGATGAGATTCTCATTCAATGAAATTGCATACCAGTGCCTAGAATGCACAAAACATGGGTTCACTCTTTCCTATAATGGGAAGGGGAGGTTTTTTTGTTGAAAATCCTAATTTAAAGACAAGTTTAAGAGGTGGTATCATCAGATGTGCTCTGAATATTTTTTTCTTTACTTTGATTTTTGGAAGCTGTGCGTTTCTGTAGATGTTGAATGTACTTCCAAAATTATTTTCTAAATTTTAGCAGTTCCTCAGCCTCTTAATATTTGAGTTGTTTAAACTTTCTTTTCATAACTCTGTCTGTTGCAAGTTTGCTCTATACATCCCTTAAGTGTAATAGAACATTTTCTTCCTACCTATTTGAAGCAAGTGTTTCCACAGTTGTGAAATGTTTTGGTTTTGGGCAATGAAGGCTTTTGCAAACAGCTCTAGAAGCTTGAGAGAGTTAGAGTGCTGCAGTTGTACTGTAGTATTGAAGAGGTCCATCCTCAGGCATGAGTCCTTCGGATCTGCCTCACAAGATCACTGGATCCTTGTGAGAAGTCCATGTACAAGTTCTTCAGGGCTATTCAGCATTTGGGCTAAGACAGGTCTAATTAATATTTTTTAAACATAGAGGTAATAGCTTTCTCTGGAGAATGCAGTTGGTTCCTCTTAGGATTTTTAAAAAATGGCTGAGGGCTTTATCACTCCTCATAGCTGGGTGGCTGGTGGTGGGAAGGCAGCTGTCATGTCAGTGCAATTTGGAGCTGCCTGTGTGTATTTGAGCAGTGTCACCAATGGGCTTTTACTGCTTCCACAAGCAGAGACTGAGGCAGTTCATGAACAAACTTCCAAGCTTTGAGAGATGTTTCTTCCTCTGCAATAGTAGATCTGGTTGAGTATAAACTTTATTTTTCAGAGGTTGTTCTCTGACGTCTGAACTAGTGCATTAATATATTGTCCTTCTTGGACTGTAGGTGCTAATCATTACTTTGTTCGAGGTGCTCTGGGATTGATAGGTCTGGGACTGCTAATGTGGTCAGTCTAAATGCACTTTTTGTTTTAATTTTTGATTATTAAGTGGACATTTTCATTCTCAGTTTCTGATTTGATACCTCAGCTTTCTGAAAGATTCATATGATTTTATTTTAATCAAAAACTACATATTCCATAAAGGTGCTGCTTGTGAATCATTTGCCATTCTGGGTGTGAGGTACAGGGAGCAGATGATGTTGATCCCTGTGCAGAGGGGCCAGCAAATCAGATTTCTATTTGAATTTATAACAAAAACTTCATCTCTAAATCATGCATCTGCAATCCTGATGAGCTTACTTCAGAAGTGCCAGCAAAAAATGTTTCCTAAAGTCCTCAATGGCTTCTGAGCCTCCTTGCAAGGTCACCTGCAACAGTCCTGGGTCAGAGCCTTTCCAGCCTACAGATGCCTCTGATGGGTGTTTCTGCTGGCAACATTTCAGATCTCCTCCTTGCTTTCTCTCTTTTATAGCTCTGTTTCTTTAAAATCTGACAGAAGAAGTTTCCCCCTTCCAGGCTCAGTCTCTAGTCTGGCCCAAAGCAGCTGGGAGCTGCACCTGTAAGGCAGCAGAACTGCTTGATCAGCAGGCACATGTGGGATGCAGATGGTACTATTGCGGTGCTTGTAACTCCCAACAAACTCTAGTGGAAACACTTTTTTCTCCACCTGTCAACTTTATCTAAAGTCATGTTTTGGTAGCTGGGATCCCAGCCATGAAAGCAGACCATCCTTGCTGAATCTCAAGATGGCTTCTTGAGAGCATCAGAGTGCTGGATCTTCTAGCAACCTATGTTCTTGGGTTTTTTTCTGACCAGAAATAAAACATACTGTACCCTGGCCTGCATTCACAAGAAATGACCTGTTTTGGCTAAAATTTCTATTAAACAGAATAAAATTGTTGAACTCTGGCATGGAAAACTTCAGCTTGAACAGCTTGTCAAAGCTGCAACTAACTGAAGGCAGGGAGTTCTCATGGAAATGCCTGGCAGTTTTAATAGTTGGCAGCACTGTCAGTCACACCTATTGTAGCAGTAATATTGTCAAGTGCTTCCTGATTTATTATGTGCCTTTGGGATGGTGACCTGTTTAGCCAAACATTGTAATAAATAACTCTTGGGCAATTGACATAGATGACCAATACTGTGACATTTTGGAACACTTTTAAATAACAGATTTATAGTGAAACAGGGCTGGTGATTATGTGGGTAATAGAAAAGAAAAAGTACATATTGATGGATTGTGTTCAAACTGTATTTTAGAGAGTGCCCTTGGGCTCAGCACTCCAAGTTATTTTATTTGCTTTGACCTTTACGTAGATGTTAGAACTGTTGACTAAACTCTTCGTGCTGACATTGTCATTAGGTATTTTGAGGAAACTTCTGCAAATGCAGACATATTCTTACATTATTCAAAATGCCTTGAAAGCTACAGACTTCCATGGAATACCAACATGATGACCTTTGCTTCTGATAGCAAAGGAAATCTCATTACAGACACTGCAGTGTAACTTTGGTTTGACTCAATGTTGTGTTTCTTTCTAAAAAAAAGAACCAAAAAGCAACCTGGTCAAAATGTCATTCAGCCCATAAGGCTAAGGTATTTTATCCTATGGTTTTATAATAGTTTTCTTATTGCTGTGAGAAGTTTGTTTCAGAGAATGTAGAAAGCATTTATAACAGCTTTTGGAAAGAGGACTAAAAATACTTTCAGTTCTGTAGGCATCCCTTGTGTTCCCTGTGAGGTTAGTAATTGCTAACCTAACATAAATTAGCATGGATATATTGCTAGATATTGCTAACCTGGCATAGAAAAGCTGACCTAAAGCCAGAAAGCATAATTAGTCATCTCCAGTGCCTATGAAGCACTTTCTCATGGCTTGCTCTGATGTTGTGCCCTGGGCCACATATGTGCCAGCTGTTTAGGAGCCCTTCTGTGCTTGTAAGACCACTGATAGACTGAAGCATTGACTCCTGTCTGGATATTTGACCAGCTCTGTAAGTTTTTTAAATTATTGGCATCCCCAAAAACATCAAAGGTTTTTAGACTCTGGGTATATTTTGGAGTATAGTAAAGGATGTTTGATTGTGGAGCTGAGGACACTGTGGGTCAGTCTATGAGCAGCACCACAGTTTTAGAATCCCTTATTTTCAGCCACTGGGAGTCCTGTGGTGTTAATGAGGAGGTGGCTTTGGATTGTGCTGCTTGTAGCCCCAGAAAGTGCAGCTGAGGTTGTGGTCTCAATTTCTAGTGCTTGCATCACAGGCCACATTTGATAAGGCACTATGGGATGCAAATTACAGGAGTCCCTTCATTTTCCCTGTGTCTGTTTCACTTTTTGTGCTCTTGGGAGCAAAAATTGACATGAATGCTGAAGAAACAAAAGTACAGGCTGCTCTTCAAACTACCAAAGCTTTTTAATTGAGCAGCTACGTAGAGTGCATTTTATCCTGTACCCACCACTTCAAGACTTCTTCTATTACTGTCCTTTGAAACCTGCTGGGGTGGTTCAGATACTCTGAAATGACAAATAAAGCTGTAGTGCCAGTAGACTGTTATTTTGATAACACTTTATCACTTCCCAGTAATTATTTCATGGCTCCCTGTGCCAGCCAAAAGAGAACCTGCTTCTTGTCATCAATATATGTTTAAATATGTGCAGCTCTGTCATGATGGCAAGAGTGGTCCCTCTGATATGCTGGGAAGGAAGGAAGAAACAGACTAACCTGGGAGGGCTGTAGATTTTAGAATTAAATGGCCTTTTTAGCCAAGAGTTCTTTGGAAGAATTTCATGCATGTGACAAAAAAACCCAAAACAGCAATGACAAAAACAAGAGCAACAAAAACCCAAACAAACAAACAAAAACCCAAACCCCAAAAAATCCTGGAATGCTTTAACATTTTGAAAGGATATTTGGGCATTTGGTATTATTCCTTTATTTGTGTTATCTTTATATCATGTGTATTTCTAGAAAGAACAGCTTGGAATCAGTCATACCCCATGGATGTGTCTGGGAGCCAAGTGCAACTGTCTTATAGGTTGACCCATTATCCTTCTTTTTGAGGCACTTCTAGCTTCCCCTGGTTCCCTGGGGTTAAATTCCATTTTGAAATAAATGGATGCAATTTAAATAGGTTGTAAACTGCATTCTCTTTTCCTTGCTTCTCTACAGCAGTCAAGCAGAAATGATAGTCTGCTTCCTGATAGCTTCTGTTGGGAGAGCTACAGGGATTTTCAGCTCTGAAAAGTATTGTATTTTTCCTGATGATATTCCCAGTTGCAGGGAGGAATGCCTCATATCTCCCCAATATGAGGCAGTCTGGAGGAGGAATATTTTGAATTTTTTCTAATTAATGTTTGCCTTTGTGTTGGCAAAGCAAACTCCATGAATACCAGAAAGCTTAATTAGGTGTATTCATGCCCTTAAGATATGCTTATATGGGAATAAAATTAAATGCTTTTATTTTAGTAGCTACCAGTAAGAGGAACATCTTTTGAAGATGCTTGACAGTGTATTGAGAAATTAGTTCCTAAAATGTTTTCCCTCTAACATTTACGTAAGCACTGATTAACAGTTGATGAGACTAAGCCGAAACTCATCTGTTTTGCCTTGTTTCTTCTCTCTCAGAAAAGACCTGACAGAAGAGGTAGTTTTTAAGCTCATATAAACATGTCAGTGGATTCTTGGCCTTTGGGTGAATTGGCTAGGAAAAAAAAAACCCAACCCCAAAACAATCTGGGACCAGAGGGAAGGGGAAGTGCTGTGTTGCAGGAAGCAGCTGCAACAGTCACTGTTTCTGGCTCAGATGGAATGTCCCAGCCACTGTAAAGTCGTGTCTCAGGATCTTTTGTGACCTCGGTATCTTGCAAGCTGCTGTTGGTTTTTTTAACCTGCAAAGAGGATGGGGGAGTGACACACTTCTGCTGTCAGGACTGGCAGTGCTTGGACAGTTTGTTCTCTTGTCTGGGAAGCCCAGTGGCTGCCAACACCCGCCGTGCTGCTGCTTAGCTGCTCTGCACTAAGGGCAATAAGAAGACTTTTATCCTCTTCCTCCTCATTCTTGTCATTGTAGTATTTTTAGTACCTTCACATGGTTACAGATTGATTTATCTTTCTCTTTCTCACTGCTGCACTTCTGTGCAGCCCTGGTCTACAGAGGTCTTCTCAAAGAAGAAAAATGGCCCTTTTTTTCTCTTCACTTTCAGTTCTTAGTCTCTGTGGACAGAGAACCAAATGAAAATTAGTGTTACTTTCTTGTTGCAATAACGCTGATCTTAAGACAGTTAACACAATATTTCTGCTGGGCTGGATTAAAGGCAAGTGACATTGTATGAGAGAGCTATGTTGGACACAGACACTTATGTAGCAGCCAGTGAGGGCCCTAGGCTGTTGCTACTGCTTGACTTTTGAGCCCATGACTGGACTTTAACAGACCTAACCTCATGCTGTGAAATAGTGTTTTAAGGGTGCTGAAATATTTTAGATCTGAGTATGGAGACTGTAATTGTGTAGCTGTTTTTTGGATCAAGATTAAAGAGAAGAGCTGTTTTGTACTGTCATCTCTTACTGGATGTTGGCTCTCCAAGGCACTGCTTGACCAAACTCTTGTCAGAAGTCAGGGTTTATGCATGAGTGTGGGTAAAAGTCAAGGAGTTGTCCTGGTTTGAGGGGAAATGGAATTCTGGGAGTGTGTCAGTCCAATTGAAATGTAGATTTGCGATTGACACCTGTTTTGACCACTGAGAGTTGGATACGCCTCTGAGAACACACAGGGGTTAAAAGCAGAGCTCTGCCCCTGGGAAGCCCTCTTGGGACTTCGGCGTGGAGGAGGAAGGACCTCTCCCCCTGCTCCAGCTGTCCCGGCTGGGCAGGGGGAGGGGCAGCCACGCGGTAGGCCTGGGCCTGGACCGGAATGGGGGTAGGCCTGGCCTGGCCCCCCCCCCCCCCAAAGGGTGGAAGGGTGGAGGAAGAATACCAGAGGCATCGGGCAGCCCCCCCCAGGAGAGAGAGAGAGAGTGAGAAAAAGTGCCAGCGTCTGAGACTAAACTGTTATCTTGAAATTTGATATCCTGTGCTGGCCGCGCAGCCCGACAGCAGAGAAGGGGGGGGAATGCCGGAATGGGGGGGAGGCCGTGCAGGGATGTGTCCAGCCGTGTGTGAGAGCTTTTAACCCTTTTGTGGACAATGAAAGCTTTTGCAGAGTACTGACCCTTCCTGGAGAAAAGATGAAGGAGGATTTAAGCAAGTTTTTAAAGGACTGAGCAGGGGAGAGATTGTAAGAAGAACCTAGGGTGGAAGAGATGTGGAGTGGCATTCTTTGCTGGACGCTTTTTGTAGAGCCATGGACTGTTCCTGAATACAGAGACTATTTTCAGGGGGAGCCACCGTCTTCCAGAGTTAAGAGGGCAGTGTGGGAGCCTCCCGGCCCAGGAGGTGAAATAATGGGGGGACAGATGTCCCAAAATAGAGACTGTGCCTTTGTTTTTGGAGTGGGACGATGGAATCCTTAAAAAGACAACCCTCAAAGTAGCTCTGGTCCCTGTTCAGTGGTGAGAGCACTGAAATGGGAGGAAGGGGTCACGATCTCCAATCCGGGTGGGGATATGTGACCAAAAGCCCAGGGCATACAAGAAGGACTCCTCCTCTTAAGGAATTGAGGATTGAGTGTTTGTAAGGGTGGTTTTTGCTGGACTGAAAGATGTAATTGTATTGGAAATTTGGTGGGGGGGAGGAGGAGGAACTGTATTCTGTGGAGTTTTCATTTTCCTTGAGATTGTCTTTTCTTTTCTTTCCTATTGTAGTGTGTAGTTAATAAAGTTCTGCTTTCTATAGTTTTAAGTAGAGGACTGCTTTGCTTATTCCTAGGCACATCTCACAGCAAGTACCAGGGAGAAAGTATTTTCATGGGGGGCACTGGCACTTTGCCAGGCTCAAACCATGACAGGAGTGTTCTCAGAAAATGGATGTGCACAGCTTAAAATGGGGTAGATATGTGTGAAGCTGTTAATTTGAAATAATTCTGTTATGCTGCTTGGCTGATGAGCTCATTCACACAGAGGCACCAAACCAGAGACAGTGGGGAGCACTGAACTTTGCAACTACCTTTGAGAATAAAAACAATGAATGGAACTGGGGTAATTCTGTTTTGCCTTCTCTTTTGAGTGAGAGAAATGTAGGAGGAAATGCACCTTTCCCAAGGAGAACAAAAGATTAGAGGTATAAGCATACAAAAATAACTGAGAGAGAGAATAAAAAGGCTGACCTTGCCTGGAAAGTCCAGGGCACGCCAACCGGAAGAGACAAGCAAGCTGACAGAGCAGCATGGCAGCTTTACTTTACCCTCTGACCTGGTGGGTATGAGCATGAGTGGGGTGGGAAATCTTCAGCAGAAAAATGATAATCTGCTCAGAGAATCCTGGGCTACCACCAGAAAGGAGTTGACACAAGACCAAAGGGACAAGTGGCCCACAAAATGAAAGAAGAGAATGCACAAGGAGTGTATTTTCGTTCTTCTTGACCTGTATTTCTCATGTTAACTAAAAAGCAGCCTTAGTTATGGAACTAATGAGTAGAGTGAGCTTGAGTAAATACTTAAAACATAACTCCAGGCTTGAATTGCTGTGGAGTGTACCAAGATAATAGTCAGAGAATAGCAAGTGCTAGATTGGAGAGGCAGCACTTTTCCTGCAAGGTCAAGGCTGTTGGGCAAAAGCCTTTATGAAAAACTATGTGCCTGTCAAAATGGAGTAAAATACAAGTTCTCCAAGCCAACTGTATGTTTTCAAGCTTAGTCAAGTAAGTCTACATTTTCTTTTTCTACATTTCAAGATGTTTGTTTACTTGACTGGGCTGAACCGCTTTGAATTTTTTCAGATAAATGGTAATTTGATAAGTATTGTTATAAACTGGCAGCAGAGCATATTTGACAGTGGAGCTGTTTTATGCTGGAAGTAGATTGGTTTGGGAAATGCAAGTTCATTTAAGCTTACTGTCAGCAGTTAAGAGATTTTTGCAAAGGAGCTTTGTCAGGAAAGTTTCTTCATTCCTAAGGGAAATATCTTGTCAAAAAAAAAAGGAAAAAAAAAAAGAAAAAGAGCTCTCTGAAAGAGAAAAGACTTTTCAGAAAGAAAAAAAATCTTCAGTTATTTTCAGATAACTGAAGATATATATATAATATAAATCTTCAGTTATATTTTATAAATATTGGAACAGGAATCTGAAAGATGGGTTGTGTTTCCAATTTTGCAACTGACTTTCTGTGTGGTCTTTGACAGATGACAAGTGCTTTCTTGCTCAGAACTATCGATAAAATCTGAGCAGTTTTATTTTTGGTTAATTGTTTAAGAGCAATAGACCTGTGCTTTAAAACTGGGATATTCACCCTGGGTGTAATATGTGAAGTACTTAGGAGACAAGTTCATGAACACCTAAAGGAAATATATAGGTCTAAATCTCTGCTTGTTTTCCTGATATGGAATGCAAACTAGTGCTGATTTTTAGCTCGTGTTAGCAATTTGTGAGAAATTCCAGTACTGGCAAAGAGAGGCTGAAGTTGGTGATTGAGTACAAACTCCTAGAAAATTTGCATTTTAGAAGTTCGGATATGTTTCATTTTAATCTCTAATACTCTTACATTTTACTAGAAAAGACTGTGAAATTAAAAAGACTATATGGGTCCAGACTAAGTATTCTGCCATTTCGTTCTTGCTCTGATGACAGTTCTTGGGGTCTTTTATTAAGTGATAATATGTGGAGGCAAGTCCAAGAATTCACTTATCAGAAAGCTTCTCCGTTTCAAAAGAACCAAGGGTTAGAAGAGCACAGAACTGGCTTGTAGTCCCTCAATTTTTCTTGCATGTGGGAGAAGCATAGATTGCTGCAGCCCTTCCGAAGGGAGAGATGTGACTGAAGTATCAAATGAACTTGATGTTATTAACGACCTCCATGGAAAAGCTTTGCTGAATTACCATCTGTTAGCCCCTCGCTGCCAAAATGGTACAATGCTGGTGTGGCTGAATGTGAGGAGGCAGCACATCCAGAATTTTGTAACAGCCTGCAAAGGCTGATAGCACTGACTTTGGGAGTGACCCAGCTGGGGTGTATTACCCTGTAGACTTGAACAGCTTTAATACTGAAGCGCTATCAATATCAATATCGGGCTGTCCTAAATAAGAAGTAGTAAGATTTACAGGAATTACTGAAGTGTCCCAGTTCTAGAGGTATTTACACCTTTAGTTATGCAACTGATTAAGTAAGTAGAAAAGTTAATGTTAATCCAGAGAATTTAACAAACAAACATAGTTCAGCATCTTTCTTTAGTGCTGAAAATGGAGTGGAAAATTTACAATATCCACAGTGCTGGTGCTAAAAAGTTTTTCTTTAAATAAAATTCATTGCTATATATTGTATCTATGATTTTTCTTTCCCCTGTTGGCTGAAGAGTTGCTTTCCTATTTTTTAATGAGTTTCTGTTTACTTAGCTCTTAGTTGTTTTTCGAAGAGAATGATAATTCAGACCAGAAACTAGTTTAGCTAGCCTGTCCCTGCTTCTATGGGTGAAACGTTTTGTGTGTGGATAAGATGGGCTGTGGTATCAGTCACTAGAAAGTCTGCTCCTGACATGCCAGAAGTTACTCCAGTGGGTTACTGTTAAAGACACAAAATGTTTTACTTACTTACATTTTTCAGTGTGGAACTAGTGGAGAGAGCAGGCTGTTGGACTAATATATTTTCTTTGGCAAGTGGGAAACAACAAAATTTGCTGTCACCCTGTGTCATCATTGCTCCATGGCTCATAGGTGACATGTGAATTGACACTGGAGCTATAGAAGCATATCCTTACATGGTGGTTTGGTCTTTTGGCTAGCCAGAGATAACAGCAGTTTTCCATGAAGGTCATTCATCATGTTGATGACATTAAACCTCAGGGAAGCTACTCCCCATTCACCTTCTACCCTCTCAGCCTGTAGTGACTCTGTGTAAAGCACTTATCCTGTGGATGCCCTCATTGATCATTTAATTGCTGAGAGACAATGGGTATACATTAATATAGATGAGATTCCATCTGGTGCAAGAAAAATTTTTTTTTGCCCTGAGGGTAGTGAAAATTGGAACAGGTTGCCCAGAGAATTTGTGGTGTCTCCATCTGTGGAGACCTTTAAAACCCAGCCAAACATGATCCTGGACAACCTTCTCTAGCAGAGCCTGCTTGAGCAGTGGAGATGTACTCAATGACATAGATGTTCCTTCTGATCCTCCTTCTGTGATTCTGTTTCTGACTCAGCTGCATCCTTGAGATGAGAACTGTATGCAGTACACAAGAAGCAAGCATACAGGAATGTTACACCATGGAAGAACAGCTTCTTGTGCCTTCTTTTCACTGCAGTTTTTTCTCCTGATGTTTTTTTTTTTCTGCTCACTTGGTTCACTGGACTCCTTTTGAAGTTCCTTTCCTCCAGCATAACATTCAACTGCTTGCAAGTGTTTAGTAGCAGTCCCAAACTGAGGTTTAACTGTTCATTCCTTTCTCCAGGTCACTGGTGAAGATATGGAGTAGAAAAGGTCTCAACTCTGATTCCCCAAAGACTCCACTGCTTACTCTTCATCCTGAAAAGTGATTGTCAGGCTCAAAGGCTCATGGAATCATTTATTAAAGAACCTTTATTATCCAGTCATACTCTTTCTGGAAATTACTCTTCAGTTGTCCTCACAATGGTCTTTAGAGCACTTTTTGGACTCCTTTGACAGTCCTGTAGCAAAGCAGCTTTTTGTTTATTATCTACAAACCTTAGCCAGAAGTTCCACAGTTCCACACTTGAGCTTCCCAAGAGCTGTCAAGTGAATGCCATCCACTCCTGGTGATGCAGTGACCTCCAATTTGTCTGTTTGGTCTAACAGTCCTTGCTTTAAACTGGTACAGGTTCTCTGAGCTGTCTGCTGCAATGAATGCATA
The DNA here is from genome assembly GCA_024865655.1 of Emberiza elegans. Lineage (NCBI taxonomy): Eukaryota > Metazoa > Chordata > Aves > Passeriformes > Fringillidae > Emberiza > Emberiza elegans. Next base: position 4,450,056 of record JALJVW010000172.1, read on the forward strand.
GGTGTGGGATCTCTCCAATACCTTCTGTACCAGCAACTGGCCAAAAGAGCTTCTTGGCTATGCTTCATCCTTCCCGAGTGCCTGTTCTGTAACATAATCATCAAGAAGTCCTTTCAGCTTCCTTGCTGGACTTCTAGGGTAGCTAAGATATATTGTAGTGGCTAATACTGAGTGTATGGAAGGCACTCCCCAAATTCTTTTTTAGTCCCTCTGTTTTTTCTGTAGGATTTCATGGACTCTTCTGTTCTAGTTTGGAGAGACTTAGTTTTTTGTTGTTGGTTTTTTTTTTTACATTGTACCCTCATTTGAAATTATGCCCTAAAAAATCTCTTGTTTATTGTTACAGTCATAGACAATAAGGTTTGCTGCAATCCTGGACCACTCAGAATCAGGTGAGACCCTTTTTGGCATCTCCCCAACACATACTTCTGTTATTATTGCCTTTGATTTGGGTAGCCAAAGTGCCAGTGCTCAGTGTGCCACTTGGGTGCAGCACGTCTGTGCTGGCTCTGGAATGAGCAGCTGTTACTGTTGTGACTGGTTACAAAATGAGCTTGTCATAATGAAATGGCTCACTGCAGTTATGCTCACAGCATACAATAAGAGATGAATCCCTGGGAGCTGGGAAGCAGAGAAAATCTGAGAAGAGAGGATTGAAAAGTATTTCAGTAATTAAGTAATTTTGTCTAAGCCCTGGACATCAAGTTAATACATCACACCTGTCTCTCACCCTCCTCAGTTTAGTGGGCCCAAGTGGGCTAAAAGCACCACCTGGTAAAACTGGAGTCTTTCATGCTTCAATAGGTCAACAGTAATAGCTCTGTAATAAAACTTAGGGGCACCATGTATAAAGAATCATTAAGTGTCCAAATCCTGACTTTTTGGTGGGGCCTTCTAGATTTCATCTGCAGTGGTGAACCCTGACTTCCCTAGTGTTGCAGTTGAGAATGTATGAAACAAAGTTGAAACCCCTGATATTCTCTGGTAAAAAGAAATGTAAATGACTTGAATAGTGATCTGTGTGAGAAGAGAGCTGTGATAGAATCAAAGCTGGCTTTTAAGCAGAATAGCTGTTGACCAAATGGAGGCATCAAGTTAGCCTTTAGTTGTTTCACTTTCCAATTGAGCTTTTTTCTCTGTGCTCTCTTACTTAAAAACGTACACATCTACCAGTTAGTGCATATATGTAAGAGAATGCTATTTTAAACAGAAATGAGAGTAAAAATATGTATTGGCTCCTTAGGCATAATAGACCAGTCTTTCTGGAGAAAGTAATTAAGCTGGGGCAAGTAGACTGACTCCTTCCTTCACAAGTTATATCAGTACCTGAACTTGTTAGGAGCAATAAACACTGTTGGATGCTTATCCCAAATGCTCATCATCTCCAGGTGTTCTTGAGGAAATCAAGCATCAAACTAAAGAGTAGTTTGTGTCTGACTTGCGTTTGGTTCTGAATTTGTGTGGTGACCAACAAACTTATTCAAGTTTTGTGGGCCACTGTTGTTATTTGGTGGGATTTTTATAAACCTCCCCAGTTTCAATGAACAGTTTTTAGAGAAACCTTTTCTGGTGATATTTGTTGCAGCCCATGCAGACATTTGTCAGTGTTTGAAGTGTCTGTGTATGCCAAATGTGGCTTACTTTGGGGTAGTGCTCAATGACAGCAGCTTTGAGTAATGATTGATTAGGCACCAGCCATCTGGGTCCACCTGAGCTAAATTACTTCCCATGTTTCTTTCTTGGGGAGCTAATGAATGGATGGATTCTTCTGGCCTCCTTTCCAGAAAAAAAATTACATTTTCAGCCCCTCTTCTAGGATCATGTAGCCTGTGAAAGATGTGGAGTGGGCTGGAGAAGCTTAAAAACCTGTTCAGAATTTGAAATCCAGCGTGGGCTGGGGGCAGAGGGTTAAATGTGGTCTTTTTTTAATCTGCTGTGTGTGCATACATTTTAGAATAAAGTCTGCATTTTTCTTGGACATGAAACTGGGGAAGCAGATTTTTATCAGCCCTTACATCTGTTGGTGCCCCAGGATATACAGACAGTAACTATTGCCAGGAAACCCGGAATGTGACAAAATACTGGCAAACTGTGTTTTATCCAATTTGTTTGTTTGACACTGTGGTAGGAGTATCAATTAGCAGAACAACTGTATTCTAGCCAAATGAAGGGAAAATTATGGTAAGCCAATGCTTGCAACTCTCTTTGCTCGTTTGAATGTGTCTGCCCTGTAGTAAGGTGGTATGTCTGTTTGGTACATAACACTTCAGATCCTTATGTTTGCTCCTTACAGCATGAGGAAGGCATGTTTCTCCCAAAATAGTGGATGGGAAAAATCCTTAGGGCTGTTGATATATAACTGTCAGTGGCTCCTGGCTGTTTCTGAAGAACTTGGAAACAGTGACAAAGCTGGTTCACAAAAAGGTGGAACCCTGCACTGCAAATGTGTCACTCCCAAGATGAGTGTTTTCCTGCAAATCCTCTGCTTCATTACCCTGAAGAGGTGGTGTGAGGGTGGTTAGAGGGGAGGGAGCAGACCCTTCCCCTGGGAATGTCCAATTATAGTGAGCTTGTTTGGCCTGTAAGCAGATGTGAGGGTGGCTGTTGGCACTGCAGCAATACTGAAGGACCCAGGACAGTCTGGGTGTTGGGGTGGTGGTTTCCAGAACTCATTTTATAGACACTGGTGTGTGTGAATGAAAAAGTAGCAAGGATTTGATTTCTTTTTTTATCAAATGCTTGGGACTGTCTGCTTTAGAAACAAAAGCATTGTTGAGGATGTGGAAATACTACTTATGATTCAATTGAAAGAGCACAGATAGAATCAGATTGCAGGATGTGCATTGGGGCAGATAAAGGAGTGGGTACTGGGCTTAAAACATCTTATTCTGATACAATAGAATAAAATTGCCTCCCAAATCCCATTAGTTATCCTGTGTTTACAGCAGGTGGGGAATGTATGGAATGAAAATATAATCTTGATTTTTTTTTCATGACAAAATACCTCATAATATTCTTCTATATTTGTTACTCAAACACCATTTTTTAGTACTTGCTTTTTGCCTGACAGATTCCCCTATCTGCAGTAATCCCCCAAGATTCCCCTATCTGCACTTTCTGAAATGAAGTGATGATTTTCTTGTACTTGTTGGATAGTGTATTGAAGTTGAAAGCCCCAAGAAAAAGCTTTGAAAAATGGGTGTTAATTTTCCTGCACCCTGCCCCCTTTCTCCACCAGGGACAAATACAGTCACCATTACTGCAAATCCTGCAGTCAGGTTTTATTGCATTTGGTGAAAGTAAGTCTAAAGGAAACGAGCTGAGCATAGGTATTGTATGTGTATCTATAACCTGTCACAACTCAGGGTTAGAAAAGTTTAATTATGGACAGCTATCAGATTCTTTCTGCCTCTGAGGCATATAGCATTTTCCTTCCAAGCAGTAGAGTCACGGCCAAATCTCTTAGCACTACTAGTTTCCTCAGTCTTAAAATACAGAAGCAGCCATATTTTAAAATTATTATAATGGCAGTGAAGTGCAAGAAGAAAGCACTAGCCAATCATTACACACCTGTGAAAATGACATGGATGTCACTTGGCAAAGAATGGTCCTGCAGTGGCTGGGTCAGCCTATTGCTCTTGGGCTATTCATCCTCTGTCAGGACTATCCTCATGGTTTATTCCCACCTACCAGTTTTTTCAAAGGTACAGTTTTACCAAAGGTGTAATTTCCAGCTCATAAATGACTCTTCAGGAGAAAGTCTGTTCTACTGCACAGGTATAGACTAACAGTGTGTATATTGTAGGTTTTGTGATGGGAACAGAGCAGTGTGATCTGCCAAACTAGAAACCTTGGATGCTGACCCTTGGAAGAGTTTACCATTCTCACAGCCGGAGAAGCAGTAAGCTCTGGAGAATTTTTTTCTCCAGAGGAGAAAAAGAAAAAGTGTTTCCCGAAGGAGATGGAAGTTCAGTGTTTTTATTTAGGAGTTGCAGGATGTACTAGCTGCAGTGGAGTGGATGCTCATGGCTGAATACTTAAAAATCAACAAGCATGAAGGTTTAATGTATGTCTTCTCACTTTTCCTGTTAAGTGATAGTGAGTAAGAAGATATTGCCAACTTGCCAACAGTTTTTAAGTAACACGTATTGCTGGTAATATATCCTTCTCTGAGTATCCTCTCTGTGTTGCTTAAAAACCTGAATGGCCTTAGGAAGAACCAGGCATTCAGAGGTTTCACAGAATTTCACAACATTCATTTTAGGATGTGGTAATGTAAAACCAGATAAAAATCAATGACTTGTGTAGGAAGGGAAACAGAGCAATGAAAGACCTTTAGAAAAAATCAGCAGGAAAACAGCAGCACTAGTCATCTTTAAAAATGTGCCTGGATACCTATGGTTTCCATCTCAGTTTTTTCAGGGTTCCTTTTACTGTGACAACTTCTCTCATGCAAATGGAAAAATCTAGAATTAATGACCATTTAAACATAAATTAAATTAGGGTTCTTAGTTTCAAAGAAAAACCTGAATTGTCTGGTATCTGTAGTTTGAAGAGGGAAAACAAAGCATTACATTACTGGAAGAGAGTAAATCTTGATTACTTAGACTCTCTTACAGAGTTTTGTATTGATTTATCCTTTCTTGATAGAGATTTAATGGTAGTACTCGTTCTTATGTCAGAACTGGTGGGTATTTAATTGAATGAATTCTCTAGATAGTTTAGAGGCATGAATATGCATGGACCATGCTCCTTTACATAACAGGTATTTTAATCCTATTTTGTCAAAACATAACTTAGATCAAAGCCCATTGAAGTATTGTGGTCAGATGTGAAGCTTTTGCCTAATGCCCGAAAAAAAGAGGAAAGGAAGAGATGGGAAAAGATTAAATTTGCTCAGAGCCAAAGCAATCACTCAGTGTACAAGTTTTGCTTCCCCAGTGGCTGGTCTAATTTACTTTTGCAAGAATCATATTTTCCTGTTTTATCTCAGAAGAAAAAAAAGCAACATGGAAATTCAGTTTAGATAGCTGTTCAGAGGTTGAAAAAGCTGTTCAGTCTAGATCAGTCTGGAGAGCTAAGATCTGCTGTTGACAGATTCAGCTATAGTGGGAGTGTTATTTCTATCACAGGCAGGTTCATTCCATTTTCTTGGAACCAGTTATTCTGTAACTGATGCCAGTGAGAGATGTGATGGACATGAGTTGTGTGTCCTGTGAGAGGGAGAATCAGTCCAGGAAATTACTCCAGCATGTCAGCATAGGGGGTCCAGATATGAGGTTTGCAGTCGTGACTGGGTTGGGGGTCTCACCTGATGCTACTTAAGTGTTTCTGGAGGTCTCTTTTGGGCCCCTCCTGTAATGACTGGAGGTGCTCTCCCTTCTGGGGTCAGGCAGTGAATTCCCAATCCCAACTCAGGTTCCTGTGGCACCCAGCCATTTGCTGTTTCTATCTCTTTTGCTCGCACTCTGCAACTCTGAAAGACTCTAACTCTGTCAGCAAAGTCTCTGCCCTAGGTCTCTCCTCACTGCCACAGGCTCGATTTCCTTTTATATTGTCTCAAAACTGGCCTGTGGTTTCATGGTTTACTGAACTGAAGGCAGGTTGGTGGTGCAGGAATGATGACAGCCAGCCTGCCTTGCATGGTCACAAGGAAAGCAAGAGCTCTGTTAAATGTCATTCTTACCATATGTTGTGTGTTTTCAAATGTAAATGTGTTTGAACAATAGGATCCTTCACAGAAAGAGCATGAAAACTGCGAATTGAGAGACAGCTGCTCTTCAGGCACTGCATTTCCTCATGATCAGTAAATAGAGATAATGATGATTGCTCTGTATGGACAAAACAACACTCTAAGCAAGACTGAAATTCCTTAACAGACCTGCAAGTTGTCATAATATTCTCATGATAGTTATAATTGTATGTGAAGGAACAAACCCAATCAGTGCTGGCCTATTGGCATTTATCCCCAGGTTTCCATCAGTAACTCCTTTATTATAAGAATATTGTTCTTCCTCTTCTGATAGGAATGAAAGAGTAATGGCAGAGTTTTCTCCAAGTTTTTCTTATTGGCAAACCACCACAAAATGTGAGTTTCTGGCTCAAAAGCTCTCTCTGGTCCACTCTCATGCTGGCAGCTATTTAGCTGCAGGTTTGTGATGACTAAAGGTGGGTAGGTGGGGTGGATGGATTTCTCAGACTACAAGTCCACCCTGTTGTGCTGGCTGAGCTTCTAAACTTCTGTGCCCAAAGCAGATATGGCCTGGCTGCTGCAGGAAAATTTTACTGAAGATGGCAGCACTTTCTTGTATTCTCCCATTGGTACTGTTGTTTTACTTTTTTTTTTTTTTTTGTAAGTATAAAAACTAAAAGACATTTCTGTACAAAAGTAGAGTTTTCCTTACAGTGGTGGAGCACATGTACTCAGGCATCTGAGTAATTCTATTGTTTCCTTTGAAAGAAGAGGTGTTACCCAAGGTCTTGTTTAAAGTACTATTCTGGGAAACTTGCACCAGAAATCATCTAGTGGCTTCTCTGGCTGTATTTTAAAATCCTATAACTTGAGCTCCCACAGGAGAAAAGGAAATACTGTTTCTTTATCTTCAGTATGGCTTTCTCTGAACCTGTATTGAATGTAGGAAAGGTTGAGATCTTGCTTTGAAATTTGCAAGTGAACTTGTGATGGGAATTGTTTTGAAAGAGAGCATTCCATAGTGTGATTTTTATTATTTTTTTTAATCTGAAGCAAAATTATTGTGATACTGAATGCTTTGTTGTTTTATCAGTTTTATGATTCTAGTTTTCCCAATATGGTCTACAACACATCTAGTGTGTTTTTCAGTCTGTGGCTAAATCTCATGGTCATGCCTTTGATACAGTCAGATAATTCCTCTTATTTCACAGATGTGAGAAGAGAAAGCTGAACATCAAAGATTTTCTCAAAGTCTTGCAGGTAGAGAGCCCAAGTCCCTTGGCATTTTTGTTGTGTATTTTGAAGTGGGGGGTGGTTGTTTTATTGTTTTTGTTTCTTTTCATTTTTGGGGAATATTTAGGCTATTTTTTGGCAAACAGCCTTTCAAAGGTGCTGCTGTTTTTCTCTGTTGCTTTAATCCAGGACAGTCCTACTTTTTAGAGACATAACAAAACCTTTTACAATACGAGAAATTACAGAATATGAAAAAAACAGCCATTTGACATCTGTATGATTTCTCTGTTGTTGCATGCTCAGTATAAGGTACCTGTAAAAAATCTGTGGTATCTTTGGCATGTGCAGTGAGGACTGAAGTTTATTCCATCAGAATAAACCACCAGGTTCTGCCACCTGCAGTGGCCTGTGTTTGACTGCCACTGGTTTTGTGAGCCAGTGTTTCAGCAGGCAGATGGAATACACTTCATCTTTCCAATTGCAAAAGGAATAGAAAGTCAGTCAGTGAATACCTGGATAAGTTCTGTGTGCAATTGAAATTAAAATAAATTTTGGAGCTCTAGCTTTTGACTGTTTTTGCAGTTGCAAGCATTCATTATTATTGTATGGAAGGTGCAGGCAGGTGTTTGGGCTTTGTCTTAATGCTGGGTGAGCAGATCTAGAGTTGGAGATCTAATTTTCTATTCAATTCTGTTTGTCTTAGTCTTCTCAGTGAACTATAAGGATGAGATAGATGAGTCTTGGCTGGTGAGTTACTTGCTCAAAGCTCACTTGGCTTCTGAAACACTGAGATTTGGGCTAGTCTGTGTTCAAGTTTTTCCAGTTACCTCTCATTTTTTTTGCTAACACATTTTGCTCAGGTCTTGTGGACTAGATATTTCACTGATGCAGATGAAGCCTGGCAGAGCACCTGCATGTTTGCCTGCTGTTGTTGTTGTCTGCTATCTTTTGCAGGAGGTCTCTGTGGTGATCAGTGACAGGACCTGGGGAAATGGCCTGAAGTTGTGTCAGGGAGGTTTAGGTTGGATATTAGTAAAATGTTCTTCACCGGGGTGGTTGGCACTGGAACAGGCTCCACAGGGTCAGAGCACCAGCCTGAGAGAGTTCAAGAAGTGTTTGGACACTGCTCTCTGGCACATGGTGTGATTCCTGGGGTCAGTCCCTTGAAGGGTCAGGAATTGGACTCATCAACCTTTGTGAGTGTCTTCCAACTCAGCGTATTCTGTGGAAAAAAACCACATTTCTGTCCAGGAAATCTGAAGGTAGTCTCACAGTCTAAAGATCTGTCTAGTGCTTTACTATTTTTACTCATTCAAAACTTTGTTGTTAAATCTGAATTTGCAATTTAATCCTGTTATTCATGCTATGGATCTAACCAAGTGGATATGGGGAACAGAGGATTTCTTTGCTCTTTGAAGCAATCATTGATAAACATAAAAAGTATTACTATGGCATCCAGGAAAAAAAATTGCCTTTTGCTCCTAGGCAGTAAGTGATTGTCTTTACAACCACTCTCATTTCCACACTTGTCTTTCTTACAGATCTAAGGCATAAATATCTTACGTCTCTTGCAATTGAAAAATTAAAAAAGGCTCAAGAGATGTATTCCACTGAAGAAAAGTGAGTTACTACATTAATTGCATGATTTATCTTTTAGATGAAGTAGACAGGAAGATTCCAGTGTAAGCTGAATGTTGCATGCTTATATCCCTAAATGTATGTGGGAAACCATGCATAGTTTTCAAAGGTTTGAGATGCTTTTTGAAGAAGAAAAACACCTCCCACAATTTTCATCTGTGCTACAATTAAGTTGCTTTTGCTCCCTTTTCTTTTGGAGCAGGAACAGTCTTCTCAATGGCAATTTTTTTTTCTCTCTCTCCAACTATGAGCAGTCAGTTGTCATTGACTTCACAGTAGATCCAGTGTGACAGACAGTGTCTTCCTTGTGAGACTGAACAACATAAATGGCACTCCCACTATAAATGACACTCCCAAATATAAATGGCACTCCCACTATAGCTGAATCTGCCAACTCCCCTGTGATACCAGTGACAAAAGGTTGCATTTCCATGTGCCAGCAAGTGAGAAAGTTCATAGAGAAGCATGAAATTAGACAGATAACCACCTCTCTTGTTTCATCTGATGGAGACAAGTGTATGTCCATCCTTAATTTTGTGCACCCGTTAGTCTGTCCGTCTGAACAGGTTTGTGAGTGTCATGACAGTGTCCATGTGTGCAGACAAGTGGCCTGGTGGACAAATGTGTGTCCAAAACTATTGGTAAGCCAATTTCTCTTCTGAACCTGGTGCTTCTAGTGCTGGCATAATTAAGATCTATTGGAAAGTACTTTGCAGTGCTGTGAGAGATTCAATTGATAAAGGCTTTATAGCTGGTTCTATTATGTGTTTCCTGTGTTAAAACTTTACAAGGTAAAACTAAAACCAAACACAATGAAAACTGAAGCAAAGAAAATAAATTACTGCCTTTCCTATACCTGAAGAGGTGGGTTTTTGTTTGTTTTACTACATCAGTGTTATTGGTCAGTTTTCTACCCTGAATATTAAAGAAACTGACCAAGAACACATTTGCTTCTGTTTGTGTTCTGCAATCTGACTGACACCACTGCAAATGTATGCATGCTTATCTGAGAATGAATCAGACACAGATAGGAAGTGAAATTCTCCTAATACATTATTTATTCAGAAATATTCTCTCTGTGTAGAAGAACTACATATTCAGTTTATCTTTGATAGACCCAAAAATCATGCCAAGTATCTCTATATAAATCCCAGCAATCTATTTTCATTGTATTTATTTTAAAAAATGAGTGAAGGTGTTTCATCTTGTAAGTGGGGTGTATGGGTTAATTTCTGGGAGCAATGAATATTCCAGAGAAAAGACAAACAGATTTCATCTTTATCCCCACACACCATCTTAATTGTACAGAAGTAACTCTTTGAGGATTGAGAAAGGGCTGCGAGCCACAGTGAATTCTAGAAGAAATCGTGGAAACCCTATCATCAGTTATATTTGTATCAACTGGTTCCAAAGGTTTAAAGGCAGATGGTTGAAAGAGCAGTGAGAACTTGGATCAAAAGTGAAAACTTGCCAAGGAAACAATATTAAAGGACTGGTACTGTGAAACACATGTGGACTTTTTAAGCTCAGGTAAGACAAATGTAATTTGTCCTTCATTGTGAATGACAGCTGCCTCAGCATCCAGACCTGGAGGAAGTTTGGTAATGACTCATAGAAGATGCAGTTCCCTATATGGAATCATCAGCTCACAGCTGGGTCACCTTGTTTCTACAGAGGCCTCTGAGACACATTCTCCCTAGCTTGTGATATTTTGGCAAAAATTCAGAAGGGACTGTACAGCATTTTGAAAGGTGTGGATGTTTCTGTTGTTAGTGACTCAGCTGCTTTTGTGTCCCAAAGGAGACTGGCTCTGATCTTAGATCAGGGGTTTCACACAGCACAGAAAAATCCTGCCCCACTGAATTATCTTATGCTCAGCAGGCTCTTCTAGCCCTTGGGATCTTTACCCATGCAATTGCTCATTCTTTTCAATTTCTTTCTTTGTGGTCCTCTGTTGTCTATTTTCTGCCTCCTGCTGCTTCTCACAGTTACTTACTTGTGTCACCAGTACTTTACACTGCAGGTAAATTACCATCATCTATCCTAATGCTTCCAGATAGTTTTTTTTTTTAATTTCCTTTGTGTATCAGGGCTTCTCACCCTTATTAGATAAGTTACTTATCCAACCATTCCCACTTGAACTGCAAAATCATGACAAGAAAAGGAAAGAAAGTTTGCTCTCTGTATTATGAAATCTTAGTCCTGGTGTTTGTTTTCTGCTAGGGGCAGAAGATTGTTGGTGTTTGTGTTATTTTTATTTACTATTTATTGTTTAATGAGAAGGGGAAAGAAGTCTTTTCAGAGGAAGTGCAATGCAGTGAATAACATACTCTATTCCTGAACTGCACAGACAGTCTTGAGACTGTGCCATATGCTTTCTCATTCTCATCCTTGTCTCCCTGCCAGAATACAGCACTGAATTCAGATTTACATCATGTCTGGCTAAAAAAATATTGGGGAACTCCCCTTACTGCTGTTCCCTTTCCTCCTTGTTGGACTAAGCAATTTGAATTCAGTCTGAGGGAGAAAGAAAAAAGTCCTGCTGCCTTCCTTGTACTGGCTATATCTCATCAGGTTAAGTCCATGGCTGATATAAAACAGAACACTGCTGATGTTACCTGTGTGTATGTTGCTTGCACTGAGTTTGGTTGGCAAGTTGTCACTGGGCATTTGTGGCTTGGTAGCACAAGCTGACCAGCAAAGTCAAACAAACAAATTGGTATGGAGCTCTGTTGCCAAAAGATGCAGTTGCAAGTCAGCAATACCATCTGTAGACTTTGGTGAGACTTGGAAACAGTCTCGTCTCCAGTAAAAATGACAAGAACAGTGAGGAAATGAGGTGGTGAAGTCTCTGTCGATATTCAGGGGTGGTTTGCCAAAATGATCTCCAGAGGTTCACAGAACCGCAGAATCACAGACTATCCTGAGCTGGAAGGGACTCTCAAGGATTACTGAGCCCAACTCCCTTTCACAGGACTATCCCCAAGAGTTGCACCATGTGCTTGGAAGTGTTGTCCCAACACTTCTTGAACTATGTCCTTCCAACACAAATCACCTTGTGATTCTGTGATTTTTCCAAGGGATTTTTAATATAGGAAGCTCTAGTAAACATAAGTAAAAGAACAGAAAAAACAATTTCAAAGGAAGTAAAATGTCATATTTCAACCAAAACCAAAATATATTCAATTTTTTTAGGTCAGCTGAAAGTGAAAAATACTTCTTTTGGGTCATCCTGAAACTGATTTCTATGCACACACTCTTGCATTTCAACTACTGAAAAAATAAGTCAACTTATTTTGTAGGTCAGGTGTTGAATATCCTGGAATTCACTTGCTTTCCTTAATTCAATGATTAAACCTTTTAAAACACGATTTTGAAAAATCATTGAATGTTGTTTTATTAAGCATTGCTCATGGAAGAACTTTAAATTATAATAATACACTTGCTAAAATCTTGGTTGTCTAAAATCTTTCTATTGACATAGAAAAATAAATGGAAACTGCTTTCAATTTTTTTTTAACAGCACTGGGTTCAATTTGTATATACAGCAAGTGCTGTAGGCTTGGCTGCCTATCTGTGTTTATAAATTGCTGCCTGCTTTTGAGGCTATTGAATTATGTTCTGGGAGTCCAGTGAGTCCGTTCTGCAGCTGGCTTAGGGTGCCAAGAGGGCAGTGCTGTGTCTACACCTAAGACACTACAGATTTTGTCATATATCTGCTGGATCACAGGTCACCCCACACAGTAAAACTACTGACTGCAGTGTTTGAGAATGAAGCACTCTGGAGTTGTTTGTGTTGCTGATCTTAATTGCAGCAACATCTTCCCAGATAAGAATTGAATCAATGCAGCTTCACGGTCTTTAAGTGCGTGTTTCTGTGAAACTGAGAATCTTCTTTCTGCTGTTGTAATTGATTCTGAAGAGATCATGACTCCTGGCAAGATGAAAAAATGAAATCCCTAGGAGTTTGCTTGTTGGGCTCTTGTTTAATAGTAGAGGGGGGAGCAGAAGAGACAAATGTGTATTTTTTTGTCTTTTTTAAACCATTTGCCTGTTTTGAGTGTGTGTCAGGAACCCAGCTGACAAAACTCTGTGTACTGCTGAAATCCAGAGTGACAGAATGAGGACATGAGGATATTACTTTCTTAGGAATATGAGACTGAAGTCATACAAGGTGCCAAATTAAGAAGTAGCTTGTATAGACTTGGTCTGAATCTTGCTGATTTGGTATCTAGAGACAGAGTTGAGAGCTGACACGTTTTAAGTTCTCATCCTTAAATGCTGGTGCTTTAAACTGTAGCCCTTTCTGCTTAAGCTCTTTGTTGAATAAAGATGGTATTCACTTTACTCTGAAAAGGAGTTACTCTGAAAACTGTAATGAGCAAATGAATCTGCTGTTCTTAAACTTCTTTGATGATCCTCAGGAAGGATTTGTTTTGCTGATCTGAGGGCTGAGTTTGGAATTTATTTTACCTTGAAAATTCTTTAATGTGTAAAGATGAAAAGTGGTGACACCTGTAACCTCTGAAGCAGCAGTCACTTTTACTGGCCCAGTGTTCCCAGCTGGCACTGGGCATCCTGCTGTGAAATGCAGGCGCCTCCTTGGGCTGATTCAGGCCTGTCCTGTCAGTGACCATGGATTTGTGCTTTTCCATCTGCTTGGAGCCCATCGATCCCATGATTTTGCAAGGTACTGGGTCAGAGCACTGAATGAAAACCACTGTGTGACAAATCTTTGCCAGAAGAAGCAATTTCATGGAATGGGTTTTTTTTTTTTTCATTTTCATAGCAAAGGTCACAGCAGAGAACAAAACCTTAGGGATTCTGAGTTTGCTATTTTCACAAGCTGTGTGGTACACAGATCAATGGTAATTTTCCGATGCTGAAAAACATTAATATTGACTATGAGAATAAAATATTATTTTAAAGCTAATAACAGAAATATGAAATATTAAATTTGCATCTAGCAAAGGGAAGTTAGGTTAAGATAGGGCACAGGGCAAACAAGAAGGAAGCTTTAAGAAAGAAAATGGCAGAGAGAAGGTCTGAAGCTTCAACTGTTCTCAAGCATAATCCCACATTTCTTCATACTCATGCTTTCAGGTTTGTTGTAGAACATGATCCTTTCCAGAGAAGAGACGTCAGAGCAGCTGTGTCATTATGGCTGCTTTTGAGAATGCTATGAGGCCACAGTTCATGGGGGAGATGATGTGTATCTCACAGTTCATGGAGCTGATGGTGTGTATCTTGATGAGCAAATGATTACTAAAGATTCACTCAACATAATTCTTGTACCAGCTGCTTTTCCAAAATGTCTACCTACCACAGGATATTCCTATCACATGTTCAGCAGTTTTCCTTTAATTTTACTTTGTCATCAGAATGTGTTTCTGGAAGGTTTGCTATGTATGATACTTTCAAAATAGAAAAATTATTGAGTTTTCAATAGGTGTCCAATAGAAGTATCTTGGGTTGCAAGGTAGCATTGAACAAGCTATCTATTGTGAAGGTGGGAAACCACTCTCTGTTACACTCTCCTGCATCTTAATATCTTCAAGATGCAGCAGAAATGTTTCTTATTGAGAATAAATATGTATTGGTAAGAAGAACAGGTGAAATATAGATGCTGTATCCTATGGTTCAGCGTGTAAAATATTGACATTAGCACATTCTGCCATTTTTTTTCTTTATCTCTTTGCATTTAGGATTTCTACATCTGCAAAAGATGGCTTTTATATTTGGGTGTGCTTGGCTTTTGGACACTGATGGTGGAATGCATATATCATTAGAGTCCTTCCAACTAGTTTATATATTCTTCTTCAGAGTTCTGGTGATTATTTAGCTAGATATGCAAAGTTTGCATAAAATTTTAGAGATTAAATTAATTTACTTTTTCTTGTTGGATATTGTACAATTTTCATATGATGTAAATTTCATGTTCTGGGCTGATTCCTATGAGGAGAGTAAGAAGGATAAAAATGATGCTCCAGAGGCTTTATTAAGGTTCTGACATCCCAGGATGCATGTCAGTGACCCCTTCTCTTTCTATAACACAGATCAATACAGCAGTATAGAGAACAACCACAAAACTGTTTCCCCTGTTTCTGGAGTTCCCTGAAGGAACTTGGTGTAAACACCACAGAAGGATGTTGAGAAACCTAAATTAATTGCCTTTGTGAACCTGGGACTGCCATGTTATAACATTATCAGCCTGCTTGCATGTTTGTGTGAGGGATTGGACACCCTGGGCCTTTTATCTCTCCATGGTAATAATGGAAATGGATGTGACTGCCTCATGCTATCCTCTGAACTGAGGAAATCTTGCTTGGACCAGTTAAAGTAGCTTCAGGGCACCTTTCCTCTGAAAATGCTTCTTCTGCACTTGCCATGCTTTGTTGTCTCAGCGTATAAAGTCAAACTGGGCAAGATCTTCTAGAGCACTGGGAACAGTGATGCTCCACTGAGAGTCTTGCACATTCAGCATCTTTCTTCTTCTAAGTAATTTGACATGGGGTTGGGCTCTGGAAATAGGTCCTGCTGTTAGATGAAACCCCAGTTCAAACAAGCTTGAGATCTCCTGGTCTAGGTATATTTACCAGTTTTTCCTATGAAATTATTTTTGTCTCTTAAGTTTTGTATTAGGTTGTGAGCTTTTACTAGTCTCCTTTCTTAGATTGTTCAATGTCTGCAGTATTTTATTTCTCTTTCTCCTGCTTTTAGGCTATCTCTGCTTTTTGTTACTTTTTAATGCATTTATATAGTATCTCCTTCAATTTTCTTCTATCTTTTTGAAACATGCTGAATTTTAATGAGTATGTAAATTAACATTAGCCTTCCCTGTGTAGGAAGCTGGCCTGCTGCAGTTCCCTTCATGCCCTCTTGACATTTTAAGCTTTACATCCAGATGGTGCTGGCTAGAAAAAGGAAATTCTCTCCTATGCAATTTTCATAGGGGGCAAAATATTCTTCCTAGCTTGTGGGGTGGGAAAGGTTGGAACAAGGATTTTTTTTTTTGTACCAAATTGGATCAAATGTCTAAAAAAATAGTATTTTTAATGTAGTTTAAATATTTGTGAGGAGAAACCCAGTGAACCAGTCAACAAAGAGAAAGAAAGATTCTTTTGTTTAAAGCCATTCCCTGGGCAGGTGGCCTCCTAGGCCATCAGGGTGTTCAAGGTTATAGGAACCTGGTTTCCAGTTGTCAGGCAGCTGGCAGAATGCAGGTTCTCCCAAAGTTTTAAGTCAGCTTTATTTACAGTAAATGCATGGTAATGTTTTTACCTGCTTAAAATAAGTGGTTGTTTTAGAGCTCAATGCTTTAAATTGCCCATAGATTGATGTAAAGAATACATAGTTTTGTCTGGAGACCCATTTTTCTGGTAAGATGATGCAAACCCTTAAAATTCCTAACAACCTTTTTTTTTCTCCCTGCATTATTCATACCTGGACTTAGCTTTGCCCTGTCTTAGGACAGAAAGCTTTGTCCTGCAACAGAGCAGCCACTACCATCAGAAGTACAAAACATCAGTAATCGCGTCCTGCGAACAAACTTATCTAAAAGTTATAACAACAAGAGTTGATGATTTCATGTTTATGAAAGGAAAATGTAGCAGGACCGTGAAGTTTTCAAATTAAGCAGACCACGTTTTATTGGAAGGCCAAAGACCCTTCCAACTTCCTGCGAGATACTGGGCATCCCTATGTGCCACCAAAGAAGATCCTGACCTTTTCCTTGATATTTAGCACACAGTAGTATTTTCAAAACCGCTTCATGCCCAGCAAAACAGAAAGGTTGGCTTTGAAGTGGCTCTTAATGTTGCTGCTGGCAGAGTAACTGCAGCAGCACCCTGCTCAGTGTGCAGAACAGCAAATCGTTTGTCTGCATGTAATGAACACCAGCGAAGGTAACTAAGGGCTGTGCACCACTCTGGGTGTGCTAAACCTCCACAGAGGGCATCCTCTTTTGAGAGGCTCTAATTACACTGGATTCCCTTTACATCCTTCATTGACCTTGATTAGCCTAAGGAAGTTTGTGTTGACTATAATAAACATTCAAAAGGGGTAGCAAGGGCATGCTAACTGACTTAACTACTGCAGCACTTGCCAGAATATGAAAAATTCATATCAACCTAACCTGTGTTAGGTTTTTTGGGTTTGTTTTTTCCAGGGATCTATCCATCCTTTTGAACTCTCCACAAGGATCTCTGGCATAGCTACAATTTGTTTTCTTGATCTCCTTGTTCATTTTCTTGCCATTTTGAAGTAGAGTCTGCCTTTACAGCACTCACCACCAGAGCATGAAAATTCCTTCTCAGTGGCTGAACTTCGATGTCAGTGTCCAAATAATGTTACTGCATCAAGTTGTGGCAATTTATTGTAAAAATATAGACTCCTTGAGAGCAGTGCAGTCCTTGAAATTCTTAGCTTTTTTCTTAAGAGTCCATGCTATTTTTTTATCTTTGTAAATTACCATTTTGTAATAATTTTCTAACTTTTAACTGGCTTTTGGTCCTATTCAAGACATAAGTAAACCTTAATGAATTTTTATTTTGCTGTACCTGACTCCAATATTATTTCAGAAAACAAGATGAAGCTGATTAATTTTGTTGGGAAGCTTTCACATGTTATGAAGGTAGGATTAGCAGTGAGGATGAACTCATGTGAAGATGACTTTCCTACAACAATCCTTTTTCCCCCTTATTTGCACTTACCTGTTATAAAAGTGTTCCTCATTTTGAAACTTAAGCCAATGGGTGAGGGGGAGAGATGATACCCTATCATATAATACAACATAACATTCAAAGGAGAGCTGCTCTGTCTGGTAAATAGAGGTATATTTCCTCCATGTAAAAATACTTTAAACTTTGCAAAGAAAAGGATTTTGTAGAAAATATCACTATTGCAATGTTTGCTCTATTTAGCAGCAGAGGCACAATGTAGAGTTTGCTCTTTACAAAGATAGCAGGTAAAGCCCACCTGGAAAAGGCATGTATATGGCTGGCTCTGAGCAAGTGTCTGATTTCTCAAGGGATTGTATGAAGCTTTCCATGCAGAACCAGAGCTTACTCTGTTCTTGCCAGCATCTCATCAAAGGTATTGAAATAGCTGTAGGAACTGAGGTTTTTTGTCGCCTGCCCTGTGACAGGTGACCAGCCTAGAAATCTGATCCTGCCAGTCAGGTTCTGATCTTCCCATGTGCCCTCTGGTGAAAAGTAGAGCTGTAATTACTTAGGTGCTGCCTTTTCACATTCAACTGGCTTCATCTGTCCTACTAAACACCTCACCATGCTTGCAAGTAATCTGTTTATCCCCACTTTGCACAGCAGAATGATGGCAGGTTTGTCGATGCTGAGGCTCAGTAATCACAAATTCAGACTTGGTTCTGTGTGTGTGTGTGTGCAGCACCGAGCATATTGCATGTTGTAGCTGTATTTCAACAACCCATTCACACCTGAAGTTTGATTTATTTTTTGATACTTTTAAATTCTATACTTTGTAATTTATTGCAATAATGAGCCCTCCCATGAAATACGTCAAAGCTATACAGAGAAATATTTTTTGATACCAATGAGATACAGAAACCATTTTTATATTGAGCATGTAAATAAGCAGTGTGTTTGTGTGTGTACTTTCAAACCTTTGTTTAGCTGGGTGTGTGATATCAATGGGGTTATGTCAATGCCTTGTGTGCATCAGAAAATAAAAATCTTTGAATGTTATTCTCACCATATAACCAGGCTGTCTGATAGCACAGACTGTTGCTGTCAATGAATAAATTAAGTGATAAGTGTGTGAAATGCATGACTGATGGCAGTAGAGTATAGGGTATGTGGATTATTTAGTCATGATTTTGAAGTGTACTTTCATTTGCAACCTGATTGGATAATGAACTAGGTAACACAGCAAAAAACCCCCCACAAACTGCTCAAAAATATATTCTTTTTTCATCCACAGGAAAAGGTAGATGAGGCATAAACAATGGCATCCTGAGCATCAAAAGCTAAAGAAATGAAGACAACTGTCTGGTGGCCTGACATTAGCTGGAGGTGAGCAACAAAGGAGAATGCTGGAATGATTGGCCTGACTGAGAAATGCAGTGTAAAAGTGTCAGTGCTTATAAAGACCTTCAATTCCCACTGTCAAATGCAACTTTTGGTGAATTCTAAAATGAATGTGCTTCTGAAATTATGAGTTTTGTGGCTTTATCAATTTTTGAAATCTCCCCACTGCTTTTGTGACGTAGCAGTCTCTCAATAATTAAGGAAGTAGTCAGCTTCTCTTTATGAGCTGTTTTTCCTTTTCCTCCCCTTGATGTATTGTGCTCAGAAATGGTTCTGCCAGCTTCAGCTGTAAATCTGAAGTCCATGACAATTGAAGTGATTTTGTGAAACAAATGGCAGTGTGGAAGATATGATGTTGACCATAAAAATGCCCAAGTTGTACTTAGAGTTCAGATGTCACAAATCTTAATGGATGTAGAAAGGAGTGAACAAAGTCATATGATATCATGATGGAAAGTTTTTTTTTTGTCTTATTGGAATGTGCAAAAATAGTAGTAGTTCTGTGGCAAATCTAAGAATCTTTGCATCTTTCAAATAAAAAAGCTTGTCAATATCAAAAGACCTGAATATTTGGCATTTTGTTGCTCTTCTCTGATAGCTGGGCTTAATTGTATCTTTGGCTGGGCAGATGTTGGAATCCTAAGGTGCTTCATGAAGAAGCTTCAGTCACAAGGGAGGCTGCTCATCATAAACAATAAGAAGGTTGTTATGGTTATAAAGCTAGCAATGGCTAATAACTTTTCTAGTGTGTTTCTCCCCTCTGTCATCCTCATTTACCCATTAAATTCTAATAGAAGTGTTTTTCTTTAGTCTTTTTGCTGTTACGTGTGATCTCATTCCTTGAACTTTCCCAGAAAAATAAGCATAGTTCAATTCCTATTTGATAATGAGTGGAGAGAAATGTGTCCTGTTGTATCTGGAACAGAGCTTGCTCTGACTGTGCTAAGGAGCTCTGGACTAGGTAGAAGGAAAGAAATTTGAAGTGGTTCTAGCACTCTGTAGGAGGTGACAGTAAAGTCTCTTGTGCCACTGACTGTTTTGGGAAGCTGAAACACTTGAGAGGCTGTGAGGAGATTGGGCAGCATCTGAGTGATAAGTGGGATCAAGCTAATATACAAGGAGCTCTTGAAACTTGAAATTTTACTTCCCTGGAAGAGCCAGAGGTTACAGATGGAGAATGTCCACCCTGTTTCAGAGGTGAGATAATGTCCCCAGACTATAAATTTGCAAGAAATGGTGTATTCTTCAGTGGCAAGAGCACAGACCTTTCTATAATATTGGCTTTCTCCCAGTCTGAACAATATTGAAGCACAGGGGAGACTTGCTGTTTGCCTCAACAGCTCTGAGAAGTGTACTGAATTTGTGACTGTGGACAAAGAATTTAGAGATGTTGACTTGTCTGCTTCAGTTGAAATACTGTTTTGTGTTGACCAATTTCCTGTTATCTTCTTCCTTATAAGCCTTCAATTGAAGTTCTGCTTTGTTTACATTCATCTGTTGGATTCTCTGTCTGTAGGTGGATAAATATTGCTGCTAAGTCCTACCCTGGCTGCATGTCTAGGTTGCCATTTTTCTAGACCAGAGGAAACTTGAGACTGTGCTTGTCAGTGGAAACATTTAGAAAATGCATTTTTGTAATGAAAATATATATAATTTACTGATCATGTTTCTTTGCAGTCTTTGCTGGAAGATGGGTTAAGGTAAATGGTAAAAATAAGAAGTTGTGCAGAATCTAATTAGAGCATTTTTATATTGTCCAGAATTTGTGTTATTAAGGTTTTATGTAATATCAACTTTCCTTTTGTGTAGTGTATTTGATCTTCTTTTGAAATAATAATTAAAATGCTGTTTTTCATTATAATAGTGATATTTGGGTCCACTGTAACTGTTACTAATGGCTCCATTTTAGTCTGGAGATAGATGAGTATGGACGAATTTTTGCAGCATCATTGAAGTTGTCTAGGTATTCAGAGCTTATAATAAGATCAGTTTTCTCAAAACTATAGCAAAAGGGAAAATAAATGAGAGACCATGGCACATTTTCCTTGGGTATGAAAAATCAATGAAATATGCAAATATGTATTTCACTAACATGACCTGAAACCACGTGTGCAGGAATATGGGCCTAGAGGACATGCTGAGAAAGTGAGGACAAATTTTGGGGCCATGTATATTGACAGTCATCTGTTTGCAGCAGACACAATACCAAGGACATCAGGAATATTATGATTAAAAAAAATAAATCAATGAGCAGAGAAATTCAATTAGAGCAAAGGTTAAATTTAAAGTATGGCTACAGTTCATCCAGTTTTTGAGCAGTAATGATGAGACATTACTTTAAAAATGTAGTCATTAAACAATGTCTGTGTAGATACATGAAGTAGTGAGGAAGCCAGAAAGAAAAGGTTCTTAGCGAGTTACTTTCAGTCCTTTTTTACTATCAGGTATTCTGGCTTTGCCTATGAAATAACAGGTAATGGTGGATTATGTATCTCTAATATAAAAATTGTTTTTATGGGAGGAAGGAAGGACAAACATAAAACAAAACCATGGTAGCACATTGTTAGCACAAAAAGCCTAGAAAATGTTAGGACTCTACAGGAACACTTGAAGTTTGACTGGAAGAAACTTTCACCTATGTCCTTCTGTGTAATTTGGGCCTGGGGAATTGTGTGCACTCCTGAGAAAATATTGCTGAATACAGTCAAATTCAAGTAACCTTCTCAAATTCATGCGCATTAGAAATTGTGTACAATATTTGAATTAATAGCAAGATTCTCCTGGTAAGCTCCTGTCACCCTTGGGTCTGAACATGACAGTTTCCATACCACATAATCACGGACTGAGCTGGGTAGGAATGGCACAGCTCCATTTCCAGGAGTCACACCATGTACCCGAGAGAGTTGGTTTAACACCTCTTGAACTCTGTCAGGCTTGGTGCTGTGACCACTTGCTGGGGAGCCTGTTCCAGTGCCCAGCCACCCTCTCTGGCTGAACAACCTTTTTCTAGTATCCAGCCTAAACCTCCCCTGACACCACTTCATGCTGTTTTCCCAAATCTACACAGGTATTTTTCTTGATAGAGGCAGATTTTTGCTCTGTCTTAACTGTGGCTGTATGCTTAATTAGCAATGCCATATTACATAAGGATATGTACATACTGGTACTTTTATTCCCTTTTCTGCTGCTCTTTATCAAAAATTTTCTAGATGGTTATGAGGATTCCCACCAGGCACAAAGAGCTATGCCTAAATTGCTCTAGATCCTTTTTGCTAGGTATACAGCATTACCAGTCTCAAGGTTGTGAATTTAAATATAGTTGTTCAGTGAGCAGTAGCCTATTTAATTTGAGGTTTTGTGGGTGTGCTTTTCTTCTGTGAGGTGATTTCCTGTCACTTGAGGGAGACGTGTCACACTTCTGTCTCTTATTGCAAGGCAAATCAGATTGCGCTCTTGTTTAGAAATTGAGATTTTTTTGAGTGTGGTTTATTCATATATCGATTTTGGATTATTATTATTTGATTTAGTTCTGTATTTCTAAAAATGGCTTCATTTAGTACAGCTATATTTTTGCCCTTGTCAATGCCTGCACAGTGGTTATGAAGCACTGGAGTTATTTTCTTATCCAGGAAAGAAGGGACAAGTCCTGCTACTGTCTCTTCTGGTTTAAGCACTGCAATAGACTTTTATCCCTTGAGGTGGTGAACCTAGGTCAGGCACAGGCTTACCCTGACACCAGCCCAGGGAAGGGAAATCTCTTAACTGCAGTGAAATTGCAGTGGCTTCATGTTGGAAGCTGTAAGAAGAATGTCTTCCAGATTTTCTAGCACAGTAAAGCCCCCCCTGAAATATTTTATGGGTTGTTTATGCAAACATGCTTTCTGCAGGACTAGTTCATCTTTTCTACATCTAAGGTGGTACATGTTCCTAGACACAGTGATGTGGAGGTTAGTTTCTGAAGCAGCATAGCATTGCTGGCAGTGGAAATCAGATTTTCTGGGCATGTACTTCTTGTTTCTATGGATCATCGTAATGTTTTTTTCACAGACAGGGCCTTCACTCATCAGACAGCTCTTGCAAAGCAAGCAGAATCACTGTCATCTATCATAGGCAGAATCTGCTCAGAAATATAATTTTTATAAATAGTTTTGAAAATATAACTGGGTTTAAAATGAGCAGTACAAAAACCTGGGACACTTGCAAGTCATTTGAAAGCTGAACTTTTAAGGAAAGCTGGGATAAAGTTTTTATTTCTAATCTCTGTATCTGTGACTCCTGTTCATCATAGAGTTGAACTACCAGAGAGTGGACTTGAAACTCTACTTTGGTAAAGCAAAAATAAGTACAGTAGGAAAGCATCCAAACAGGAAGGCAAAAGATTGGAGCAGCTGTTTTTAGGAAAGTGTTTTACATGAGAGGCAAGGATGGCAGGTAGGAAGACTAACCTTAGGGAAGGGATTTTGAGGCAAGAAGTCTTTTGGAATATCCGCTAATGAAGGTGAGTCAGTGCAAAGACAGCTACAAGAGAATAATGTAGGAGGAATTGTGGAATGTTGTTTTCACAGACACAGCATTAAACTGTTGATAGGACAACTCAAATTTTGCATAAAATATCACTATTCCTTAAGCATTAAACAAGGAAGTATAGTGTCCCTATATGTGAAGGGATTTGAGTAAACAGCAATGCTCTGTCCTGTTGCAATAGACAAATGTTTCCTTAGGGATAAGCTCTGATGTAAGTCTGAATTGGTGACTTCTAATTTTTTCTCTTTCATTCTGACATCCTGTGGAAAGGATGCTTGTGCAGGGGTTTTTGTTGCAGTTTCAGATTGCTTTCTCATGTAAGATTTTCACACTGGTGAATTCACTGGTTTCTTCCTTAATTGATTTTTCAGTGATTTAATGCTTTAAATGGAGACTGGAGTTGTCTGAACAATCTTGGGTGCAGCTGGGAAAGCACTTGGAGAGTCGCTATATTTTTGTTTTCCTTTTTTGGCATTTCTTTTTGTATGGCTATCTTGCCTTCTAATTGCTACACATCTAAAATTTTAGTTTGATTCTTCTATTTGGCAAACTATTCATAAGTAGGAGTTTTACCTCAAAAACTGTGTTTCTATTCAGCAAATAACATTGTCACTGAAAAACCTAGCAAAATATCTTTTCATCATGACAGGCCTGAGAAACGAAAAATTTATGTGTTTTTTTTTAACTTTCTGTAAGGGTAAATGAGGCAGAGACAGAGGTTACCACACTGTAGGTTTTTTTTCCCCAGACTGCAAAAAGAGCACAGCTGGAATGGGTGCCGGAACAGATTATTTGATATAGTCCTCTTACATGGTGCAAAGTGGAGAATGAGGATTTTATGTTGTTTTATTCATAGCAAGCATTTCCTTCCCTCATGCAGGGCTGTCTCTGTCCATTTAAAAAAAGTCTGTATGTGGGTAAATGAGTTGATGCAGAAGAGACTATGTGTTCATACCTGTCTAAACCTCAAATCATCTTGGTGGTGGGAGGGTTCAATGGTTAAAAGAGAAGCAACAAAATGCTTTCCTGCATGGAGGATTTCCATACAAATTAAGGAACTTGCACATACTGTAAATATTTATGAGTCTAAGTGTTCATCACTTCATCATGATTATGTTGAGATTGCTCTGGTTATAACTGTAAGGGCTCCTAATATCTGAGTAACAGACCTGGTTTTTGGGATTCAGCTGTTATTCTGGAATGCCTGTTGGGAACTAACAAAGAGCCATATTAAATACTTATCTGAACATGAGGTTCAGTTTCATTAAAAAGTAATCATCATAATCATAGAATTGTAGCATACTATGCTAGTAGGGAACTCAAACAGCATTTGAGACAAACTTTCTTGGCAAAAGCATAGTACAGAAAAGCCATCCCTTCACTGTGTCCATCTGAGTCTTAAAAGTGTCTTATGCTGGGGAATTTACCATTTCCCTGGGGAGATTATTCCAATGGAAATTGTTCTTGTTATGAAAAATTTTCCTCTTGCATCCAATTGAAATCTCATGAGTAACTTGTATCCATTACCCCTCATTTTCCCCATATAATGCTTTGTAAAAGGGAACTTCCATCTTTGCTGATGCTCTTTGAGGAGATGTCCCATAAACCTTCTTTTCTCAAGTCAGACCAAGCCCAATTCCCTAAGACTTTCCTCAGAGGTCAGTCTTCTCACCCCTCTGATCAGCTCTGTGTCTTTTTTCGGGACTCTTTTCAGCCTGTCCACATCTTCTTTTAGAATCTAATACTTAGGGATAACCACAATGGAGTTTGCTTGAGAAGGAGGTTTAAACCAAAACAACAGAATGTGGCCACATCAGAAAATTCCAGAACAGGGTGTGGTCTTTGTGCTGCTTTTGGTGTGATGTGTCCATGGAGCAGAGGGCTGTTGCAGGGACAGTGGATGGCCTCCATGAGGAAAGTGAGATGGGAAGAAGCTTGTAACTGAAAACTTACGCAAAACTTGTAACTTGTTTTGCCTGAGAGGACGAAGCATTTGCAGACTGTCAGCAATATCTGCCCAGAGGTGAATTTGAAATGGTGTAATGGGTAACACTGGGTAGAAAAGCAGGATGGGAGAGGAAATCAAGGATATTCTCTCTCAAGTATCTCATTTTAAAAGCCAGCAGCATGTCTTGGATTGCAATTAGAATAAAGGTATAGTGTTACAGCAGTTAAGTTTTCTCAATGTGATGTATCTCAACAGATTATTTGGCATAGCCCTCATTCCTGGAGCACTTGGGATTGTAGTTCTACAATACATTGTTTTGGATGGCAGACTGGCATAAATATTGCCTTCCCTCAAGGAAAACAGTCTAACCCTTCTGTCTTAAATACTTTATGTTTAGAGTATGGCCATGTTGTGAGCCTGCTCTGGAAACTGATCACTCTCAAAAGTAATCTGTCAAAAGTACAGAGATGTTTTAAAGCCAGATCAACTCACAACAAAACTTCACAAATATCATCTGAACACAGCTATCTTATCTGGAGAGGTAGATTGGAGGAGTGATTCTGACAATACCTGAAGACAGGATTTTTGTGAGAAGCTTTGTAATGGAATATTGCAATTCTTATTACGGGCAAAGAATGCATTATTTTGCAGATGGGAACTGAAATAACGTGAGGGTAAAGACTCTTCTAGACCATTTTTTTTTTTAATAGAACTGGGTTAACACAATTTTATGTCAACAGACTTAAGTCAATCTTCATTCTGGAGCGGATATAAGCTGTACTACAACCATAAGCTCCAGTATAATTGTATCCATGTTCGCATGCTCGTCCAGGTAGCTGGGAAGCCTCCCTGGCAAATCACCCCCTAGCAGTGCTGCTTCAAAAGTGTCACCCTCACAGGAAGGACCAAAGCAATAGGCTGAAGACAGGAAAGAGGTAGAAAGCCCTGACTCCCACTAGTTGGATCAGCAAGCAAACACTAACCATTGCAATATTTTCCTTAGCTGTCAGGCAAGTAATTTCCAAAAATAGTAACAAATAAATTTTGAAAAGCAAACCCACTGATCACAAGCTCAAGTCCATTCAAAGGCTGGCAGAGTTAGAGTACAGACCAAATTTGAAGTGCAGTGCCAGATTTCAAATAACTCCTTATGCAGGAGAGACTTCTCTGGTTTTTGTACCTTTGGAAAACTCTCCTTCAAAACTCAAATGTTTAGGAAGATAAGCAAGGAAATTGTATATAATTTCTGTCATCAACATAAATACAGTTAAACTTCACTGTGATCATAACTTTTTGATTCAAAATATTTAATCTAGATAAATTGCAGCTATAAAAATTATGAAGCAACACAAGGTTGAGGTAGGAGTAAGGTTAAATTAGGTCCAAGTGAAAAATGTCCCCCTTGATAAGGAGTAGTCACAGTAATCTCTAACTTCTGAACAGTGTCTTACTGCAGGAAACTGCCAGTTTTGAAGACACATCTGTTTATTATTAAAGCATATAAAATATAAACAGGAAAGAGCTTTCCTGATTGAGTGGTTATATAAACAGAACTAAATTAGGGTAGGCACTCCCTATGCAAGAGGCTCAGTCTGTTAATGGTAAGTGATATCACTGGATCAACAAGACGGTTGCCAGAAAACCTGGGGATAGAGGGGTGTTTTAGCACCTTTGCTCCACAGCAGGCCTGAGGGCAGATTTTGTGATGCCTGAGGGCAGGTTGCCAAAATGCAGGGTCCCTGTCCTTAGGCATCCTGCTGGAGGGCTCTGCTGGTCAGCTCTCACCTACAACGTGCTTGATCTCTCCACAGCCTCGCGATCCCCAGGAGTCCTTACCTGCTCAGATACAGATCATGCACTTCTCTGGAAAAGTGCTGAGATCTCTTGTCCAGGGTTAAAATCACCTGACTATCAGCTTCCTGTAAAATGGAGCATCTTTGAGATGGATACTTAGCATTTGGGCTACATGGAGGAGGAGCAAAGTAAAATGAGATCCTTACTAAACTAAGAGCGCTGGACTTTGCTTTTCAGCTTCCCTATCTTTCATGTGAAAGGCTAAAAACTCAGGATCTGATTCATGAGAAGCTGCAAAAAAGATTATTTTTATGAAGAGTTCATGTTTTTAAGGCAACAGTGTCTGAGACCAGTTAACATATGGTTTAAAGGCTTCAGGAATGCTTTTGCATACTTAATTGGTAAAAAAATAGGTCTAGTGCAGAAATGAGGGACATACAATTGCAACTTTACTTTGGTCTAGGAATTAATGTAAAATGATCATGTAATAGAGGAAAAAATATTTTTGATCATTTCAGACAGATGTCTCAACAGGAAATACCTTCAGTGTAGATCTCAGAAAAAAACTTTAAAGACCTTTTCCTTTAATGGTGGATCTTGGGTACTGTGGTCTCAGTTGGCAATGGCTGAATGAAAGTTAGAGAGGAAGAGGCCATAAGGAGAGTCAAGTCCTTCACCATTAAGGGATCTAACAAGCTCATAGGTGAGCATAAGAGCAGACAATGTAATCAGTCACTGGCTGTTGCAGCCACTGAGCAAGACTGCTGCTGTGCACTGCACTGGCTGCAATGGCAGAGAGGTCTGCTGAGCCTTCTGGCCAAACACAATAACATGGCATGAAAAGAAAAGCTACTGGGGTCCACTTTGAAAGCAACTCATTCTATAATGCCTCTATCATAAGAGCATTTAAAAACCTTTTGCTATATCAAAGCACTACAACAGTTCCAATATTGTTTGTGTGTCAATAATCTACATTTTTAAAGAATCTGTATTACCTTTTTTTTCTTTTTAAGGCAGCATAGAAAATAGTGAGAGACAGAACTTGTTACTGAAAATGGACCTTATGGTAGATTGCTGTATGTACACCTGTAACAAGAAAGGTAGGACTTAAATAGTGCCAGAAGAAATAGTTTAGCTTGGTTTGATGTCACTTCTCTAAAAGTCCTGCATATTCTGTAGGGAGTTTACCTTGAGTGCAGTGACCATGGTATCTGTAACATCCCACAGGAGCTCAGCAGCAGTCTGGAAAATGTATGGCATCATCAGATAAAACATTAAATGGAGGATTGTACTGGAATAGAGATAAAGCTAATGTGTAAAAGGGCAGTTTCTCTACTCTTTTCACTGATAAGAAGTGCCATTTCCCTTATGCTTCTCTGAATCTCAATTACCTGTCTCAACTACCTAAAAGAAATTGAAGTCCATTGTGAATCATATTGGTTCTGACTGCCAGCATAGCAACATGTTGCTACATCTCTTTCACTTGTTTTGCATCTGGAAGATTTTCTTCTAAACAAGAGCTAGAAGGGTGCTATATAATTTTAATTGTATCAGATTTTGTTGTCTGGTTATGCAGAAGAAGACTAGCTGTTTGAACTTCATGGAAAACTCACAACACGTGCTCTTTAAATGATACAACAAAGGCAGAACTAACATTTCATATTGGTGATCAGAATTTTGGTCAGAACATGACCCCCAGTTTAGACTTTCCTTAAGTCTCTGGCAATTCATCTAGGTTCTAGAATTTTTAATAGGAACAAATTTTTTATTTCTGTAGGGTCATATTTTAAAACCTTTTTCATTTTGTAAAGTTGTTTTGAGAAAGAGCAATACTTTGCAAGATACCATGTGATGTTTTTCTCCTCTGCCAAGCACATAGAGAAAAAAATGTTCTTATTAGACAGCTAGGTTAGAATATTGAGCTGATCCTGTAATGCTCCTTCAGTGGCATATGGTTTTTGTTCCAGGATAAAATCAACCCTGCTGCTTTTTCATGCGAGGGGTGGAATAATTACCGTGCTTTCCTCTTTCTCATCAGTATGCTGGCCTGCTGCCCTGGCTTTTTAGTACCTGGTTTGCAGGCAACAGTAGCTTGGTTTTGTTTCCTACTACCTTGTCCTTCAGCCACCAGTGTTTGCATGGTCATTTCACCTTGTGTGTTAATGGCCTTGCTTTCTAAACCTCAGCTATCTTACTTCCACTGTGCTGTTGTGTGCTGGTACTATGCCATTAATCATTTTCACTTCTTCTACTGCTTGGGTATTCATCAGATGTCCTGAAGTTTGCTTTATGTTGCTCTTTTCTCTGTGCTGTTTTCCCTCTGATTCCTCAAGGACCTTTATACAAGTATTAACAGATTGCTATCAAACAAGTTGCAATTAAATGGTGAGCTTATGCTTCGACCAAGGGAAGTACAAATGTATTATTTTCCCTTGTAGGGCAAATTAAAACTCTTTTTTGTTTATTTGCTTGTTTCTGTTTGTTTTTTATCAAGTGACATGTTCTCACCTCTATGCAGCGTTTATTGGGGTTCAGGTGAAGTGATAGTTACTTTCTGTAGGTAGTTATCATTCCTAGATGCCAAGGCATAAGATTTAATTGACTGATGCAGTGAAATATTGTGGTGAGATATTTCACTAAAGAGAACAGTCCATACATTTGATTTCACACAAAATAGCTGGGTAGTCTACATTAGTCTGGCAGGTTGATACTGGTGAAATCACTATACAGAGTTTTCAAAAAGGATTTGGGGGTTCAGTGTGTTGCTCATACTCAGTGTGAGCTGAAAGATGCCGGACTTATTTTAAAATTGCTTTATGAGAAATGATTTGACAGCCTTTCTTATACATCTCTCATCTGGCTGGAAAGTAAGCATCCGGATCCTTTTAACTGCCAGCCAGCCAGGGACCCCCTTTGCCTGCATAGGAAGATAGGACACAGACATAGGCAGCTCTTGCTAGGATTTCAGCTTTAGTGTTTGAAAGAAAGCTCAGTGGGTGTGAAGTTGATCTCTACTATTCTGGCAAGCCTGTGCTACCCTGGCACAGATGATCAGAAAGGTTTCTTTTTAGTTCATAATGAGAACTGCAAAACACTTTTGCTTGGGGAAACTGATGCTTGTGGTGACCCTGCCCAGAGTGAGTTACTTCTGGTGATTTATTGAGTTTGGTGCTTTTGGGGAAGGATTGAAAATTGCAGTAGGATGTGGTGTGTAAAACCACGGTGGAGCCCACAGCAAAACAGTGGAGACAACACCTCAATGCTAACTTCTAGGGCACACAGTTCCCATTCGTCTCAAAGTAGCCTGAACAAGTCCAGCTGTTCTGATTGCAACGATTCTGGCAGGCCATGGTGTCTGGTGCTAGCCCAGAGCTCCCTCATCATGTTGTCATGCTTCAGGCTGAAACATGTTCCTTTATTCCTCTCAGTCCCTCCAGCCTTCCCAAAACATCCAGAATACCAATGCATTTAAAATACTGCAAGCACATAAATATTTTAACAGATTACTAGGAGGTACTGGTCTGGCATGTTACACTGTAAGAATGCCAAAGCAAATGCTGAGAGAGACTTTTTTCCTTTTAACATGGTCTGAGAATGCTGTCTGTCTTCAGTTTGGGTCTTTTAGTTGGTTTTTTTTTTTTTTTTTTGGCATGTTTTTAGTAAGCTTTCACCACAAGAATTCTGATGGAGTTCTTCTGACTTATGGTGTGCTGCAAAAGTATATCAAATGGCTCTGTTCCAGGGAAAAATATACCCAACCCAAATCATAACAGATAGACTTGTTTTATGTCTGTAGGCCCTTGATGAAGTATAGACCTGATTCAGACCTCTGTTCAGCACTGCATCTCACAATGTCCCTTTTCTGAGGTTTAGCCTAACCACATTCCCTCACACAAGATCCTGTTACCAGTCAGGTAGTGATCATGATCTATCACACTGCTGACTGTGGTGCCCAAAATAGAAATTCTGTGGTGACCTATCACCTGAAGATGTCATATTTCTTCTTAATGGGTTGTCCTCTGCTGTTCTGCTGAGATGCCTGTCTGCAGTCTGGTTCTTAAAATTCATGACCAGCACCATCAACTTGTACTGTTCATACTCTCACAGTGACTAACTCTGTCTGCCTGTGTGACATCTTTATCCTATACAGGACAAGGGGAGGAGTCGTGTGTTTTGGCTCACCAAGTCAATGGAGAGCCCTGGCAATCACCTGCATCATTGTAGTTTATGACTATCAGTCGCTGCTGCTTCCTGAGCTGAACCAGCAGTTTCCTTGTCTATTTGGTTCTCCCCTCAGTGTGAACACCTCTGTTTTTAAGTTTTTACTTCCTCAGTTTGCACATTCATTTCTGCTTTGGAGCCTTGTGCCTTGGCCTTGCTTGTTCAGGGAAGTAGCTAATTCAAAAGCAGAAATTTTTTTTTTTTTCTTTTTACTTACTTTCATGTACTTTGCTTCAGAATGTGATTTGTGACCCAAAGTTCAACAGGTGGGAGCTTGCTGCTTGCATTTGTTGCTAAGCAGGGAGGGCAAGGAACCCAGAGCAGCTTTTTGGCTCCAGTGAGACAAAGGAGATGGAGGAGAGTTAATACACCCAGGCTGCTCTGAATGTGTGCAAGGGACAGGAGCTGTATGTCAGACTGATGCAGCTGGTTCAGACATGGTCACACTGCCAAAGCCGTAGGTGTGTGTTCCTCCTTGTTGAGGAAGCAGTGCTCTCAACAGAGAACAGAGTAAGCCACTGAAAACCAGAACACAGCACGCTCATAACACCAGAACCAAGAGCTTTTGGCTTTCAGTTCTGTGACTATATACTCTAGCCAGCATGGATAAGAGCTCCTTCCCATGTGGATTTTCAGATGTCTTAAGCAGTTCAAGTTTTCATTGCACTGATTCCTTTACTTGTGGGGCTTACAGGATATTTCTCCACTATTAGGGTGATTTTTTTTTGATGGAACCTCGGAGATCTCTACAGTGCTGAAACCATTGTTTTAGATTCTAAAGTGAGTGGTGGTAGAGAAAAGAATAAGAGTAAGCAAGAAGCTTAGAAGAAAGGATACACATAGGCAAATATTGCCTCAGCCTCATTTCCATGGCAAGACAGGTAAAGTGAAGGAAAAAATAGCAGCTATTGCCTTTCCCCCCCACTGGGTCTGTATAACTGTTTGAAAGGGCTGTTTAAGTGTTCATGCACCTGCTTTTCTTACACCTTGGAGATTCAGTACTGAGCCTCTGTGGCTTTGAGGAGGTTGGCAGGCAATACATCCAGTGCTTGTGCTGAAGCTCTGGAAGGCTGTGATTGAATTAAGAGGTGGCCTCCAGTGAGGGACTCCTTTTCTACTTATCAGCAAATAAAAGCATGTGCACTGCAGCTGAGAGAGCTTTAAGTAGTGCCTTCAGAGCCATTCATCTCTTCATGCCCAGAGCTGAGCCTGAACAGCAAGCTGCATCTGTGGCAGCAGAGAAGGAAGGCTCATGCCAGCTCTGACACGCTGGTTCAATAGGCACTCGCAGCTGCAAGAAAAGGGCTGAACTTAAATGCATTGCCAAGGATTCCTGGGGATGGGAATGCCTTACCTAGAAGGCATAGTTGATTTATCTCTTTCCCAAGTTTATTTTGTTTCCCACTGAGTCTTTTCTCCTCCACCCAAAGTACATTTTTGCTTTATTCCCTTGTAATTGAAGGACTATTGCAAGTAAAGACTCTTTAAGAAAGAAGTTAAGTCTCTCCAGATGTCTGCATGGGACTCAAACCACAATTGCTCAAATAATAAGAGGAACCCCTAGATACCTGAAATTTTCCCCTCATGCTGCTGACAGAACTTGACTAAAAGATTTTTTAAAAATTATTATTCTTTGTAAGTTCAGCATAACAAGGAATTTGGGAATAAGTATTTTAAATGTCAGTGTCTTACAGTACTAAGAACCAAATAGCTCCCACACAGCTTTTTCTTTTAGAACTTGCTTTAAAAAGAAGCTTATAAGTTAGAATCCCAGATTTGTTTCTGCATGGTGAAGTTCTATGGTGGATGCCTTGTTGAAATTCAGTAGAAGCGGCTCTCCAGTCTTTTCTATGGCATACTTTCTTAATGCTTAGAGGAAATTTTAAGAAAAGAGAAATGGCTTTTAGAGAAACTGTGAGAAGGTGGGGTGATTAACTTATCTTCAACAAGACATGACAATGGGAAGAGAAATTATTGTACCTACTCCTTTTGAAGGA
Source organism: Emberiza elegans (assembly GCA_024865655.1). NCBI lineage: Eukaryota > Metazoa > Chordata > Aves > Passeriformes > Fringillidae > Emberiza > Emberiza elegans. The sequence goes on from JALJVW010000172.1 coordinate 4,483,164, forward strand.
ACAGAGGAACATTGGCCCATTGCTTCCTCTGAGGCTCTGCTGTGCCTGGATAAACGCTGGGGAAAACCAGGAGAACAGAACATGGTGATTCCAAATGAGGAAGTGCATTTTTGGTTAGCAAGATACAGAAGGGAATCTGTTGCCTGAAATTATTTTCAGTGACTTCAGTAGACATACTTGGAGCTCAGGCTTGCTGCCCATCCTCTTCTAAGCCAATCCATCAGTAGTTTATTTGCAGTTCTGCCTGTGTGCTGTGGCACTGGGCTTGTTTGCATAAGTTTTCTTCTTGCAGCACTTCTCTGTAGCAGTGCAGCATTCAAGCATTTCCCTGACAAATATTGTAGCAAAGTCTTTGGAGCCTACCCAAATTCTATGGGGTATTCATCATCTTGTGCTGTTCTGCAGCACACAAAGTACCAACAGGTGCCATTAGAGATGCTGCTCTGACAATGCTTTTTTAATAGCTGCAGAATGATCCTAGCTGCCCCTACAATGCCAAGCCAGCTTTCTGTGTGTATCCTAGGGCTGTGACTTCACCAGCAACTTTTAATTTAAAATCCAAATATTGGCATAAATTCACCAAAGGATAAAGCAATGAGTGTAGGGACTGCTATAAAGGAGCAACATTTTTCCAGAGAGATCCTGAAGACTTCTTGTTCCTTGGCCAATTTGTAGTTGCAGCCTGAAGATGAGCATCCTGCAATTCTCACAGTGGGACAGAAGAGCAGACCGGAGAGAGATTAGCATTGTGTGTCAAATATTTTCAAATATTTTTGTTTGTGGACTGCAACCTGGGATTTTTAAGTAGTTGTATGTCAGTTATGGTACAGATGAACATGTTATGAAAAGTGGAGACAAATGTTTAATGTGGTGCCCAGATTTAATAAATCCTGACAGCCAAGCTACAGGAAGCTCTGACACTGCACACCAAAAGATCTGTGATTACTGAATCACTTCAGAGAATTTTTCTAACCTGAATCCATCCTCAATGCACCTTCTTCCATGTCCCCACAGGGATGAACTTGAAGGCAAGTAGTATTTAGAAGGCTTTTTAGTTGAGAATTGCATTTTGTGAGACACATTTTTATGTGGAGGACCTATAGCATTTCAATGAATTAAAATGCCAAGTTAATGAAAGTGTGAAGAAAAATCTGTTGTGGTTAAAAAGCTGGGCTATATTTTCTTTAAATGCACTACAATCCAGAGAAATTAGTTCTGCTTTGGAATACATCTTCCTGGCCATAATGAAATTTGGGAAGGACTTTTAAGATGTTCAGTTTTCTTTTCCTTAGTTTTTCAGATGCCTGTTCTTGTACAAAACCTGCTCCAACTCATGTCCTGGAAGAGCTACATGGTTTTCTTCAGCCAAAATTGCTACACCCACAGGCTATTATGGAAGTGGGTTACAGGTCCCTGCAACAAATTCTTTGTTTCTCATGGTATAAAAAGTCTTTGGAGAGGGAGGGGTAAGTGCCCTGCTCTGTTCACACCAAAGGCTGTCCCACTTCATTTGATCCAGCTGTGAATGGCACCAGAACTGTCGGGATGATGATGTGTTTTTTCTGGCAGAACTTGAGCCAACTGAGAGCAATCAGCCTTCTGGTTGTAACTTGCACTCCATGAACTGACACCATGTTTTTTACTTGTGAAAAGGTAGAGATTTTGTCTCCCTGGCAGTTATCTGTCTTAATTGTCCACCAACTCTGATTGCTAATTTTTTTAAAATCCTTATTTAAGTACAATGTTTTGTAGGTTCGGAGGACTCTCAGTTCTGACACAATGTAAAAGTAGAGGACCTTTTTTTTTTTTCTTGTTTTGATGAGATTGGTCTTCCTGCTGTCACTGCACTTACCTCTCTATAGCAGTAATTAAGTATTTTTGTGGTTAGAACAGAGGATGGTTTCTATGCTGTGGAGCCTTGTGCAGGCTGACCTGAGTAACTGGCACTGGAGTCAACAGCATGCTGTTGTGGGACAGTGCCTAAGCAGTTGATATTCCATCTGATATCTGCCCAGTTTGGGGAGTTTTAGGGTTGTGTCATGTGGATATATCTTTTGACCCCTGCAATTCTCCTAGAAGCTTCACAAGAGGCAACAGCAATAGGTAGGATACCCCATGTTCTGGAAATATGATGAAATGGGCAAACTTAAGTTAATTAAAATAATTATTTGGGAACCATAAAGGTCAGAGCTCTGAACACCTCATCCTGATTGATGGGAATGAAGAGACTGATTGGCTTGGTCCTCATGACCATTGCTTCCCCTGTGCCTGTGCTATGCTGTGTTTTATGTTATGGGCTGCCTCTAAGTGTTTCACATGTGACAGTGAGAAACATTTACTGCTTCCCAGCATGCGATGCGCTCTATGCTCCACGTTGCCCAGATGCTTATTGGAAAAGTCACTGCAATTAAGTGTTTCTACCGCCTGTCAGAACTGTAAGCATGAAATCCTCCTCAAGGAAGGTTCTTTGTGCCACAGCTGTTGGCAGTCATGGTGCTCGTAGCCTGCACGTGGGGATGCTCGTCCTGGTGCTCCTCTTGTTTCAGTGCTGTGGGCTCGCTACCAGTCCTGGAGGAATAGCCCTGACCGATTTGTGCAGCAGGTAGAGGGCTGAAGTTCAGATCTTGCTGAGGTATGTTCCCCACATGATTCCTGAGATTAGTGCCTGGTTTTAAGCACCTGGATCTCACTGGTAATTACTGGTAATTACTTGGTATATATTTGTAGAAAAATTGAAGTCTTTGAACTGCTTTCTATTCCTTCACTTTTGCCTCTTAAAACACTGTCTTTATAACAAAATAGTTTAATGGCATTTTGAGGAAATTGCAAGTTTAGAAATTGAACAGCTAGAGGTGAATTTTTACTTTACTATTAAATATATTTACTGGGGTAATGTCCTAGTCTCTACTGAATACCTTTGCTGTTCAGCCATTTCTCAGAGGAACATATTCCAGCTCAACATTCCCAGGGGTGCAGGGGCCAGGCAAGTTCTAGTGGTTGTCAGCACACCAGATGAGATGTTTGATGCTTCAAGCCTGGATAAACTCTACCATTCTCTTTTCCCAGGTTTTCTGGCTTGCTGCTTAAGCACAGTGCCCTCTGTTCACTATCTGTTTGTGCCAATTAGTTCATGATACAGCACCTTGGTGCCTCCCCAGCCTAGTGCAGACAGCAGTGTATCCCACAGCTCCAGAATTCAATACAACGTGGAAAAGGAGACAAAAAGAAGTTTAATGAAAATTCCAAACCATGCAGCTCTCCCAAGCTACTGCAAGAAAAGTGCGGTTGTGCATAAAGCAATAAAAAATTGCTATCCCAGCCTCCCTTTTGCTGGGGAACAGTAACTGACACTAGGCACAAATTTTACAGGATTCAGATTTACTTTTGTGGCTTCTTGTCTGAATTGCATGTTTGAATGTCTGCCGACAGCTTTTTTCTTACCTGGTGGTGCAGGCAAACAGTCACCTCTCAATTTTTTCCCATAGTGCTCAACTTTCCATCATTTGTTCAAGTATTGGCCTCCCCCTCCCTCCAACCCCAACTCTTTTAAGCTTTGTGGTCTCCAAGCCTGACAGTTGAGCCTTTGTTCTGCTTCTGTGGAAATATGATTCTTTAGCTTCCTCCAGATAAGTTAGGGAAAAACAACTTTATCAAGGATATTGCTCCTCTTCGTCCTCCCCAGGCAGCATTGGTTCAGGTAGTGATAATTTCTAACAATCAGCCTGTTTTGAGACAGATCTTCCTACACACTTCCTTCCTTCTCCAAAATGTGTTGAATAGCACACAGAATACAGTGAAAGGTTTAAGAAAAGAGACTGTTTATAAAATCAAATTGAAATTCATGTTTCATACAAAAATAGATTCCCCAAACTGTCTTTCACCCACACTAATAATGGAAAAAAGGGCTGTATTGGTACACACAGTGTCTCTCCATAAGTAAAATGTTTTCATCATAATAAACTGCTAATTAAAGTTGGTTAGACTACCAGGTATTACTATTCTGATAAAGTTAATATTAAAAACAATTGTCATTTACATTTGACTAATCTCAATACAGATTTAAATGGATTATTTTAATTTCATGTAATTGTCACACTGGGGAATTCCCTAGAGCTACAAAATTATGTCTGTGGAAAAAATACATAGTCTTATTCTCAATAGTTAGGAAAAATTAAAATCCTGTATGCTTATTATGTTTTTTAGCTCAATACTAAATCTTACAGAAATAAAACCCCAGGAGAGCTGAATTCATAATTTGGAATGTTATGCAAATGAAACAACCACAGTTAGAAGTGGAAGAAGCACTTCATGCTCAAACAATGAAAGCACATTATAAATATGATCAATTGTATTTTAAGCAGAAGTTGTAGAAAAAGAAGCTGGCACAACAAATCAAAACAATGCTAAGAGTAATTAATAGCACTAACTAGGAAGATATTTTGGTAACTGCTTTCAAAGGCTGAAGGTTCTGAGAAAGCTCAGACGCAGCTCATGACTGCAATATGCAAATGCTTTGTGCCGTTAGCAGAAGTTAAACTACTGATAAAATAAGGGGTATATTTCATGTGCCTCCTCCAGGTGAACTCCCACAGAGCAGAAAGGGCGGCTGGCAAAAGAGATGTGCCCTCCAATGTCTGTGTTAGATTCAATTCATTATGTTCTGCATGTAATCCAAAATGCAGTTGTGAGGGAGATTAATACCCTGAGCTGGGCATTTTTTTATGCAAGGAAGACTTCATTCCATTAGGAGAGGAAGAGAGCAGAATGGGAAAGCCTCTCCTTGTACTTCAAGAAATGCAGGTAGTAATGTGAGATTTATGCACAATTCACAGGACTGCAGTCAAAAATGCATGGCATTGCTAGCAGTGGGATCTACTGAATGAATAAAAGAAGTGGTAGAAATATTGTCTCTGAATGCATTCTAGAGCTAGATTCAGACTAAAAACTGATGGCGATAATACAGGGAGCAGTCACGACTGTGGAGGGAAGACTGAGGGAGAAAATTGGACCAGAATTTTTTCTAGAATCTGTAGGTTTTTTCGATAAATAAAGTGACTTTGTAAAAATGGCCACAGAAACTTAATAGATCAATGGAAAATTGATTCCTGAGGGAATACAAAAAATCAGTAATACAGGTTTTTCTGCTTGAAGTACTGATTTTAATAGCAACCTGCTGGATTATTACATTGCCATCGTATGTTTCTGGTACTAATCCAAAACAAGCATGTATTTTGTGTTATCAAAGGTTTGCTGACTAAGGCTGGAACCACCTGGGACAAGTATATTGTTAAGGAATGTCATGGAAATTGCAAGAGTATACTTGAAAATTGTGTACATGCCTGTGTTGCTCACTGAATATAAGCGTTCTTCCCAGCTTTGCTCTCTGCCTCTTCTCAGCACCCTTAGGCTCACCCTTCATGTTATGCTCTTCAGCTCTTTTTACCACTTTGGACCTGGAGAGCTTTCTTGGCTTTTCCCTGGAGCCTGGCTTGTGCTCCTTTCTTCCTTCTGTTGGCTTGAATGGCTGCCCTGGGGAAACGGGAATCCATGGGAATCATTTCTCTCCTTTGCACTGCCATGAAATCCCCTGCAGCACTTCTGGCTCCTTAAGCTTGGGAAATGTTAGGATGGTAAGGATGAAGTTTTGTTGGTTTTTTTTTGTTTGTTTTTGGGTTTTTTTTAACACAACTCTTCAAAATGTTCATAGCAGGTCATATTTTTTATGACAACTTAGTCTTCATAAAGTTCAGCCAAAAATGTTTAAATTCTAAAGTGTTGTTGACTGAGGGAGGTATAGTGAAGTAAATTTCCTAATAGATTTGGTATGTGCAATTATGGGATTAGACCTTGAAGATGGAGTAGATTATTCTTCCATTGCTTTTTGGTTACTTTAAAATAGGCAGCATGAAAAAAACTCTTAGCTGGTGTTTTTCTTGTTTCTGAAGAGGTTTACTCTTGCTTTGTGTTGGGGTTTGGCTTGCACTTTGCATACAAACTCAGGTGACTTAGCGCAGCAGACTTCATTCATCAAGGCACATTGTAATTGAGAAGTTATGTATTTTTTTTAAAGTTATGTTACAGGTGCCCTATATGTTATAAAAAATAATTTTGGTCTGTTTTTGAACTTGTTTGCTTGAGGTTTTATCACAAGTACTTACATAGACATCAGTGTATCTATATCATGCTTAAATTAACATAAGGTGGAGAATAAGCAGACTTTTACAGAAAGCTACAATGAATGCTGGCCTTTTCTTTGATGAACTTCATGGGACGTGTTGTATTATTTTAAGAAGGTAGCGAGTACTAAAATGTTTTTGTAATGAGGCTTGACACTCAAAGCTGGGAGCTACAGTGGCTCCTTGAGACCAGCTGAGCTGGCTGCCTCTGAGCATGAGTTCCCTGACCAGTTCAAAATAATGCCAGCTGCAGATCTTCAGGACTGGTCAGGCTCTGGTCTTTTCACTCATTCATCTGTGTTCTGTTCCATGGCTTTGAAATTCCTTATCAGGAAGGAACTGGAATTACTGCAGTGGTTCAGTTGGTGTATGGGGAGTTCTTTGCCTGTGGCAACAAAACAAGTGAAATCTCACTTCTCCCTTCCCTCTTCTTTCCTCCCTAGTTATTCTGTCCTTTAAGGACAAGTCTAGGATTTGCTGGCATACATGCCTGTCCCACTCTTTTGAGTAAAGCTCTGGCAGTGAGTAAGAGAATAAATAAAATTTGAGGGAAAAAAAAGTAGGGAAACCAGTGTCTCTGAGCATGGCAGTTCATGCTTATTCTCTCAAAATTAACCAGTGAGATTAAAACAGCTTCAGTCATCATGTTTTCTTTCCAAATTCTTTGTTTCACAGCAGACTGTGCAGTGCAGAAGTGATGAAAAATCAGAGTGGAAGCACTTTCCCAACCTTTACTTTGTGCCAGTACTGCACAGTGGGGTGTCAGCCTGCTTCAGACCTCAGTACTTTCCTTCTTTGAGATGCGGGATTGTCATGGTTTCACCCCAGGCAGCAGCCAAGCCCCAAACAGCTGCTCAATCACTGTCCAAGCAGCAGGATTGTGGAGAGAATTGGAAGGGTAAAAACAAAAGAACTCCTGGGTTGAGATAATGACATTTTAACAGAGAGAGAAAAAGCTGAGCATTACAAGCAAAGCAAAACAAGGAATTGATTCACTGTTCCCCTTGGGCAGGCAGGTGTTCAGCCAGCTCCAGGAGAGCAGGGCCCCTCACAACAGTAACAGTGACTTGGAAAGACAAATTCCATTGCTCCAAATGTCTCTTCTTCCCCCTTCTTCCTCCTGTATGTACTGAATGCGATTTCATATGGTCTGGAATATCCTGTTGGTTGGTGGGGTCACCTGTCCTGGCTGCGTCTCCTCCCAGCCCCCATGTACCAGGAACTTCCTTGGCAGCATGGCAGCGCAAAAAGCAGCAAAAGCCTTGGCTCTGTGTAAACTCTGCTCAGCAATAACAAAATAATCCCTGTATTATTGACCTGTGTTCTGCCCAAACGCAAATCCAAAATGCAGCCCTGTACCAGCTGCTCTGACGAAAATTGACTCTATCCCAGCCAAAAACCATCATGTGGAAGTTGTTACCTTCAGGAGCCATGCCAAGCTTAGTCTGAGTCTGTTTACCTCTGAAATAGTATTTTGTAATAGCAACGTGATCAAATGTATTTGTAAGCCATATATTTTTATTTGACAAGTTTTCTGATTGGAAGGGACTCTGATCTCATTAGGATGTAACTCCAAAGGAAAAAAAGGATAAAGAAACTGGTTCTCTCTTGAAGGAACTCACATAAACTGGTGCAGCCCTAAGACTTACAAGAGGACTGTCTAATGTTTATTTATAAATATTATTTTCACGTAATAATTGATTTAAAGAAAACTACATTATCCTCTTTTGGGTAGCACTAACTGCATGCAACTTGCAAAGCCAAAACCAGGCAGTCAAACCTACTTTATTGCTTTTCCTTTTGTCACCTCCAGCAGACATCTCGTCATCAAAACTGTCTTCTTTACCAGTGTCTACAGACACACAAATCATCCTGTGTGGTGCATGACTGTGTGTGTTTACATGCATGTGCATGCCCTCACACTACTTATGCTCAGAATTTTATGCACACAGATACACAGGACAGGGCACCTGTGAGTCTAGAGTCATGGATCCCACTTTGCACCCTGTTCAGATGGATATCTGCTTTTGTGAACTTAGTTCTTAAGCTTTGGAAATTTACAGGAAAATGAAGCAATGACATTAATTTTAGATTAATGACAATCCTAGTTTCTGGAATCCTGGTTTATTTCTTAAATTACTTTAACATGAGTTAGTTTTGCAAAATGCAATTTTTTTTTTTTACTGTTTATTAAGTTCAGTTTTCTCCATTTTTGGTAACAAAAAAGTACCTGTTATTTTTCTAATTTCTCTGTTGTTATCCTTTGTTTTAATTTTTTTTCTGTGGCTGGCTTACTTTTTTTTCCTGGTAGGAATGCTAAGTTATTTAGCCTCTGTTGCCTCAGCAATTAAAAGCATTAGGTCATGCTGCAGCCTTAGTCCCCTTGGATCCCCTCTTCAGTGCTACTGAGTTGTTTCCAAATAGAATGGGTAATTGTCCTGTGTTAAGAGAGATGGATTCATTGTGACAGCCCTGTGCCTATTTCTTCATAATGAGTGGATTTTAAATAATTTATGGGCAAAAACCTGCTCCCTTGAAATTTCTGGCAGTACCTGTCTCCTTGACATCTTTATGAAGTTTTGATTAGTTGAGGACATGTTAAATGTGAGCCAGGAAACGTCAGAACCAAAAATCAGGAGGGAGAAAGAGCAATATTGCATCACTGACTAAGGCTTTTAACTGCTTTAGCTCTCCCCAAGTTTACAGGAAGCCAAGCTAGTGTCCATTCTGAACAAACCTTTATTTGGGATGTGCATGTAGGGTGAGATAACCTTTTCCTGCATGTTTTGCACCAAATCCTTATCTTGTGTACCTACCTGTGGTGGCAGAAGCAATAAAATCGAGTTGTATGCATTACTTTGCCACATCTGATAGTCATGGATCTAAATTCTGCTGTTCCTGCCTGAAAATTCAGGTTTACACATATCCAGATCTTTTCTTTTTTTTTAACTTCTAAAAATCTCTCTAGGGTGAATTTTCCCTGGTATATAAAACTCCTCCAGCAGTAAATTAAATTAAAGTTTGCTTTACAATCTCCCTGTTGTGAAAAAGTCCCAGGACTGCCTTTATCAGCTCTGTATGATTATACATAAATAGCATTACTTTAAGACATCCACCATGCTTTTGTTGATTGCCTGACAACCTCTGAAGTTTTCTGTGAGTAGATTACTGGTTGCCTTTTGTGTTGATCATTTTGCCTTTTAACTACACCTTCTTGGGAAAGGGAATCTGCTCTGATTATGGACAATGTCCTAATGAGACTTGCTGGTGAAATTACAAAGTGGAAGAAGATTTTTTTATTCCTAGAGATGACATCAACAAAGCAATGAAAGTTATGTACAGTGTAAATAACTTGTCTCGACAGTGTGCAAAGAAAATAGTCACAAACTTATATGCAAATGTCCAGCTGTGTCCAAAATGAGAGATCAGCCATAAATTCAAGAAAAATACTCCTCTCAGTAAATTTGATGTTTCTTTTCAGACACCATCAAGTGGAGATATGATGAATTAGCCTGTTCCTGTCAATTTTCAAGGCTTCTGTGTATTGTAAAGAAATAGGATTCTGACATTTCAGAACTTGTGGGTTTTTTTTTTTACTCTGTGTCATTCCAAATTGATTATTTTCCATAAACTGAAGTTTCAAAACTTCTATTTTGGAAAAAGCAGCAAATCAGGACTTGTCTGATGGTATTGGTTTGCCTGAGAAGCCAGTTGCCAGTATGTAAGGCAAGAAGCTGCTCCCTTTATCACTTCTTTGTGAGAAAAGTGACCCAAGAGCTCTATGGCTTTTGCAGGATTTCTGAACTCTGCAGGAGGCAGGCTAAGAGGACTTACTGGTTTGTACCACGACCTTGGGGATTTCTTGATTCTGACTTTGGTGTCAGGACTGACAGAGCTGAAAACTGGACTGGATAGTGAAGATACTGAACCTTTACTAGATCCACAAAGTTTTTTGAGCTCCCAGGATAACCTGAACAAAGGAAAATTAGTTGTCAATGTAATCAAAAGTATTTTGGAATGCTGGTTTCTCTTCAGGGCCTCTTATTGTCCATTGAATTTTTCTTTATGACTTTTCCTTATGACTAAAAATTTATATTTTTCATTTTAAAAAGCCCAGCTTTGTCAAGTAATATGGGTTTTCTTTTTCTACTGTGGGAAATTTGCCATCAGTCAAAATATGACAGAAATTTTAATTTCACTATCCAGATTTGGTCAGTCAGGAATTCTTGCACTGTGCAAGTGCCTTGCAAGGAGACAGAGCAGTTGGAAGACAGAAGCTTTACCATTTTCTCTAGATCTTCTCAAATTCCTTGTGGAGAACCAGGTAGTTTCAAGCTGTCCCCATAGCTGACCAAGTCACTTGAAGGTTCTACTCCATTCTTCTAGTGCCCTTGCTGAGCCATGTCAGTGAATCATGCTATGGGCCTTGCTGCCCTGCACACTCCACGCAGGACTCTGATTTCCCCTCCCTGCCACATTAGTCCAGTGGCAGCCGGGTGTTTTGGTTCTTCCATAAATATTTGCTGTCGCTTGTGACCTCCACAAGCTGGTTTCTTAAATGTGAGGCTTGGTATTCTTAGAGAAGAGAGGAATTAGCTGGCTTTTCTCTTGTTCACCTTTACATGAAATATTTGTAGTGAAAAGCCCAGTCCTTGCTCATTTAAATGGAGAGATACTAACTTGATGTTTATTAAGCAAATAAGCTGAGAGTAAGAACCAATATGAGTATCTTTTTCTTGTTTAAATGCTTGCTAGCTCAGATTAAAGGTTGCTTCTTCCATCCATTTTTGCTTTAACAACTTGTTGGCGATACACACAGTTTTTTGAAATGGAAAGTAATGACTCTTTCCTCATTATGCAGTTCTAATCTATACTGCCCTCAGAGATCTCAGTCTTGTTTTATCTTGACTTCTAGCTGTGAACTGCAATACAGCAGTAGAAAGGTGTATGGAGAACTTCTCATACTTAAGTAAGGAGTCTTTGGACATTAAGTCTGTGGAGCTTTTAGGAGAAGCAGAAACACTGGGCACTCTCCATCAGGATGTTTTTTGGTAGTGTTATAATTACCTCAAAATGCATTGCACATTAAAGCCATGCTGCACACCAGAGAAGTTAGGCTGTGGTAAGGAGGAAGACAGAGATCAATATCTTTCCTCCAACTCTCTCTGGTACTCTTCTGCTAACTTCCCACATTCAGGCTGCTGTCTCCAGGGATTATGTTTGTCAGAGTCTGCCACAACCTACAGCCAGCTGTAGAGGTTCCCTTTACATATCTAAATCCAAAAGTTTGTGCCAGAATGGGAGAGCCTATTTTTCTACTTTGGAATAGCTTTGTTGTTTGGTATAGAATGCAATGCTTCTCAAAAATACCCTGCTTAGGTTTCTTTCCAAAACATTGTGATTTCAAATACTGTATTTGCTCTGTATTTGCTCATGCAAGGATCATTGTTTTACAGCTGATTAAGACTCTCTTGACCTCAAATGCAAGGTAAAGTAGCCCATGGACTACACACAGGCTGACTCAAGACAATAGGTGAAGAGTGTGTCTTGCCACATTTTAAATATAAAATGGATCTGTCCCAGACAGCTAAATTGGATTCCAATGAATATATCTGGTCAATTAATCAGAATAGGGAGACTTCAAGTATTTCTGTAAGGCAAGGTACTGTATGTCTGACTGTGTCAGCTATTTCTGCTGGTGAGCTGCAGTAGATTTCTCTGAAAAAGCCACTCCACTGTTCTTTTTGCAGACTTCTACATAACCATTGTGTTTGAGAAAAAGGGCTGCACTGCATCTTTTGATACAGTCTTTTTCCCAGGACAGGAAAAGGTTGAACCCTTATCACAAGAATATAAAACCTAAGGGATGCTGTCTTTAATTGCAATAGTGCATGTTCTGATTCACTTTGTAGGAGCAAGGGAATGGGATGGGTGTTGGAGCATCCTAAACTATTATGAACTTAGAGCTTTGATAAGAAAGGTATGTCTTTATGTTTTGTAAATATCTGTCATGTAGACGTGCACAGCAAATATCTATTTTACTAATGGAGAAGCCAAAAATAAGACTGGTTTTTCTTTCAAACAGCATCCTTGAACTAACATTTTTTTCTTCAAAGGCAGTAGTATAACATGGAGAGGCAAGAAGATCCTTTTGACATTTTGTGAATGTTACAGGAGTGTAGTAGCAAGGTGAGGTTTGCAACATTTCAAAGGCTTATTTCTTCTTCAGTATTTATTTGTCTCATGCCTGTGCAAAGAGGCAATGTCAAGGGAAAAAGTAAGCCTTTAAGTATTTTAAAGTGTTCATTTAAGATTAATTTCTGAGAGAACAGAATCCTAAATGTCAGATGGTTTTTGATTGTTCCCTGTAAAATCATCATTAAGAATTAGCCTCATTTGATATTTTAAGCACTTATACCTATTCAAAGAAAGTCAAGCGAAGAATTATCTAGATTAAATATTTTTTAAGTTTATCTGTAAAAAATATCATTATGCCATTTTTGAATGCTGTTATGCAGGCTGTATTGAGTATTAGTATATCCAGAGCATATAGAGGCTTCACTTTGACTTCTCCTTTTATGAACGTTTTAGGAAACCTCCTAAAATATTATTATAAGACATCACTAAAACTCTGCTACTGGTTTCATTAGCAACCAACCAGCCTGAACAAGTTTCTGATGTCTTAAACTATGCTGTCTAGCACAGTTTAAGTGCTAGTTCCAAACTAGTGTTTGGAACCACAGTCAGACTACAACTGCATTATGAAATTGAGGCATAGAACAGAGAACCACTTAGATAAATTTTCTGCCTCTCATGGGTCCATGCTCATAGCTGGCTTTTACAGAAGTGCGTTTTGGAAAGTCGTCTCCAGCTGTGCCTGTGTGTGCAGCTGTGAGACTCAGTTCTCCCTCACAGCACTGTCCTTGCAGGTGTCTGCAGCCAGACACAGAGAATTTAAACAGGAACTTCCAGAGATTGAAACAGAACAACTGCTGAAACTCCCTCCAAAACCTTAATCCAACCACTCCTGCCAACTTTCTGCAGCTCAAATAAAAGGTCTACATATAGTGTGTGACATTTCCTGTCCTCTGGGAACCATGTAAAGAAGTGCATCAGTAGTATTCTCCTATGGAGGGGCTGGGCTGTGTTCGTAAGCTCTGCAGACAATGGATATAGCACAAAAAACTCAGCAAAGGCAGTGGCTTAGTCCAGTCATATGCTCAAAAAACTGTGAAAAAGAGGAGATATTAAAAAGATTTTATCTCTACCTTTCTTTTTCCCCCCTCATTTTAAAAACACTGTAGTTCTGAAGGCTGTTTTATTATATTATAGGAAAGATTTTGCAATATTGATTATATTCTATGCAGAAGAATCATAGAAGAACTTAATTTGCTACAAGGATTTAATTCCAGAATGTTTTAATTCTTTTTGTTATGGCAGGTATGAGTACATGCTGAGGCAAGATAGCCACTTGGTGGTATTATTGTTTGGTATAACTCTTTGTATAAGAGGTTACAGATGAGGAGAGTTTTGGTTTGACATGCTTTTTGTTTTGGTTTTTTTGGTTGCTTTGGAGAGTTTTATTTTATCGGTTAGCAGCGTTTTTTAGTTGCAAAATAGCTTCAAGATTCCTATTTCCTACTAAAGGGTTTAAGAGAAGTAAAAAGATTTGGCAACCTGTCATCGTCCTCTTCTCTGACAGTAGTTTTGTTACTTGAAGGAAACGATTTGCAAATCATATCAAGTGGAAATTGGGCAGAGAAGGTCCCTTGATTGCTGCTCAGTCTGATTTTTCTAAATCTTCCACACGAAAAGCTTGTGCTGCTCTGACTGACAGGGCAATTTCAGCAAGTAATGAGTAAAGATGGATGTCCCTGAGCAGTTAATCAAATTTCTTTTCGTCAACACTCTCTGTCAATATTTGAGGCTGTCATTTTAATTGTTTCAGATTCCAGGTGAAGGAGGATCATAGCCATGGACTCCCCTTGTGCTAGATGATATAAAACTTGGTGATAGCAATAGATGCCCAAAGAAGTGGACTTCTGAAGTACATTTTCTTAATGGGAGTCAGTGTGCTTCCAGCTTCATCAGGACACTTTCAAGTGGTTTCTGCTCTTGCAGAATTGGTTGTAAATGAGTTCTTGTGGTTTAAAAATTCTTCCTGCAACTGGAAAAAATGGAAGCTAAAGGTAAAATTCTTACTAGTTGTCTTCTTTGTTTCAGAACATCTTCATTCTGAAAAATCTCAGATCTTCTTTGTATTCCACATTGTATTCCTCCTTGTATATGCAGTAGTCCTGCTGTTCCACTGGCGTGAGTGGAGGAGAAGCTAGCTCAAATCTCTGCCTGGCTCTGAATTTGTTTGGATCTTTTCATTCTTTCAAAGTGGAAGCTGACCTTGGAAAGAGTAACAGAGATCTGAAGCAGCAGCACAGTAATTCAGCCAGTTCTGTCAGCAGTTTCCTACATTGCAAAACCTGACAAATCTTACTGCCAGCATTCAGAATTAGTCTTTGGAAGATCCTATCTGGCAACAGTGCAAGAGATGCACAGCTTTTGCTTTGCATCAAGGCAGAACTGCAAGCAGGTAGCTTGTGCTCCTACAAAGACATGAGTTTTCCTACGTGCTGCAAATACCTTGCTGTTTAATTATATATATATTCATATATATACATGAATATGTATGCATATGCTCAGAAAAGAATCACAGAATGAAGAAATCTCCAGGAGATGGAGTGAAGAGCATGACACAGTGAGAATGCCAGATATAATCTTTGTTACGTGCTCATTTAAAACACAGTTTATCCTGTACAGCTTTATATACTTCTTGTGTTTAAGCATGCCTGTGTGTGGGCATGCATACTTATATTTTATCTATATATGTGGCTTCACTTACTACAACTTGACATGTGATGTTGCAAAATCTATGGCTGAAAATGGCAGAGGAAACGGAAACATCAAGAGGGAAAAGATAACAGTCACAAAAGCTCCAGGAAACTCTTATGGGACATGGGAAGGTACAAAGAGCATTCTGTCACTATTCAGCACCTGATCAGGCCTAGCAAACCAAAGCCTATCTCTTTGTTAGCAGTAATCTATAAATCTGTCTGAAACACTGAGGGTTCATGCATTTTTGCTCAGCTATATCCCACAGCCCTGTTAAAATCAACTTGAAGACAGAAGTTAGCCCTAAGAAAGATGTGGCAAGAGTCAAATCTGGCTTGGTAGTTTGTTGTGGGGAAAAGCATGGTTATACATTTAAACTTTCATTGCTGGCATTCAGAACCATTTGGGCAGGCATAGAATTTCATTAATGTAGTTATGGTCCTGTTTAAAAGTGGATTTCACCCCACATTCCCTGAGTGCCTGTGACGAGTTTTATTAATTACATTGTTTTGAGACTGCATCTGAAGGGAGAATGAGGTATGTTTAAGGTCAGTATATTTAATGTTTCATTTTTGTAGTCTCCAAATGAGTAAATGCTCTCACAAACCATGCAAGAGTTTATTTTTAAGGCTTTCATCTTCTCAAGAGGGAGAATTTCAGTATATGAGGAGACAAGCAAAATCCAAAATTCACTCTTTTTCAAGATATAAACCCTAACATCCTTTTTTTCTTGCAGACAGAATGTTTTTCTGCTGTCATGCTTCTTTGGTTCTTTCTTGCTCTTTACATCTAGCAGCTGAGCCCTCAGCTAAAGGTTGTAATATCACAGTAAAAATATTTAACTTCATACACTGAAAGCTTTTTTGCACTTTATGGGCAACCAAAGCCAATAGAATAACTTAAAGTGTCAAGTGAGCAGCTCCTAGCAGGGTCAGAAAGCACACCAGATCTTTTACTAGACATTTACTCACCTAAGTTTGATTTCTCTCATGAAAGATTCTAGATGAAAACCTCATTTCTTCCACTGAACCTTTCTGTCCTGATGCCAACATGGCAGTCCCTGCTCTTTGGTGTGGAATGACCACTTTACTAATGTCCATACTTCAGTAAAGGAAGGAAAAGGGAAGGAAACTTTAAGATAACTTGCAGCTTGGAAATGAGTGTTTTAGCTGGCCCACTTTGAACCTGATGCTGTGCTAGGAGATATATTTCTTCTTCAGTTTGGTATGGTAGTATCTCACTGGCCCTGGACCAAGTGTTGACAGAACTGCAAATAACTGAGATACTGAGCAGGGAACAAAAGCCACTATGGCACAAGTGGGTGTGATGAGAGAAGTGAATCTCTAGCTAGTGCTCACAGGTGCACATGAGTGATCAGCATTTTGTCTAACTTCTCAAGACTTGACAGATGGTGAAGTGCTTGTGCAATGAAGACTCATCCCTGGAACATTTGTTCAGAGAAGGGGAATAAATATTTTTCAGCTGAACATCCCTTTGAAATGCAAACCATTATCTTTGCAGGCTTCAGTTATCTCCTTTATGAGCCCGTCTCTATAACAATTCTTCTCAAGGAATGTGCCAAACACACTGGATAAGTTCTAGATCTAAAAGGGAAACCACAATCCTTTAAAATAAACACTCCAACCAACCTAAGGAAAAAACCAACAAAGAACAGCAATATGAGTGAAATTAATAAAATATCAAGAAATGGAAGCAATCTCCTGAAAGCTGAGAGCTGAATAGATGTGTGTAGTAAAATAGCTATAAATGGGACATACACATTGCTGCAGTTAAAAGACTGAAAATATTTCAAAGTTAGGTTCCACAGACAAAATATTTTTCAAAGTCAATGGCTCTAAAGGCAAGGAAGAAGTCTCCAAAGTTTGAGAGAAAAATATTTCCCCCAATTTGGAATGTAGTTGAAAAAGAATGAACCTTATCACCAAAGGATAAGGAGCAAGTTAAAAAACACCTTCAGTCCTTGCCTGCTGCAGATGACCCTGATTGACTTTGAGACACTAACAAAAGCTTAATCTTGTTTGCAGTGTATTGAGAGATGGCTGGGACAGATTGGCTGTGAAAGGGTAGTCTCTGAGCTGAGCTCAGAATGAAGCATGAAAGGTAAATTGTTTTAAAAGTTCCAAAAACCATTACATTTTCCCTTGTAACTTTGCTTAAACCTTTTAAGTTCTTGTCTGCCCCACAAAGGCACAAAGCAAATGCAATCACTTTGCACCCAAGGAAAATTTCAGGAGTTCTATTGGGTAGATGAATGTAGATGGGGAAGGACTGAAGAATTAAGAATTAAGAGCAAGCATTCTATCTCTGACACAATGAAAAAAACTATTAAAACTAGAAATACCTGCAGACAACAGGTATTTACTGTCATTAACAAGTTGGATTTTAATTAGTAACCAGTCCAGCACCCAAGTTCATTACTAAAGACACCTTCCTAGAGGAAAAAAAAAGAGATTTCAACAAATTTTGTAAGCCCCAGGAGAGCAGAGAATGTGTTTTCCTCACAGAATTTCTTGGAAGCTGCTGTCAGTTTTCCTTCTGTTAGGGAAAGAGGAAAGTTAGCTGTGGTGGCTTTGCAGTGTTACTGCTCAGGGTAGGTTTCATGTTCTCCTAAGTAACTAAAATGCATGCTTAATGAAAAAATAAAAAAGTAATTAGTCTTTCTTTATTGGCATGGAATTGCAGCCTTGCAGCTAGGAAGAAACAGCATGGAGTTAAACAAGCCTGCCTCAAATCGGACTTGAGCTGGTGTTTTACCACTGCCTCTGGTAAAATACTGCTCTTAGCCAAGTTTTGTATCTGTTTTTATGGCAGTGTTGTGGAGTTTGAGGTCTTGACCGGCTAAGTGAAGACAGACTTTAATGTATGGAGAGGTGAGTGGGGGAGGAGTCAGGGCAGTGAATGCCCAGTAGAGTCATTGCTCTGTCTGATCTGGGACATTGAGTATAGGGCAGATTTGCAGGGAGTTTAACAACCTTCACACTGTGCTGTACAGTGCAGGGAAATTTCCTTTTCTACCTTAGGTTCTTTCCACCTCCAATCAGTGTCTTTTGTACCTTTATACCTCAAATGCCACATGCCTCTTTGGAGGGGGGCAGATCTAACCATGCCAATCAGGGTCTGCTTTTAGACGTCCTATTTAGCATACCTTGCAATAATGAATAATTATTTATCTTTAAACTTTTCCTTCAATTTTCCTCTCTTTTCTCTTCAGAGGTGTTTTATTTATCAGAGAATTAATTTATACGTCTGAGATCAGAGTGCCTCATGCTTTGCTTCAACACAGATCCTTGGCAATAAGAAACTATAAGAAAGGCAAATATAATTGAATTCTTGCCCTGTCAGTATACTGGCTTTGTGGTTCTCCCTTTGATTCAGAGGTCTTGTATTTTATCTATTCTTTTCAAGGTTTTTTTATTTTTCTCTCAGAATTTGTTACTTGTCTTAAAAAGGCAATACCACTACCTTGATGTTTCTTTCTCCCAAAAACATACCTATTTTATTTTTCCTATCCTAGTACCAGTTTAAGGCAGGAGTGTTTTAAGTGTTTCCAGCCAAATAGCCAAAATTCAGTTGTGTCTAGCAGCAGAATAGTTTTTCCAAGCACTTTCCTCAGCACTTCAAGCGCTAAGACCAAGGCAGTTCTCTCATTCCTGTAGTAGGCAATGACGTTCCCATTGTCTGTTCATTTAAACCTGCTCTGCCCTTGCCCTCTAGCAGCACTGGGGCTGGGATATCATGACAAAGTAAGAAGTGAAGAATGGCGTGGCCTCATTTCCTTCCCTTTGCATCAGGGAGGGAAGGGTAAGGCTAAAGTTGGAGGCAAAGATGTGGTTGAACAAGTTGGGGTCACCAATTGTCTGAGTGCCTTGGGAGCTCCTGTGAGATTTAGAAAGTGTGTGAGTTTGCACACACCCACATCTCTCCTTTTCACACATACACCTGTAGAAGTGTAGGCAGACCATCAGTGTCCATCTTGCTGTAATTTTTCTGTCCCAAACCCAGCCTGGAGCCCACTGAAGTCATGGAAAGAAGTGATCTCCACTAGCGCAACTTAGACATTTCTTCACTGTGGCTCACACAAGCGCTCTGTTCTGTTTTTACTTTGGATTGAAGAACAGCCATGCTGTCACTCTGGGTCACCCCTTACATCCATCCTCTGGACAGTATTTCAGCATGATTTTTGCTTGCATAACATTGCAACTTCTACTTCTTTTAAAAGCAGAGAGAGAAGATAATTAATACCACCAGTTTGTAGTAACCCACAGATAAACTCTGTCAATGTTTTATACTGCTTTCCATTTTAAAAGTTATATTTTTAAGTGAATGCAGGAGTATTTTTTGGTGTTGATTAAAACACAGTAAGGAATGTATCTGCTGTTTCTTCCATTTAATGCCCATTACAGAACAAGTTTTTTTCCTATACATTTCTTATCTGATCTGGTTTCCTGCTGGGATCATCTAATACCTTCACTTCTCCAGAACCAGTGACAACCCTTCAGGAATTACATGTTCTGATTTTGGAGAGTGGCTAATAAGTATGGCTAGATTTAAAACACTCAAGAAAGCCAGTCAGGGCTTCCAGAGAGTTGATGATTTATCAGGTATTTTTCCTCTCTTTGAAGAGTTTTCCTTCCTTTGATCTTTAGAACTAAGATCATGATTATATTAATACAGCCCATGGGACGTTGAAGTATATAAATTGCATAATCTGTGAGTATAATCAGGGAAACATTTTATTTCAGATAAGAAATTCCTTTCTTTTCTACTCTGTTAGGAATTGTTATACATAAAGTATATTTTATCTACATCTATAAAATAATTGAAGTTTACTTAAAATTGTCCCTTATTTTTCTTTCCTGTGTTGGGATGAACCTAGTCCCTCCAGGCTCCTGTAGGCACTATGTGCTGTCACCATGACTTTCATGTCATCCAGTAAGGACTGGCAACTTTGAATTTTGGCTTCGACAAATTCTTCCTTCATATCCAAACACATGCACATAGTTCATATTTTGGGCATGCTGTCACCACCATGGATGCACACACCTCTCATTTGGTGAGTGCTGCTTGCCTGAGAAATATGGAGTAGCATGAGGGGGACAGCAGAGCAGTACAGGTTTAGTGAGAGCAGAAAAGGTGTCCTAGGCTGAGAGGGGCCTCAGCTTGCTATTTCTTTTTTCAGAACATGAAATTTGTGGATTGCTAAAGGCATTCTATTAAAAAGGCTGATTTTAAATCCTTGACAATCTGGTGGTTTTTAAAACTGCACTTCTAGAAGACATTATCTCTCTGACTTTTCAGTTTGAAGCCCAAACTCCAATTTTAAATATGTTTTTGTTTGAGTATTCTAAATTTTGTGGGGGTCTTTCTGTACAATAACACCTTGTTTTTGTGAGAACACCTGATACAGAGATGTCTTATATAGTGACTAGAAATAAATCTTTCTTTCTTTCCTTTTTTTTTTTTGTTACAATACCACCTACAAATTTAGATTACCAAAGGGGAAACACAAATTTAAATTACCAAAGGAGAAAAGAAATTGCTAGGCCATCATGTTAGTGGAATCCATAATTTTTATTTCTTTTTTTAGCCAGAAGGCTTAAATTTTTAGGTGTTTTCTAATGCAAGATGGTCCATCAAAGGACCCGCATCTCAGTAATAAACTGTTAAACCTAAATTGAATGGCATGTACTTTCCATTTCATATTCAGTAAAGTTTGAGATCATCAGAAACTTTTCTAGAAAACCCTTCAGGCAGCTGACTAAATTAAAGAGGGGAATTACTCACAGGCTTAGAAGACAAGTAGGGACATCAGCAATGAAGGATAAGTGTAAAGCTGTCTCTCTCTGCATAATAATTTTATTGCCTGGCTTGATGTATCATAATGTTTGAGATATATTACCCAAAGTAAGTAATACAGCACACCATTAAACACATTATGTTGTAAATAATTAAGATGTGCTACATTAAAACTTTTGGGTAGAATGTAATTACTGTATTCCATGAAAAATCAATGGCTACTCCAGCAATGTAAGTAAACATTCAAAACAGTGTTTCATGGACACACAGAGTTGGCAATTGCTTCATGCAATTATTTTAGAGGCTGTTTATATATTTTAAAGGCTGTTTTCTGCTTTTGTCTGATGAGATGGAGTGGTTCACATGCAGAAATTAATTGTCAAAAATTTTCTACCTTTAAGATTTGCTCTTTGTTTGAGTCATAAAGGGTGCTTCCTATGTCAGTCAGCAGCAGAATGCAGAGACCTATGCCTGAGTCAAATGTACAGTGCTTGGCAGGATTGAGTGCTTTTGGGAGCTTCACAGGACTGAGCATCCTTCACAGCTTGCACCCCACTGCATCCCACAGGTTTCTTACTAGTTTAAAACACAAGGCAGACTTACTCCTGCACTTGAAAGGCAACCATATCATGCCCTTACACTGGTGGTAAGGTGTGAGCACAGGTGAGGAATGAATCCCTTACCATTTTTATTCTCCTCTGAAGAACTGGGAGCTCAAGAAATTAAATCTGCAGAAAACTGTCAAGATCATTCAGTTGAACCAAACAAGGTGATAGGATTGAAATATGAATTTAACACCTAGTCTACCCAAATCTTGAGGCAAAATTATGCTAGAAATTTGTATGACTGCATTACATATTAGGTCCTGTCTGGAAGCATTTGTAAAAGGCACCTCACATGCATATATAAAACAACAAATATGTCAAAGATGAAATTCTGGCTTTCCATTTACTTTTGATGAGAGAACTATTTCAATTGTGGTTTATGCAGTGAATCTGCTAGCTTTGTCTTTCAAAGTCTTTTAAAGCAGAAAAGGCTAGGAAAGACAACATGCTGACCTGAACATCAACTTAGCATTTTGCTTTCGAGCACTTGTTGAGTCCCAGGAGAGTGCTCAGAAGAAAAAGATGGTGTTGCAGGAAGCTCATCCCTGGAGACTGTGATGTTTCCTTTTTGAAGGAAGTTGTGGGGACACAGCTCACAAGCTTGTGGCTAAGGCTGAAGAATTCCTTTAGAGTACCATAATCTTGGAATGGCCCACCAATACACTGAGAAGGTGAAGAATTCTACATGCGATGTTCCATGGCATTCAAGAGAGTTACTCTAGATCCCATGCAAGTGTGAAATCAGAACCAGTCCCTTTATGTGTCTTGCTGCAGGATATCTTCTCTTCGAGGTTTCCTACTTAGAAAATTGCATTACCTGGGCAGCACATCAGTGTTTGGGCAACAGAGATCTTCAAGACACCCTGGAAGCCTCTTCTTATCTGCTGGCCATCTAATTCAGTTGCTTTGCTTTATTTTTAATTGTGAGGGTTTTTTTTTCCCTGAGCATTGCTGTTTGGAGATTTACACTACTGTCTGTAATAAATAGCCATGGTAACAGGTGTTGTAGAGATTAATCAGATAAAAGATACATTCAGTGATCATTCTTTTGTGCAATTACATTAATATGAATAACTCTAATAAGCACCTGTCAGGCATCTTTCAGCATTTGGGTAATATGCCAGAAGTACAGTGTTCTGGTAGAGAATAATTTATTTCAGCCCAGGTGATTAATTTTTTTTTTTCACTCTGTGAAAGAAATAACTGTTCCTCTGCTATTTATCACTTGGAAGTCTCTGTAAAAGAGGTTTTAAATGCAGTTTTGCATAAGCTCCTCTGCAGCCTTTTCCCCAGTAATTTGAGTACCACACAGTTGTCCATTAAAAGAATGCATCTCAGCTGTCATGGGGGATTCAACCTCTCTTGCATCCTATTAATTTCAGGAGAAGGAAGTGCACAATGAGGAATTTTGCCTGGGTTTAGATAAGTGATTGGTTTCTTATTGGAAGGTATTTTCACAAGTATGTGCATTTGTGTTGTCAATACACCATGAAAGTTTTTTTCCCTCTGACTTTTAAGGGCTGTGTTTATGGTCAGGTTGTTGCATCAGATGACATCTCTGGATGGTCTCATTGACAGTCCTGATTTGCAAACATGTGTGAACATTTTTTACTTTTTGAGGCTTCAGTATTTTCTCTTTTTTCTTCTGTCTGTGAATAGGTGATTAACATAGAGCTCTGAAATATTTGTTACCTGTTGCCAACATCACCAAAATAAAAAATTCTTGTAGCCTCTCTTATTTTTTATGCATGAGTGGTTTTCTTCTTCTCCAGTTGTTACTAATTTTATTTCAAGTGGCTAAAGAAATGAGGATTGACATTAATGTTTCTTCATATAATTATTCTTTGATTACTGAGACTCTGAAGGAGGGATGGAGGTTCATGTCAATATACTTTACAGCTTTATTTCACAGCATAAAATACTGTAACCTTGATGATCATATTCCTCTTGAGCTTTGTAGCATTCAACCTTTCAAGTTGCTCACAACAGAATTACTTTGATTTCATTTAATAAAGACAAACATCTTTCATTAGCCTTTGAAATACATGAGTTTGTGGATGGTTTTTCTTAAATAATTGGATTTTGTTACTTTCTTGTCCTTGTACTATTCCTTTTTAAATTTCATTAATACAAAATTTAAGTATATTTTATTAAGTTGCATCTTGTGAGCCCTACATTTACTCTAGAGGAAGAAAAAAACAGGTATTCTAACATTAGACATTCTGAGGTTATTTGGGAGACATTTGATTCTGAATGTGTAGGTGCATGCATGAACAATGATTTTTAACTCAGTAATTAACTGAAATCATCAGTTGATCTTGAATTTAGAAATGGGCTTTCTACAACATGCAGCATTTTATTTGGGCACAAAAAAAAGTGTTTGTTTTCTGCTAGATTCTTGGTAGTAGTTTGATGTTCTCAACCTAAATTTCTTAAGGAAGAAGGAGAAAAACATGACCAGATTTAGAAAGAAAAAGAAAAGATGCCTCACTCATATTTCTCAGGGATATGAATCTTTTCATGCCAATAGCCTTCTGGTGCAATTAACATTAGGTAGATGTTTTATATAGGTATTATTCCTTATGCTATTCATGCTACAGAACTTAACTAGAGTTCTGCTTTCACCCTGAGCCCTGAAGTGTGGCAGGTTGGGTGAGGGTCTCCTCCTTTTCTCCCTTCTAAGGGAATAATGGGCTAGGTGGTCTCTGGGGAAACAAAGGCTATGGTATGGTTTTGTGTTGGAAAAAACCCTCCTAACTGGGTATCTTCATGTCTTGCCTCCTCTTGCCTGCTTTCCCTGTTAGGATGGGGATTCTGAGAATGAGTTTGCTGCCTGTCACATGCATGGGTATCACCTTGCACAGCCAGGGGTTCTTTCCTCATAGGTCCCAGGCACAGTTTGGGGGTACTAATGTACCAACTTTGTTCCTATTTTTCAAAGTGTTTGATGAAAATGAGAAGATATCAAGTGAGGCTATTTAATTCAGTGCTCACATCAGATCAGTATCTGAAACCATAAAAAAAAAAAAAGAAAAAATATTTTCTCTTTGTAATGCTCAAGTTGTTCTATGATGTGGTTAAGGAATGATTTTTTAGACAGGGATGGTAACTAAACATTGGAACAAATTGTCATGGGAAATGAAATTATTTAAGTCAAGACTTGCTATCTGAGCAGAAGATATTTTCATTTTCAGAAGTTAGTTAGGATGCTGGATCAGACAGGTGGGAAGAATATGTTGTGGACTGAAGAAATGGCAAGTCACAAATGGGCACTCAGAGTGCCCAGAGCACAAACCAATAAAGCTGGTGGCTGTTTGTAGAAAAGGCGCATTTGAGTTTTCCACAGCTTGCACTTCCCATCACACTTTGGTCATAAATTCTAAACTGTCCAATTAGCTCAGAAGTCCCAGGAGGCTTGTGACAGCCATTTAATAAAACAATAAATTTTTTAGTTCCCTCTGTGCAAGTGCAGCCTGTAATGCAGTATTTTGTTATGAACAGCTCTCAATGAAGTGCTCCTTTCTGTAACAGTGTGTGAATTTGGGACGCATTTGCAATTGGTTTTGTTTTGGTTGGTTGTTACAGCTGGCCAGGGAGATGATAGTTTCTGTAGGTCTTTGGAGTCAAGAACGTTATCTAAAATACAGTTGGTCATATTCACATTGAGAGAATCTGTCTGTAGGAGGCCACTTAATATATAAAGCTTTGGTTTTCAGGTGAATTTATCAACTTCACCTTTGATACATTGAGCCAAAAACCTACAAATAAGCCTGAGAGGGGACCTGCATGTTTCTGTTAGTTCAGATGCTTTTATTAATGAAAGCTCGGTGACTTTCAGTATGTTTCAAGTGCATAACAGGAAATGTTTTCAACTAGGAATGTTGTTGGAGTGATCAGCTAATGAGGCAAAACCAAATTCAGACCAAATTTTTGTATGTTCATTTATTTGCTGCTTATAGCTTAGTGCTCTGCATCTATTCCTTATGATTTATAAAATCAACCCATTTCTAAAGCAGTTCAATGATGAGTAAAGTGCTGTAGAGGCCCGGGTTATGAAACTGATAATATAAATTGGCAGTGGATATATCATATCATGACATAGTTGTTATGGGATACAGGGCATGACTTAATTCACATTAAAGCCATAAATATCCATGGTTTTGCTGAAGGCAAGGATTAGGGACTGCAATGTGCCTTAGACCTGTAGGGATTTGAGAGCTTTTTGGGTAGTGTTAATAAAGTGTGTCTCTTGAGGGGGAATGTTGAATGCAGTGGAACACTTTCCTTAACAGTGGTGATTTTGAGGCTTAAAAGATGTGAAAAGACTTGTGTTTCTTAAGTAAAATGAAAAAGTCAAAGCTTGCCTCATTGCTGAGCATAATGTATTGTGAAAATAGAAATCTGCATGTGGATTAGGCAGCTGATTGGTACAATGCAATGAATTCATTGGAGAATTTAGAGAGGATTTCATGCTGTTTGCGGAATACGAGAGGGGTATTTGATGGTATTTGGCTCTGATTTCTAGTCTGACCAATTATCTGTATGTTAAATCCAATGCTCTTTCTCTTGTGCAATGTAATCTGATTTTTAACTGTTTGATTGCATATACTTGCATCTTTTACATATAATTTTCCTTTTCTTTCTTGCCTAGCAAAATTGGAACAAAATAAATAACATATAGAAAAATAAGAATAAAATAGAAAATAAACTAATAGAACAAACATACTGCAGATTCTTCTTCTAGTGGATGATTCATGCTATGTTAAAGGGAAACATAATTTTCCTCACACCCTTAGAAAAATACATCAAAACAAAATTTAGAAAAAGGGATAGAAAGCACCTCCCAGCCAAACAAGTAACAAGCATTGATTCATTCAGCTGCAGTCAGTCTCTGAGAGTGATATAGGTACTATTGATGCCACTTCCAAACTGTAGCAGAAGTGAGCTTTGTAACCCATCTTCCTAAAATACGTTTTGCAAAAAAAATTAAAACCTTTCTTGCCACCAGGTCATGTTTAGGCTGACCTTAAGACCAGGCTTTTACCTGGATGTGGCCATGCCCTATAATTTTGGTGGCATAACCTTTATAGTAGATGTTTTTCAGCATTGAATAAGTTAATGGGATGTAGAGCCTTAATATGAGGCAGTGAGTATGCCTCCAGGAAACCTGATTTCATTGAAACTTAGGAATACAGAATAAGTGTATTTCAGGAAGAAGGGAAAATTAGTTCTTGGTCTAAATTCACAGTAAGAAACAGGGATTATAGCAAAGCCCTCGTCAGAGGCATACTGCTGGCTCAAGTGAGTTTTAAAGCTCAAAAATATGCACATTTTCAAATGACAGTTCCCTTCCCTCACAAATACTAGGAGTCTGGGAGGTAAGAAGATAAAGAAGCTGATTTGCATTTATTTTTCTGTCAAAAATTGCTAGAAGTCTTCACCCTATTCTTAAAGATCAGGGAAGATTTAGGAGGAGGGGTGATATAAAAACTGCAAATGTTACCTTCCAGTCCTGCAGCAATTATCTATGTCTTCATTGCAGTTATTTTATTTAAAACTCTTTTTGCTGTTTCCATACTGCTTCAGTCACTCAATTTTAGATGTAGTCTCTATTTAAAAGTTGGTGTGGTAGATACTTTCAGGGATTTTACAGTGAAACAACCTTGTAGTTACAGCTGAATTGATTAGATCAGAGTGGACTTATGGGCAGTAGGATTGCAAAAAACTTTCTGAGTCACCCTATGGTCCCCTTAAAGAGAAGAAGTGGAAAGCATGCTCTAAAGGCTAGTAAAAATTGTAGTGAGAACGTTCCAAGCACAGAATGAATGACTTCATAAACAGGTTTACAGTGTAACTGGAATTTCCAGGCCATATAATCAACACTTAGCAAGTCTTTTTAGAACTTGTTAGATGTGTTTCAGTGTGCAAACACCTTGGGTAGAGTTCCATGGTATAAAATTGTATTTTCTACTGAAGCTGCTCATCCTGCAAATCATGTTAGTAACAAAATGAGCAGTCCCCATCAATCCTACTGTTCTTGTTCACAGCATAGTTTACTTTCACTGCTCACTTTTCATTTGTGCGTCCCCAGAGTGCTTCTGGCATGGCTGGTGCTAATGAGAAATACCATGAGAAAAAAGGTAGAAGTGAATTTGTGAACATGGAATTTGAGGAAATTGTACTGTACTGGATGGTAAAATGCAGACAATTTGGCACTATGATTGCTTTGGTGGTGTGGTCTAACATGTTGAATCATCTTGGCAGCAACCATGTCAGTAGTAGAGCATGAGGGGAAATATAGACCATTCTGCAGAGCTTTGATCCTGTCTCATTATTAGATGGAATTACCTAGAGACAAAGAAAAAATGATCAATTTGTAATTCTGTTATTTTGAGCAGTTTATAATTGCTACATCAGTGAAGGTGTTTGTAACAGAGCAGATGTGAAGGAGACTATAACAAGCAACATTTTGATAACCAGCACTATTAGAGATGTGGCAAGATATTGGTGGTCATTTGAGAGTGCTTGGTTACAGAAAACAAAGAATGGGATTTATTACCATCATACATCAAGGAATAGTAAGAGCGCTGGAGCATGAGGTGGGAACTTGATGAAGCAGAGTCATGGAGTGTGCAGAAAAGGATGACTTGTTGGCACCACTGGTAAATAGAGATGGTGGGAAGTTGTTCTTTGAGCCTGAGCTGGTCTGAGAGATTGGGGGTTGTGTAGGTAGGAAGAAAAAGATGGAATGTGAAGCTGTGGGCTGAAGGCTTTACAGGTAGGTTTAGCTCTAAGGGAGGTGCAGAATTCACAAGTAGGGCAAAGAAGAGAAAACAGATGGTTTAGGAGAAAGATGATGATGACTGGAAAAGGGCATGGAGGAGTAGCTGCTGAAGGAGATTATGTACTTGTGGTTCTACTGGTTTTGAGAGAATTTAGCTTGGAAATAGTGAAACTGCTTCCAACCACTTTTCCATTCTTGCTTTCTATGGGAAGCACAATGTAAAATTAGTGACAGACCTGTATATTTTCTATCATTATTTGAAAATTAGTAACCTTAAAATACAAGGAAACAAAACAATTAAAAACAACAAATGAAAACCCACACCAAAACCAATGTTTTAGGTAAAAAAAAGTATCTTTTTAAGACAGAGAAGTAAATCCTGACAGTGGTCTTTTGGGAGAAAAATACCTCTTATAAACAAAGAGAAGATAATTTGTCATGAAAAAGGCCAGGTTTTTGTGACTGAGGGGTTTTGTTTTGTTTAGAACTTGCTGACCCATAAATGGTCAGGTCTGAGCATCTAGTTCATAGAATGACGAGAATGAAATTTCACTCACTGAGTGCCCTGCTACAAACATGTCCAACATTTTTAATCCCTTTTCTTTAATAGAGATTCATTGCTTCCTGCTTTCCACAAATATGAATAAGGCCATTCAGGGAAGGAATATCGACCATCTACTAAACACACATAAATTTATTCAAATTTTTAAATCTCTGAGATACTTGAAATACTCTGATTTGGTTAGGTAGCTGTCCCAGAATTTTCTCTGTTTCATCTGTCTTTTATGGTCTTCCAAGTTATTAATGACAATTATTTAAATATCTTCACTTGTTTCTAATGCAGTCACATCACCCTGATGGAGAAATGCTCTACTTGTGCAAGAAAAGAATGTTTTATTTGTTTCTAGTTCTTTTAGAGTTACAGTGCATAATCATAGATAATCATAGAACTGTCAAGGTTGGAAGAGACTTTTAAGACCATTGAAGTCCAACCACCATCCAGCACTGTCACTGTAACTCTTAAAGCACTATACCACATCACCCAGTGCCAGATTCACATGCTTCATAAACACCTCCAGGGATGGTGACTCCACAACATATTCCGATTCCTGAACACCTGAATGGTGAAAACATTTTCCTAATACCTAATCTGAATTTCCCCTGTCTCAGTTTAAGGTAATTTCTTCTTGTTCTCTCTGCAGTCACGGCAGAAGAGATGGGCCCCACCTCACTACAACCTCCTTTTTAGGAAGTTGTAGAGGGTGATGAGGTCCCTCCTGAGCCTCCTCTTCTGAGGCTGAATGAACCCAGGGTTCTCAGCTGTTCCCCATAAAACATCCTCCAGTCCCTTCATCAGCCTTGTGGCCCTTGGCTGGACAAGCTCCAGCTCCTCAATGTCCTTTATAAAGTGATGGCCCAGAGCTGAATGCAGTGCTCAATGTGCAGCCTCACCAGTGCCATGACCAGGGGCATGGACACTTCCCTGCTCCTGCTGGCCACACTACTCCTGATACACGCCAGGATACCACTGGCCTTTTGGCCACCTGGGCACACACTGGCTAGTGTTCAGATGGCTGTTGACAAACACCCCCAGGTCTCTTTCTGCTGAAAAACTCTCAGGCCAGTCCTCCCCCAGCCTGCAGCGCTGCATGGCCCTGTTGTAATGCAAGTGCAGACCCAGGAGTTTGCCTCATTGAACCTCGTGGAGTTGTCCTCAGCCCAGTGATTGAATCTCTCCAGGCACAGTCTTCCTATCCTGGAGCAGATCAACACTCTCACCCAACTTAGTGCTGTCTGCAAATTTACTGAGGGTGCAACCAATCCCTATATCCAGATCATCAACAAAGATGTTAAATAGGACCAGCACAAAAACTGAAACACTGGAAAATTGTTCCTGGGAAACACAGCTGAAGACTGTCTGCCAGCTGGATGTAGGTTCATTCATTGCAACTCTCTGGCCCTAGCCCATCAAACCAAGTTTTTACCTGGCATCAAAGAGAACACCCGTCCAACTTGCAAGCAGCCAGTTTTTCTAGGAGGATGCTGTGGGAGACGCTATCAAATGCTTTACTGAAGTCCAGACAGACCACAGTCCCTCACCTCATCTACTAAGTGGGTCACCTTATCATACAAAGGAGATCAGGTCAGTCAAGCAGGACCTGCCTTTCATAAATCCATGCTGGCTGGGCTTGATGCTCTGCTTGTCCTGCATGTGCCTTATAATGGCACTCAGGATGATGTCTTCCATAACATTGCCCAGAACCAAGGTAAGGATGACGGACCTTTAGTTCCCCAGATCATCCTTCTGAGCCTTCTTCCAAATAGGCATTATATTTCCAGGCTGCTGGAACTTCACCAGTTAACCAGGACTGCTGGGAGTGGTTTGGCAAGTTCTTTCACCAGTTCCCATATTAGTCTATGTTGTGATGCTGTGATTTTCATAACTTTCAGAGGAATTCCTTCTCAAATTCCTGGTTTCATGACAATGAAAATGCTTGTAGTATGTAACAACGAATTATTAGATTTGGCTAGCCATGTTATCATTTACAGTGGATTATAGTAATGTTGCTACATATTAGGTCTATCACATAATTGCTTCAGTACTTCTTTGTCACACGATCAGATGCTTTAGTTACAAGCAGCAGTGTCTAATCAGTTATTTGACTTGAAAAAGACCTGATTGTTTGACTGAAGATTCAGTTACTATTTGGGGTTCTTATCTTCATCTGCTGAATCTCTTTCCAAACCCCAGTTTTAAGGCATTAGACATTTGATAATTTTAAAGTTAAATTTAAAATTTTTAGCACAGTGTTTTTACCAAATAAGATTCTCTAACTCTTTTGAATAACTTGTTTCCAAATCCTTAATTGTGATAGGAATATGATGAGGTGAAGCAAATTCAACCATCACTGAAAATGTTTGGTTAATATCTTGTGCATGAATCAATGAAATAAGCTCATAATTGATACATTTCCCATATCTGTTCCTGGCTTCCAATTGAGGAGCTCTAATAGCATTCCTAAGTGGTCCTGGCAAGTTATCATTCATTGAGACAGTACTGTAATGTAGTGCATAGAATATTTAAGTCAAAATATTTTTGCTTTAACCTGAGATAGTGCCAGTCACTGTAGCTTAAGTTGAAACAATTAAATCTAGCAGGCTGATTAAAAAATGACAGTGTTTTACCAAATTAAGCATATGTTGCTTCTAGGCCTTCTACTATATCAACTAAGCTTTCAAAAATTCTCTTTCATGTAGTGTTTGGGAAAACCCTTTAGTAGGAATGCTGTCCATCAGGATATTGGCAGGAAGATTAATTACTGCACAGCTGTGTAAAGTGCAGGTATTAATTATTAATACAGAAAACTATTTTGCTATTTAAAACTTAGACATCTCAACTTCCTGCATTTTGATGGTTTATTTTAATATCGTGATGAATGCCCTCATTGCCATGTGACAAATGAGCACTAGGCAAATACTCTACTTCTGCTTTTAGAGTACAGGCTTTTTTTGCAGATATATAAAAGGCACTTCTGTAAAGACTTGCAAAAAAATTCTTGAGATGTAAATGTACACTCACATAGGTTTCAATAAAACTCATCCTAAGTCTGTATATGCACATCAATTATCCAATGTCCAATTCCTTTGACTTTAATACTCAACCAGTACCTGAGACTTCTGAAGACTCTTTACCTCAGAGAAAATTTTTTTTATTGTTTTTTGTTTTCTTTATAAATACTTTCCTTTTCCTGCCAGAATACAGAAGGGAGAAATTGCAGGCAGTTTGCAAGACACACTGAACTGACACGTCTGCATTGTCTCAAATTTGTGTGAGCATCATGATGGCTCTTCATGGCTCCCTAGCAACTTAATTTCTGCCATGCATGCAAACTGTAACAAACCTTTGCATCTTGCAAATAGGTTCCTTATTTCTCATCTGGATCTACAGTGTGGTAGACTGGGAATCAAGATGCTGGAGAGTGGAAAAAGACCTGGGGGCTCCAAAATGACAAGTTGATCATGAGTCAGCAGTGCCCTGGCAGCCAGGAAGGACAAGTTTGTCCTGAGGGGCATCAGGCACAGCATGACCAGATAGGGAAGGGAGGGGATTGTCCTGCTCTCCTCTGGCCTCACCACCAGAGTGTTGGGGGCACTTTTGGGTGCCACAATATAAGAAAGACATTAAACAATTAGAGAGCATCCAAAGGAGGGCAGCAAGGATGATGAAAGTTCTGGAGGGGAAGAGTGTATGAGGAGTGGCTGAAATCTCTTCGTCTGTTTAGGCTCGAGGAGACTGAGGAAAGATCTCATTGTAGTCTACATTGTGAGGGGGAGAGGAGGGGCAGACACTGATCTGTTCTCTGTGGTGACAGTGACAGGACCCAAGGGAATGGCCTGAAGCTGTGCCAGGGGAAGTTTAGGTTGTATATTAGAAAAAGGTTTTTCACGTAGAGGGTGGTTGGACACTGGAACAGGCTCCCCAGGGGAGTGGTCACAGAACCAAGCCTGCCTGAGTTCCAGAAGCGTTTGGACAATGCCCTCAGGCACGTGGTGTGGTCCTTTGCAAGGCAAGGAGTTGGACTTTGATGATCCTTGTGGATGTCTTCCAACACAGGATATTCTATGATTTTATGTTATAGCGTGGGAATGGTAGCCCTCTTTTCTTGAAGTCATTCAAATGTATGCAAATTTTAGCTTTTTTTTCTTTGTTCTTACTTACTATAACTTCTAATTGGTCACTTGTACTGTCTTTTTAAAATATGTGGAGAGAAGTGCCTCCTTCTCTCCGCTGACTGCAAAGAGAGGTTATATAAGTTATGTTGGTAGCTGCCTGCCACGAAGAACTTTAAAAGCAGCTGTTATAAACCTCATTCCTACAAAACCTTCAAAGGTCTGTGGTATCTTTGATTTAGAGTCACTAGGTGGCAGGCATTGCCACCTTCCAATGTAATTGGCCTGTTCTAGCCTTTCCGGACTGCTTCTCAGTAGTGACACCTTTGAGATTTCAGCAGCCTTCCTTTCCCCTAGATCTCTCTGCCTCTATCAGTGGGTCAAGCTTCACACTGACCAGCTTCAGTCCTTGGTGGTACTGTGTTCTAGGAGTGTCTGTATGCTTCTGTCTGCTTGTCTCTCCCAGTGTCTAGTAACTTCATTCTTTTTCTTTCTGTAGTTCATTGTGATACAGGGAGAAGAACAGGTTGGTGTCACTCAGACCTGGTCACAGGCAGCTGGGATGTCAGTCATGTTATCCCACCAATGTTAATAACACTCCACTAGTTGCACTTCTTTTCCTTCTCTAATTAGTAGCTCATGAAGGACTGAACCAAACACTGTCACCTCCCTGTCTCTTCACTGTTTTCAATATTTTGGCCACTTCTCCAATATGTGTAGATTCATATGTATTAAAGACATTTCCCCTGACACAGATGGCAGGTGCTAAGGTAAAGTTAAGGTGTGCAGGCCTGGTTCATGTCTCTGGTGTCTGGTGTTCAGAGTGGGAACAAAGCCTTCTTCGTATTAATTATCTTCACCTATGACTACCACCAAGTCTTGTAGCTGTCTTCACATTGCTGCACCTCTTCTGTCTCCTATCACTTGGGCCCTTTTCCATATTCACCACGTCCTTCAGTTCTGTTTTATCATTTCAGCACAGTACTCATTAGAGAAGTTTTCTAGCAAACCCATCTAATATCATACTGTTTCAGTAGGTTTTCATCTTTGCATCTTGCTGACTCACTGTGGTGTTTGACAGGGTTGGCTACTGAAAATGTCATTCATCAAAAGCCTCTGGACTGGAGCTGATGCAAGGCAGGGTGCCATTTTATTCAAGGTCTGGTCCTTTACTGGTGATTGAAACACTTTGACTTGTAGACACTACTGATGATCTCAGAGATTTGTGTATCTTTTCAGCAACATTTCTCAAAGAGACGTGAGTGTTCAATGCATATACATTTTCTGACCCAGCCTCTTCCTGTAATGTTTTAGCATGCGCCAGTTCTGAGAAGGGCAATAACTTCATGTTGCCAGCAGACGAGTGCTAGGATTGGACTCTTAGTATATAAATGCAACATACACTTCAAGGACTTTTTTTTTTGGCATGAAAGTGAGCAAAGTGTCCAGAGCTGCAGTTTTATTCCAGCGTGGGCAGGGATCACACATTAACCATGGAATCAAAATACACAAAATTTGCTTGTGATGCTAAGCTGACAGTCTCCTTGATGGTCTCTCTATTTGGTGTTTCCTAATCTTTGGTCCATATAAGAAAACTGCTATTCCAACAAAAATTGCAGCCTTAACACACTCTGAGGTAACCTCAAAGCAGTTTTTTAAAGGCCTGTTTTATTACTAATTGCATTCAGATAAGAATTTTATATTTGTGTTTACTTGTGCTGGCAGCCAGAAAAGGCCCTAAAGTCTTACAGCATTGGCTTTTGTTGGTTTTTTTTGTTGCTGTTTTATTTAGAAGAGGAAGTGTGATGGACATCACTGGAAGGGATTGGATAGGAGTATGCTGCTTAGTATTTTAGCTCATTTTGAGTAGACACTCTGCAAAGAGGAAGTTTAAGGTTATTACTGTACCAAGCAGGTGACTGAATGCATCTTCTCTGGAAGACTGAATAATTACACTGCCTGAGCTGCTGGGGTATTTTTATTCCTGGGGCAAGAGGAGGAAAAATTGGAGGTGTCCTATTCTGCCTGTACTTTGTAGATACCATTGCTGCTGTTTCCTCATGTCTTACAAGAGAAAGGGACCCCCAGCAATGCTGGTTTGTTGCCAACAGTGTGACTGATGCACCCTATACTTTTTTGCCACTTCCCTAATCTGTATCCTGGAATGACTAAGCAAAAGGTGGCTTCCTTTTTTTTTTTCTTTTCTTTCATGAGTACTGTAATTTCAGGAGGTCTAATGCACTTTTGTGTCAGAAGTGGTGGAGGATCTCACGTCTCAGGAGGAATAGTATTTCATGGGTCATTTGGTTTGCAAAACAGCTGCCAATAAAAACTCTTATTGTTTGTATGCAACCTGCACATATATGAGACTCTGTCACACAACATATTCAGCCCAAACAGACAAAGGACAGGAGAAGAAAGAGGCACAACATTTATTATGTGATGAGAATGTGCCAGAGTATCTGAAAGAGACAGACCATCTAGGTTCCAGATTGTTAACCTGTCTTTGAAATGTTCCTTCAGTTGCAGAAAAATGCCAGAGGAAAATAAAGAAAAAAATAAATCTGTGTGAGACACGATCACAGCTTGCTTGGCAATTGCAGCTCTTGTTCTGCTATGGAAAAGATAAGATGGCTTGAGTTCAGAAAGAGGATTGTTGGCAGTGCCCTTTGTAGATTAGCCTTAGATGGATGTGCTGTTGCTGTTATAAGTGGGGGTTCTGTGCATTGAAAGGTGATGTCTCTTTTGTATATTGCTTTTTAAAACACTTTGTGACATTACAAAGGGAAAACAGAAAAGTGATAGACATGGTAAGGTGCCACCAGTTAAATATAATGTTTCTGTAGTACAATGAAAAAGTAAAGGAAAGGTGTTAAAATGAGGTGGAATCTCCTGAGGGTTACTTCATGCTTATCTTTCACTATATAATTTCCCTAATTGGTTCTTTTGGCTGAAGATATAGCCTCTGTGTATTCTAGTTCAAGGAGATTTTTCTGTCCTCAATATGGGTCTACGTTTTATTACTTCAACTGAACAGCTACTCCTGAAGGAAAACAAAATTGCATGTATTTTTTGCTATCAGGCCTCTGTTATTGGCAAAATGAAGGAATGGTATGTTCCAGCAACATTTTGTTTGGCTGAAGACTGGAAAGGTGAGTAGCGTTTCTCTAGCAGAAACAAATATTCTCTGTGCCTTATGTTGTGTGTTTATGCCAACAGTAACTGCTGAGTCTGCAAGCATCAATTCTTCTTTACCAAACATAACATATTTACCAAAATGAACAAGAATTAAGAAGATGCTATTTCAGCAAATGATTTTGCAATTTACTTTTTGCCTTATCTAGGAATTGTTGCCTTTCAAAAATTTAGCACATTTTTCTGCATTTAAGATTCTTTCCAGAGCAGGAAGCTACTGTCTTTGAGAAGACAACATTCTCTAAGATCAGTAACTAATTAATTCCCAGTAACTGACCTAAAGGAGGCAACAATGTTCTCTCATGAATTTAGCAGTTGATACCAAATTTGGGAAGAACTGGAATGATTGCTCATAGGTCTGCCATTCAGAGGAACCTACTCAAGTTGGAGTGGTGTGGTCCTTAAAAATTCAACAAAAACAAATTAAAAATCCTGCTCATGGAAAGGAAGAATCTTCTGCAACAGCACAGGCTGTAAGTTCTGGTGTGAAGTATCTGGAGTTGTAGGTAGAAGGCAAACTAAATATAAGTCAGTGGAGTGCCATGGCAGCCAGAAGAAATCTGGGGCTGTACTAAGAGGATGTTGAGGATTAGTGTTTTAAGGTCACTTAAAGAATCACCTGCAAAGGTATGGGAAAAACCAGGCTTAATATAAAAGTAAGAGAAAGTTCATTGGCAAAGTTGACTCTACTTCTTACTAGATGGTTAAGGCACACCAAGAAAAAGCAAACAAAAATCTAAAATCAATCAATCCAAATCGAAATATATCCCAAACTATCTATGTGGAGGCTGGAGGAAGAGAAAAGGATAGGAAAGGATAACGATAGAAAGGAATATGGAAGAACCTCCTGTTGAGTCACAAGGTTCAGAGTAGACTCCCGTCTACTGAACTGAGCCCAGACTTGATCAACAGTTTACACCCAACAGCAATTAATTTAACTTAAACTTAGCTTAAACTTAATCCATAACAAGTTAAGCAAGTTAGCAAAGGATGTATATAGAATTTACTATACCACAACAGTAACTTACAAATCTAAAGTACATCAGAATTTGGGAGAGCAAGAATTTGTTCTGGCATATGCACACTTGCCTACACAGAGACATGAAGAATCTGTATGAGCTACATGTGAACAACTCCCTTCAAATTCAGTGGAATACTCATTTTGGATGCTTTTGCATCTTCTCAGTGTGTGAAGGACTGAGTCTCAAGGAGTGAGGATTATCAGCCCAGGTTCCATCATCACTGTTTGGCAATCTTCCAAGTATAGAAACCTTGACAGTGCACTGGCTCAAAGAGGTGTCCAGCTCAGAGGGAGGTTGCTGGTGGCAGCCCATGGAGGTCCAGGAGATTTCAAAGGGTCTCATTTTGGACCACTCTTTATAAGGCTGTAAAAGAGTGGGCTTTATTCATAGTAATTTTCCATCCAGGCTGCAATTCGGGTCTGTAATTTTCTTTGCAAATTGAGTAACAAAAATGTTCCACTTGGGTTGTTATTCAGGCAAGCAAAATAAGTTATCAAAGCTGGTTTTTAACAAACAGGAGCTTGTTAGAAGCACTAGTTCCCTGGGAACAGACAGTGTTTCTGAGAGACTGAAGAGCTCAGCCCAAGTGCAATTCATCAAGGCTGAGGTCTAATAAGAATTTCTCAGATCATAGGGCAGCCTGGAGGGGGAGAGAAAGGAATTAGGGAAGATGCCCCACTACAGAGGAGCACAGCCAGAAAACTGAAGGAATGGTTTATTCCCTCTTTACTGAGCTCTTGCAAGCCCACATCTACACCACCAGGATTCAGTTTTGGGCCATTTAGCACAAGAAATGCACAAAGTGGAGTAAGCTTAGCAGAGGATCATCAGATAGTCAGGGGGCTGGAGGATATGCCCTTGAGGAAAGTCTCAATAAACTGGGGAGTTTAGCCTGAAGAAGAGGAGTTTGGAGAAATCTAATAGTGGCCTTCCTCAATACCTTTGAGGAGATCATTGAAAAGATGGATCCTGTGTCATCATAGCTATGCATGATCAGAAATTGAGAGGTGAGAGAAATAAATTTAAATTTGAGAGAGTAAACTGGATATAAGGAACTGTTCTTTCATCATGATGATGAATAACAGCGTACCAGAATACCCAGTGTAGTCTCTACCCTGTGAATTTGTCAAGACCTGAGCAGAGAGAGCTCTAAGCAGCCTTGCCTGATCCCATAGCTGGTCCTGCTCTGAGCAGCAGGTTGAACAGAATGACCTCTTAGCTCCCTTCCAACCTAAATTATTTTGTGATTTCACTATATATTTCAGCATTGACCTTAATGGAAAAAAACTTGCCATGGACTTGAAACAACCTCAACAGGAAATGGAGTCAGGGTTTCTAGCACTGATGAATGGGATATTACTTGAAAAAAAGGAGTGTGCAGTAACTTCTGTAGTTGGTTTTCTGAATGTGAACCAGCTTGGTGTAAGCTTTTCACCCTAACCTGATCCAAAAGGATGAAATATGGCTTGCTATTTTTCCTTTTGAGGCCTGCCAGGTTTTGAAAGCCTAGTTGAGGAAAAAAACCAAACCAAAACAAAACAAAAAACTAAACAAAACCCAAAACAAACAAAAAAAAACCACACCAAAAAAAACCAACAAAAAACAACAACAAAAAAATCAACACAACAAACCCAAAAACCTAAATTATCAGATCATCATCTCCAAATTTAAGAAATGAAAATCTTTTGAGAGAGTGAATACAAGATCTGCAGAAATGATTGCTAAAATAATTTCCGTTTGTCATAAAATTAGGTGGGTAATGATAGCAGAACTTCATCAAGCCTGAGAGATAATAGAGTGTAACAGAGAACTTCAAATATGACTGTTAGATGATAAGGCTTGATCTGGAGCTGTGTGCTGACACCAGCAGACATGACTAGAGCCCATGACAAACTCACATGCAGCTGGAAAGTGAAAAAAATAAAAGCAACCCATAAATTAAGTGTTGCTCCTACCAAATGGACCTTAAATTTCAAGATATGCAAATGTTTCCTCCATTTCCTCCATTATGGAAATTTTTTTCCTAAGATTTACATTGCACAGATGATTTTGAGGAAAGACATCTGTACAAAGAGAAACGTAATTTGCATCTTTTCATTTTGAGTCAAAATCTGGTCATTAGATATGTGAAGATTTCAGAAGTTGGTCAGGAAGCAGGTTGAAGGAACAGAGGCATGTACAACCTTGTAAAAGATGTAGCACCTTATATAATTACCTCAATGTAATATTTGTGAATTTTGCATCTTCAAGAAGTAGTCTTAATTTAAGCAGGTATAAAGCCATTGCCTTCTTCCAGCAGGATAAATGAGAATATTTTGAGAAATGTTAGTACAACCTTAGATTTTTCTTATTAGTGGGTTCTCACACTTATCCTTGAGAAAAATAAGATGTCCCACAGCTTTTATATGGAAAATTTGAAGTTTTCCTCTAAAGCCTGTTGAAGGCAATGATTGACTTTGTGATAATGTAAATGTCTGTATATCAGACCAATATTTGTGCTTCTCAGGAGGAGTTGTTATAGTCTAAGATAACTGCATGAAATTGAGATGCTCATTGTGTTGAAAAGTTTAATCAATATTTACTCTCTACACTAAGAACATTAGCTAATTGTGAAGACAGAAGTTTTCCCTGCAAGAAAATTTGAATGAAAAAGCTGATTTTTATATTTCCCAAGGAAAACATTGCAATGATTCTGGATAGAAACAGTTAATGTCACTAAAAGTGTGTATTCAAAATTGCAGAGAAAAATTAAAATTCAAAAATGAAACATGGAAATGAAGTAAAAACATTACTCTAACAGGAATTATGCTTTCAGATGGGAAAAACTGTTTTTGCAGAAGTACATGGACAGGTCTTAACTGACTGGCAAATAGATGCAATTCTGATTTGCCATCCTTTGTTCCTTAAGATCTATTTAACTAATAAAAGAAAATATTGGTTTAAAATATTTTGTGGCCTATTATGGAGCTACCTGATTGCCTGTATGTCTGAAGCGTAATGCTGCTGTTCCAAATAGAGCATTCCTTTACATACTGAGCTCCAGCAGAGGTGTGCCATGGGCTGAGACTTGGAGCAGAGAAAGAAAAAGAGAGATTGCCCTGTCTCTGACAGGCAGTGAGCACAGCATTTTGTCTGTGGTCTTATTCTGTCATTCCAGTGTGACTGCTGATTGAGCTGAATGCAGAGGACAAGTGTACTGTCATTTTCAACTCCTATTCGTCTGGTTCTAATTAGGATAACTCCAGGATTTATTGTCTTATAGCAGCAGTAGTTTGCAGGGAAAATCTGTTGAGTTGTGTTACTGTTGTGATGATGCCATTCAAATAGTGTTGACTTTTATTCAATTCCACTTCCTTTTCTCTCTCTAGCAGTAATGAATTTAAGGGTGGCAGTGATCCCTCTTGTAGCTTCATTAACATTTATAACTTACAGAGGAAAATTAGGAAGGAACAAAATGAGGCTTCCGTGACTGATTATCTTCCTGTGGCTTCCCTGTTTATCCCTTCTTTTTATACTGTGGCCTTTATTTAAGGTTTTTTTAAATTTTTTTTTAAACAATGAGTCGCTTAATCTGATCAAGTTACATTAATTTCCTCTTTAATTTGGATTAATTTAAAGTTATTACCACATTTTTTTCCTAAAATCTATCAAGTAATTTAGGAATCTTCTGTTGTGGTCACTGATAGAGTTTTCTAACTGCCAAGTGAGTCTTTGGATGCAAGGACTTTTTCTGACCTGCTTCTGCAAGTGAGAAATCACCTTGAAAATTCAAGTAGCATAAAAAACTAAGAGATGTGGTTGGAAAAGATGTTGAAAGCCTGTTATAAATATTTATGGGTGCTGAAAATTTAACCACAAATCTAACTTCTGAGGAAAACAGCGAGGGTGGATTTTTTACAGGGTCACCATAATGAATTCCTGTTTGTTTACTCGTCCATGTTAGAGTATATCAGAATAAATAGCTACTAACTCTAATAAACAGAGAGAGTGGAGAGAATTCCAGCTACACCAATGTAGTTTGAAACAGAATTAAGGGTTTCAGGGTATCATTTCAAGTGTACAAACCTAGCTGTATTGAGAATTTGGTTGCATAGGTCTAGACTGCCGGAAGCCCCTATGTGACCATTTGAAGGTGTGGAGAAGAAAATTCCTGCTGTACTTCCTTCTAAATAATCAGCTTTGTCTTCATGTTGCCTGCATTCTGGGCTTCAAGCCTCTGTGAAGTGCAAAGTGGCATGCTCCTGAGCATATGCCTATGGAAATTTGGTATAGACCCTCAAAGAGTTTGAGCATTGGTGCATGTGTCAGAAAGAGGCTGAGAATTTGGCTAATTTGTTACTCTGCTTCCCTGTCTGATGATGGGCAGCTCACTTGCAGCAGTAAGTACGAATGACATGGTTTGGAATTTTTGTCTTGGATAGCTGAGTTGGTTATGTCTTCAGAAACAGCTTTAGGAAGAGCCAGATCTTCACCTGGCTAAATACAAAGGGATTCACAGCCTGGACTTCAAACCACAGATGAAAATTTCTGAAAACGGTTTCAAATTGTTTTTTACTTTCCAGTTCTCAATGCGATCCTGGGAATGTAAGCTGTCTGATGGGGAGAACAGTTAGTAGGATGTGCTGTCAGATGATTTTAGCATATAAACTTTCCAGGCATAGTACAAAAAGGGAAGATGAACACTGCACGGGACTATAGTGCTCTATATGCGATTCCTTCTTGAGGGAAATATTTCTTTCTGTGCCTATTTTCCTCAATAAACCTGGATTAGATGAATGTAGAACAGCACAGCTGCATTTCATCTTCAACTGCATGAATTCTGAGTTGGAAAAAAGGGACTGCAATTCTTAATCATGCTGAATGTTGCTTGGCCCATTTGTTTCTGTCTCAGGTGGGAGTGAAGTCCCCTCACTTTCCACTGGGGATGAATAAATAACAGCAGTAAGTGGAGGTGTAATCCTCTGTGGAGTGAAGTGGGAGACCACCCGAGGGTGAGCAGAGCAGAGGTGGATGTGCCATCTCCCATAGAAACTGCAAAGGCTTTTACAGAATTAATTCTGAAGTGTGTGGGATGCAGAATATTTCATGTAATATCTGTCAGCTACCCAGTGTTGTGACCTAAACTCAAAAGCAGCACACGTACCCTAAGAGCTCAGGAATTGCTTGCTGTCTGTTTCAAAGAGGATACTGGTCACACTTGGTATGTTTAAACCAGGATCACTTCCTGAGGGCAGCTGCTAGCCCAGAACATTCAGGACTTCTGAGGCAAGAACTGTGCACACATTTCTGATTTGCCTCATACTTTGTTTTAGGGTTTTTGATATGGACATCAAGGGGCTCAAAGCTGTGGGACACTTTGCAAGACCCCAGTCATTTAGGTGTGGCTGCAGTAGCTGTCTGTGTCTCTGCAAGAAGGGGTAGTGTCTCCCCAATTCAGAGCAGCAACAAGAAAATAAACACAATAAATTTCTAAGATTCAATACTCCTTGATCATAGGAATAGTGAATTCTCTGTCCAGTTATACAGAATTGCTTGGTCTCCTGTAATGTGGGTAACTAATCATATCTCTAGAGTTACAGCATGGTCCTTCACAAAAGGACAGGAAAGCAGTTTCAATAGAAAAATGGGATGGGAAAAGAGAAAAGTTCTGTCTTTAAGTGGGAGAGTATAGGTATGGGGAGGAATAAAGACTGTTTCTAGAGACTGAGAATAGAATCTGAGGTTCTTGTTACAGAAAGGCTGGGAATGTGTCAATCACCGTGTGAGATGCAGAGAATCTCCAGCTGTGATGTGTACTTCAGTGGGATTCTCTCCAAGAGATATTTTCTTAGGTTATTTAATGAAATTTGAAAAACATTAATAAATTAGATGAGATGAGACAGCCTGCTCTGACAGGGAGATATGCTGGCAGGTTTTAGCAACACTTTTTAAACTGAGTCATTCTTAGATGCATCAAGTAGGAGTTTTGGCCATCCCACAAGTGAAACTGGAGAGGTCTGTGTAGTTCAGTGAAACCCCTTTGCTGATAACCCATTTTCCTGTAAGTGGATCATGATTGACGGCACTGCCTCTGCTACAAGGACATTCTCCACCTTCTGGATGCTCCTCTTTATTCCTCACAAAAATCCTTTTAGGTCCTAGACGTCACTGGAGCAGCTAGCAAGTCAAGCCCAAAATGCATGAGCAGCTGAAGAAGAACTGGAAATGGACCAGCTGACTAAGTTGGTAAAGGCAGAGGCAGAAGAAACAGTGTCTCTGAGGAAAGGTGGTGTAACTGGGACAGGAAGTCAGAGGTGTAATGTGGAATAAAGTAGGTGTTGGAATGTTATTTCTCCAAGGATTTAAAGCTTTGCACTGCTGAAAAATTCTTCACCCAGTTCCTTTTCTTATTGGTTTGTCAGTTGTGATTACATGCCAGAACAACCAGGCCTATTCTGAAACTGATTTCCTTGGCCAGAAAGTCTAGATTTATCCCTGAACCACCTAAGTTAGATGTGTGAACATAAACAGCGCGATTTTCCCCTGTAGACAGCGGTAACTGTATAAAGCATATAAAGGTGTAAATAGCAACACTTGGAAGAAGTTATATTAGTTGTCTTAGCACTCCACCCCCTCCATTTTCCCCACTTGGAGAGCTTTGGCTGAACACTTCCACACGGGAGGTGAGCATTACACAAATCCGGCAAAGCTGTTTCCTGTGACCTTGTTAGTGCAAATCGTCTTCAGGCTGTGTCCTGGCCGTGAAATCCAGTGTTCCTCAGTTAGCTTTGGGAATGTCAGTGTCTCTGGGAGGCAGACACAGAAAGCTAACAGTGGGCCACATCATAGCCCTCATGGCATGAATTTCTCTTAATGAAATTTGGGAATGACCTAGGCCATGGTGTGCATGCAAGGGAAGACAGGAAAGCAGCCAAATCTCCCATGCATTTCTGCTCTTTCACAGCCTTGCATGCACGTCATTTGTTGCCTGCAAGGGTTAGATATAGAAGTGAAGCCACAAGCCTGCAACATCTGTTCTGTCATTCTAATGATTATTATTCATCACCACCCTATCACCACCTCTGATTGCTGCAAGGCCACTGGTATCACTTCCCTTTCTCTTGCTCTCAGATATGTTGCATGGTACTGACAACCCACAGGAACACATTCATTTTGGGCTGCTTACAATTTCTGGCAGTTAGGTCAGTTTACTTCTCCAGTGGTAACTACCTTACTGTGTCATCAGGAGATAAGCTTCCAAG
Organism: Emberiza elegans; assembly: GCA_024865655.1. NCBI lineage: Eukaryota > Metazoa > Chordata > Aves > Passeriformes > Fringillidae > Emberiza > Emberiza elegans. Next base: position 4,527,561 of record JALJVW010000172.1, read on the forward strand.
TTTTGGGTGGGGGGGTTTTTTTTTTTTTACTACTGAGCAATTTCAGCATGATCCTGACAGCAAATTCAGATCATATAGCCTAAAATTTGTACTATTATCTTTTCCATGTGTAGGACTGTTATCCATTTACTTGGAAAACAGGTTTGCTTCCATCAAATGACCTTACAAAAGAATATTTAGCATATGGAAAATATATGGCATTTTACCAGGTCAGAACTGTGCAACAGAGTTAAATCTAGTCTTGATAAATGTCTCTTTCTAGTGTTTAAAAGATAAAATCTGCTGAACTGTGTCTAGGAGAAACTCTTGATGTTTGGGTGTTCTTATTCACAAGGCTAACTTAAACATGCAGGATGTTTGCAAAGCAAGAAAGGCATCCTTTTCATAGACAAGTATGTTGAGTTCTGCCAAGGTGAAAAATTGCATGTTTTGAACTATTGTGCAGCAACTGAATTGCTGATTACATCAGTATTCAGCAGCCTCTGATCTGAGCTCCTGGCTCTGATCACTAAATGACTTAATTAACGGATTTGTTAGTGTGACAGATTCGTAGTTGCAGAGAGTAATTTATAAATACCATGTGCTGAACAAGTTTTTGTTTGTTGCACATAATATTAATTAGCTAATAATTTTGCCGGAAAATATGTTCAGGATGGCATTTATTCATCCTGACATTCACGTCTTCTGGCACACAGCAATGGATACTGAATATCTGCCATTCAGTCATCAATGGACTGAGAATGGCAAATTTTCCCCAGGATAGCTTGGCTGTCCTGTCTGTAACTGAGGGAATCTAAGATGTTTTGGAGAGTTTCAAAGACCTAGCACTCTTCAGAAAATGTTATGTAGGGGGGCAGACCCTCTGAGAGAGGAGTTTCCAGTGGCTTCAGAGAATGGGAGAGAGCATGAGGAAGGCTGAGCCTAACTGAGCCTCTGGGTAATACAGATAAAAGCAGCTCTTCTGTGGATTCAAATCTTCTCATGCTCTGTTGTTCTTATTGTTATGAAAACATATTTTATTTTATGCAGAACAACTGACCTCAAGACATAAGATACCATTCTAAAAGGGGCTAGGCTGGCCTACTGGCACTTAGTCACTAAAAGAGACAGACCTGCTCTTCCCAACTCTTGGCTGCATGCCTGCCTGCCAGTTGGCAGAAAGATCTTGTCCCATGTAGGACAAGGCTGGTGGGGAGACATGACTGGGAATGGGACTGGTTCTTTCCATGCTAGCCATCCCATGAAACCTACTCTGATTCCAAGGGCCTGTTCACTGGATGAAACTGTTCAAGGCTAAGGTCAGGCATTCATTCACAGGCTGGGCACACAGGGGTTTCTGCCCATGTGAGCTTGGCCCCTTGTTGGGTAACTCAGACCATTCTGGCTGAACTGGGTTCTGCAAGGCTGCTCCTGCCTGCTTGAGAAGGAAATAAAGTTTACCAGGGAGGAAGAGAAAGGAGGCTGGGCTGGCTGGTGAGCAGCATCTGGGTACCATCTGGATTTGCTGATGTTATAATCTGAGCTGCAACAGGAGGCTCACGCTTGAGCACAGTCAACATCAAGCTGGCTGGTTTTACTTATAGATGAGGACAAATCAGTCTCGTGAGGCCTTCCCTTGGCTAAGCAGTCATGGTGGGAATCTGTTGCAGAGAACAGTGGGCAGCTGAAAAGGATGGATAAAATATGTTCTCAGTCATGAGAGCTCACTCTGATTTCACTAGTGGTACAGGCTTTTAACTGAAGGATGGTTTTTAAAATTTTATGGTGAAAGAATGAAAATCACAGAATGGGTCGAGTTGGAAGGGACCACAGTGGATCATCTGTTCCAACCTCCCTGCTCAAGCAGGGCTCTCTTAAAATAAATTGCACAGAACTGCACCCAGACAAATCTTGAGTATTTCCAGGGAGAGAGACTCCATAAACTCTCTGGGCAACATGCTCCAAGGCGTGGTCACTCACACAGGAAAAAAAATCCTTTTTTAACATTGCATAGCTTTTCTATGGAAGAGCAACACAAATTTAATATTGCAATATTAATCCCTAAATAGGTATGTATTCATGGAGCTATTTATTTGTGCTGTTATAATTATATTGGTCTTCATCGATTTTTCAGCCAAACCTTTTACTCCCTGTGGCACTGATGGAGTTCCATTTGCTTCGTGGAGTTTGTAGTTGGCACAGTTTTTCATCTTACCCTGGAAATATATGAATGAATGACTACTTCCAATTTGGTTGGTATTTTTATTATGTTGGCTGCTATCTGCTGATTCCTTGCTCACTTTTACTCTAGAATTTATATTTCCTGTACTTTCTAGTGAGAGATGTGAAAACAAATTCAGATGATCTTCTTATGACAAGGAAATAAGCAAGAACCTCAGTCCATGTCTGTTGCTAACATCCCACCTAAGTTCCTGAGTAGATGTTAATGTCACGGCTGCCCCTGGAACTAGAGGGGTCAGGAAAGGTGAAAGGAAGAGATAAGAATTCCACAGCCCTGCTAATGTCCCTAGTACCTATTTCTTCTGTTGGATTGAGAAGAAGTCACTCTGGTTTTCCTTCTTTCAGTTTAATTTCTGCTACGGAGAGAATACCCTTATGGAGGCAAGACTTAATTTCTCTGTGCAACATCAAGACTGATCAGCAACGTTTCCACAAGGCCTTGAAGAGTACAACTGAATTACTTTTTGACTGAGAGTGTTTTGTCTTTAGCAAGAGTTGGCATGCAGATCCCCTCTAAGGCTTTTTAGAAGCTTAGTAAAAACTGTAGGAAAGAGTCTGGATTTTCAGTGGATACACAGCTTAGGCAGACAGCTTGACTGCACCCCATGCCACTGCTGATTCTGACTACTTGTGAATCTAGAATGGTGCTAGTCAATTACAAATTAATATAGTTTGTTTCATGTTGCCATCTACAGTCTTTGTGAACAACAAATATTCAAGTAATTTTGATCTATAATCAAGAAATCTTAACGATGTTTTGGAATTACCCTCCTCCTCTACTAGATATGGCCAAACTGTCCACAAAATTAAGGTATTAAAAAGCATTGGTTTATTTCTGAATGAAAGATATCCTTCCCACGTGATTCTGCTCTCTAGAAGATGGGATTTATAGCAAACTTCTCAAGATCTGAGACAGATGACATTGGATAAATAATGTGGGGTTTCATAATCTGCAGGGTTTTTGCTGAGAGAAGAAGACAGGAGGCATTTTCCTGGCCTGCAGTAAGCTTTTTTACTCTGTTAATATACAGGTGAATCTCATTTTTGGTGCCTTTATATTGGCGTGTGCTAGAGAAAGTTTTAGAATAGGAAATTCTACTGTATCTATGGAGAAAATGGAATAAGAGAGAAAATGTAAAGAAGTTAAAAAAAAAGAGTGAAATTGCAAAACTTCATGTGGGACTTCTAAAAATCAGTGAAGACTTTCCAAATGCTTTATTGATACAGACATTGCTCAGAGAAGGTAAGAGACACTTGGACACAGGGTTACCATGTGACTCAGTTTAGCTCGGTCATGGCCCTGTTAAATGATGAGACTAAAGTTTTAATAATGGGATTTATTTGTTCCTTTTTATGTTTTCCCCTTCAGAATGAACTGAATGTTTTGTGTGAACATTTTGAAAGTCTCTTTATTCTGTTTTGGTACAGAAATCAAAATGCCTTTCCAGGAGGAAAGAAGTGGTACTTGGTTCTTTAAAGCCAGTTCTCTGATAAATGCCTGTCCAAAAGGGGGATATAATTTTATCTCCTTCCATTGGGCAGTTATTGCAGTTGTTTTGTAGTGCAGGGCTGCCTGGGCATTTAGGGAAGCTGAGTTCATCCCCTTTTTAACTCTCCTCCTCCTGCTTTTCAACTTCCTCTTCTGCTGGTGCTGCTCCAGTGGTCTTTCCAAACACAGAAAAAGGAGCCTGGCAGGATTGTTGAGAGAAAGACAGAGGCAAACAATCATTTAGGTTGGAAAAGACTTCTGTGTTCATCAAGTTCAACCATTAACTCAATGCTACCAAGTCCAGCACTAAACCATATCCCTCCCTCAGTGCCGCACCTGCACCTCTTTTAAATATTTCTAGGGATGGCAACTCCACCACTTTCCCAGGCAGTCTGTTCCAGTGATTGATGACCCTACCAATGAAGAAATTGATAATATCCAACCTCAACTTTCCCTAGTGCAACTTGAGGTTGTTTCCTCTCATCCTATCCCTTGTTGCTCTGGAGAAGAGACCAATTCTCACCTGGCTGCAGCCTTCCATCAGGCAGCTGTAGAGAGTGTTATAAAGTCCTCCTGAACCCTCAGCCACTTCTCAGATTACTTTTTCTCCAGACCCTTAATCACTTAATCAGTGATAATTATAGGAAAACCTAGGAGACAAGAAACTGAAGCAACAGCAAATGCTGATGTTAAATAATGTAAAACTTTTTGTATGGGATGTACCTAACTATGAATTGACATGATTTCGTTTGAGAACTTGTGATAAATTGTTCTGGTCTTTCTCCATTGTAATCAGTGCCACAGAAAAAGTGAGTGAACATCCACAGCCAACCCCATTTGTTGAAATTACTGTGATCCATGAGAAAAGCCTTCTCCTTAAATGTGGGCAACACCCATTTTAAAAATGGGCTGTTTTGCAGGTAAGTGGTGTATGTAGCTCTGGCTTTTATTGTCAGTCTGAATGCAAAAGCTTTGGATTCCAAGTGGAAGGGTGACTGAAATGAGAGAAACTTGAAAGTTTTTACTTAAGCTGTATCAGGCTGTCTCCTTTATAGAGGTTTGTGTATGTGACATATGGAAGAACTGTAAGAAGCAAAGTGACATATGTGTTTTGCTTGGGCCAAAGTCCTAGAAATAAGTCAGATATGAGTTTGTTTATGTGGTACGTGGAAGGCTGGGAATAGAAACTGCCACCTTTGCTGTTAGTGTTATCTTCCAACTAATGTTTTTGTAAGCTTCACTAGAAGGAGGGCCCTCTTAGTGTTCCAGTATTAAAGACTACCATCTGGAAATTACTGAAGTAGCCTCATGTAAATATCTAGTATATAGATTAAATGAGTTTAATTCATTATGGTCAAAATTCATCTGGTTTTTGGAGAAAAGAGGATATAAACATTTCAAAAGGACTGGTATTTAAATTATACCCCACATTTAGGAGAGTTTACAGTTGTGCTGCTATTGTGAAGAAAGGATATTTTATGTGTTCTTTACTATTTTAGATTTTGTAGAGAGTTTCAAGTTTCCATCAGAAGTCTGAAAAGCAAAAATATATTCATGGGTGTTGTACTGAGTTAGATTAATACTATAACAAAAGCTATACTTTTACATACTCCAAAAACCTGAACTGGATTGTATTGTTTTCTAATATCTTTCTGTTGGAACTGCTAAATAGTATTCCTTCCACACTTAAATTTCAGAGACATCAAGCTACTATTTTAAAATCTGTTGTATTAGGAAAAATTATTTTTAGGCTTTGCTTGATGAATAGTTATTTGTGGGAAAAAAAAAAAAAAAAAAAAGAGGAAGGAGTTGAATTACTGAATCCTATTTGTAAAGGCAGAGCTCTTTTTTTTGATGGCAGTGTTTCATGCCTTTACCTCTCCTGTGAACTCACTCTCAAAAAAAGCTGTAATCTTATGGGACATGAGTGTTGTTGAGAAATACCCAGTGAGCTCTGAAGTTTATGACAAGAGCGAGCTCTCAAGGATTAAGGCAAAAGAATGTGTCATTTCTCATTTGTGTCGACACATGAACAATAGCCCAAGATAGTCTATTTGAAATTTTTTTGATAGTTCCGTGGATGTGCAGAAATAACTCTCATGCATCTAAATATTGTCAGGGCTTGCAAAATTCTTGCATATCTATAGTCTTGAGTGTTAGCTGAGCAAGGGATTTTGGAACCTTTCTTTACTGCCTCAAGTCTCTAAGAAGAACAGGCAGCAGTGACCAGTTTTGCAGTAAGTTTCTGTGACATCCCTTTCACGTAAGGGTCTCCCCTACAACACTATGTATGTGTAAGTTATCATCCACACAAGCAGGGAAAAAACCCCCTCACCAGTCCAATTTTATGTAGTTTTCTCAAAAATTTTCTCCAAGAAAATTAATTTCTTTTAAGATAACTTATCTAAAGAAACACTATTGTTAACTTAGTGCAAAACCTCCATAAGCTAGGTGAGTTAAATATGAAGGATGAAAGAGATCCTTTTAACATTATAGTGAGTGTTCCTCTTTTTTCTTTCTTTTGTTGGTCATTGAATATTTAAAGATAAATTCAGATCTTGGATCTAATCTGAGGATATATGAGGCTTTTCAGTAATGGTTTCTAAATTGTTGTTTGTTTATTTTCATTTTTCTCCTCAAAGGTGAGAATGTTTTCTTGAAGTTCTGAGGTAAGTGAATGGGTTGGTCAGTGTTGGAAAGAGTATGTTTGGACACAGAACATTTTCTGTACATTTTAAATCAGAGTAGAAGCTTTTAGAAAGTGAACTGTAAGATATCCAACTTGTATCATAGGCCCAAAATAATATTTGTGTGCCTGCTTGTTTTAGACACATAAAGATTAAAAAATTTAGACTTTGGAGTTGTTGGGGTTTTTTTGGGGGGGGGATTGGGGGTTTTTGTTTGATTTTTTGTTGTTGTTGTTGATATTTTTAAACACTCTTTTCTTCTTCTTGTGTGGGAACATGTCTTATTCAAAAGGAAACTTTGAATCCTTTTCCCAACACTAAACTAAACTAAGGTAGCTATTTAACCAACTTTAGGAGAGCAGTGTCTCTCAAAATACTGAGGCTATACCTTGAACAATTACAGAGTGGCTACTGTTGCAGTGTTTGTGTCTAGGGAACAAATAACTTCACCGCGCCTGTCTTTCAGCATAGAAAGACAAAAAGGGAGAAAAAGCAACTGATGTGGAATTAATTTGTTTTTTCTAAAAAACATGAGGTTTGAAATTTTTCTAGCTGCAAGAATGTTCCAGTATCTTGCTAGAAGTCTGATTCATCTGAGCCCAAAAGCATATTTTTACTGTTGTTAATCCCGTCTTGATCTGCCCATATTCCGTTATTTACATGTGCATAAATGTGGAGCTGAAAAAATGTGCTCATGATGCCTATCTTGTTTCAAAGTAACAGCAGTACAGCTAAAAAAGCATCCAGCTTTGAAATTTTCCTGATTATTAATATTCAAGAAGGAAATAGTAGAAAGAATGGTTTGTATCACACCAAAGAGATTAGGGATGCAAGGTAGAGGGAAATCAAACTCTATTTGTTCTTGACACAACACATTTCTTGTTTTGAACACCAAAAGTAGTAACAGTGAAGTGCATATGGGAGTTTAAAAGGATGATTTTCTACACAGTACTGGCTGAAAAAAACCCAGTTTCAATGTCTAGAAGTACAATATAGAAATAGCTATTTAAGGCAGCAGTTCTGTAAGATATTTCTTGATCTGTTTGTGGTCTGGTCAGAAATAATGAAGGACTTTGAATTAAATTTCTATATTGTGCTTTTCAGAAAACATATTTTTTGTAATGAAAGAGATATCAGAATTTCATGGCAAACAGGTTAGACTGAGGTGGTAGTGGCTAGGGATACTGGCAGTAAAAAAAATTTGCAAATATTCCAAAGTGGGAGAAAGTAAGGTGTAACTGTTCAGATATCACAGCAGTTTCTAAGGAGTTGAAGGGAAGCAAAGAGTTATGTGCTGTGGCCCAGGAGATTAAACGCTTTCTCTTCCTTTGAAAGGAAATGTATTTGACCAAGTCAGAAGAGAGATAAAATTCCAGCAGCATATATAAGGTGGTGAGAGTCATCAGGAAGAAGAAACCAGATCAATAAACTGTAGAATTATGCTTTCCCTCAGTTCCCAGGAGAAGGGGGTGTCCTCAAGCCTCGCGGTTGCCAAGCCTACTAGCAGTGTGTGATATGAAGCATTGCCCACAGAAGGTACAGTCAGGGAGTGGCTAAGCCTAATGGGCATCCACAAACCCATGATGAAAGGGAGCTGAATTCAAAGCTGCTGACAGAGTTGGTGGAAGTCACTGTGAGGGCTGCTGGCTGTCACATTACAGGTCACAACAATGAAGGGAAGTTCATGAGCACTTGAAAAAGGCAGGCACTGGGGCCACCTTCAAGACAGTCAAATAAGAGGATCCCAAAAGCAACCAGCTGATCACCCCTCCTTCATTCTCTGGGAAAAATAGGGACAACATGTGCCAGAAGATGGCTTGGAGGCATGTGAAGGGCACAGTGACAATGACCAGGCAGTATAACTTCACTAAGGACTAGTTGTGCTGGGAAAAGCAGGAGCCTTGCTTTGAGGAGGTGACTGTCCTAGTGGGACCAGGGTACAGCAGTGACTGCCACTTGCTCTGACTTCAGCAAGGCTTGTGACAGCCTCCCACCATCACAATCTGGGGAGCACTGCTGTGTGCTCAGCAGGACAAATTCCAGCTCTGGGGATGCTGCTGGTGGTAGTGTGACTCAGAGCAGTGATGGGGCTGTTGCTAATGATGGTTTGAAGTCAAGGCATGGCTGGTGGCTTGGACTGGTCACCTTCTGCATGGCTATGGGTGTCCCTTCCCATCTGTGGAAGGCAGGACAGCTGATGGGAGTGTCCCTTGCCACACGGGGAAGGCATCAGTTTGACAGAAGGCAGGCCCTCTTCAGCCCAATCCTTCAGGCCTCCATGCTGAAGGGATGGAAACTCTTCACGAGAAGGGGTGGGGAAGAAGGGCCACATGACCCTTGACAGTCAACAAAAGAACGGTTGGTTGTTGGAATATATTGCAGGTAAGCCAGCAAGAAGTCCACAGTTTGCCTTCTCCCAGCTAATGCAGGTGCTGAGGTTGAGCTGCTGGTAAGGAGCCAGTCAGTCACTCCTGTGGTGCCACTGATGTGACCTCAGAGATGGAACCAGGGTGCACTGGTGTAGTGCCAAGGCATCCCTGTGGCAGGTGTACCCGTTTCCATTGGCCATTCACTGACTTGAGGTGCCAAGCCATGCCAGTGGAAAGCCATCCACATTTCAGGGCTTATTATTTCTACACATGAGTTTTCTTTATAAGGTTTAGCTATGAATTTTCCCCCGCTGTCTGGTTGCGAATCACCTCTTAGTATGTCACAGGCTGCTTATGGTCTGCATGCATTTCTTCTCTAGGCAAGTACTTAAGACAGGGTTTATCTCTGTCAGGAGCTCTCCAGGGCAGTGCTTAAGGTGAAGGGATGCAGGTGTCTGCATGCCTCTGCCCTGGTGGCTAATTCCCACATACTCCATGCAAAATAAAAGCCATTCAGGGCATAACGTCAGCTGGAGAGTAAAAAGAGAAGTTTGTCTTGCTTCTGTGGTAATTGAATCACAGTCTGCTAGAAAAAAAAAATAGCCTTGCTGGGTTCTGTTGAGACAAGGGAGACCAAGGCTGCTGAGGTGTGAGTGGAATGCCTGCATTGCCATGGTGATGGCAGATCCCCTGGCACCCCTCTATCCTGTGCAGCTCCACTCCTTGCTCTCTCGAATCATGATGAAATGTAAGGTAATACCCGTTGATAAGCTGTCTACTGGGCTAATGAGGAAATGTGTCATCTCTCAGCTATTTAAGAGTTTCTTTCCTCCCCTTGGCTTGAGTGTTTTTATCACGACTGCTCTGCAGACCACATCGTTAGAGGGGTGGTTGTCATTTCTTTGGGTTATAGTCTGACTAGCTTTTAGGTGACAGAGAGAGAGGTGGTGCAGGTTGGGAGGAGGTGCTGACAAGTCTTGTCATTTTCATGTCATGAAAAGAATCCTGGATGATGGAAATCTCAGAAAATCTTTTCCATATTCATACTGCACCTCTTGTTGTGATACCATGCAATCAGAAATAAAACACGAGCTAAGTTCAGCTAGCAAGGGTCAGAGGGCAGATTGTCTCTAGAAAATTTCCTTGGCATGGTTTGACAGGCAGATTATCTTTCTGTGAAAATGTTCTCCTATGATTATGTTTCTGAGTACACACCTTGCTCCAACTGTGAGTCTTTGGAGGGATCAACTCAAAAGTGTGTGGTGGGGCTGTCAGCACACTTGTTAGATATCTTAAATGTGATTCCCCCACTGACAGGAGGACGTACAAAACTATGAGGTGCTGTGTGGTTCATGCCTGGTATTTTCAGAGTGAGCACTTAGAGAGAACACATACTACTTTTTGTTTAACAGAATGGTTAAAATTACAGAAAAAGCAAGTTATTTAGTTTTGCTCAGAGTTGTGTTGCAGAGTTTTGGGGGAAAAATGAAATATTTATTTAAGTGCTTTCTTACTGAAATAAAGGTCAAGTATAGTGTGTCTGGTCTGGCTGGAAGGGCTTTTGTGACTGATTTAATTCATCTTTTTGTGCTATTAGAAGTCCTGACTGCAATCCAAAGACAAAATAAAAAGAGAACAAAAAGGTGCAGCACCAGAAGGGAGAAATCTTCAGTGTGATAGTAATCAGCCCTCGATTTTGTTGCCTATTACAGGAAAGTCATCTTACTGCTGGAGAGACAAGGATTTGTCATGTCCCTGCTTGCAAAATTGAGAAGAGAAAGGGACAGCTGCTGGAACTGTGGGTCTGATGTGTTCAATATATCTTATGCAGATGTGTAGGTATCTAGGATTGTTGTGCTAGATATAATGCCTTATAACCAGATAGTGGAATTACAGAGTTTGAGGACAGAAGTTTTTAAAAATGCCTTGCTGTTTGCTTGTAGAGCTCATCAGAAGAGAGAGGTAGCCATTTGACAGCACTGTGCTAGCTTCAAAAGAGCACAAAAAGATTACAGACACAAACTGTACAGACACAAGCTGTGACAGCAAGTTAGTTATGGACACAGCTGTAGCTATAGAAATATGTTTCCAGGAAAATGATTTGCCAAGTGCCAGGTATATCAACAACACAGCTAGAGAGATTTGTGGCACAAAGACCAGAAAATGCAAAGTTACAGAAAGGAATCTTTAATTTACAGCATGAGCAATCCTGTGGTTAATGTAAGCAGAACAATCCATTCCAGGGTGATCTAGCACTAGAGGAAAAAATAACACTGCAGAGGGCAGGCAGTCCTGAATTCTGGCAGCAGCAAATGCTACAGGATTCATTAGCCTCTGAGTTATGGCAGGATTTGGGTTTGCCAATTTGCTTGGACCAGGCAGGAACTAACAGATTCTTGGCTCAAAGGTGCTGTCAAGTGTGCTAGTCCTGGGAGGGAGAGCACACTGGAGGCTGAGATGCTCTTTTGCCAGTTTTTCCCCATCTCTATAATCTCTACTGTTTTACTGACACCCTTCCTCTCATGCCAGCAGGGCTGCTCTATGGGCTGGCTGAGCTGAGAGTCAGGGTGAGCCCATTGCAGGCCATGCCCTCACAGATGGGGTGTCAGGCAGGTGACAGGCTTCAGTGACAATTCTGACATGGCCAGCGTCCAGCTGGAAGCAGCAGGAAACAGGCCTGGAGTTGAACCCTCCAGCACTGAGTGCAAGGTTTGCTGAGGTGAAAGGCCCCAAGAGCAGCCTGGAAGAGGGCTGCTCACTGTGAGAATCTGCCCCAGGGCAGGGCTGGGCACCCACTCAGACCTGAGCTGCAGTGCTGGGCCCATGGCAAGGGGTGGGTGGGTTCTCCATCCAGGTTGCCTCAGGGCCATGAAGTCCCTGCAAGCCCTGACTGGAATATGGAGGTCGGGGCATATTTGAGCAGGGCACTCACACAAATGCTGGCCTCCCACATTGTAGCTGCGCAGCCTGTGGAAAAGATGAAGCATTGACTGAAAATTCCCTGCCCCAAAGGAAAAGGAAACTGAGGCCTCCTGCTAACAGGGAGAGTAGAGAGGAGGCAGTAAAAGATTGGAGTAACAGGAGGCAGTTGCCAGCCCCAGTACTGAGGTCCCTAGTCTTCACTGATGATTGATTCTGGAGCTGCACTGCTGTGGGAGTGCTATGTGTGTGGTTAACTCCTTGATAGGCACTGCAGTTATTTCTGTATATCCAGATGTAGTTCTGGGCATGCCTGCTCCTCTTTCTCTTGCAGAGCAGCAAAAACATGGGAGGGGAATCAGGGAGGAGAGGCCACTGGACCACTGGACATATTTTATATTTGTGCGAAAGTGGTTTCGTGTGTTACATGGCAAAGTTAGTTAACTGCCATCTCTTGCAGGTTTAACTATTTGGAATACATTTTTATTCACTAAACTCTTATAAATCCACACCCAGCTGTGTTACATTATTAGAGGTGCTGGAGAGCAGCAGGGAGCAAAATATTTTGACAGACTAGTTGGTTCACTTATATGACTAAAGGTGTGGACACTGTATACTGGAAAGTAAATGTCAAAAGCTTCTCATTTCTGAGACAAAGTACCACCTGGGTTATGCAATACTGTAAAAAAAAAAAAGCTTTTTACAGATGAAGCAGGAGATGTGTTATGTTGTGAAAACAAAAAGAGGCATCAGTATGAGCCAGAGTGTCATATGCACTGCTTTCATATGCTCAGGACTTATGTCAGAGGTGTAGGCAAAAGGTCATGATAAATATTGCACTCTTATTGTTGGATAGCAATAAAAAAGTGCCATTAGCTACAAGAAAGAGGTTAATAAGTTTTCAAGAACTGAAAAAGGCACAGCAGAATAATAATGGAATAATGGAAAAATAATGAATATGGCTGAGATGGAAGAGGTATTATTAATGCTTCTACCAGAAAAGTGACAATAACAGCCGCAGAGGGAAACTGTTAAATGCATCTTGTATATCAGAAGAAACTCAATTTCCTTTTTTTGTTATGTGGTGGTCCAGATGTATTTGGTAAAAGTTCGTGCTTCAATTTAGTTACAAAGACTTGGAGCTGCTGCCTCATTTGGGTGAGGTCACATTTAATCAAGACTTTTTCTCTCTCTACCCCAACAGGGAGACCTCTTTTAAAGATCATAGAATCGTTAAGGTAGGAAAAAATCTCTAAGATCATTGAGCCCAGCCATTAAAGATCTTGGATTCTTACCTCTGGCTCACAGTTTGCTGGATGTTAGTGACCTTGTGGAGGTTACTTTACCTTTCCTTTCTTGGTTTCCTTCTGTGGAGACTCTGACAGTACCAAGGATATGTTGATAATTCAGAATCTGACAGTGTGCATCTTTGGTCTCTGTTTTCCTGTAAAGAAAGTAGGAGTGTAATGGCAGAATAGTTCAGGACAGTTCAAGATGATTTTGACTGATTGTTAATCTTTACGGTGACCTTTGAAGAGCCTGGCTATAAACAGCTGCTACTTGGCTAACAGTGTTGAGGGGCTGAGAGTTCCCTGGCTCAATGATAGATCCAGCAGTAGCTGGCCCTAAGAACAGTTCTGGCTTTGTAAGAAGAGGTTTTAATTCAGCCATGGCATCTTTCTGGTAGAAGAGGGAGCCATGTGTAGCCAGGAGACATAACAGAATAGTAGTGTAGCTGCACTGAGGGGTGGGATTTAGATATCCAATTGCAAGTGTAGAACACATGTTTAATCAAAACTCCAGAAAGTGAGAGAGGAAGGGAAAAGGTGAGTGGCATATTGAATCTTTCTGAAATATGCACAGAGAACCAGAGCAGAAATGGAACACAGGGTGTGCCCTCAACTGCAGATCCATCACAGTGTTGGCACTTTTATTTTTATGGAACAACCATTGTCTTGTAACAAGATGAAAATTGTACCATCCTCATCTCTGCAACACTGGAAGGGTTATGACTATAAAAGTCATATGGTCTAAGAAAAGTAGCACAGCTTTAGTCAGACTAAAGAAGTATTTCATACTGTGGAATGTAGAACTCCAGATCACTTGCATTTTCTTTGAGCCTAGATCTGAGAGATTGGCAGATTGTTCAGAGGTGCTCTGTATTTATTTACCAATAAATTGTTCTGTGAAAAGGAGAAAATTTAGGAAGGAGTGTTACTGACAGAGGCTCGCAACCCAGCAGACAAACAAGTGGTCTTTTTGAGGAACTTTTATTTCTTTTTAGAGCAGGCAAGGTATTCTGTGTCTCTTGACCATTTCTGGTATGTTAGAAGCCCACTGTATAAAGGTCATGAAGGTGGATTTCAAGTAAACAGTCTTGGGTTTTTTTTGTTTGGTTGGTTTTTGTTTTGTTTTGTTTTGTTTTTTTCATTTTTACATACTTTCACTGAGCACTCAGAAAGAAAGAAACTTCTTTTCTGTTTTCTGTTTTGCTGAGAACTACATGTGCTCATTGATAACATGTATCACTAAACCCGGAATGCTGTATTCAGGAAATCAGCCTTGTAAGGGAAGCAACAGCAGTGCCAGTCTGATGTTTGCTACTGTATATGTTGAAATGAAGTAGTGCTGAGAAAAATGTACCTGGAGCTTCTTCCCTCTCTCTGGGAATCTGATCCTTTCAGTTAATGAACTGTATGAGAATGAACTGGGAACATCACAATGGGTCTCCCACAGAGGGAGAAGAAACAATTTTTTAGGATCCTTCATTGCAGGGGAACAGGAGACGGGAAACAGGAATTTGCAGTTTAATTGTCTTTTTCAGTACAACTTTTAAGCTGTGTATATTTTAAACAATAGATCAGCATGCTATTCAAATCCCAGTCTAAACCAGAACTTGTGGAGGATTTGAGGCAAAGTCCAAAGCTGTGGAAACAAAGAGTGGGGGAGGAGCCTTTACCCCTTTCTGTGTCTCTGAACTATGAATTCTTGCTGTCATACTATATGAGAGAGTCATCACACATATAGGCCTATTTAGAGTCAATATAGCTAACAGTCTATTGCATTGTAGTGTAATAGTGCAACATGTACTTGTGTGGTTGCCAAGATGATAAAGTTAGGAGTGATTAGTTCCACCCTCTGAAAAGTCACATGAAAATGAGCACATAATGTCTCGGCTCAGCAGAAACAAGATGAGACACAAATTGCCTTGTCAAATTCAGAGAAGTTACCACGCTAGCAAAAAAGTAACCACGCTAACACAAAGCAGAGAGTGATAGCAGGTCCACTATTTTATCACGCTTTCATCTTCCTGACTCCTCAGGAGTCAGTGAATGACAAGCACAGATGATCGTGGGTTGGGGGGTTGGAGCAGAAAAGAGAAGGGGAAAATGTCAAAAAATTCTACCTCTTCCTCTTTTTTTCTTTAGCTTCATAAATAATCTACTTTATACATACGTTTTTAAAATGGCCTGGTAGTTTGTCTCCATGGGGTATCTAGGGTACCTTACTCTATTTGCAAGTGGCCCTGGTGCTGTTATCTGGGCTATGACATGATGCTTGTAAATGATATTATCTGACCAACATGTTTGGCGCTAAGCTGTGCACACTCTGATGTGTCAGCCTAGTTCTTTACATGGATTTATTGCCCAACAGACACAAGTGCCACCTTCTACCCTTAAAGGAGAGAGCTGAATGTATTAACTGGCAGACAACTTATTTAAGTCACTTAGACAACAGCTTAAATTATTAGTTTCTCCAAGTTTTTGATTATTTTTTTAAATTAATTTATAACATCAATATTGTCGACATTGCATTAGAGAGCAACCACCCAAGAACTCTTGCAATGCTATGCAGAAAAAAAATTGTCATTAAGTATGATCAGCACCTGACTTCTTACTTGTTAATGCCACTGATAACATTGAAGAGTTAAGCTCTTACAGAACTTGCTGGAATTGCTCAGTCTTTCTCTGAAAACAGTGTGTTTATATGGTAGGAAACAAGACAAATAGTTGTCCTTCCGTGTGCATTCCAGCTTATTTTGGCATCATGTCAGCCGATTCCAGGTGATTAAGGCAGATATCCAAAAGAAGAGGAATGAGAGAACTGAAGAAAACAAAAAAGAAAAAGGAAATTGAACTTTCACCGTAACTGGGGCCTGTGGAATGTTCAGGTCTTCGTCTCTTTCAAGCTGTACTCTGCTTTTCGCTTGCAAGGAAGCTTGCCATGGTTCTGAGTATTTTCCCAGCTGTCATCTCACTGTATGCACTGCTCTAAAGATGGTGTGTATGGATGTGGATGTTGCTGGAAATGTACTGTGCTTTCCCACATCCACTGCAGCATACAGTTTACTTGCTTGGTTTGTGTGTGTCTGGTTGAGGTAGGCAGTCCAAATGTTAGCAGCCTAGAACCATTACATGTCTGAAAGTTGCTCTTCCCTCTCTTTTCTTCTAGGCTTGTGACATATGGCCTTTCCTTTGCTAGAATTCTGCAATTTTTCATGGTCTTAGCTCTAAGAAGCCATTTGTTTGACATTGTTGGATGCTATTATGCAAATTAAGACCCTGGTGAAACAGTTTAGTCACAGTCTTGTCTAGCCCACAAAGAACTTTAAAATAGTTTAGGCTAAATTATAAGGATTTTTATGGTTCTTTGCCATATTTTATCTTCAATATGTACCTCTTAAATTGTGTGTACCTTAAGTCACTCTCCTGGACCATTATTTTTTCTCTTTTGGAGCTTTTTTTTTTCCAATAACTTGGATTTGATCCGGTCTCTCACAGCCACAAATTTAACCATAGCACCACTATGTAAGAAAACAGCCCTCTAGTTTACCTTGCATTCATGAGGGTCTCTTGTCCTTGTAGTCCAGTTTAAACCTGGGATTTTCCAACACCATGTTCTCTCAAAACACGGTGAAATTTGTTTTTCATGTCATATCTCGGGGGATTATGGAGTGTGGATAAGTGAGACTGATGAATAAGAACAGGAATAGAAGAGAGACTTTTTTCTCTAGTTTTCTATGTGGATTTCAAAGCAGCAAGGATAGTTCAGGGTAGCTGGCAATTTTTTTTTAATATTCTGGCTGGAAATAAAGAGAAGGAAGGTGACATGTCCCTTTCTCAGTTTTCTCTAACTCCACCTATGGTTTTGGTTGCAAAAAGGTACAGGTATGTGAGTGTTCAAACAAATAATATTTGGGCATACTACCTGCCTCTGGAGAGGCATGGAATAGGAAAGCAGGTAGAGCCCCCCTTTTAATTTGTATGGTGGCCAAGATGGTTCCTGCTTGACCTCTGGAGTGCTTGAGACTGAAAGGGGCAGTGGTACATGTGTCAGGCACTTTGTGCTTCTGTAGTTACTGCAGCAATTGCTGATATAGCTCAATATAGTTTCTTGCTTACTGACATGTAAATTATGAAGTCCTGTTTCTGGTCCAGTCTCACTTCTGTCCTCTGTAAGGGTTGCCCACAGCTGTTGGGCAGGTGAGCCTATTGTGCTGACCAGAGATTTTTTTTTTTCCTGGTCCCTAGAACAGAGGATCTGTTCAGAATATCTGGTATTCAGGCATTCCTCTGCCTGAGGAATTTATTACTTGAGTGAACTCCTGGTCCACAATCGTTCAACAGCATGAATTGGAAAACAGATCTGGGTATCTCAGTTCACCTGGTCAGCAATACAAAGGAAGTTCAGAGATCTAATGGGCAGGAAAAGATAAGAAGCTAGCCAAAGACAGCAGAGAATGGTGGATATATTAACTCTTCCTAGACACAGTGACTCCTGAAGCTGTGATCCATTATCTATTTTACAACAAAAGGTTGATAAGAAGTTGATGTACTGAAGTTCTTTTATTACTCTTCCCTATGGAAAGAGGAAATTAGCTGCAATGTCTAACAGGCTTCAGAGAGAAATAAATAAAAAGCCAGAGGGTATACCGGAAATTTTGTGGGCTTTTCACTGGAAACATTGAAAAGTACATATATGTACTCTTTAATGGTTAAATGTTCCTTTGGATTTGTCATGGTTTAACCCCCACCAGGCACCAAGCCCTACCCAGTCACTTGCTCACTCCCCCAACAACAGGATGGTGGAGAGAATTGGAAGGATAAAAACTAAAAAACTCACGGATTGAGATAATGACATTTTAATAAGGAAAGAAAAAGCTGCACATAGAAGCAAAGAAAAACAAAGTATTAATTCACTGTTTCCCATGGGCAGGCAGGTGTTCAGCCACCTCCAGGAAAGCAGAGACCTATCATGCATAATGACTTGTGGGAAGACAAGCACCATCACTCCAAATGTCTCCTCCTTCCTCCTTCTTCCCTCACTTTATATACTGAGAATGATTTCATATGGTCTGCAATATCTCCTTGGTCAGTTGGGGTCACCTGCCCTGGCTGTGTCTCTTCCCATGCATCCCCAGCCCTCTCACCAGTGTGGCAGCACAAAAAGCAGCAAAGGCCTTGGCTCTCTGTGAGCCCTGCTTAGCAATAACAAAAACACCTCTGCATTATCAACCCTGTGTCCAGCACAAATCCAAAACACGACACCATGTCAGCCACTGGGAAGAAAATTAACTGTTTCCCAGCCAAAAGCAGCAGAGGATCCCAGGAGCTTTTGACTAAAACCATTTCTTTGACAGTTTCAGTGCTGCTTTCTCTAAATCTCAGAGGCAGCATAGGACTGATACAGCTGTGATGGCAAGAATAGGACTCAGAATCATCCTGAGTTCAGATATGGATTTTTCTTTGCAAAAACCCCACCACTTTCTGTATTTACAAAAGGAAATTACTATCATAGTGATCTTTCTGAGAACTGCTTCTTGTTCTGAGGGTTTTTTTGTATTTGCCTGTTCACATTCTTCGGTGACAATTTGATTTTTATTTTCATTTAAGACTATTACAGGATGGACATTTGGTTTATGGAGTGGTTTATGAAAGCTTTCCTTTCCCTGAAGAAATGATGTGATCGGGCTGGTTTATGTGAGTAGTGAAGTGCAAACAATCATGTTCAGGAGAGGACTTGCAAACCATTTTGGGAAATGTAGCTGTGTCTGAAGACTCCTCTGAGGGAGCAGAAGTGGAGGGAGTACTGTATTTACAGGCACAATTTGTTGTTGTGCAAAGAGAAGTGTCTTTACTTGATAAATACTCCAGTGAGGACAGCTGGTACTGTTTGGTTTCATTTCTAGACCGTTCTGCCTTGTGCTGGTGCAGTGGCCAGAGAATTGAGGAGTATAAGCCTGATGTTCCTGAATAACTTTTTAGGAAGCTGACATGTGTTATCTACAGCATGGTAACAGAATATTACAAGGTAGTTTTAAGAGAAAGGGCTGTATGGGTAGCAGCTTAGAAAATGTGAATGATATTTTAGATAGCATATGGCCTGTGACTGAGGCAACTTTGCATTAGGGATAATTTAAAATTATTTTTTAAAATATCTTGTTTCTTTGATAGTTTACTTGTATTTTTACAGTTGTTCCCACCTGTAGATGTCCTAAACCTTTCTTCAGTTTTATACTAAAAGCTTAAACTAACAGTCTCAAACTGAAGAACTTGAGATCCAAATTTAGGAAGACTTTTCCCTTAGCTACCTGCTAATACTCTTCAAATAAATGTATTGGTTCAAAAATAGAAATCCATTTTCTGCAACACTTTTTTCCCCTCACCTCAAAATCACAAATTTGTGAATTCAATGTTACTGTGATACATTATTCTCTTGCCTTTTTTTTTTTAAATTGCATGGTTTTACTCATTGTATTGTACTGTGATGTATGTTAAAATTTTAATTAACATTCTCTTTCCTCTAAAGTGAGAGGCTTTTCTCTGGGGCTGATTCCATGAACACTCTCTGCAGGCCCCTGCTTGAACCTGGGCGGGAGAGTGTGGGGGGGAAGGATCCATAATTAACACATGACCAGATTTGTGCTCTTCTGCTCGGAGTATTGCACAGAATTTGCTCTTTACTTGGCAGTCTTCTAGCCATCTTGTGACAGTGTATATCTTTCCAGATGAAACTAGTTATAGTTATTATGGTCTGTAGAGGGGCTAAGAGAAATGAATGGTCTTACTATGCAGTAGGTTCCTGGAGAGCATACTTTCTTATCATAAGGGTTTATTTTGCCATCCTAGTAGAGTGTCAGAAGTTTGATGGTAAAGCAGTTTTTTACACAGTGACCCCAGCAGTATTATATCAGGTGTGTGATGCCATCTGTAACTTAACAGGATGAGAGTGTCTTTCAGACCACACTTTGCTGAGCTCCTCTGTTATATCCTCACATGAAAAGAACTGTGTTTGCATGGCTGCTTCTTCCATGGTTAGACTAGTGGGAATAACCAGGCGGGGCCAGCTGGTCATCCTCACTGATGGGCCTGTGCCTGAGGATTCCTCCTTTGCTGGGTCAGGCTGTGTAATTCCACAGCAGACCCCTCCATGCAACTGCAGCTTCCTGCTGTTCCATCTGCCATTTGTACAGCCCTTTGTTTCTGGTTACTTAGGTAACAAGTGCTGCAGTCCAGCAGGAAAATGTTCTGTTCACCACTCCCAGCAGGCACTCCATGCATGCTACTGCACTCTGAAATATCCATGTGCTGGAATCCCTTCCTTTTTCCCAGGCGCTTGCTGAGATGTTGCTGGGTGGACACCTCTGCATGTCTCTGCATTTGGCTTGCCCCAGAGCCAAACAGCCCTCTCACCTTCAAGACTGCAGCTTTCTGTGGCTCTCTTGCAGTGTGAGGGCCCTTCATCATGCCCCCCTCTGCTCGTACCACAGGATGACATCTAGGTACCCATCAGTCCCTTGCATGCCTATATCTATTTCTGAAGCAAAAGAGAGCAGGAGAGGGTAGCCACAGCACATACAGCCTCTGTCCTTACCAGCAGATTGTCAAAGCAGGCCATCAAGGTACACCCCAAAGCTGCTTTCAGAGTGAACTTGTCCCTCTGTTGGACTTCCTTTGTGCACTGTGAGAGAATGCCACCCTTGCCAAATGAGGTTCCCGGGATCTGCATGGGAAAGATGCAAGGACACATTGTGAAGCATAATATACAAAGGAAGCTAATTTGGCCTGAGAGGGACGCTGTACTACCCAAGAGATGGCAGAGCTCTGCTCCTGCTCTCTACTGCTTCCATTTTCCAGTAGCTGCCTTTTACTGTCTGGCTTCATTGGAAGCAATTGAGTCACTGCAAGTTGCTGCTGCTTATCACCCAGAGCAGACATAGCTGGGCTAGCTCAGTGTGGAGCCAGGGTGAATCCAGCACAGCTTGCTAACCCTCCACCCCTGTCATGAGGAAGGTGCTGTACTGCTTCTCACCAGAGCTGGTTCCAAGAGTTGTCTCAGTGACTGAAGTCACTGAGAGGATTACAGGAACATTGTCAGTATATGCAGGGATGTGATGAGGAAGCCCAAAGCCCACTTGGCATTGAGTCTGGCAGGGGATATCTAGGACAACAAAAAAGGTTTCTACAAGGGCAACAGCAGCAAAAGGAAGCTTAGGGAAAATGTGGGGTCACTGTTGAATCAGATGGATGTCCTGGTGGCAGCAGACAGAGAGAAAGAGGAATTACTGGTTGCCTTCTTCGCCTCACTCTCAACTGCTGAGATCAGCCCTCAGGGAAAACCCTGCCTAGGCCAAGCTATCCATACAGCTGGCTCACTGCTGAAGAATTATTTATTCTGAGCAGGCACCTTGTCCTATTGCTGTGTGTTGGGCTGAGTTCAGCGTGTCACATTGTAGATCACATCGGTCATAGTGAGAGACAGTTTTAAAGTTACTGTGCCACGGGGATGCCATCTGAGAGCCCAAGTGAGAAGTTTGAGTGCCATAACCTGAGATAACTGTTGTACTTATTGCCTTCAGCTACTTTACTACCCTGGAGAAGTTCCTGCTTTCATAAGATGGTTTCTATAGTTGTGTATAATCCCTGATCCTCTGCGGTTCAAGGCTCTTTGAAAATGAACCGAAACCAAACAAAAGTTAGGTAAATAAGCCCAGCTGTAAATTGCTGCTTAGTGATAACACAAGTAGCTTGGGGTGCTCCTAAATGGGAAATGGAAAACTAAGAGAGAGGTGAAATAGGAATAGGACAAGATCTCTTGCAGCCACACAATTGTGATTCCAACTTCCCTCTTGTTCATTTCAATCTGATTTGTGAGTGTGGAGATATATTTTCCCCCAGCACTTGTTTTTCAAGGTAGTTGCAGCCCCCAGGAGGTGATTCTGGCAATTCTGCAATAGTACCTATCTACACTACCTTCCCTGGAATCTGTGGCAGTCAGTTCTCCCTGCTGATGGAGAAGATATCCAGTGGTATACCACTCCTGAAAAATTTTTAGGCAATGAGGCCTATTTCAGATGTGAATTACAGAGCTAACTTGCTATATCCACAGAAAGTCTTTGACAGCTGTGTGCATTCACTGGAAACTTGCTACAGCACACTCAGGTCTCAGTGTAAGCCTTGGACACTGATTTCTGGGACCTGTCTTGGCCTTATCCCATAGAGGCCTTTGTCTCTGACAGATTTCCTGCAGACAAGGGAGCTGCTGCTTTGTCCTAGCTAAATAAAAGTCATTGCCAGCTCCAGTTGTATCAACCTAAGCAAGTTCATGGAAATGAGTGGGAAATTGCTTACACAGCGAGCAGTTCTCTCTCAGTGTTACTGACAGTTGATTTTACTGGGGCTAAGGGTGTAAGTTCTTATTACCATTGTTAAATTGCTACTTCAAAATGAAATTTGTCCCATTACACAGATAAATAACATACTTGAGCAGAGGCACATTGAGGAAAAATGTTGGTCCTCTTGCCAGTTCATCCTGTTACAGTCTGTCACTTTATCTTCACTGGCTAAAGGAGATGTGTGGTGGTGGATAATTTGTTATTTAGTTTTCAGCTTTGCAAATTCCCTATGTAACTGATGTCAGTGTCAATCCTTATTATGGGCCCACCAAAAAAAACCCTTAAGTTTCCTGGCATACTTAGCTTTTAAGAATATTTTACTTGTTTTTACATGTCTACAGATAGTGAATAAATTCCATAACTATTGTGAGTAACTAGTTCCTTTATTCACCTACAGTAAACTGTTTGCTTAAATAAAGATAAGTGTAAAAAAGTTTTTGCAAGTGCAGTTTTTTAACTAATAGCAAATCCTGTCACCAGTGTGAACAGAGAACATCTTGGCAGAAGTTCCTTGCTAGGAGGCATTTTTGAGTTGTATGTCCTCATATAAACTGAGTATGTCATTAGATTCATGTGGTTTTGGCACCAGGGCAGGGATCCTTCGTACCTTCAGCCAGGCTTAATGAGCATTCCCTGCAACTGCTTTCAATCTTGGCCTCATCAGTTTTTTAGCTGCTTTCCCATAGTGTACTGGAGGGATAATTTATTGCTCAGTACACTGACAGTTATTGATGTGAAGTTCTTAGAGCCCATCAACCTACTTATTAGAAGTCACTTTCTTCTTCCTCAGTCTCTCTCACTAGCCACCTTCCTTTTCATCAGTCTCCTTCTCAATTTGAGCTATTAATTTTATCTTCATTTTAAAAAAAAATTAAATAGATAAATGACAAACAGAAACAAACAAAGGAGTACCCAAAACATATTTGGTGAAGGTTTGGGGTTGTGTTTCTTTGTTCACATAAAAGTGATTTCCAATACAGCGGCTTTATTTAGCTGCTGCATCTGTTTCTGCTTGAATTGTTCTTTTACAAACTTGGCAATGCATGAGAGGGGAAAAAAACCACATATCAGCTATTTTTCACTTGTGTGGTAGGATTAATTTCTATTTGCCTAGTCATAATACCTGCTATTTGTGGGAACTCATGGGCCTTAAATTAGGTGTGATGGCTTCTTCTTGCTCCAAAGCTGTAATAGATTTTAATGTTAAACTTTGCAAAGAATGAAACAAAGACATCAAGAACAAATAAGAGTGATTTCAAGTTCATAATACCTTCCATATGACTGCCAAATTGCTTGAAGATTAACTGTCAGCTCAACCTTCCTTTTCATTTTGAGACATATATAATGGAAGTGGTTGTAAATTACTGTTGCTAGTCTAACTGGGTGAAGAATTTTCATCTGGGGCCATGTCTGACCCAAAGTTCCTGGAAAAGACAGAGTGCACTGCAGGGTGGAAGAGAACAGTCTTACTGCTACAGAAAAAAAAGGTTTACAGTTTTTATTTCATTATATTGTTTATGTTGTTTCTGATAAGAATCATCTTGATCTGTAAAAGGACCCCCAGACTGAGAAGTGACCACACTTGCCAGAAAGGCACTAGAACACTTCTGGGATTTTTTTTTAATGTTTTTTATAATTTATCTCTTTTGTGCAGACAAAAGGCAAGTATTTTTTGGTTTGTTGTTGTTGGAGTTTGGCTTGGGTTTGTCCATTTTTGGTGGTGGTGATGTCTTTAAACAGAAGTAGGTTGTTCTGTCTTCTCAGAGCTTTTGGAAGGAGTATATACATGCTTCTTTGGACACACATTTTTTGGGCTGGAATTTGAAGGTTTAGGGAAGATGTAGTGATGGTATTTTTGGTAGCTTTTCTATAGAAGGTTTCCATGAAACGGCAAACAAAATCTGAACAAGCTGGTCGACTGAGATTGTGTTTTGCCTGCTTGATTTTAGTGTTTGTTCCCTTTTTAGTTCATTCAGTCTTTATTACTCTCTACAGCATGTCCCCTGGGCTCTGGATTGTTTTAGGAACTCTTACACTGTATTTCCCAGTGGCAACCTGTGTTTTATGGAAGTTAGGATTTAGCTCAGTGCTTTGGACACTATCTTTTTCTCCTGCAAAAATGGAGGCAGTCCTGGCACACCTAAATCCCATAGGTTTACTACTGGTCCAATTTTGGGATGGCAGAATTATGCCCTTTTCTTAACTGTCTCTAAACACCAAATTTTCTGATTCTTGGGAAGAAAGTTTTGGGATTGGGCTTAGTTTGCAGGTTCTTGTAAACGCTTAAACTTCTATGGTGGTATAAAACTGTCAGCTGAGGAACCAAGTCCCCATAACCCCTAAACTTGCAATGAATCCCACCACACCTCTGATGATAGGTGGCTAAAAGTTTTTGAAAGGGTAAAAAAAGTACTTTAGTCTGCCAAGGAGAGAATAAAAAGGTAATGAGTGGCAGCAGTAGGAGCTGTTTCAGAAGGGAACTCCAGGTCAGGGTGAGCAGGGAGCCTGGATAGAGAGTAGCAGAGATGATTCGAGGGCATGATGAAGATGGCATTTGCAACTAAAAAATCAGCACTGGGATCTGCTAACAGTGTATGTGAATTATGGCCTACCATACAACTGTTAGATAACACTTTTTGGAATGAATATTGCAGTTCTGGTTGATTTTCACATGGATGATAATTTCTTCCTTCTGGCCAGAGTGCAGGTACAATAGGAAGAAGCCTGCGTGTCTGGAAACTTGATTCCCATTCCAGTTTCAAAAAGCAACTAAATAATAAAAGAAATGTCCAATTAATAAAAATATCCAGGCTGTTTATCAACATTGACTTAAGCAACAACTTCTGCATAGGAAGCTGAAATTAAGTTTTATTCTGTTATTCTTGGTTTTCTTCTTTTCTCAGGGAAAAAAAAAAAGAAGAAAAAAAAAGAAGAAAAAAAAAGAAAGAAAGGCCTCTACTCCTCTACTGTTTCTGGATAATTTCACGTAGTTATTTCAAAGTCTTAGATGAAGTTAGAAGAAGATTGGGATTAGTTCCTTAGCAGTAGGTTCTTTTGCCTTCTGAAATAAGTATAAAATCACCCAACATTTCCCAGGAACTTCATTGGCATGATAAGCCCTAGGATATTGACTATCTGGAAGGTATATGGGAAGATAATGTCCACCATATTCTTCAGATTTTGGGTTTGGGAGGCTTCTGTCAGAAACTTAGCCTCCCTGCCTTATTCTTCTCAATAGGAGATCCATCTCACAGCATTGTATTTGGTCATCTACCTGTTTAAGCCTATTTAGAAAATCAGCCTTGAAACCCTTTGCAATCTTTTGAGCAAGTTTCTTTCTGTCGTGTTTTGCTTTTTTCCTACTTTGCTTCTTTCATACAATATACCACCTTTGTCTTTTTGATTTCCTGCTATTCTCAAACTCCTGTCCAACTACTTATCCTATGCAGTCCCAGTCAGAACTCTGATTGTCTGTATTATGTTCCCCTGGGTTATTCTCCATGTTCCTGCTATTTGTGGGAAATCTTTAAGGATTTTAATCAGACTGGCTGCTTAGTCTCCTGCATATTTCCTTGGTCGTAATTTATCTTTTTCTTCACTCTAACCTAGGATTCCAGTGTGTTATCAAGATTACATTATTCTTTTGTTTTCTCTGTAGGCTTTTGTTCATGGCCTTCAACACGTATTCAAGTTAATTCTTGTGCAAACCACAGAGAAAATGGATGCAACAAAAAAAAAAAAAAAAAGAGATTCTTGAGGGGCTAACATTTTACTGGGAAAGGAATGGGGTGAGAGTTATACAAGTACATTTCTGACATAAAGTTTCTTAAAACAGAAGGGAATTTGCCAGGGGAAGATGTATACATGTTAATGTATAATCAATCAGTGAATGCAAACAGGATTTTTTGGGTTTTAATTTCACATGCTTGAAATGTGACCAGCAGATTTCAGCTGGCTAAGACAGATTGCTTTGATAAATCTTTGGGAATTTTGGGGTTTTTTTGTCTCAGTTGCATTCTCTGGCAAGCACACAAAAGAGATGTGCCCTCTTACACAGCTCTCAGTTTGCCTTTTGTATGTGGATATGAGTCTCTTTTCTGAATCTGCAAAACCTCTAAAATCTCCATTAAAATGCACTGTAAACCTCCTCTCTTTGGGAGTACCAGGGATCTATGAAAAGACAACTATAAAAGCTAAGCCAGGATAAATAAACCTTGTTCCAAATGAGTGTGGATTGGCAAGCTTAAGAATCATTAATTTTGCCTTAGTGAAAAAAGAGGAAGATGGAAATCCACGGGAGAGAATTAGGTTGGTTCAAGCAATACACCAATGCTGTAACCCTACTCTAGACCTGTGTGCAATACACCCACAGGGAAATAAGGCTTTACAGCATGAAGATTTTATCAGCTTGCATTTCTGTGACAGCCAGAGTGCTTGTGAGTGGATGAAGGCAGAAAGGATTATTTGTGGTGCTCCAAATGAGTGACACTAAGATCTTTGTGCCCTATCTGTCTGGCCTCTATGTGCCACATATAACAAATGTGTACCAATGAAAAAGGTATCTGTATTTTGGGTTGAAAACTTCTGCTAGCAAAGAGATGTTCCAGGGCATCCTGGCTCCTGTCACAAGCTCCTGTGATGAGAACAAAAATTAAAAGCTAGGTTTGACCCTTTTCACCCCAGCCATAAAAGGAAAGTGAAGATCTGCTCTCTTAATGCCCTTCTGATACTGTCAGTGCTTCTTGCTCCTGATGCAGGAAGGTGAGATGAGGAGGAGCCTCTCAGAACTCCAGGGATCTTTATTTACCTGGAGTTATTTACTTTATTTACTTAGCCTTCAACTGAAATATCTGTTCAGTGGACTGGAGTAGTGCTAGATGAGGATATGAATTGTCCAGTTTGGAAAGAACTGAGAACCTTTTGGTTAATCAGTGCTACCCAGAAAAAGTCCCAAGGACATGCCTATTGGTAGGCAAGAGATGATTGTGTAAACATTTGCGCTCCACAGCCTTTCACAAAGGACACTGTGCTTCTCCACACCTGCAGCAACAGCTCAGGGCTGGGCAGGACAGGTTGTGGTCCTGCAAGGCAGAAAAACATCTTGTAGTTTCCTGCTTTTCATGTGAGTATTGTCATTTTTGGTTATGTCTAGCTCATAGAAAAACAGGTTTATAAATTTCAAATGTGATTGCTTCTGAAACAACAAAAAGACCTTTAATTAGAGACTCTTAAGACTCTCCTTAGTTGAAACCATGTTTTGCTTGTCCCAGAGAGAGCTGGAATCTTCTGTTTCCCATTACACTGAGATCCCACTTTCACTGTTGAATTAAGTTGAAGTTCAAGATGGTGGGTTGTTGCAAGTCCAGGAAACACTGTTATCTGGTCATTGCTTCTGGCAAGTGGAGCAGTTTATTTGCTTGTTTAATCACATTGGGAGTGGATTCACTGCAAAGATTTGTATGTACTTCTAAGTTTTTGATTAATGCATCTTCTAATGTATTCCTGGAGGACAGCAATTTACATTAGCTGCATGAGGGACACAGATTTTCTGCTTTAGCCTCTTCTGTCTCAGGTTCACTTTTCTGTGATGTGCCTGGCACAATTAGTTTTTCATTGTTTGTGAGAGTCAGTTTTTGACAGATCTTTATTTACCAGCCTCTAAAAACCAAATTCAGTCTACAGATCACTCTGGGATCTCATCTTGCATGAAACTCAAAAAATGACCCTAAGCAATACTTGTGTGTCTGTAAAAGAGGGGTTAAAGGAAGAGCAAAATTCAGAAATGTGCTTGAAACTCTGGGGAAGCAGCAGAATTCTAGCATCTCTTTCCTAATGATGTTTCTTTGTTTGACTCTCGTTGACTTTAATGATATATTACTTCTTATCTTTCAGTCTGCAGTTTCTCACCTAGCTATGTACTGGGGATATAGGAATTCTATTCTCATGTGATTTTAAATACATTATCAAAAAATTTTAACAGAATTTTTTTTTCTTAATCCAGTGCAGCTGAGAAATTAAAATCCTCAAGCATTTCACTTTGCATATTTTTCTTACAGTTTCATTTTTTTTAACATACCAGATCTAAGGACCAGGAAAAAAAAAAAGTTTTTTCTCAATCTGACGACCCTTAATTCTGTTTGGTTTCTTAAAAGATATTCTTTAAAAATCTAATATTTTGCTTTGGGGTGTAATCAAGTGCTTGAAGTCTGACATTAATGAAAAATAAAGGTTTCTTTCCTGAATTTTTGTACAATATTTAATATTGCATTACTTCTAGTAGTAGTAGTAATAATAATAATAATAATAATAATTTTGGAGAGTTTAGTCTGGTTTTAGCAGTTATGAATTGCATCAGTTGTATTTTTTGTTTCTTAAAAGGTATTCTTTAAAAATCTAATATTTTTGCATTAGTTCATTAGAAAATAGTTTCTTTAGTACAATATTTAATATTGCATTATAATAATAATAATAATAATAATAATTTTAAAGAGTTTAGTCTGGTTTTAGCAGTTATGAATTACATCAGTTGTATTTTATCACTTGTGAAAAAAGTGAGCTAAATTGGTTTCCCACACATAATTATGAAGCACATAGTTTCTCACATCTCTGATGTCTGCTGGAAGGGGATGTGTGCATGACCTGAAGGGAACACAGCACTTGCCAACAGCCACATGGCCACCTGGGAACACCTGGGAACACATGGCCACCCCAGGCAAGCTGCTGCCATTCTGCTAATCTCATCCAGAAGGCACCAAAGGTGGTTTCCAGCTCTGCTGGGTGATGTCTCTGGGTGGCTGTTTGCACCATGATCTCACAGTATTGATGTGCTGGGGTCTGTACCATGCTTAAGAAATAGCCCTTGAACTCAGTTACCTATTGCAGGCCTTCAAGATGAAAACTATCTGTGTAATGTAAAGCACCAAGATTGCCTTTTGTAGCTGCTGATACAGGAGCAGGCTGATCTGCACCTTACCCTTACTAGAGTGGTCAGAGAAGCTGCCTTGAGACATCCCGGGTGCCAGGAGTACGGGGAGCATTGCGCAAGTGTGGACATTCACAGCAGGCCATTAGTCACGGAATCACAGAATAAGGTGTGTGGGAAGGGACCCCTCAGGATCACCGAGCCTAATTCTTGGCCCTGCATGGCACCATCCCCAAGAATCACACCATGTGCCTGAGAGCATGGTCCAAATGCTTCTGGGACTCTGTCAGCCTTGGTGCTGTGACCACTCCCCTGGGGAGCCTGTTCCAGTGCCCAGCCACCCTCTGGGTGAGGAACCTTTACCTGATAATCATTCTAAACCTGCCCTGACACAGCTTCAGGCCATTCCCTTGGGTCCTGTCACTGGTTACCAGAGAAGAGATCAGTGCCTGGCCCTTTGCATCCCTTCGCAAGGCAGCTGCAGACTGCAATGAGGAGTCCCCTCAGTCTCCTCCAGGCTGAACAGACCTCAGATGCTCCTCACACGGCTTCCCCTCCAGACCCTTCACCATCTTTGCTGCCTTCCTTTGGATACTGTCCAATATTTCAATGCCTTTTTTATATTGTGGCACCCAAAACTGCCCCAGGACTGGAGGTGATGCTGCCCCAGTGCAGAGCAGAGCAGGACAATCCCCTCTCTTGCCTGGCTGGCCATGCTGTGCCTGACACACTCCAGGACAGGGTTTTTGGGCTAACCAGAAGCATGAATTGTGTTTGGCCCGCTCCAAAAGGTTGTGATGCCAAAAGCTACTGTTCCTGGCCAGCACTGAGGAGCACCAAGGCACCAATTCACAAAGATAACACTCAAAAATGTGCATAGGGGAAGCTGATGAACTAAGGTTCAGTCTGATGACCCTTCCTGCAGTCTTTTACCAGGTCAGCAATTTCTAGATGTGTATTTTGTTTGAGGCCTACACCATTTGCCAGTCTTTATTTCTGCTTAATTAGCTTCATGATTTAAAACTATTTGTAGTCCCCTAATGAACTGGGAAAAACCTAGCAGTTGTTAGCAGCTGGCTGGGATTTTAACAGCAGCCATGTGCCTTTAGCAGAACAGCAATAAAATAGTGAGAAGAAAAGTCTGGCAGTACTGGCAGGGGTCAGGACTTGTGAGGGCTATCCTCAGCTCTGTTAATGATCACCATGAGCACAGAACAGAATTCCAGCTAAACAGCCTTGTTAAGTGACAGTGACAACAAAGACTTTGACAGAAGGCCCTGCACCCTGTGAGAGGATTTGAACTAAGATGCTGGATGTGCACAGGGGCAGCTGAGGGTGTGTTCCCATCCTATTTTCAACAACTCCCTAGCCCTGAAAATATTTTTGAGGGAAAATCTGTCAAAAGCCTTAGGCATTAAGTTGCCCAGCAATATTATACAGCCCTTTGCAGTTCCTCTGAGAGGTGGACATGACTGCTACTGGGGGGTAAATCTGCTTGCTCTGGTTGGGCCTGTGCCTTGCAGCTCAGCCCTCTGAACATATTCTGCTCATCACCACTTCAGTGCTTTCCCAGACCAAGTGACTGAGCCTGCATCCTGATTTCCCCTTGATATGGAGAAGGTATCTGCCAATCTTTATGAATATGTAGCAATACAGGTGACGATCTCCCACAGCTTCATTCTGTTCCCTTGGATATTCCTCCTTCATATGGTTCTCAGTTATTTCTGTGATGCAGATTTTCACAGAATTATTTTGTCCCTTTCTGAAACCCCAGGCCACAAGTCTGCTCCATCTCTCATGAAGATTTTTGGCACTAGTCTGTCAAAACATAACATACCCTTATAATTAATAGAGCTATATTGAAATGAAGTCTATAACACGTAATGCTCCATTTTAGCCAATCTGCAATTTAACAAAACTAAACACAGGCCACAGTCTCAGCCTGCCTATTTTTTGTAGCCAACTTTCCTGTTTGGATTGTATATTCCTAAGTTTAGAGGTAATGGAAAACAGTTACAATACTGCTGAACTTGTGCTTCAGTGATGGCTACTTCAGGAAAAAAAGCACCATGTATGAAAGAAACTATATGTAGTCTAGTGGAAATGCTGTTCAGATGCATAAAAGACCTGGCTGGCTGAGGTATCTGTAGGAAGGCTGATGGCAGGGGCTAAGAGCATTCTCTGAGATCATTCTAGCTCTTTAGCAAGCCCACCCCATCTCTGCTCTGAAGAAAGATATTTTTCCCATATCACAAACATGAATTCTTTTGCGAGAGTCAGATTACACTTTGGATGTATGATAAAAGTAAAGAGTTGTCTTACTGACTGTCAGTACACCTTTGAGGCCAATATGAAGTACATCTGACTTTAGGTTTAGGTTTTTCAATCTATAAATGATCCTCACGTGTCCTTTTAACCCATATTTGTAGGACATTTTGGTGCCTTTGAACAAAATTGCCTCTGGAGACCTGTGCACACTTCCTTTTTCTATCTCAGGTGCTAATTATATTATACAGAGCCTCCTCCCAGGATGCTTTATTTTTGGGGGTAGATGGATTTCTTAGGTTTTGTTTCAATCAGGTCAATATGCACATAATACAGTGACTTTTACTTTACTGTAGGTTTTTTCAAATGCTCTGAAAAATCTCTCTGCAGCCACTATATAACACCCTGGTATGGTTTTGCTATGAAAATGGTACTTAAAGGAAACAGAAATAGCAAAGAATAACTGCATCACTGTGGGAATTTAAATGTGTCTCTTCTGGGTAGGTTTTCATAGTTCAAGCCAGGGTTTCTTAGGTCTCTTTCCTTGAATAATTTTCTGGGATTTGACATCAGCAAAGCCCCTTGCTAAGCCAAGGAAAGCATAATAATCAATAATAAAGCAAAAATAAAGCCATGTGTAGGGTTTTTAACATACAAACTTCCTCAAGAAAAGATATGAAAATTTAGAACTTTCAGTCCCTTTGGTTTCCTGACAATGACTGGGGATGCACCTCTCACCCACAGGAATGGCAGGTCTCTCAGGTAAGGGAGATGTAATGTATGGCAGGTCTCTCAGGTAAGGGAGGTGTAGCATTCTCTGCAAAACTGACACTGCTTCTTCTGAGCACCTTCTCTTTCCAACCATAGTTTGCTGTTCCTGGAGGATGACTGTCCCCATGATCTCTAGGTGTGACAGTGGCTGCTGCTGTTTTGATGTGGGAATAACAGAGAATTTGCATTTTAATATCAAAACTAAGACACTAGTAACCTTCTTTGTCCTCACTGCAACCAGAAATATCCTTCCCTGACCTTGTGTGTCTTCCAGTCTTCAGGGGTCTGTGAGTCTTGAGGAAAGGAAAGCTGACCTGAAACTGATAACCCTTTCAGTTGCCCACTTTGTATCATAAATAACCCTGCTAAAAAGATTGACAAATTTTTCATGCATTTGAGGATTTTTCTCCTCTTCTGATGCTAAAGTTTGTATCCTTTCCCATTTATTTATCTGGCTGGTTTGGTAACAGACTTCTTTAATGAGTGGGAAACTTCACCACCAGAGGATTTCTGCTTTACTTCTCCACCTTTAATTGACTGTGGTTTTGTTTTTCCTTTTCCTGCCTTCTCCCATGTTTAGTATAAAACTTTCTGACAGTTCTTGACATGGATACCTACATTTTGAAAGTAAGTTGAACTTTAAGATTTGTCTTTTGGCTTTCAGTGAGGATAGTCTAACCAACCTTGACTGCAGTTTTAGCCACTGCCCCTTCAAGTCAGTTGTGCTGTCTTTATCTTTCCATTCATGATGTGTACTTCTGGTTTTTGCAATGTGTTCATCCTCTTCAAAATGGTGGCAACAGCAACCAATTTGACCAAGCTGTTTCTGGGAGAGACAGCAGCAACGGAGAGGATATCTTATGGAAGCAGCTTTTCACAACCATTTCTGTTGAGGTGGGATAAACCACCTCCAGAAAAAAACATTGCTTTTTGTCATTTATCTTCCCCAGCTCTTTCTGGAGCTCTTCCTTTGGGAAATAGTTCTTTGGCCTGTCTTTGGTCAAAGGGGTACCCCAATTCTTCCCCCCCCCTTTTTTCCCCCTATTTTCCTTCTAGAGAGAACTCTAGTGTAAAAAGGAAATCTCTGGCAGTATATAAAGTGAAAACTCCTCAGCTTTCTGGAATGCAACTTCTTAGTCAGTCTTTGAAGAAACCAAAAGTTTTAAAAGTCCTCCTACAAGCTGTCAAAAGCTACTTTACCTTCAAGCAACATTTTGTATGTGCTTGTATCATTCCTTACAAATCCAACATGTCTGTTTTAAATCCCTATTTCCCCACTCTGAGAGTATTTCAGCTCAGTTGGAGCTTTGAACCACTCTGGGTTTTTTAAGTTCACTTTAGTCTAACTAATTTGTGGCAGTCTGTAATCCCTCAAAGTCTAAAAGAGACCAGATTCATTTCTGCAAAGTAGAGCAGCTCACTGCAACTGAAAATTATATCAGCCATCAAAAATACACACCCTCACAAATGTTACTTTTTGCTCTTTTATTTTTACTTGCCTGACAGGAAAGTCACAGTAACAACTCTTCTTTCCTGAAAATTACAGACAGAAGTAGGATTTTAAAACCTAGTTAATATTTGTCCTGAAAGTATCTTTCACCAATTGTTGACCCTTCATGAATTGTTGATGTACATTCATAGCTGTTAAATCTGGGGGACCATTATGGTTCTGGAATGTGACTTAATAATTCCTATATTAGTCTCAGGAATTTATGGTGGGATGCAGAAATATTACTGTAGGTCAGCTTAAGCCTTTCCGTAACCAGTAGGTGAACTGATATCCTTTTGTGATACTCAAAATTGTAATGAATGGTGGGTCTTCCTCACTGAACAAAACTGTTGAAATTGTAACAGCCTTGACAGAAAACTCAAGCGTGTATCTTTGCTTGCAAAAAGGTTTATGTGTGTATAGACTGGCAATGAGGTGCTGGTGAGAAGTGCCATGGAAAGGAACTTGGGGGTCTTGGTCCATGTCAAATTGAACATGACTCAGGAGTGCCCTGGCAGCCAGGAGGGCCAGCCTGGGATGTATCAGACGCAGCATCACCAGCCAGGCAAGGGAAGGGATTGTCCTGCTCTGGGGAGACTTCATCTCCAGTGCTGGGGGCAGTTTTGGGTGCCACCATATAGAAAAGAAATTAAGCTATTGGAGAGCATCCAAAGAATAGCCAGGAGGGTGGTGAAGACTCTGAAGTGAAGCCATGTGAGGAACAGCTGAGGTCAGTTCAGCCTGGAGGAGACTGAGGGGAGACCTCATCAGTTACAAATTCCTCATGAGGGGAAGCAAAGGGCCAGGCACTGATCTCTTCTCTGTGGTGACCAGTGACAGAACCCAAGGGAATGGCCTGAAGTTGTGTCTGGGGAGGTTTAGGTTGGATATTAAAAAAAGGTTCTTCAGCCCAAGGGTGGCTGGGACTAGAATGGGCTCCACAGGGAAGTGGTCACAGCACCAGCCTGACAGAGTTTAGGAAGTGTTGGGACACCACCCTCAGGTACATGTTGGGACTCTTGGGGTGTCCTGTGCAGGTCCATAAGTTGGACTCAATGATCTTGATGGGTTCCTTCCAACTCAGCAGATTCTGTGATTCTATGATTATACTTTTTGTGTTGCCATGAAAAAAGCAATTATAACTGCAGACCAGTGGACAGAGGAGAAGCAGGGAGTCAAGCAAAACAAGCATTAAGTGAAAATCCTGAGGGATGAAAGGGAACTTATAAAGAGAGGGGGTTGAGTTCATTGTCAGCTAGATGGAAGTTGAGCACAGTGAGCAAATAAGATATCTCCTACTGTGTTCAGGGAAATAGATTTTCTAGTACTCTCTTTGTAAATAACAAGGCCATGTAAGAGATGTGTGTCCTCTATATCAACTTCTTTTTTAGAATAAAATGACATTTTGACCCTGAATTTCTGCTAACTTCTTGGGTGAGAAGTGAGTAACAATATTTATGCCTAAACAATCTGGTCCTGATTTTAAATGTATTTACTGGTGGAAAAACTGACACCTTGTGATAAACTGTTCAAATCATTATATATCCCCACTGTTTAAAAATATGTACTGTAGTTAAAAGAATTTCAAAGAAAATTGAAAATGGCCTGAGGGAAGAATTGATGAGAAATCTGTATCTGTATCTGCATTTAGAAGCAGTTGAATATTTGAAAGCCTTTTTTGGCTACTGTTTGCCTTTTATGTTGTATCTTTTTTTTTTTCAGGTTGTAATTTTTTTTCTTGGAAAACATCATCTCTTTATTTGACAGGCTGCCACTCACACACCTTCCCCCAAAAAATCAACCACTGACACTTTCTTCTTCATTCTTATTTGCAGCCAAAAATGTTTGGATTAAGCTTTTGACAGTAGTCAAGAAATTCTGAAGATGGTAGACACTCTCCCTGAAAGCAGTTATTTCTGTAAGCCTGTTTATTTCTGTCTGAGCCTTGCTGAATAGTATCAGAATTCATTTTCATCACTGCCAAAATCTGAATTCTGGAGGTGTCACTAAACAGATCTCTGATTGGAGTTTTATTTCCATGCTATTTGATTTCTGAAGTAATTCCAAACACATTAAGATGGGAAAAGAATAAGTTGAAAGATATAAACAGAGTAAGGAGAGCAAAATTGACAGAGAAAGGAAAAATAGGAAAGAATGCTTCTGTAAAATAGTAGAGTCAAAGTGGATCTATTTATCTGCAGAAGATAGATGGGCTCTGGTTAGTGGTTGGTAAAAGACTAGTCCCATCTCTTTTTTCCTAATATTTTTGTATTTTTAAATTATTTAAATCCCCTTTATGTCTTATTTGCTTACTTTTCTGTCCCTGTGCCTCCTTCTTTGGGCAGATAATTTTAGACAAAACTCTTCACTGCTCGTTTGTCAGATTCTTAGCCTTTTGACAAGTTTTTCAAAGTCAAATATATATTTATGGTAGACTAAGTATATATTTATATATAGACTAAGAAATGCTGCTGTTTGGGGTGGTAATGTTGGCTTTTTTTCTAGCTTGTAAAGTACAGGTGCAGTTCATGCCTGTACTTTCCTGACTCACATTGGTGGTTACAAATGAGTATTAGTTGATTTGGGCTACTAATTTATCTATTCATGTTCCATTCTCTACAAAATTGAAGTTAGAAATAGCTGCCCCAAATTTTCACCTTGGCTAGTGGAGTCTCTCATTGTCAATGAGAAGCTGAAATGTTCCATCAGAACTTTGTTACATCTTTATGACAGGACATCCTGTTATGGTTTAGCCTCAGACGGCAACTAAGCCCCATGCAACCACTTGCTCGCTCTCCTCCCAGTGGGAAGGTGGAGAGAATTGGAAGGGTAAAAGTGAGAAAAAACTCGTGGATGAATGATATAGGTAAAGCAAAACAAGGAATTCCTTCACCATTACCCATGGGAAGGCAGGTGTTCGGCCATCCACAGGAAAGCAGGGCTCCCTCATTTCGGAAGATATTTGCCATTCCTCTGAATGTCCCCTCTTTCCTCCCTTCTTTCCCCAGCTCTAGAGGCTGAGCATGATGTCATAGAGGTATGGAATGAGCCTTGGGTCAATTGGGATCAGATATCCTGGCTGTGTCCTCTCCCACCTTCTTGTGCACTCCCAGCCTATTTGCAGGTGGGATGGGTGAGGAGCTGAAGAGCCCTTGACTCAGCACCAACAAAATCAGCAATGTGTCATGAGCATTATTCTCATCCTAAGTCCAAAACATAGCTCTATACTGGCTACTGAGAAGTAAATTTATCCCAGCTAACACCTGGGTATGTGCTGATGCCTTTATGTGGAAGTAGTTTACACATTTCCTAGGCCACACTCACATCAGTACCAGGGGTTTATTTCATTTGTTGTTTCCCCCTCTCAGTTCGCTGTCCATTTCTCACTCATTTTATCTCTTCCTTGGGCTCTCTGCCATCCCTCAGTCTATTCCAGAATATCTCTGTTATAATGTCATCATGGTTACTAATCTTTTCTTCTCAGCCATCTGGAAGATAGGAGTTCTTTTGCTGAGTATCTAAACAGAACAGTCTCCTCCTTCTGCTGTCCCATCAGTGACATCTGAAGTTAAATACTTCATTGGTTTATATTGGGCCTGATCCTCCAGAGTAATTTTAGTTTAAGAATTTGGCCAATGCATTTATGTTTGTGTGCTAATTTCCTTTATAAAAAAAAAACAAAAACAACCAAACAAAAAAACCAAACAGAAGGCAGAGCAGTGCAAACTCCTTCCAAGGGAGGTATGATAGGAGATTACTTGCCTCTTTCCAGTGAGATCCTGATTGCAATACTGTGCTCAACCTTTTCCCAGCAGTATGACAGAGTTTAAGGTAAATCAGAGGTGGTCCAGAATGCAGCAATAGGAATGACAAGAGATTTAGAAATTACCTATAAGGTAAAATGAGGATTTTTTTTCACTCCTTTCCCATCCAAAAAAGAGAAGATGGTCTACACTTATGGCCTCCAGTATAGCAAGGTCTGTCATAAAGAGGTCAACAGTTACTTGTTCCTCAGGTTTGTGATCACAGGGGAAATAAACCCAGTGAGTTTGCAACAGAGATTAGCTCCTATATTAGAAAAACTGTATTTATAAGGGTAGCAAAGTGGTGAAACAGACCTACTAGGAAGATTGTGAACTTGCCTCAGAAAGAATTGGTGTAAGACAGTGCTATCACCAATGCTCTAGGAAGTGTTTTTCTTGCTTTGTGTCAGGGGACCTCTTCCATCTCTGCATTTCTGTGGGGCAAGAGTGGTTGTGCTGGAGGCAGCACACCAATTGTTGCCATCAGCCAGCTCTTAGATCTGCAGGCAATTCCTCTCCTGGCTGAAGCTGATGGCAGTTCAGACAAGTTGCCGTGAGCTCAGAGTGGTCTCATTTCCCACACCAACATTAACAAGCTGCTGATCTCTCCTGCCTGGAGTATCCCCTTACATTCTGTGCTCTTCAAGGGGTGCTGGATTACTGCTAAGCAGACAAAAAAGTGCTGCTAGAGCAAAGAGCAGGCTTGATTTTGTTCCTCCATCATTAGTTAGCAGTCATCATCATTACCACAAGACTGGGTGTCAACATGTAGCTCAGCCAATGAGGAGCACTGAAATATGTTCTGGCCCAGATTCAAGTGGAAGAAATCCTACCTTGGTCCCAGAACCAGCCATTAGGACAGAAGGACAATGGTGGCATTCAGGCTGTCTGACACCGTGTTCCTGTGCCTCTGCCAAAGACATCCTGGTACCATGACTTTAGCAAACCTTGTGAAGCCCTGGGATCACTGATTCACTAATCCTTCTCTATGAATAAAACTCCCTGTTTCTCCCCAGGATTCATCTCTTTCTTTCTAATTTTTTTTCCTGTCTCTGGTTAGAATAGAAGGATAGAAGGATGGTATTGCAGAAATATTTTCACTGGAAAAAAGGCTGAATCGAGTACCCTTTTGTGGTGGTGGTTGTTTATTTGAGTTTTGTTTTGGTTGTGATTTTTTTTGTAATAAGCAGCGAGTGCTCAGGAATTCATACCCCACTGCTGTGATAAATATTAGCTCTCCAGTTATTGAACATTGTCTCTCTACTCTGTAACACTGCTTTGCTTAGGAATGGCACTGTTTGGATCCTGTTCCCCCTTGCTTTGCTACTATTAAAACTACGCTTCTAATGAAAGCCAGATTTTGTTATCTGCAGGCCTGAGGTGCTAATGTTTTATTTCTTTCTTTTTCTCAGGAGGGGATGAATGTGCATATTTTAGTTCTTAGCATCCATTACAAATTCTGAACCTTTACCTTTTTTCTGCTTCTCTGCTACTTATTTGGGCAGGAATGCTTTCCTTCAATGGACTCCACCCTCCAGAATGGGAAAGTGTAGGAGATGATCCATCACCTTGCCTAAGGAACCTTTCAGATCAAGAGCCAGCCTGCTGGAGACTTACTCGGTGTCTGCATTACTGTGCATGTGATGGATCATACATTCCTGGCTGGCTTACAGATGGACTGATCCATTTGCCTTGTCTGCAGGCATGAGTGAGACCTTCCTGCCATCGACTCTCCCAAAAAATCCTCCCTGACACATCATTCAGGGAAGCATTTTTCATTGGGGGAAGCAGTGAAAACACATGCCCTGCTTAAAGCACCTGCTGCCTGTAGAGCATGACTTCCATGATTGATGGCATGAGGAAACAGTCCCAGCTCTGCTCTCCATGTCAAAAATACAGTACCAGAGGGAGACAAAGTGAGGGAGAAAGTAAGGTCAACAGTTAAAACAAGTGATTTAGGAGAATGGAGGTGTTGTAAATGTCTGTGAGAAGGGGAAAGTGGCAGAGATGCTTGAAAGAGGAAGAGAACTAAGAGAAGAACATGGGTGAAAGCCAGTGAGATAAGGAGTAAAAAACCCAAGGGACTGGCTGAAACCTAGCAGCTGGATACATGGTATGCTTCTCCCTAAACTTAGATGATAACTTACTATTTGAATCCTGTGTTGCTGTTTTCCCTATCCTGATATTTTCTTGGTGTAAACTCAAATTTTAGGACTCTTCTTCAGGAAAAAGAGTAAAATAGAAAACCAATAATTAAGAGATGTTATTAGAAGGAAAAAACCATCAACGTTTCAAAGCTTCTTTCACAGGTGAAAGTGTTTAGAAGGAAGTATATTTTTCATCTGTCACTTAGATGCCTTGTTCACCTTATGCAACTTCCTTGAAAGTGGATCTGCAGCCAACCATTCATCACCTGCTTTCCTAGCATTCTTTCCAGCATTTCTAAGCCTTGGCACCTTTCCATTTCTGTACTCTCATTTTAAAAAGTTACTTCTGTTGTTACATATCCAGAATAGTAATCTTTCTGATACCAAACAGCAATAGATTTTCAGGAATGGCTGTTTAACTGCTTAAAAAGCAACAGTTCATGTTTCACTATTGCTTTAAAAAATGTTTCATTAGCAAGTCTTCAAGATTATTATTTTTGGAACACTCTAGAACACAATATTTTGGGTGTTTGTCTTTTTCTTTGATGATTCTGTGAGTAGTTATAGAGTCTGCAAAACCCACATTAAAAACCGATAATGAAATGGGGAAAAGCAAGACGGAGGGTAAAAAGCAGAGCAGGTGAGCTGAGAGGCCAAGAAACTGGGTGGTTTGGCAATGCAGCCTGAAATGTCAAGACAAATTAGGAGGAGCTCTGGGATCTAGACATGCAGTCTGCACTAAATATCTTTGTCTCCTGTTCTCCCACCCTACAGATGACTAATCTCCAGTGATGTCAGTGGGCGTTACCCTCCTGTCCTGAGGGTAATAGATTGGGCCCCCATAGTGTAAGTAATGTCTCATTTTCTCTTAAGCTGGAAAATCATCTGAGTTTCCCCTAAATGTTCCACAAGGGAGCTGAGAGGGAGGAAGAAAGGTTTAATATTCCTTTCTAGTTGCATCACTTGCGTGTTTCGCAGTTGAGCTGCAGAGTACAAATGCAGATTTGGAATTGTTCAAATGACAAGAATGATTGCTTAGCTTCTCAAATATTTTGGCTGTTTAGATACTCAGCCAAGCCGCAGTTCTTCCCCCAACAAATGCACTCATGGGAGAGCAAATGGTAAAGAACACGAACAGCCTGAAGTTGAGTGACTGTGCTTTTGGCAGCAAGGTGCCAGCTGTCATTGGAAACAAGTCCAGAATTTGTTGTGAGGATCTTCCTAAGGAAAGTGGATCTTCAAAAAAGTTATAAAAGGAATGCAACAATTCAGCAGTGTTTGCTAATGATGTTTATGCTACTTTATATTAGAAAAATGACTAGTTCATAAACCACTTTTGACAATGAAGTTCCTTGTTCTGTACAAAGATACACACACAAAATTTGGGGAGGAAAAAGGTGTCCTGATTCTTTAGGCTCATGAGTCTTGAGTAAATTTAATTTAAAAAAAAAGGAAATAAAACCCGAAGTGTGTGCTCAGAGAATGTGAAAGCCTACCCATGTGAAATTTTTATGAATTATGAAAATGGACACTGTGCTGTAGGAAACATCCAAGGAAATTCTGTAGCTTTCAAGAGGAAGCCCAGCACAAAACTAGATGCTTTTCAGATGTTTAAGGGTCCATCCTTCATGTAAATGCTAAGTTTCACTTAACAATGAAGAAAGGAGAGGTTGGGAAAGATGGGAAGAAATTACTAGAACAACTGTTAACTTTGCAGATCCCAAGTGGAAGCAACAGAGAGATTGAGAGTAATTTCAGACCTGACCCTTCCAGGAGCTGAAGCTCTGCCTCATACAAGACAGAGGTGGCTAAACATCAGCCCTAGCACATGGAGAGTGACATGCCACATAAAAATTAAATTAAGGAGGGCTGAGAGCAGTCAATAGCTCCCTCTTTTTCATTGAATGATCTTCTTAGCTGTCCTGCAGTTTTGGCTTGAGTTTACCAGAGCTCACTCAAAGTAACAGTGAGCTTCATTTCTCTTTGATGTGAGTAAAGCAGATCCATAGCCCATGCATACTGAAGTTTAATAAAAGATATCCTTTATTCATAACTGCCTTTCCAGCATTGCTGCAGCAATTCAGATTTAATTTGTGGGTAGGAATGATTTACATGCAAAGAACAAGTACTTCAAAGTATGTGAAGATAAGAGACTTATGTAAAAATTAAGCGGTCTATGGTCTGCAGGATAACTGCAGTAGCTTTTGCATCCCAGCCAGAGACCTCAGAGAAGTACCAGACTGAGAGAGCACTCCAACTGGAACAGCACAAAACAGATCTTTAATGAAAGCAATTGAAATAACACTAAATAAACTGTTTTAATGGAGTTCCAAAGAGATGTGTAAAAGCTGCTAGTAAAGTCAATTGAAGGCCTGTCACAGTGCCTCAAAAGTCCCTTCACAGCCCTCCTGCTGGCAGCAGTTCAAGTCTCTTTACAGCACATTAGAGGTAAGTGCAGCATTATTATACCAGGCCCTTTGAAAAACTAATAAAAATATTCTCCCTGTGAGAGAAACCCACTGCTGCTAGGACAGGGACTGCGTGCCCTTTGGTTTGGGAGTCATTTGTTTTTTCACCTGGGATAAAGAAGAGTCTGTAATAATTTGCAAATCTATTGTTAATAGTTGTATTCCCTGAGCTTGCCTTCTAATAGCAAGAGGCATCCATTAAAATGTGCTGCTCAAAATCAGGCCTAAACAGTAAAGTTCAGTGGCCCAAAAGTCCTTTTTCAAATTGTAGCCTGCATTGGATAGGTTAAACTGCAGCTTATGCCGAGTAGCACTAACCTGCTGTGAGACCATGCTCAGAAGTTCTCATGCAGAAACCTTCTTTGCCTGGCCAATGATCTCGTGCTGTGAGAGGATGTGAACATGGGGGAAGTGTGTGAGGTGAAGTTCTGGGTTCTTTTTTTTTGTCAGTACTGACCTGTGTCATAGGGAGGCTTCTGTGGATACACGATGCAGCGAGATGCAGGGAGCAGTGCCTTTCCCCTGTGGTGATGGCTCATCTGGGAGAACACAGTTTCTGCAGCATCTGTAATGGGTGTCCACCTTAAAAATTAACACTAGATTGCCTCTGCTATGGAAACTGCTGTTTTCCCTTGCCACGTTCCTAGACCTATAAAAAAACTTATCTAATAGGATTTTTTGTCCAGGCCCATAAAACCAACATAGCAGCATTAAATCTTCTGTCTCCTGGGAGTGCTGGAAGCAGGTTCTGTGACTCCTGAGAAGATGACCCCACACTAGGCATGAATGCAAAAGCTGTTGAAGGTGCATCTGTGTTACTGATACTGTGTATGTACTGCCACATTGGAGGCAGAGTATGAGAAGATTCATGGTGTCAAATGAAAGATTTTGAACTAATAAATAGAATTTGAATAGAGAACCAAGAGCCCACTTGGCACAATATTTTAAAGAAAAGATTCTGAAAAAGAGTTTTTGTTTTAATTTAATTTTTTCATCTTTATTTTAGCTTTCATTTAAAAATTTCTATTCTGATATGTGATAGCATAAATTAGTTTTACCAACCATAAAAAGAATATTGGATAATTTCATTCCAAAACCAAAAAAGAATAAAAGAATGCTCATTTTCTGCTAAAGGTTTCAATTCCTATCAGGGCAGTAATTTTTTTTATAAATGGAGTAGTTCAGATGGCAAGATTTCAGGTAGCCCTTTGACAGTAATTTGGAACAGGTACCAAAAAGTGAAAGAGCCTTGGAAAAACTTCTTAAATAAGGGCCAAAAAAATGTCCCTTCTGCCATAATCACTGCATTCTGTACAATTCACATATTTTCTAAAGAAATTATTCAAGTTGTGGTACGGAAGCATTTTAAAGAATAGTTTTTAAATTTCTCCTTGTGAACCTGTGCTCTGCTTAATACCACAAGAAGAACTGCATAGTCTTAGCAGGAAGGAAGACATTAAACAAGCTAATATAAAGCTTCTCAAAGTTGAACTGTTTTCAGCAGGAAAGAAATTTGAAGACACTAGACATTAGGCCAAGCTAAAAGCAAGGATAGCTGGATATGTTATGAGATTCGGGGCATGGGAAGAGGATGATCATTTGTAGTTTGCAGTTGTCAGATGATTACATCTGACCTGTGCCTGGTGGAAGGGGATTAGTGTTTGGGATTGGTAAAAAGGCTTCTCTTTTGCTGGGGAAAAGAGAGACAATGTGGTGGCCAAAAGGATGGCAGGCATTAGGTTGTCCAGAGCCCTGCACGGCCACAGAATAACTTTCTCACGGGCACTGGATTAGCAGGTTTGCACAGAGAAGAGTAAAATAATCAGTGTTTATAGTAAATGCATTCATCTCATGGCTGCTGCTGTTTTAGTTCCAAATTTGTATGCACACATGATTCTGTTTAGATCCAGACAGATGGAGAAAACTT
Organism: Emberiza elegans; assembly: GCA_024865655.1. Taxonomy (NCBI): domain Eukaryota; kingdom Metazoa; phylum Chordata; class Aves; order Passeriformes; family Fringillidae; genus Emberiza; species Emberiza elegans. Next base: position 4,571,712 of record JALJVW010000172.1, read on the forward strand.
TTAGCTGTCATTTTTGTTGCATTTTAGACAATCAAAGTATCTCCCTGTGGCCTCTTCTGCTGCACCCAGGCTAGGATATGGATCGCTAGTGGCACATAAAGATACATGCCTATGCTGTGTGATTCTGTATCTTTGTTTTTACTATCTGCCATAACCAGTAACAAAGAAATTTCTGCAGATGACTATCAACAGTAGCTGGAAAGACACTGAAGCCCCAAGGTCCTAGTAAACCTGGTATCTCCCCTAGCCGGCTGGGGGAATTTGAGCTGGTTTCCTCATCTCCAAGGGCACAACACATAAGCAGATTAATGGAGTGGATGGCATTGCCACAGCCTCCCAAGGCCTCCATGTTTTACATACACAACAGCTCCCCTTGATAGAAATAGGGGGTAAGAAAAGACCAATAGACATCTGTTGTTTGTGTTTTGTAATGCCTTAGGTGGGCAAATTGTGTTCCCTTTGCCTTTGCAATGATGTACAATTGTCCCTTTGATTATGTTATGATAAACTGCATCAGAGAAAAGAGGCATGAGACATCTGCACATTTGTAAAATGGGCAATTAAATCATGGGAGTAGTTTTAAAACCTCAGTGTATGTACCTGATGATGCTGTATACTGCTTTTGGGCTGCATGTGGTGGCATCTGGATCTGCCATTCATTGTGATTTTAAAAAGGGCAAGGGGATCTTAAAAACTGTATGTGTTGAAGTAAATATCCCCTAGTAGTGATGTAACAGTTCAGAAAAGGCATCAGAAGACTTTTTTGTCTGTTTATCTCCACATTCAAGATGAGAAAGCAGGACAGTATTGAGCTAAAAATTGGCAAAGGGACTGGAAGAGAGCAGATTTGGGCAAGGCTTTAGATGTCATTCTTTGGCTTTTTGCTGCTGGGGTGTAGGATCCTGCCACTGTGCTGCCTGGCACCTGGACATGGCACGTGTATGTACAAGCACTCTGTTCCCCTGACAGTGAGTGCTCAGTGCCTCGCCACTGCACCACTGCAAAAGCCCTGTGCTCTGGCAACCACTCTTCTGTGCAAAGTGCTCCTGAGCTTCTCAGAATAATTGGATGGGAGGATTACATGTTTAGGATGAACTTGCATTTGTTCCATTTGAACTGTAAATGCAGGCTTTATTTAAATGTCCTATGCTGAAAAAGACCTATTGCCTTGTAGCTATTGTACAAGCAAGTCCATACATTATAAAAAACAAGAAAACTGAAGGAATGCTTAGATTATTTGTAGGCTCAGGTGATAAATAAGCTTAATAATTAAAAAAAAAAATTGGAAACTCATTCTTAAATGCACCCTTTGTATGTCTGTTCCTGGCAGAGTAGGTGAGAGAGTAGTTCTTCCTTCTGTATTTCTCTCTTCCCTTTTGATTTTTTTCCAGCCTCCTTTTCCTTGCAGAGTCTTTAGGATAAAGGCTGACATCCTTCCTGCTTGACTCTTTTCATGTTGGTTTCCCTACACCTTTGCTTTGGTCATTTCAAAATTGAATCACTCCTAAAGAAATGCCAAATGCCATGGAAACAAACTCAGCCTCCATGTAATGGGTTTGACCATTAGCCTCCTGTCTTACTGACTTCTCAGCAGAAGGAATTGAGAACTTGAGCCATGGCAAAGATCCAAAAGCAGAAAAGAACAAATATTGAGGGCATTTTTAAATGCTATTCTGCTGAAAACAAACACAATAAGTAATAGAGGGGAAAGGTCTTCTATGACCTCAATTGAGGAGACACCGGAAATGCCAAGTTAGATGAATCCTGCCTGCTGCTTTCAAAACATTTTTTTACCCTAAGGAAAGGGTTTTTACTCCTCCACAAATGCTCTAAACTTTTTTTTTTCTTTTCTGTTTACTTTTATTTTATTCTGGGCCCTCTGATATGCATGAGCAGCCACAACAGTTTTCGTGGAATCCCACTGGCTCCTTGTTAACAACTGAGTAAATGCACATTTTGGCTCTACAGCAGTACTGAATTAAATCCTCCAGAATAAAGTTTAAAAACTTATTTGCTAGTGCACTGTAGGCAAAAAAAAAATCATCTGTATGTAGCAATGTAGCACATACAGTTAAGCTGTAAGTACCTGAAGGCTGATAACAAATAATCATTAAGAATGAGATCAAATGGATGACCTAAGGTTTACAATCCATGATAAAGACTATCGGTGTTGAATGGGAACTTGCACTGGATTGTACATTATTAGTTTCTTAAACTTCTTGCAAGAATTTTGATCAAGTTGATCAACAAAGACTAGCGCCCTTTTGGTTTACAAGTTAGATCATGAATCCATCTTTCAGAGACCAAAGTTCTGTTCTTTGTCTCTGCATAGCTTCCCACCATTTCTTTCAGTCTTCACCTAATATTTCTCCCCTTTTTTGTGTATTTAGTTTGTGAGTGTATTCCAGGTGCTCTGATTTTGAGCCCCTGACTTTCTTGTTGTGCACGAACAAGAATTTAATTATCTTTTCAGGAGAAAAATTATTTGAAGGCAGAAACATCTGGTTCTGCAGGAGTCAGAAAAATCTTGCAGAAGATAGATTCTGTCCATCCAGTTCAGAAGTGATTTTCTATCTAAACACTGATTTAGAAAAAAACCCAAACCCGATGTACTGAATTTTCATTAGAAGTGACAGATGTCTTTGTGTAGCTCAAATCAGTAGTGCAGTGGAGTAAGTTGTTGTTTAAATAAACATCTCAAAGGAGAAGAAAGGCAAATGTATTGTCTGCTTTCACAACTGCTTGAAGTCTGGGGCTTGTCCAGCTAGGTGATTGCTGGATGTGTTCTCTAACTAGACATACGTGTGAGCTTGCTCAGTAGGTCACACAAATCTCTGTAGTGCAACTCTTTTCTCTTATTTAAAGTGGATGGATTTGCATCATTGCATGTTTAACACAGGAGATTAGGATGTAAAAAACATATTTTGGATCATGTTAGGAGACTTCAGCTTCTCCCAGGCTCTTATTTTATCCTGGTAATGAAACTGTGGATTTTGAGTTTCTAAATAGCTTTCCCACTTCCCAGAGTACTATCTGACCTAGTCTACAGCATGGGGCCCTTATCTTGTATTTTCATCAGGGCTCCATGATCACTAAACATTGACTCAACAGAGAGACTGGTAAGAAACAGTTCTTCTATCTCTTGGTTGAATATCTTAACTCAAAAAGGATATAAGAGTCTATTTTATTGCCTGATATGGCTTTTCTGGAAATACTTAGATTTCTATAGAAATGTCACTCAGGGGTAGAAATCTCTAATTTTGATAATTTAGTATTTTGCTCAGTTGTGAGCCACATTTTGATGAAGTGGCTATTGTTTCCCACTGTTGTAACAGAAAGGTAGCTGAGGATTTCTGCCAGGTGTCATACAATTAAAATCACTGTCCTGGCATTTTGTCAGCAAGATAAAAAGAATAAACATAGGAAATAATAAGTGTATACACTTAAGCACTTAAGTAAATCAAATATTAAGCACAAGAACAACACATCATTAAATGGTTCTATTTTATTGAAATGAATGCTTGAATGAATTAAAAAAATTGTGTGATAGCAGCAAGTACATAAGTGCCATGCAAGGAATTACTATTTGGACCTTACGGAGCATTTTTCACTGATATCTCACTTTACACCTTTCAACAAATACTGTTTCAACATACAGGTGCGAAACAGAAAGACAGAATTAAGGCTTATTACACATCCTTTAAAATATGTCCTGAGAAGAGATACTTCCTTAAAAAATATCATGTGTACTTTCAGCTTCCTCTAGGAGCAAAAAGAGAAGCACTCTGCCACTTCACTTTGTCTAGTGTTAGATTAGTTTGATGTACACCTTGGTGCTGACATAACTCACTCTTTCAGACTCCCATTTCATTGCTGTTCATACTGGGAAAAACCCTTGGTTATTTTCTTGTCTTAGACCTACTCTAATGGAAATAGTGTGATGTGGGAAGATGAGAAGCAGAAGCGTCCTCTGCTTTCTGTACAGCATACTTGAGAGGAAAGAAGAACCTATCTGGGAAGGTACAGAATAAAGAAATGCTACAAATCTGGCAAATAGTGTAAAAACCCAGCATTAAAAATGCATTTAAAGTAAGTTCTCATTAATGTAACATATAATCAACTTATGGAGTTTTATGTCAGATGTTACTTAGCAAAATAGATAGCAAGATTTTAAAAAATAACAAAATTAGGCACTTCTATAAAAAGTAGTAGCAATTGAGGCTTTATTGGGTAGACCAAAAACTTATAAGTGTCCTGGCAAGTCTTTCTTTTCAAGGCATAAACTGAAAAGAAAAGCTTTTCTTCATTGTGTATAGTAGGTTTTAGATTTAGCCAGAGGCTCAGGAATTTGGCCTAAGTCCAAGGAGCCAGACCCTAAAGCACCAGCAGAGATCAGTCTCACAAACTGGACCATGAACCGGTAGGGAGAGTTGCTTGTTTAAATGTGTTGTTTCCTATTTTACCCTAAGTGGTTTTGTGGCAGAGGGCCATGGGATGGATTGAAATTGTAGAAGTTGGTAGTGGATCACTGAGAATTTCTGTCATTCAATGTTTTAAAATTGACTTCAGCTTTTACTGGCTCACTGTTGGTGACCATCTGAATACCTACCAAGCCAGCAGCAGTTACTGGGTGAATGAGCTGGGTGAGGATGATCTACTACAAACACACCATGAACCTAAACTCTGTTTTGAATACCACTTTCTAGATTCCAGAAACTTCCAAAGCCAGATCAGGTTCTAGCTAGCCTAATTTCATTCTTCCTTGCTGATGTTTTATTTTCTGAGTTGAATCAGAGTGTGTACCTATCAGTGAAACCTGTGAAGTGGATCTGCTTTTACCTTTTCTATAAGTTAATCTCACCAAGGACTAAAAAAAAGAGAAGCCGGCTTTCGTGAGAATGTCTGTTTCAGGAAGAACTTAAAACTTCTAAGAATTTTTCAAACTCAGAGTAACTAAGTCAGTGTAGAAATTAGAAACACAATTTCAAAGAACCTTCTTCCCTCACCTACTGTGATTTTGCAGCTGGTCTCAGCTCCCTGCATTTATTTTAATCGATACAGTCACTTTTTCTAGTTGCTTCAAATTATGCCAAGATTGTTCTGATGTGTAGGAAGGTCTTGCCATTGCTCCTGAGACCTGTCTTCTTTGCCTCTCCCAGGGGTTTTGCAGTATCCTCCACAACTGCAGGCTCCCAGCTTGATGCTGCAGCTCTCTCCTTCCAAGTCCCCCTGCAATTTACAGTCTTCTCTCCCCTTTGCACACTCAGTTACCCACCAAGGAGCAAGTAATCCTATGTCCTTTCAGCAGTCTGCTGCTCTTAAGTGAAAAACACTCAAAGATAAGGGAAAACCCCAACAAATTAAACAGACAACAACTTTCATTAATATGTAGCAGATTCTTAATTTCTTTTTGTTTTTCTCTGAATCTCACTGTAGCATTGGTGAATTTTGAGAACACATATGACTTCTAGGTAGTGAGATATAGAAAAGAGATGCCTCATTTGTGTGGTCTTGCCCAGGCTTGGGAGTGGAGACAGAAGAGGCATAAAGAGCTCAGGCCTTTGTCTTTTTAAGAGGCCAAGCTTAGTGCAGCACAGAAGTCATTGCAAGTCATCACAGGTAAAACTGGGATGTGTCAGCATCACACCCAATGTTCAAACAAAGTGATTCAGCCAATTTTACTGAGCAGGAGGGTGTCTCTGTACCCCTGTCTTCTGTGGTCTGGATTAAAAAAAGAGCGCATGAATCTTAATCCAGGTTGCATTTTCAGACATGTAAAAATAATGTGTATAGCTCATACTTATAGCATTTACAAGGAAGACATGAATTCTTTTTGGTGTAGTAAAGTAGGCTAGAAGTAAAAGTAGTGGCTGGATTATGATCAATTTGAATTTTCCATGGTGTTTCCTGTGTTAGCCAACATTTCATAGCAAGACACCTTTAATTTATACCAATGTTCACTTATTATATTGCTGCATGTGTTGACTCTAAGATTTACAGAGAGCTTAAAGTGGTCTCTAGAAAATGTCACACATTAACTACCTCATAATAAAAATGAAGATTTTTTTCTTAAGGAGCATATTCAGGCCAGCACAGCTTACTTTAAATGCATTAATATTGGCATTCCTTTATTTGAGAAGAACAGAAACATGCAACTGGTGAAATAACAAAGATGAAGTGTTTGGAAATTTCGTGTGATCTGGGACACACATGAAACAAGGATGGCATGTTGCACCTTAGCATAGTTCACATGCTTCTATGGCCAAATGGTACCTTCAGCAGAGTCTTATGCCAAAGAATAGTTTGGCAGTGCCATGACAAATAAATGCAAAGTAACTTTAGATTTGTTATGGACAGAAACAAAATAGGACAATCTTTGTGTGCTTGCCTGTAGGACAGAAATTCTGATTTCACTCCTTCATCACCTTGTCTTCATCACCTCTTCAAAGTTAATTTGGAGTTGCTGGATAAAAGGAGGGATGATCCATTCTTTAATTACTCATGTAGCTTGCTATAAATTTGTGCTTATTAAGAACTAGAGGATTACATCTAAATATGAGCCTGGCTGGTGCACAGTTTTCCTTTGTTTCTCTTTGTAAGCAGAGTTGAGCTTACAGGGTGCCATAGAAGTTCTGAGACACTGTGCTTGTCTCCTTCAGTGCTCCTCCACCTACTTCTAGAAAGATTGAATTAATGAGTATTTGAAGAATTGCTTAACTGAATAATTTAATCTGAATGTCAGGGTCCTTAAGGTATGACAATCATGTCAACTCTTCCTGGTAACAGAGAGCCATGATCCTGGTGGGCAGGGGAGAAAAGCTTGGAAAGGTGTCGAGGTACAGCTAAAAGTCACCTGCTCAGACTGCAGGCATAATCTGCTGCAAATGTGTGAAAAAGCAAACATAAATCATTCTTGTTGTTCTTGTCTCAGAGAAACGTGAGTGCTGTACAAAGAACAAAGCACATGTTCATAAATGAATTCTTTATTGTATGTATACTCTATATATATCTAATATACCCACAGTATTCTGTATTTAACATTATACAGATGTTTATACAATTATTTGTGAGAAATCTGCATATTTAGAGAACTGCTATGATTTTATTGTGATGTGTTGCAGTAAATTCAAAAATAAAATATTTATGTCATGGTAGTACTAATTTTGTTGTTGTTCACTTGCAACAGCTATTCATTATACAGCTCTGTGGACATGTATAAACTGGAACAAACCCATCTGCAAATTCACAGCAAATTTGAATGAAATTAGATGAAGGATTTGCATTTTATGAAAGTTTGAAAATTATATCATTTTTTTCGATGTTTCCCTAACTTTCTATTTGGCTTGTTATAACTATGGAATGGCTTGTCCTAGAAATTTTAATTATTTAATCTGTTAGTTTTGGCAAAGACTGATGTCTTGAATAGTTGCAGAGGCCTTGTTGGCAGAATTAATTAGCACTAATAACATTAATAACATGGTTTCTTGCATACCTCAAGGGCATCACAGTGCTGATGAATTCCACATGGTCCCTAAAAAGGAACAAAGCAGTGGAGCAAATCTAAAGGGGAAATACAGACTCATTCTTGCTTATCATTGACATACATTCTTGAAAGCCAAAATCATAAACTATGTATTCTGGAGCATAGCTCATTGGGAAATTTATGCTGACAAAATAGCTTTAGTGCATTCAAGGTGGCTACAGTGGATGGGCTATTTAGTTATGATGAATGGATGAACTGAGGATTAGTGTTACAGCAGCGGAGTCAAGGATGTGGAAACAACCTTAATCATGTCTCTTCTTGACTCATAGTATTTGAGTTCATGAATAAGTGTGCAGATGAATGTTCATTTATAAGATTGCTTCATTTTTCTAAATATTTTTCCTTCAACAATATTTAAATTGACTGACAATTTTAGTAGCTTTTTTCTGTGCATTTATTCACATACAGGTTAAACAGAAATGTATTAGCTCTCAGGACACAATTCAGTCCCACTCTGTGACCCAGGGCATGCCCACTTGCTTTTCTGTGCATCCATTTGTTCCTTTCCTATCTTACTTTACAATTTGGTTATGAGGATTTATTCACCCACATCTAGATACCCTGAACACCAGGGAACTGTAGCAAAACAGATAAATGCAGCATTTTAAATATGTTTTGAGAAGTGTTTCTGTGACAGGGCTTTAATTTAATGCAATGCTATGAAGCCCTTAACAAGGAGAAAAATTTGGTGGTGGTGCCAGCCAAATCAGGTAATGTCTGAAGTGTGACATGAGCAATTAGATGCTGCACAGAAAAGTAGGGCGTCTCTGGTTTGCAGAAGGATTATTAAGGGTCTGCCCAAGGTGCCAGTAGATTTGGAACATCTAAGAGTAGCCTTGAAAGAAAAAACTGGGAACTAATCCAATGGTATTGCTAAAGACTGGGATGGGTGCTCAGCATGCAGGTAAAGTCTCCTCTCAATTAGAAAGCTCATAGGAGAAGATAACTGCTGCACAATATGTGGTGTAAAGCAGCAATGAAATATTTATGAAGAATAGTCAGAGTTGGAAATACTGGACTTCTAGTTACAGGACCACTAGACCCTACAATGTGCAGTTTGATTGTGGTCATCATGCATGGCTGATCCAGGGTTGACCCGAGCTGCATGTGTGGGTGAGCTGCCTGAGATTGCTTCCTAAAGGCAAGAGGACTGGAAAGAGGCTCTGGAGAAGCCAGTTATGGTGTGTGGACCAGCTGTACCCTGGCATGGGTTATGGAAATCATAACCCTCATATGGGTTAGTGGAAAGGTCAGAGAAAGGCCCTGGAAGATGCAGTGAGTGACAAGGATTGGAACAACATGTCTAATTTACATGTTTTTGCAGTACCATCCAGGTTTGGTAAGTGTAAGAGAAAGAATAGTCTCCTGATGTGCTTCAATATGTGCTTTGTATTAAAGGAAGAAGAATCACTGCTTTCCTGCAAGTGTCTGGCCAGCTCAGATGTTAACTGGCCTGTGGGCTAGAAGGGCTAACATTTAAGTTCCAAAAAGGGAATTCCTAGGTTTAATGAGCTCCAGAGCTTCACTTGTGCAAAATGAGATCTGAAATAAAAATTCTTAAATTTCACATGCACAAATATATTGATTTTTCTGATGCAAATTGAGGCATTTCAGACAGAAGCTTCTAAAGAACCGCACACAACATATAATCTGATCTGTGCTCAAGAAATTTTTGCAAGTGTGGGCTTTGCATCTTATTTTGAGCCCAAATGTAAAACCTAAAATGCCAAGTATACAGTAACTCACGTTGGCAACAAATTGTCTTTTAATTATGAGATATGGTGCTGTCCTGATGAAGCATGGGAAAAAAAAATTTCATAGAAGGCCTCCAAAATATGATGTTGTAGCCTGTGGATCACTAAGCTAACAGCTATGCACAGTTGGAGGAAATTAATAGTCTTCTTTATGAAAAGATCTCAAGTCTGTTTATGCTATTTATTGGTGCTTTGTGGGGATGCATGTTTATTATCTGGCACTGGTCCTAGCTCTTGCTCAACTCACTCTGCTAATGGTGTTTTTCCTACCTGCCCGTGCAGTGAACTCAGTGCTAGAGTCAGTCAGTAGAACTGTTTCTACCCCATGCATCATCCTGAGAAGCAAAGGAGAGGGCTTCTAGCAAAGCAAAGTGTCATCAGCTAGGAGAGTGATATACAAAATATCTCCACAGTACCAAGACTATAACTGTCTAACCATCCCTGCATGAGCATCACGAAAAGAGTATTGTGGGAAAGCAATGAGGCAGAGAGTGACCTTCTCACACCAGCTGAGAGCTGAGCCCACAGGCTTTTTTTGTCATAACATTGTCAGCCACACAGTTCAGTGCCTTTCATCATGATTGATTAATCAGGCTCTAAGAAAAATTACATTAAGCCAGAAGTGGTTTTTCTGTTGTTGGCTTTGGTCTTGGTGGGGATTTTTTAATATTATTGTTTTAATCTATGTCCTCTGCAGGCTTTCATTGATGAAAACAGCCTTCATACAGTGGTGAAAACATAAGCACATCATAAGAATATTTGAAAGTATCAAATGAACAGCACATTTCCTCTGACAGCCTCCTGAGAAGCTCTTAATCCATGCTGTCTGCTGTTCTGCATATCAGCTGTTACCTGGCAGGAGGGAGCAGCTCCTGTTCCAAAGCACTGCGAGTGCTGTCCCCAGCCACAGCTGACATTGGACAGTGCCTGGGCAGCCCTGGTGGGGTGTCGGGTAGGGCTGCATCCTTCCTGTTCAAAATTCATCCCTGCTGAGGGATGCACCAAGCCTCTGGAAGGAGTACAATCCCCTGGCATTATCTCTGGCTTGCTTTTGTTTAGGATTTTCCATCTTTGTATGAGCAGCTTTGAATGGAATGACTTTTTGGTGTATTGGATGGGCCTATGGATCCATGATTAATGCAAGCATACCAGGCTCAGGCCAGTGTTCTCAGTAGGAGTATGAGGGAGCTGCTGAGGGAAGAGTCAACAGTGTTCTCTGTTATCCTTGAAATACTCTCTGCTTTTTGGCATTTTTATAAAGATGTGTTTTGCAAAGGTTAATTATCATCTCAAGTTACAGATCTGTCACTAAGGTGGGATCTTCCACTTGTGAAGAAAAGGGATGAGACTGCTGGGAATAGAACAAAAAAGCAGAGAAAAAATTCAGACATCTGAATGCAGTCATACCTCTTATGGCTCAGGATGATCTTGAAAATCTTTTATTTCAACAGGATGACATATCCAGAGAAGACAAACTTATTCTTTTTTTCTAAACAGTTCTATCTGTTTTCCTAAGCTTTTTCTTTTTTACCCTGTGATTGCTCTCCTTGTCCCCCACCACTGGCATATATTGTTTACCAGGAAATCAGCAAGTCAGGAAATGAGACAGTGGTATAGTTTCTGGAAATATCTCAGATTAGAAGTTGAGGATGAGGGTACAATGTTAGCAAGCTTTTGTGAAAACCTACAGCCTTCATGACTGATTTGGTGGATTTTTTAATCTTCAGAGTTATTTTTAAGGATAAAGGCTAGTAAAACTTTATTTTTAAAAAACAGGGGCTATCCTTTAAATTTTGCCTAAAGTAGGCTGACCCATCACCTGCTAGCTCTGTTTACCAGTCTGTTCCCACAAATCTGTCACCAACAACTGTGAAGGAACCACTTTTCCTGCTTGAGGATTCTGAAGGTCTTCCTGCTGCACTTTGGCCTTCAACACTTTTGCTAAATTATTCACATTGGTCTGAAGCCTACTGGTTTTGTTGTACTTCGCATCAAGGGTTGCAAGAAAAATCCAGTACTAAATTTCTAAATATTTTTGCTGCATTGCCAGTCTTCGGCATGCTGAGGTTTATGAAAGACTTAGCAAAACCTGTGAGCCTCTCCAGGTGCTGAGAGGAAGATACAAGTGCTATAAATCCCTTGGGGCAGCTCTGTTGTGAGATCCAGTGTGGTTCCCTTGACCTCTTCTTAGATGGATGATGTTCGCTAGTACCAGGGCACAAATCATGTTGCTCACAATGACATCCTTTTTTAGGATCTCCTGCACCAACTCTTATGCTTTAAGTTAAATAGTAGCCATTTATTACTGTATGGTGCACTTCCAACAGCTCTAATCTATATGGATAAGAAATCCAGAAGAAAAAGTGCTTCCAGAGATGCTATTAATGGCTGTAGCATTTAGTCTTCATCGGACCCTTAATTTAGTTTGACAAACTGCTCTTGCTTTATTGATGGCTCAGTTCTGTGCTGGTTTTGTGGCTTATTGTAGCAACTGGTGTATCAAGTGGTTAAGCATCTCCCAAGGCAGGAGAGAGACACAAACTACAAGTGCCAGGTCATGTGGGGGCAGGCTCTAAAGGTTTCCATCTATTTGAATGGGAGCCAGACACCTAAGTACTTAGAAAAAAATATCTGGACTTTGCTTCTTAGTGTACCTATCATGTATAGCAAACACTCATTTTCCCTAAATCTTGAAAGAACAGGACAAGATCTGTGGATAAACAAATGCTAGTGATGTGTTTGGAACAAAATTAAATTATGACTGGCAATGGCCATCTAATTGAAGGGACCTCATTTGTTACACAGGCCACACAGGAGCTCATTGCAAAAAACTGTAAACTAATTGCTACTCTTGTGTAAAAATTAGGGGAATAATTAGGGTTTTGTTTTATTTTGGACAAATGTTCTTTTGTGAACTGAATTTGAGAAGAACTACCATGACAAGGTCAAAAGATTAAGGGAGAAGCAGAAACTTGGATGGAGAAATCTGTACTCTGAATTATGCATATGCTGGTGAAAGAGTATCTTGCCAAAGCCTTAGATAATATAAGCAGGATTCCATGGTTGTACGGTCAGATTTTTTTTCTTTTTGTGCTGAGCACTCTCTCTGCTGCCTTAAAATTCATTATGTCTTCAACAGAATGGCTGGGGATCCCTGCATAAAAGAAGGAAGCGTGGGTGGGTGAGCCTTGCAGATTGCATGTATGGTTAGTTTTTTTGGTTCTTGACCTAGAACTGAAATTCCACCTCAGGAAGGAAAGGAGTCACAGCCCAAAATCACAGCAAACCAGACCAGACACATTCAAACCAGACCAGAAATATGTACAACCCCCTCTTTCTCATGACAGGTAGCTTGATGCAAGTCTGCCTTGATGAAGACAGCAAGTGCCCCTGCTGCCACATTCACTTGAGTCTCCTGTTTAAATATCTTCCAGGCAGTTGTTTTTCCAAGAGGAAATTCTGTTCTTCATACTTGGATAAAATCTTGTAACTTTTCTTCGAGATTCATTTCTCTGCATAAAAGGCATGTCTGGCCAAGACAGTTGTTTTACTGACTAAATGGGAGGAAGATAGCAACAAACTTGGAGATACCAGTCACTCTGCAGGAAAAAAGGTGATCCTGCTGCAGGCTGGGTTTTTCATTCAGATTTTCTCCAGCCCCATCAGAGCTGGAATCACCTCGATTCAGCAGGGCTACTGTCATTATAGTTGCTGCAGCTCAGTGCTGAGTTGCACCTCACAAATTTGCACGTTTGCCCCCTGGAAGGTCTGCAAATACTGACCAAGGTGATGAAAGTTTATATCAAGCCTGGGACAGACCAATTAAATTTTGAAGCCTGTTTAAAATATGTGTTTCTGATTTTCAATGGAGTTGCTTTGGTACTGAGGAACTGAACTTCCCTTCTGAGCGCTTCTCATGGGCACTGTAGTGATTAAATTATATAGCTCTATCTTTTGATCTGGAATCAAAGTGCTTCTCAGCCTCTTAGTGTTCTGGATACAAGAATAGATCGAGGGAGTGTTGCTCTGGTCATTACATAACCAACAGTTGGCAAAGATGGCATTTATTTCTGGTGATTACACAGTAATTGCATTTAGGTGATTCCAAATAAAAAAAAAACTTTTAATAGTTCTTTGCAACACTAATGAAAAAGTTAATAGTAATACTGTGTAATTTGCTTGTGATGAGAGTGTACACTGAGGGTCAGTTAGTGATGCTGCTCACTTGGGTTTTGGCTCATAAAAATGAAATTATATGACTCTATTAAGTTTCATCTGGCTTTTAGGATTCATTGAGCTGGAATCTAGTTTCATTTCCCTTAAAATAATTACTGAGAATTGCATAGTTTTGTGACGTTAGTCTGGATTGATGCTGATGTAACTGAGATCAGTTTCAGCCTCAAAGGTTTGCAGTTCCAGTGGGAAAGGATGGAGGAGTATTTGTGGGTGATTACTTACTGCACGGGTTGTCTTTGGTCTCTCTTTTTGGGCCGACAGTGACAGATTGCTCTGTCACACCAGCTCTAGACTGAGTAAGTCAAAGAGCCTGTGCTTGCAGTGTTGGATTTCCCAAGGAAAAGGCTAGGTGGCAAGGTTACTGCCCACTGTTTCAATATCCATTCTTATCAGGGAGGGGACACTGAGAAACACTAACTGAGGTACAAACCACACTGAACACATGAAGCTTCTTTCACCCTGACTTTGTCCAATTTTGCATATGATGGAACATTTTGAGGACACTTTTTTTTGCTTTACAACTAGTGAGAGCCTTGACAGGAATTATATTCTCCTTGTGTATACTTCTAAACAAAGATGTGGCAGAATGTCAGCATCCCAACAGGATACTATCTGAACACAACAGAAAAGCAGAAGGGATTCTGAGGGCAAAAAGAGACTGAATGAATGTAATTAAATTATAATAGGATGGTGATTAAAATTCCCCTGGGTGCTGAAATGAATATATAACATGGTCCTAACCAAAGGCAAGTGTTCATTTTCTAAGACAATAGTTAAGACAACTGAGTGAAAATGGGCTAGTCATGTCTCTGACTAGCTGTGCAGACATGCATACCTGAGTGTTAGTGAATCTTCCATCACCTTTCCATTTTGGAAAAAAAAATAAAAACAACAGATGCAGGATACTAGCCTTATTATCAGTCCAGAGTTTCAGTGTTCTCTTTTTTCTTGATGTAAATCCATAAAGTAAAAAGGGAATAGAGATGTCAATGTATAACAAAAGAGAAATCTAACTCTGAAGAAGAATTAAAATTATACCACAGGAATTTGTAAGTCATTCAACACAGTAGAGCTGCATTTCTTCTCCAATTTATTATTTTATATTAGTTTTATTGGGAAAACAATTAGTTAAAAATAAGGCATTCTATTTCATGCAGTAAAGCTGGTGAGAAAAGGTTTCACAGTGCTACAGCAATTTCTGATTCAAAATCCATAATGCTGTGAGACATCTGGATACTTTTTTTCCTCTAAATAGGTTGACCCTTCTGCAGTTCTCTTGAGTGAAATTCTGGCTTCATTAAAATGAAAAGCAAAATTCTTACTGACTTCTGTGGGCCAGGATTTTGTCTTGGCACACTTTCCTTAAGAACCTTTCGTCTTTCAGACCATGGCTCTGTGGAACACTTAAACATATGGTTACCTCTCAGAATGTCTATTTGTTAGCAGAAAAATGCTCTTGAAAATATGTTCATCATCAAGATAGGTAATACTAGCACCACTCAGAGACATCATCTGGGACAAAATACATTTTCAGGGAAATGTTCCTATTTTATTTATTTTATTCTGTGAACATTTAGTCTGACTGTAAGAATCCAATGGGTGCACTTTTTTTTAAGATTTGCCTGGTAACTTTTCATCCCTGGCTTCCACAGAAGCGGTAGTGCTTTGATGAATATTGCTGTGGAGACAATTAATTCCAGTATTTCATCAGCTGTATATTACAAGTAGAAAAAAAAAGGGAGGCTAAAGAATCAGAAAGTTAAGTAGCCAGATTAAAAGAATGTGGCTTGTAAAAAGATTATGCTGCTGCTGTAGCTCTTCCAAGGAAGAATCTAATCAGTTGTCCTGTTCACTATGCTTTATTACTATATACAGTATATAGTATATAGTATATAGTATTAGTATATTCATCTATATTATATGCTGTGCAGATTTATGAGACAAAAAGGTGAAAATTTATCTATTTGCTGCTTCTTTCCACATTCTGCCAAAAAAAAGAGAACGTTTAGGTCAAAAGCTACTGTTCTGCTGAAGAAAGGGAATTGCAGATTGCTGAGGGCATCTCATTAGCATCAGTATCTGCTTCTCTGCATGAGCAGCAGTAAGTGGATGTCACAGCTGAACAACAAATGAGAACATACTGCACCAAATATCATCTTCCCCAATGCAGCTTTTTACCTCTGGTGAAAGCCCAGTGATTTGTGGAACTTCCTCTCTGGCAAGCTTTGGACTGTTGCTCTGCAGTCCTTGCAATGGGGTGTTCAGGAGAACTCAGTGTGATGCAGAACCAAGGGCAGTGACAGGCCTTGCTGCAAGAGACTCCAGTGTGAGGCAGTGCTCAGCCCTGTAAGCAGCAGGAGCTGCTCAGACAGCCAGGCACTGCAGGTCAGCAATGGTCAGTGGCAAGCACCTGCCTCAGGAATACAGTCAGAGCTGACCCCAAGGAGCTGCTCCGAGGAAAGCCACATAATGCCATCAAAGGTCTACCACTGGTCCCTAAATTTATAATTTTAAAAATTATGAAAAAATAAATTTAATTTTTAAAAAAATGTTTTAGAATTATTTTTTTAAAAATAAAATATGTAAGTATAGCCAAACAGGCAAATTTCAAATTGTGCATCTCTTGGAAGAAATATGAATATTTTATTTAAATCAACGAAACCTGTAGTTCCAATTTGGAAACATAATGCCATGTATTCCTTCTTCACACACAGGCCTTTGCATGGAGATATCTGTAGTAGTAGAAGAAATGGCTCCTGTAATTTGCATTCATCTCATTAGTTTGTTTGTGGAATGCCCTGAAGAGAGACTTTTTGTGGGACTCAGTATGAGCAGATGGAAATAAGAGACCTAATAATAAAATGCATGCTTAAGAATGACATAAAATTTTACACTAAGGCAGAGAAAATTGAACATGGATCCCAGCTACTTCTAAGACAGGAACAGTTGTACCAGTGTGAAGGGAAGAATTTGGCCCAGTGGATATTGCTAATTTGATTTTATGTACAAATACAGAGGTGCTGGGAGCATACAGTATTGATAATTAGGGCTTCAGGGTACTGGAAATAGTGCATGACTCCTCTGAGCTATGGAGTGCATACATGCTGGAACCAGAAGTTAAAACAATACAAGCAGTGAGAGAATTTGGGCAATCTGCTTTTTCCCCAATTCCATGTGAGAACATGCCACTTAAATTCTAAGAAGACACTCCCCTGATATTTCCATTAACTGAAGCCAGTCTCCCAGAAGGAGGTGAATGGGAGGAGAAGGGTGTTCACTTTTCCTGTCTACAGTGAAGCATTTTCTCATACCTATGACTAAGGAGGGAATTTTGCAGCTGAGGCTGGTTTTCCTTTCTGTCTACTGTATTTGTTAATACAGTGGTAGGAGCAAACACTGCTTAATTTTGGTCACTTGGCCTGGGGAGAGAAGGGGGAAGAGAAACTTGCATGTTGGCCCAGTGCCTGGTGCAGGTATGAAGGGCAGACTTGTGACTCTGCAAAATTTTGACAAGGAGACTCAACCTGGTTTTGAGTCTTTCTGTATTCACTCTGGCTTTTAACTTCCTCTCAGATCAGTGATTGTTCAAGAGATTTGTTGTGTCTTGGTCTCCTGGTCATCCTTTTTCTTTAGTCCTGAGTTAATGCAGTCTGTGGCAAGTTGTTGCTGATTATTTCAGTGCCTCCTTGGCTGTTACACTTTTCCTGGACCCTTCCTAGGCTCTTCCCATGCCTTTCTTACTGCCTGTACTCCCTGTACCTGTGTGCAGATCCCTGGAGATGGGACAAGTATGGACCTTCTAAATATTCAGAAGCTTTTGAGAGGCTCTTTGCACTTGTTCAGGGCATCTTTTGTCTCCTCTGATGCCAAAAGTCACGGACCTCAACTGTCTCAAACCCATGTATTGCTCAGGTGGCCTTGGTTTATCCTAACCAAGTGGTAAAGTAAGCTCCCGATCAGATACAAAGTGTTTGAAGACAAATTTGAAGGATCTGTGTGTATAAGACAAACAAAAGAAAGCATGTTCTTAAAATGTGTTAAACATCACCATATACAGGCCTCAGGCCATATTTAGATCTTGAGCTTTTGAATCTGAACTGGGGCAGGGTGCCCAGCATGGTGAAGTGTCTGCCCTTTGGCATGAGCAGATTAGGTGATACACAGCCTGACACAAAAGGGAACACAGTCTATTCTTAGTGGTGGCATCCCCCTTAAGAGTAAGAAAGATCCTTAATGGTTCATAAACAACCAAACAAGATCTGTTTGTGTGTGGCTCACAGCACAGCTCATATATTAACAGACAAATTGTCTCCTGGATACTTCACAACCCATTCAAGTTTATTTATATCTTCTCCCACATGAGATTACCACATTTTCCTGATGGCAATGACAGCAAGGGCCTGCCTGGAACAGCAGTATGAAAGAGTCTGTTCCTTCATTTCACAGGCAGCAGCCAGAAACAAGGAGCACAGCCAGCTAGCTGGTCTGGGGGATCTGTCTCCCCTTGGTCCACAGAACCTGCTTTGAGAGGTTCTATTTTTCACAGTGGTCTTCTGAACAGTGCACACACAAGCATGGGGGAGGCAAACCTGTCTGCTGCCAGACCTTGGGCACAGGGAAATGGGAAGACTTTTAAGAAATTGTACCTCTAATGAATTTAAATAATATACATATTGCATAAACCTGTTGGCTACCTTAGTTATTTATGAACTCAAAGGAGTTTAATTCCTGTAGCAGGAAGATCTCAAACCTCAAAGCTTTCTGCTCCTGAGCCCTGTGACTTGAGGTCATTGAATAATTGGCCTATCAATATTTCCTTTGGCTGCAGAATGTACATGCAAAGATCTGGAAGTCTTACCAAGGAGGACTTGTAGATATAACATATGTGACTGGGTATTAAGCACACCTTTAAGTACAGCTGCTGTCAGGCAAGCTTATATGTATGAGTTGTAGTTCAGTGTCAGCCTCAAATTTGTCTGAACAAATAGGAATGTCAATCAGTTTCTGACAGTGCTTTATGTAACAGCTAAACTGTAAAAGTACCCTTTAGGCCATTAAAGCTTTGTTTTGAATTTTCCACTTCCTCAGACATCTCAGAGCTGGGAATTTTACATTTTCTGCTCCAGCTATGGTTATTCTTGAATAAAAAAAAAGTGTTCTAAGATTCTGCAACTCAGAGTCAGTAATGGTGAAGCAGGCAAAGTAAAATTACTTGAAAATCTACCAAGACCCATGTCAGGCATAAAACTGAATCTCAGACTGAAGAACCTTGTTTAACCATAAGACCAGTTCTCCCATATGTTTTAAATAATTCTGAAAGCTGCTTTTTAAAAACTAACTTCAGAGTATTCTGCTTACTCTCTGGAATTCTTTATATGAATTTTGTTTCAAAAATATTGCTGTTTACAGAGAGAAACATATGGAAAGAGTTTCACACATTTTTTTCCTGCATCTTAGCTGGGATTGATTAGTGTGACTTGTGTTTTCAAAAAAAAATCCAACAAAAAACAGGCAAAACCCCAGCTCCTTTACATTAGTAGCTGCTTCCAGATGAATGGATCTGATTTCCTTTCTAATATTTGCAGGGCAAGAAATGACTGTTCAGTTTGTCTTTCCTTCTGTTGGAGTTTATTAAGTTCAGTCATTCCAAAAGCAGTATTTCTCATTCCTTGAGCTACAAATCCTTACTGAACTTTCTAGTAGGGGTAATAGAATTTTATTCTGCAATCCACACTCTGCTTTTATCAGCTCTCAGTTTGCAGCTGTGACTTCTGTTTGGCAAGGTCTTGCCCTTTTTTTAGCCTTCAAGGAGGCACAAGGAGCAGGAGCATGACCATCTAAACCCTCAGCTGATGTCTCCCAGCATTGTAACGCATGAGTTCCTTACTCTTCCACAGCCTCTGCACAGCTGGCATCAGAGCCTGACCTCAGGTTGACTTTCAGGTTTACAATGTTTATATCCAAAGAAGCTGAATCAAAGTAAGATCACAACAAAAAAGTAGACAGGCTGCCCTAACCTAGAACGACTTCTAAATATGCTGACTCACCAGGCACCCCATTAAGAATGACTGAATAGATTTTTCTTGTTCTTAATTCTGCCTTACAAAACCTTTTCAGAGGTTGTTTTTCTTACATTCTGTCTTCACAGTCAAGCTCTGTACTGTACCGTACTGACTTAAAAAAAGGCTCAACCTTCAAACTCGGTCAAAAGAAAGATAAAGGTATCCTTTTTTTTCTCTCCCTAAAATAAATATATATATACAAATCTTTGGAATATAACTAAGCTAACATTTTAAGCAGCATGCAATGCCACTTGTAAAATAGTTTAGGTCTTGTAATAAATCTGTTCTTAAAAGAATATTTTTAAAAGTTTAAAAATACATAAACAAACTCAAGCACCAAATCGCTTTACCACTGTTCTGTGCCCCTTTCCCCCCTATCCTGCTAGTCTGAGAAGTGCTTTTGTGGTGTTGTGGGAATTTGATGGGCTGGAACCTCTGCATGACTGTGATTCTCTCCATCTTTGCTCCAGTGCCATGACTACACAGGCTCTGGTTCAGAACCCTAATGGAGGTGCCCAGCACTGACTTGTTCACATGCACCAGTCAAGAGATTCAGTTCACTCTTTTGGGTCATTTGTTTTCAGTGTATTGCTTTTGGGAAAAAAAGATGTAGGAGGTGAGGCTAAACTGACTGACAGAGAGAATGGAGATCTTAACACAGCCCTGGGATATGGAAAAGGAAGGTGGTTAATCTCCTGAACTACTGAACAAAGTGTGCCTGTGCTTTGTGCCCAGCAAGGCCTGTGTCCCTTGAGACTGTTCACAAGCTTTGATCCATGGCCTAGGCTGAGCTCATCTTAAGAAGCATTTGGAAAATCAAAGGCTATTCTAACCAATGACCTGTTGGAAGCCACAGGGTTACCAGGCTGCATCTTATGAGGTCAGCACAGACTCAGAAACCTGGTAATGGCAGCCTTAGTTTAGAAAATATAGCTATTTATTTCTTGCCACATTCCTGAGATGTCCTCTAAGAAAGAATATTTTTTGACAACAGGTATCAGAACTTCACTGTGGTCAGAGATCAGTTAGGAATGGGGAAGTCTGAGCTTAATGTAACACTCAGCCTATCTATTTCTGTTAGCTGAGCAGTTCTTAACTCTCATTACATTGAGCATCTAGACAGATTTCCTGGCTCTTGATGAGATTTCATTCTTCAATTTAGATGATGCAGAAGATGTCTGAGATGTAACTATTGAACTCATAAGAAAACAATTTTTAAAATTGAAATAATTTAAGTCAAATGGAGTTAGTGATATGAAAAATGTGATAAAAAATGATATGAGAAATGAAAGGCAGTATCCTGCCAAAACCATATTGGTGACTGAGGATTTCAACCTCTGCTTAAAAATTATAGTCCTGGTGCTTAGACTTTAAGTGTGAATAGAGTGTGTGTGCATAGAGTAATGTATACTTAGAAGCAGGATTTAAGTACTTCAGTAAAGTAGAATGAAAATGTGCCATTTAAAACTGCTTCACTTGTCGTCCCTGGGTTGATGTATGCTTCTGTAATAGAAAGTACACACAAAGAGATTCAGCATACAGTTTACCCTGTAGTCCAAGCTTGGCTGCTGACCACAGATTATATTTTTCAGAAAACTAGAGGAAAAGTTGGGACTTAGGTATAGGAACATCAGGAAATATCTAACTCATGAGTGTGACTTAGAACACTTCAGCCAGCAGCAGAGAAGGAAAACAGTTCGGAAGGAAATTCAAAATGAATGAGCTGCCAAAATGGAGAGGGAGGCTAAGGAGGGAAGCAATTTAAATAGATCAGGAGGATTATGCCAGAGTGAGGGAGGTATCTTTTAGACAGCAAAATAGGGTTTTTTCCCTCCATTAGTCTTCTGCATTACAGTATCTCTTGTCAGGTAGTGAGGGAAGGAGGAGGATGAGGAAATGAAAATAGCTATTTTAGATTTCTGTTTTCTCTTTAGGTGTTTGATTTCTGCAGCATTGCCTGGCTCATGGAAATTGCTGTTGACAGGTTGAGCAACAATGAGAGAACAGGAGTTAATCTCTTGACTGACCTCTTAACTCAGGCGTTGCCAATACAGAAATTAATTAGAGGTCTTTCAAGTAATTGAGATCCATTACTATTACTTAACAGACCAGGGTGCATAGAAATCTTTCATTCTTTCTTGAACTAATAAGGTGTGTGTTCTTATAAATCATTGCAATGGCACCATAACTATATGCTGTGTGTGCCAAATGGCGCTGGCTGAGGTGCCAGAGCTGTGCTCTCTGGGAGGCAATGGGAGCCTCCAGGGACCCAGCGGAGGCAATGGGAGCTGCCCCTGCAGCTGGCACAGGCAGCGTGGCACTGGGGCTCTGGGCAGCCTTTTCAGGGGCATGGCTTTCATTAAAGCCTGTGTAGCCATAAAAATGTGGGTAGTTGCCCCTGCATTTGACTGTGTTAGGTAGCCACCATGGTTGCCCCTATACAAATGCCCCTCAGTGCTAGAAAACAGGCACTGCAAGCTGCTTCCTCTACGTGTGCTTCCCACCTTGGACACTTTAAGAACAGTATAAATGATAACATTTAGTAGTTAGACAGCACTTTTTACCTTCCAAGCTTCATGTGAACATTAAGTAGTAAACATGTTGCCATAAATATGACAAATGGAGGTGGAAATAGCAGAGCTTGGGTGAAATTGATAAGTGACTCAGCTAGAAACTTTCGTGATCAGAGAGATGATCCAAGTTCAAGCTGCACTGACTGAGAGATATGCAAAATGGAATCCATAAAAAATAGGAGACTGCTCCTCTGCAGCTGGATGGTTTCTAATTCAGTGTCAGACTTTGCTCGCAAGAATGTTAGTGGTAGCTGGGGAGGAGAGGACAGGAACGTAGCTCTTTCTTGCTCATTCAGTGCTTGCACATCACTCACACTCCTTGTTATGTCAGTGTGGGACTTCCCTCACTATGAACCGTGTCCCAGTAGGAAATCTGTGATTCTTTACCAGTTTTATGCAGGAGTAAGCAGTAGGAGACAAGAGCTGTATTTGCAATCAGTAGAACTGTAGAGTGGTGCCCACAGACCTGAGCTGTGATCTGGAAGCAGCGTCACTGTGGCATCTGTAGAGCTTCAAAGGAGCTGCAAAAACTGACTGGGGAAGCTCTGTGAATAATCAAATGGTCAGCTCAGGCTGTGGCTGAATTTCTGTCAGCAGCTACTCTAGGGGGTTTAGAACTGGTTTTGCTGTGTTTGCTTTGCATTGCATTTCCCTCTCAGGGAAGTGATTCACAGCAGACCTGGAGAATTTGATGAAGGTTGTAAATGCACGGTTTCCATGTGTTTCAAGTGAACTTGGTGAATATTTGCAAGAGTATTCCACCGTAAACTTTTTGGGGTTTAACAAGTAGACAGATCACCAGAAATCTTCTGAACTAGCAAGAGCTAAAATTTGGGAAAACACCCAGGAAAATGAATGTGTATGCCTACTCTGTTCTTTTCCTTCCCTTGATGGTCACTCATGGCTATAAGTGTCAGAGTTAGGGTACTGATTTATATGAAACTCTTGGCCTGAACTCTTAGGGCCATTCTTTTGTTTTGGTGTCAAGGTACCCCCCTAGCAGTGAAATTACCTGTGAGAGCCTGGCTAGTGCTCAGGTGACAGCAACTGGGCTGTTGGGGGCTCCTCAGCCATTCTCACTTGCCAGAGGCAAGGAATGACCCTAAACCTAGCAACTTTTATTGCCCAAGGAGTCTCCTCCAAAAGAGCATTAGAGGATCTTGCTTACAAACAATTTGCAATACCTTTGCCTATTGCTGGCTTTTGTACATGTCTGGTACCATTGCTTACATGGCTCTTGAACAATTAAACTGTAATCCATAAGAGTGGAATTCAGAAAGATATTGGGTTTTCTAGAAGATGCACTAGTGCACCTGAGGACCAGAACTGGGTTGAGAGTAAATTTTAGTTCCAGCTTTCAAGAATTTGACTAAAATATTGATTGTGTCCTTAAAATTATAGAGGGATGGGGATCCAGTTGGAAATTATTTATGGCTGTTAAATGACTGTTAACAGGTAGTGTACAGCCAGATTCAGGGGTTTGTTGGGATTTTTTTCCTACAGATAACATTCACATGTTTCTCCAGATCATTCATAAAATGTATTAAAAGCCATGCATCCAAGAGTGAGGCTGCACAGCACCCCCTCTGACACAGCTCTGACTCATGGTTGTGTTTCCAGCTGGCTCTTGAGAACTTTTCTTTCTTGGGCTTTAATTAAACTAGTGTCTTAATGTTTTTTTTCTTTGTCCTTCAGTGCACTCAATTCAGCTGAGGAACTTACTGAGGAAAGACCATTAGGGTTGGATTGATCAGATTTTAGGGTTTGTCACTGGGATCCTGGAGCTCAGGAAGTTTACCTGGTGAAGATAGAAATTTTTGGATCAAAGGCATATTTTGCCACTGGCAAAGTAGATTTATATTTGTCTCCTATGTCTTAAT
Organism: Emberiza elegans; assembly: GCA_024865655.1. Lineage (NCBI taxonomy): Eukaryota > Metazoa > Chordata > Aves > Passeriformes > Fringillidae > Emberiza > Emberiza elegans. The sequence goes on from JALJVW010000172.1 coordinate 4,595,760, forward strand.
AACAAGTCCTTAATAATCAGGAAATAAGCACTTTGGGACTTCCTTCCTACAGTCTCTATTGATGGAGCTGGTCTGTACTATTTTGTTTTGTATGGAATTTCTAAATAGTCATGGAGATAGAAAGCAGCTGAGCAGAGATAATTTTATAGGCTGGAGTTAAGATATTCCCCTGAGAAAGAAAGGATGTGGGTTGAAGTTCTTCACAGCAAAGGGGAAATATTCCCAAACTAGTTGGTGTTTTAAAAAAGAGTTAACAACAGCTAATACATTTATATCACCAGAAAAATCTTTTCAAGATTGAAAGCATTTGGCAGTGTCAACCCAAAGACACAACTTCAAAACAGCAGGATTTTTTCCTCAGCAAATTTTCTAGGTTTATTACTTTTTTACATAGTTCTAATGTGGAAACTGATGTAAGTGCTGAGAGAGTGAGAAATTCTTGTTACTATCCATTAGCATTTGATTTGTACATTTCTAAATAAGTCCTGTACTCTTGCAAGCGATTCAGACTAATTAGTAGACAGGGAGTTTGAAAAGCAGATGTTATTTACAAAAAGCAATAGACAGGAACTTATAGAGAATAGTTTGGAACCAAAGAATAGAGGCAGAGAGACCAGCAAACAATCTGGTGGGGTTTTTTTCCTCTTCTACTAAATTTAGAAGGGAAAGCTGCATTTTTTTTCCAGTGCTGTCAAAAGTGAAGTGCCTTATAAAATGGAAGAGATTTAAAGTAACTCACAAATAAATAGCTGCTGTAGCTAGAGGGAAGGAATTGCTTAGAAAATGAAGAAAAAGAAACCCTGAAGTCTGAAAGAGACTTAGCTCAGTCTAAATATGAACTTTAAGGTCACTGAGACTTTTTCCTGAAATTGAACATCCAAACCTGTGGAAACCAGAAGAGGGAAATATACTTCAAATCCACAATGTAGTTAAGGTGGCATTTTAATGGAGTCTTGATCACCATGAGTAGCAAATCAAAATCAATAAATCAGATTTTTGCCATAAACAGAAGCATTGAATGATAATCCTCACACTTTCTGATTACAAATTAAAACATTGTTGAAAGATCTTTGCAGGACAACATGTGGATTGAATTTTGGAGCTGTCCTTTCTTTATCTGTCACAATTATACTTTATTTAGGCATTTTTAATTTTGAATTTTTACATTACAGATTTTGTTTCCCACATCTTCTCAAGATCTCAAAATTAGGAAGATGCAAGGGTAGCAGAGTAATCATTATCATGGATGTATCTGCCATAATGAAGCTGCAACAGAACCAAAAATTTGTGAGTCTTTCTGAGCAAGGAACTGGGCAGATTCCTCATGAGACAGAGCTTGACTAGCTTAGAATTCACTAGGTAGGAGAAAAAAAACATAGCTATTGCAGTGGACCAAAATTCTGGATTTCTTTATACTATAAAAAAAACATTGCTCAAGTCTTACAGAGGCATGAAAATCTCCTTGAACCATTAAATTACATTTCCTTCTGTCTTTCTCTCCACATAAGTCAAAGTTTAAACTTATCAAGGTGGAAGCCAGCCTGCATTTTTCCCTCTTGATTGAAATGGAAGCATGAGTGCACCTTCACCTTGAAATTCAGACAAGTCTCAACTAATTGAAGCTACAGACATGTATATTTATAGCAAAGGTCAGAAGCTGAATTGTTAATACTCACCCATAATTAAAGAACCTGAGTTAAATTCGGTAAGGAAATATCATCTCTTGCCTTGCTGCAGCAGCTAAGCTTTGTTGAAATGCCTAATGCATTTCGCTGAAAATTGTAGCTTGAAGCTTTGATTCATGTCCCAAGCTTAGCTTGCAATTAGCAGCCGTCAGATAATGTACTGCAAATCTTTAAAAGATTAAAGCCACAGAGCTTGTTTTTTGTGGAAGGCATTGGGTTGATAGAAGGCTGTTTTCCTCACTGCTGGTGCTTTTACAAGCTGCGTATGCCTAAAACATGTTGTTAATGGGACAAAATTGTTTACTTGCTCATTAAGGAGCCTCACACTAATGACTGGGAGAAGCAGCAGTGTTACAGCTGCGTCAATAACAATGGGCTTGGGATGAGAGAGCACTCAGCTTACAGTGCATTAGCCTAGAGACAGCCCACCATGCACATGGTGGCTCGTGAAAGACTTCCTTCATGGATTCCTGTAGTAAGTGGCCAGTTAGGATACGAGGAGCATGGCCAAGCACTACAGGTGCAGGTCTGTACAAAGCTACTGGAAGGAGAGGTGTCTTTGGTAATTTTGTGGTTCTTTTACAGGGAAGTTGAAGTACAAACAAAGCTGACTGAGAACAAGCTCAAGGGGAAGACCCAAGATTATTTTTAGGATCTCAGATCTTTCCCTTTATGAGAAGGAAAGCTTTTTTAGGCACTGGTAGCTAACATAGTGGAGATTGCAACTTCTTTTGTCTCCTTAAGAAAACCCATGCATCTGTCCCATATCTCTGGCTCTCTGTGGCAGGAGAGTTTGCCCTCAGATTGCAGAAGCAGCATTATGAAATTTGGTTTGATATCAAGGTTGTGCCCTTGAAATCTCACCTCCTATCTTCAACTATATCACTAGTAAGGTACTGTCTAGTAAGGTAAGTCTAGTAAGGTACTGACTCTCCTTGTAAACCTTCCTTCTGTGAAATCCAGGTCATAGTCATTATCCCAATAAATACTGAAGGGAGAAATGCTCCAGTGAGCAAATTATCAGAAAGATACAGAATCTGATTTGGCAAGTCTCCTTTGAAATTTGTGAATTCCTTAAACTGGCCCTGGCAAGTGTATTTGAAGTAAATACTGCCCAATGGGGGGAAAAAATTACCTCTGTTTTATCATTCTGTAATAATTCCAGCCAGCTTCTGTGACAGAATAATACTGAAAGTGATCAACATTTCACAATCTACCACACAAAATCATAAATCTCTCTGTCTGGAAAGAATAGTACCATTAATAGGTGGGGAAATGGTTTTGTTGCATTTGTAGAATTTCAGGTGACCTGAAAAATGACAGTACACACAGTGTTTACTAGGGCTTCAATACAAAGCTATCAGAAAAGGATCAGTTTGGACAAGGCCAACTATATGAGATTCAACAAGGCCAAGTGCCAGGTCCTACACTTGGGTCACAACAACCCCATGCAATGCTACAGGCTAGGGGAAAGAGAGGCTGGAAAGCAGCAGGAAAGGACCTGTGGGTGCTGGTCAACAGCAGCTGAATGTGAGCCAGCGTGTGCCTGGGTGGCCAAGGCCAATGGCATCCTGGCTGGTATCAAATACAGTGTGGCCAAAAGGAATAGGGAAGGGATCATCCCCCTGTACATGGCACTAGTGAGGTCACATCTCAAACACTGTGTCCATTCTGAGCCTCTCACTTCAAAAAGCTCCCTGAGGTTCTGGGCTGTGTCTAGAGAAGGACAATGGAGCTGGTAAAGCATTTACAGAGTAGGTCATATGAGTTGTGGCTGAGAGACCTGGAGTTGTTTAGCCTGAAGCAAAGGAGACAGATTAGACATCAGGAAGAATTTCTTCACTAAAAGGCACTTAAGCATTGGAGCTGACTTCCCAGGGAAGTGGTGATGTCACTATCCCTGGAAGTGTTCAAGAGACGACTGGATGTCGAACTCAGTGCCAGGGTCTAGTTCACAAGGTGGTGATTGGTCAAAGAGTTAACTTGAAGATTTTGGAGGTCCTTTCCAACCTAAAGGATTCTGTGTTTCTGTGATTTCCTGGGCCCTTGAAAACAAAAGAACCTTTTGCAGTCACTGACATTTGGCCAATGTGACTCACTGTTCTGCTTTCATAGCGTTTCATACCACTTTTACACTTTTGCAAGTTCTCACTTTAAGGAAGCCCTTTTTTCCAGTGATTTGCCCCACTGATTTTCTCTCAGATCCTACCAGGAAAGAAAGTGGGAAGTTTTCACATGTCTCCCTGGCAGTAGGGGACAGTTACTAACACAGTGTCAGTCCTGTACAGGTGCCTGCTCAGGCCACAGGGACATCAGCTGAGCCAGTACTTGGCCTGTGACAGAAGTGTATAGGTTGTAATGCTACAGACAGCACAATCCAGATGTTTGGCCCCTTAATGACACTCAGCTAGCTCTCATAACAGGGGGATGTCAGAAATAGCAGTAACCCCTCTTTCTGCAATCTCCACGAAGCTTGATGTTCCATAGATTTGTGTCCTAGGTGATACGTAACCCTCTGCCCTCTGGAATAACTCCTGCTTCCTCTTGGGGCCTCATGGCCACCTCTGATTTCTAAAATTTGTCAACTTCCACAGTCCTGAATACCACTTTCCTCAATATCTGATTTTTTTATTTCTACCCATTAATCTCTCTTTTTCTCCAGATGTTCTGTGCAGGAACATGCACAAACAATAGTTCTTCCCCATGTTCCCTACATGTTTTACTGCATGTACATGTGTACACTGATTAAGTCTGTAAAGCGCTGAATTTTATCTGTCCTACTGGGGACACAAATACATCGGGATTTCACAGAACTTGCAGAATTTTTGGAGCTCACCTGTCTTCTCTATCTGATGGAGATTGACCAGTGGTATAAAAACAGTATCAGAAGAAGGATCTTGCAAACAATGCCATTTGAAGAAACCTTTTTTTTTCCTCAAGAAAGCAGGCAAAAAATCAGATACACAAAAGGCTTTGAGATGGCTTATGAATAACAAAAATGCACACAGCATTCTGAGATAGACATCAAAAAAGCATAAGGACCATCTGATAGATTTCACTATCTAAAAGAAATATATGAAAAAAATATGAAAAAAATATTAGAAAACATTCTCTTTTTTCCATTTACTGTCAGTTTTGTGAGCAGAGAGTGCTAGTAAGGCCCCACAGACCTGAGTGCACCTGCGTGATTCAAATAGTATCAGTTACAACCTGGATCCTAAAAATACAAGATTATGTGCATTTGTAGATTGATGGACCTGAGAGTAAGGAATAGTGGAATGTTGGCACTGGGGATTCTTTTTGCTCTCCCATGAGCTTATGATTTGAGTTAAGCTTGAGAATGAAGAGGAAAGGAGCAAAGACAGAAAAGTCAATCCTTTCAAGGCAGTCAAGTCTCAGCTACAATCACAGAATGAATTAATAATCTGTGCTCCTGAGAGGATTTCCCACTCCTGGGAATGGATGTAGGGATACCACAAAAGCTAGGAAAATTTCTTGAGACATAAGTATTCGCTGTCAACAAGACTCCAGGGGTGGTGAGACCCATTGATTTTGATGTCCATCACAACAAAAATAATACTTGTTTCCTCCTTTTTGAGGAAGAGGCATAAAACTCCCTGAAAAAAACAACATTAATAGGACTTTATAATGCACTGGATGTGAACATTTGGCATACCAAATAAGTAGTAAATATCAGACAAGGCAAAAACTGGAGCCACACTTCCAAGAAGTATCAGGTTTTTATGTGCTCTTTGAGGTTTTTCATATCAAAGAGAGAAAGGATGGGGTTTTTTTAAAGCTTTGAAACTTTTCAGTTTTCATGAAGCCAAATTGAGATAAATCTGGAGATTTATATAACTTTTAAAAAGCACTTATTACATCTTCCTGCCATTCACAGTAATATGGAGTGAGTCAACTTGTTCCACACAGTGACCTTCACTTTTCCCATATTCCAGCAGATTCTGTACCCTGCCAGGAGTGTAGGTACAGTCCTGTACATCACTGCTATTCTGCCCCAGCACTCTGGTTGCTGGGAAAGTACTGCTTGCTGAGTACTGTGTCTGTCAATTCTTTGTGTAAGAGCTAGAGACTACACAGTGTGTGTAAGGCACACACTGTGTAGTCTCTTGTAAAGAACCACAGAAGTATGGGGTTTTTTATTTGTATTTGCAGAGACAACAAAATCAAAGATAGCAACTTGGTGGCTCCAACTGATAGTAATTAAGATAAAATGATAATGTTACTAGCATATCTTAAGAAGCCTGAAGGAATTAGCATATCTTCCAGGAAATGGAATTGGAAAAAGATATCCTTTAAGAGTAAACATGAAAATATTGTATTTTTACCAAGTATGATGGAGAACTGATACATCTCTCCTGTGTTTGGGTAGATAAGTGGGGTGAGTGAGTTAAGAGGAGCTGAGAAGAGTGTTTGCAGGGCAACTGGGAAACTAATGAATTTATTTACCCATTTTCCTAACAAGCTTTTTATAAAAATTGAGTGTTTCTGTTGTCCAAAATTTTTAGCACATCTCTTCATTTAAAGCCATTCTATTTTATGGACAGGAACTAACTACAAGAAGAAATAATTGTCTAAATTGTCCTTGGACCCAGTAACTGTACCTTTCTGTCTATTCCCTAAGAAGATGCCCTGGATTCAAAGACTATGTATTAGCCCAAGTAATTGAAAAAAACAGCTTATTTTCTGACACTGACAGTCCTTTCCTTCAACTCAGCCAGAAGGCTGACAGCCCATCTCATTCCCATCACTGTTATCCCACCAGCTTCCCTGGGAGTTCAGCACTGCATTTGGCCAGTTCTGCTGGTCTTTCTGAGCCCCTCATTTCTGATCTGCAACATCTCCATCCACAAGAATTCAGGTAGGGATTGAAATAATTTGACACTGCTAAAGTTTCAAATTGTCACTTTTAGCCATTTGTCTTCATGTGTGTTTTGCTGGATGCTGGTTTAACTTTTAGTTTTGCACCATGGTCTTTGCAGAGTTTATTTTAAGCTTTCAGTGGAATAAAAGAACAGGAGGGAGCAGACCTGCTGAGGAACAGGCACTTTGTAGCTAAGAAGCAATTTCCTTGTTATTTGAAAAAGTCTGCTTGGAATGGCTGTGGGAGAGCTTACAGACAAAATGATTGTGCCCATTTTCTATGTGATAATTGCTGGTGAGGAGGCCTTGGGGTCAGGGATCAGTTTTCCTCCTGTCTACATGGTTGTTTCACAGGCAGTCTGTGAGAAGTCCACAGAAACCTGCCCCAGCAGCATTTTAAGCTTTTAGATGTGCTTAGCTTCATGACACTGGAAATGCTCTGGAGAGAAGAGCCAGAGGGATCTTGCTGCAGGTTCACTAGACAGGAAAAGCAATTCTAGTTTGAGATCAGAAAGACATAAGACACCATCAGTGGGTTGATTCCTTTCCTTATTCCACTTCCCACCTCCTTCTCCCAGTCTGATACCAGTTTGACCCAGAGAACACTTCTGTGACTGTAAAAAGCTGACAAAAAATGTTTATTTGGAAAGATTAATACATTCTGTGAAAGAAAAACAATACCTCATCAACAGTACCCAAGGACATGGCATCCTTTGTTGGGTTGAACCTGGCTGGATGCCAGGTGTCCATCATTCCCCCTCAAACTGGACAGGGAAGAGAAAATATGGTGAAAGGTTTATGAGCTAAGGGCAGGGAGCGATCACTCATCAAATACCATCAGAAGCAAAACAGACTGAACTTAGGGATATCAAGTGAATTTATTACTACCAAAACCAGAGCAGGACAATGAGAAATAAAATAAATCCTAAAATCACCTTGCCCCCATCCCTCCCTCCTGAACTCTATTTCCTCCCCCTCAGCAGTGCAGGGAGACAGGGAATGGGGGCTATGACCAGGTTGTTACAGGTTGTTTTTGCCGCTGTTTCCTTCTCAGGCAGAAGAGTCCATCCCTGCTCCAGCATGGGGTCCCTCCCATGGGAGACAGTTCTCCATGAACTTTATGAATATGATTCCTTCCCTCAGGCCACAGCCCTTCACAAACTGCTGCAGCATGGGTCACTCTTCCATGGGCTGCGGTCCTTTAAGGGCAGTATGCTTCCCCACAGGGTCACAAGTCCTACCAGGACACCTGCTCTCTCCATGGGCCTGCAGGTCCTTGACAGGAGCCTGCTCCACCTTGGGCCTCCCCCAGGGCAAGATCCTCCTCTCAGGCACCCTTTTGCTCTAGTGTGGGTCTCTTCTATGGGCTGTGGGTGGATCTCTGCTTCCCTCCATGGGTTGCAGGGGCAGAGCTGCTTCACCATGGTCTCCACTATGGGCCGCAGGGGAATCTCCACTCTGGCTCTGGAGCACCTCCTCCCCATCCTTCTCCACTGACCTTGGTGTCTGCAGACTTGTCTCTCACATGTTCTCACCCTGCTCTTCTCTGGCTGCAATTAAAACTCTGCAAAAACTTTTTCCCTCTTCTTAAATCTGTTATCACAGAGGTGTTACCTCTACCTCTGAGTGGCCCAGCCATGGCCAGTGGTGGGTCCATGTTGGAGCCATCAGGGATATTGGCTCTGCTGGACACGGAGGAAGCCTCTGGCAGCTTCTCACAGAAGTCATCCCTGTAGCTCCTCAATACCAAAACCTGGCCATGCACACCCAACACACGTCCATTTCTGTGGCTGCTCCAGGTTTGATTCCTGAGTCTCTCACAGGATGAATCAATTCCTTTTACTGGCAGTTACAGTTTCCAGTCTGCATCATATATTTGCACCTCTAGGTCTCACTGGGCAGTCAGATTGAAAAGCACCGATGCCTTAGCAACAGTAGAAGACCATGGGACTGAAAAACTCTGACCCATTTAGAGAAAATGAACTGCTTATCGCTCAAATAGGACACCCTGGGAAAAAAAAAAGTGAAACCAATCTACAAGAATAAGGAGTATGCCTCAAACTATTTCTTCAAATACTCCTAGCAAGTTGCTCCAGCTCCCATTCATGTTAACTTGCTCTTAATATGATCCTTTAGCTCTCTACACCTTCCTGAGGAGGGGACATGGAGAGGAACCCTTCCCACATGACCTGTCATTGGGTACTTCTCTCTAGTACCCAGTGACAGGTCATGTGGAAAGGGATCAAGGCTGCGACAAGAGGAGATTTAGATTGGACATCAGGAAGCATTTCTTTACTGAAAGAGTGTTCAAGCACTGGAGCAGTCTTCCAAGACAGGTGGTCAATATCCTAAGCCTGTCAGTGTCTAAGATACAGTGAGACTTAAAAAATGATCTTTAACTCTGGTCAGCCCTGAAGCTGTCAGACAGTTGAACAAGATGATCATTTGAGGTCACTTCCAACTGAAACAGCCTATCCTAGTCCAGTCTATTCTATTCCTTACCAGTTAGCAGTAACACAGTTTTATGTGGAAATGCACAGAGCAGGATTTTGGATGTGAGTATTTTCAGGTCATTAGATCATTCCAAAGAGATGTGGAAAACACTTTTCTGCTTGCCCCAGTAGAGAGGGCATCAAGTCCCTTTGCCTCTGAGCACTATGATGCGAAAGTTGGTTCAGGCCTTCAGTCTGGACTTTGTGACATGTTCAAGAGCGGTCAAGGGTGCGAGAAACTATATCACTCAGAACAAGGGATCATCCTTTTTGCTACCTATCTAAACTGCAGACAAGCAGTACCATTTATCCAGTGAGGAAAGGGTTTTCTGAGCTGATGAAAATCTTTGGCAACCCAACTTTCCAGCTGAAAATATCCAGTTGCCAGGAAGCTTATAGTGAGGTGTTGAGATCGTTCATCAAGGAGGCAGTTTGTTACCTGTAATCTGCAATAATCCAGAGCCCTGGAACTGGAAAGCAGCAATACTGAAAGAGTTGTGGTGAAGTCCCCTAAGTACTGAGAAGAGGCTAAGTCAGCCAAAGTAACAAATCTCCACGGATTGGAGTGGAGAGGAGTGGCAACAATAAGAAGGTCATGATGACAACCCCTGAAGCATGCTGCAGCACAGAGGAGCTGTGTCAGAGAGGCTGTTGCCATGACATTTCTTTGGATAAACATCTGGAGTCCTTGGACTCACTGACGTGGTGCTGCTCCAAGAGCCAAAAGCTCTCTTGCTACTTTAATTGAAACCCTATTGCTTAAAGAGCACTCATCCCCATCTCAGCTGTGAAACCACTGCCTTGAATGGTGTAGCATCTCCGAGAGGAGGCATCCTTCAAAGGAGATTCAGTCACACTTAGAAAAGAAAAATGGTCTTGTGGTTTAATCTGAAATGAGGATCCTTGTCCTCGTCTTCTAGAGACCATAATTTTGTCCTCTGGCAGGTCACTTTGGAACAGTCTGATTTTAGTGACACATGTGCAAAACAACTGCCTTGGCCCCTAGACGGTGGGTGAGGGTGAGAAGCAGAGCATGTTATGCAGCACATGAAGGGAAGGGCACAAGACTGGCTCCATGGACCTGCCTTTTATTTTGCTTTGCAAACTAAGTTAAAAACAAAAACAAGAAAACAAGGCATCCATTGATTTCAGCTGTAGCCTCCAGAAGTGTACAACCTTTTTTTCTATGCTGTTTCTCTTTTGGAACATCAGTTCTAAAATGACCTGTCCCAACTTTACAAGTGCCAGATGACTCTGAAAACTGCCTTCTGGGGATCAGGACTATGACCAGTTTGTTACAGGTTGTACATTACAACTGTAATTGTTCTACAATTGTTACAGTAATGCACATTTTACAGGAGGCACCTAATCTTGATCTTAAATGAGATTATGAGACCAAATTAATAGCTGCTAGTTGGAGTCCATTAATAACCTTAGTGATGTGTGCCACACAAGTTTTAATAAGGTTTTCTGAGAAGGACAGGGCTCTATCAGTGCCACATGTGAACTGCAATTCAGAGCTGCCTGTAGCTTTGTCCCACTGGTGTTCAAGCAAGAGGGAAGCTTTGTGCGTGCTCTAAGTAGATTTAATTCTGGTGTATTGGAGAAAACCTGAAGAGTAGAAAAGACCATCTACCATTAGAAGAGCAGTTTATCTTGCTCCTAAAATACTTTGTTTATTCAAAAGTACTTTCACACAGGGAGTTCTGTGTTTCCATTACACCTTTGGTATGTGTCTTTGATTTTATCAGCTTGTGTCTAATTTCTCTGTCAGGGTTTGGTAAGCTGTTGACTGTTCATTTAAGTCAACAGCTTTGAAAACAATTTTGAATATTGTGTATGAGTCACCGTACTGAAGGGAAGAGGCTGACAAGGAATAAGGGTGGAGAATAAAGGAGCTGTTAAATGTGAAAAGGGGGACAGACGTACTGATACACATGCAGTAACCCAGGGGCTTCTCCTGGAATAGTGCTCAGTGCTCTGCACAGAGGTCAGTAGAGTGTGCTTTGTCACACCCATGTCTAACAAGATCATTTATGAGAGCATCTGGATTTGGCAGCAGTCTTCTTGTCATTAAAGAAATTGGTCTGATGAATGACATAATTTTCAAGAAGAGGAAGAAGTCTGATTGACCAATAGTCACCAAGTCTTGCTCACAAATTCCCACAACTGCAGTGTTCCGAAAACTGGGAGCCCAGTAGGGCCAAGCTTTGAGTATTCATGCTCATATTCCTGAGAGAAGGTAACCTAGAGAACTCCAAATTTCCTTTTGCTAGAGCAAAGTGAGAGTTTTCTCATCTTTGAAGAAGATGTAGTGTATTCTGTGTGAAGGTGGTTAACCACTGGCTGTTTATCTCTCATTCTGATCCATCTGGCCAAAACATGTTTCTGCCTTTTGACACGGGAAACCTGTACAACACGAACAGGACGGGACACGCAGAAGCAGTGTCTTGAGCTTTATTTTTTAGCATCAGTCTCAATACATTGAATACAATGGAGACAGGAGAAATGCTAACAGCTCGCTGTTCCCAAAGCATGCCAAATAATTCCAGTGTGACAGCATAACATAAGACAAGTCCAACTTATCCAATCATACAGAGTAAAAGCATATTGACAGTAGTTCTGTCCAATCACCTAAAGAACACGTAACTAGGGTTAAAACAATAGCGTTCTATTCCTTAAGACAATGGTTCGTTCAGAAGAGACACAGCAAAGAGCTCTATTCATGATTGGCCTTCTAATATATACTTAATATATACTTAATACATACTTAATATATACTTTTTGCAACTTAGAAAGCTAAGCTACAGAGGCTTATTGTTATAGCTTACTTGATTTTCCCATGGCCTAAAAAACATGTTCTGCTCTTTTAGCACTATTTCCCAACCTGCTGTCTGAGGCCTGTCTTTTCTGTCCTATCCTAAAACCCTCTGGATTTAAGGATTCCTACAATTCCCCCTCTCTGTTTACTCAAAAAGAAACCCTCATAATCGTGTTGTTCCCTACTTGCGTTTCATAGCTCTACCATAGCTCAAGCTGCTTGAGGCCTGTCTTTTCTGTCCTATCCTAAAACCCTCTGGCTTTAAGGATTCCTACACCTTTCTTTCCTGCTTCACATGTCCTAAGACTAAATCCAAATCCTAACCCTGCTTCAATTAACTTCTACCACACCAGTTCCTTTCCTTCTGGCTTGGTCACCAAGATTTTTGTCTTTAACCTTAAGGATCTTTTTACATGTATGGATTAGTCAGCCATGTTCTTCTCCTTGCAATGCTGGCTCCCTTCAGAGTCTGCCTCTCCTTCTTTCCTTTTCCATTTTCTGTGCTACTAGATGTAGATCAGAAATAGTTATCTTCTGTATTACTGCTTACATTGCTGAAAGCCACCCCCTCATGCTAGGGTGCAAAGTCTGTGGGATAAAAGTGAGCAAACTGTGGGTCCCAACGAAAACATGGATTTAGAAACTTGGGTAGCAGAAAGCAGCTCAGCTTGTGCTATAAGTTAAATCAGCTGATCACAGCGACCCTTTTAAGTTCCTTTAGGCTCTTAGATTTTGTTTATCTGTACAAGCTGCATCAATGTGTTTTTCCAGTTGCAAAATATCTCCTATCTTCAAACATGATGAAAAATTCCACTCTAACTTCTAAGCTCATAAATAAAGATTTCTTCCTTAACTGCAGAAAAGGTAAAGAGATGGCTACTGTTACCAAGCAAGAAGTATTAATGTGTGTCTGAGCCAGAAGGATTGCACTGGTTTCCATGGACCTTGAGGGATCAATTGGAAAAGAAGTTTAAAGACAGATGACAACCCTGGAAAAAAGCTAATTGCCTGAAGCAGTTAAACTAGGCTAAAGATGTCCACTGTTGAAATTTTCATCCCAGGGAAATTTCACCCCAGGGAAACCTTAACCCTTAGTATGTTTTTAAGAAGGGGAGAAACCTTCAGGAAGGAATTCACAGAGCAATTTGGGAATCTTAATTCTAGTGAACTGCTAGGACCAGATGGTGACATCTCAAGCTGTGAGGGATCTCAGCTCGAAAACTGGAAAGCTTCTGACAAACACATGCAATATATTCCCTAAAATAGGAGTTCTTCCTGGTTGCTGTGAAAGTGTCACCAGGGAGCATCACTTTCGAAAATGCACTGAGGAGTGACCTCAGGATTTTCAGGTGAACACGCAGTAACCTACATAGAGGGGAAGCATTTCAGGCCAGACAAAATGGAAACATATGCTTAGAAAAACAGAATTACATCATCTGACTAACAATATGGTTTCTGGTGAAAGTCCTCAGCTGGTCTTTGAAGTTATTTGAAGGTTCTATTTAAAATATTGGGAAGAAAAAAATCTGGTGTACATCATCCAGGTTTCTAGGAAGTTTTGGTGATGTTTTTAACATAAAGTCATTTTTTCTTGTTAGACAGCATTTTTTTTTTCTGAATTAAATATTGGCTAGGCATCAAAAGCTTTAATTCTTGGCAGTTTTTTGAAATGTAGGTCACCTAGCAGCAAAGATCTGTGCTGGGATTACTCTTGACCAGTTTTGTTGGTGATTTTAAGACTGAGTTGAAGGTGTGGTCATTACATATCACTATCCACATTAGGAAAAACTAGAGGAGCTTACAAAATGTAGAAAACTTCATTCCTATTTCAAAACTTCATTCCTACTACATTTTTTCACTTCAGTGAACAAAATCATAGGTAAATTTTAACTTGTACACATTGGTATGAATTATGTACAATAGGAAGATTTTTTTTTTTTACAGAAATGGCAATGAAAAAAAAGGAGGCTTTTCTTCAAAAGCAGAGATTTAGGAGTGGTTATTGACAGTAGTTCAGTCTGCTACACCCACGCTAGAAAGAGCAATGAGAAAGTCTTGCTTCAGGTCCCCAGGAAATGAAAGCTGTGGTCACAAGTAGCAGCAATTTGAATATCCCTAAAATGAATTAAAAGAAATAATTCTGCAGAATTCAGTGCTAACAGCATATCATAAAAATTAAGATCTGCAAGACCTAAAGGATTAGATCATTCTGTTACCATTAACAGTTTTGCAGCAGACAAATTATATCACCAGTGTCAGATATCAGATCCTGGGTTATAAACTGCACTTCTGTGAAGTGAAATGAAGAAAAATACCTTCCATAGAATTGTACAAAGAGAGGCATAATTTTAGTTGGACAGAGGTTATCTTCCTCTGATACAGAAGAGTGACCTGAACTAGTGAGTTAATGTACAACTTTGCAGTTGAATTCTGATGACCCATCTCAGACTTTTGTTTTTCTGAGGAACAAATGCCTGCCTGTGGACGCGCATTGCTTGCATGTGTTTCCTCATTAGACACCGGTATTTTATGGAGAATGGAACTTCAAAAAAAGTCAAATGAAATTGATGGCAATTTGAAATGCTGCCTGCCTTCTTTGCCCTTTTTATATTATGTATAATGTAAAAAAAGTAATTGCATTTTATGTTTTATGGCAATGATTTACAAAGTAAATGTAGCCCACTCTGGTAAGTGCTTTCATTGGGATCCCAAAAGTAAGCTGTAGCTACTTCAGAGTCTGAAGGTCAATTTTAGCTTCATAATTTCAAGACACGGAATTATATTTTAATATGTAATAGAAAATGTAAAAGTAAAGAAATTGCTTTTAAAAATTAAGCTTAATAAAAAGAATAATTTATTTCAAACACAAAAGTCACCAATGTAATTGCTGTTTGCTATTGGGAGTCTGATTGTCCTTTTACTCAGGGTAGTCCCACTTCCCACTAGACTTCAAGAAATAGATCTTTTATTATTTTTCCTTTATTTCTTGAGAGGAATTTTAAGACATTTCATACCAGAATAGACCATTGATTTAATAACACATGTAGTGCTTAGTTAACACATGGTAACATACATGTAACAATTACTATCATTTTTCTGGTATTGAATTATAACTGCTGAGATCTGATAAAGACCTACTGAAACTAAATCTTTAAACAGCAGAAATAATTGCTGAAGGCACTTAAGAGGTTTATAAACATGTGATGTATTATTATACAACCATTGTTTGGTTTTTAGTCTTAAAGTCCTTTAAACCTCTGAGAACTCAGCAACATTTCTGTGTGTTTTTATATACATATGTATGATGGAAATAAATTATACATATGCATGTATATGACAAATACACGTTGTAAATACCACCACACGTGGTTTAAAGAAGGGACTAGCAGGGGGGCTTACCTTTGAGATTTTAGGACTGAAAGAGTCACACTTTGAAGGAGAAATTCAAGCAAAATTCTTTGCATTGGAGACATGTATAGTCTGAACATACACACACAGTCTGTTCTCTCTCTCTCAAGAAGTGCAATTTCTCAAGTAAAGCAGTTGAGGACAAAAAAGTCAACAAAAAACTTACAAACCATTAGGTTTGTATTAGGTGCTTATATGTGAGCAGCTCCTGGATTGTTCTGTCTGGATAGATAGGAACACAGTGGTCTGAAGCAGCAGGAGTCCCTGATGTGATTGTGCCAGTCTCTTGACATCTGGGAAGAATATCTAAGTAGTGACCAGAGACATAATTGTACCTGATATTTTCTTTTTTCCCCAAAAGCTTTACCTTCTAGAAATGAAAATCGCTATTTTCTACTCTGACCTAATGCAGTAAGAAATCTTTAATATTCAGTCTAAGCAACTAACCTGTCTCAGTGGCTAAATTAGAAAGCTCTGGGAATAAATCGTGCACTATGTTTAGAGCACTTCTGTCTGTCATGATCAAAAGTGTTGTGATAACGGTAATGGATTGCTCCTCTTCACTCGCTGTAATCACTGGGAGCATCAGCAGCCACAGGACCTGATGTGACCAGTACAAATGCAAGCCCTGATGCAGTCCTGACTCCACAAGGCTGATTTTCAGGCTTTGAGAAATAATCTGTGTGGAGCAGTTGGTCTGAGGTCTTTGTTTTGTTTTGAAATCCACTCTGAAGTGCTGAGCACAGCTGACAAACGAGCTCACACAAACTGGGTGTGGTTTTCCAGTGTGTTTGGGAAGAACAACTGCAAAGTTCTCAGAGAAAAGTTTTTTGGAGTGCTGAGTATCCATGAGCCAGTAAATTATTTTGGCTAGTTTGTTGGTGCCAAGGGAGCAGTAATGTGCAGCCAGAGTCAAGAAGATCTTGCTTGCTATAAATGAAAATGCCATGACTGAGGTTTTTTTCCCTAAGGTTTGCTCTGGGAGGCAGTGGGGTATTGTTGCTCCACTTTACCCTTTCCTCTTGATCTCAGTCATTTTAGAGGCAGAGAAGAAGAAAAAGAATGAGAAAGGATAAGCAGAATGCAAGGAACAAGTCAGGTATTTAACACACAGCCAGGTTTATCCAGGAAAAGGGAGAGAGTCAAGTCATATATGTATGGCTCTGGATGCCTTCCAGAGGATTCTGAAGAGCAGGAATGCTGTTGTTCACCGACACAGCTGGGCCTCTGCCAGGGAAGGGGGCAGGCAGAGGAGGGTGTGAGTGTGTTTGTCTTTCCCTCCTCAGTATGAAATATGTCTCTCCTTTCCTTTGCCATTGGCACTGCTCGAACCACGTCTGTTTGCAAAATGACCATCTCCCCTGTGGAATGATGAGGTTGTTTGAATCCCAAGTTTGAAGGGATGGGCTGCTGCACAACATTTATTTTTGTTTTGCTTGGTGTTTTGATAAGGTTTGGCTTTTTGGTGCCTATGAGTAAATGTACTAAATACATCTCTTGTTCCTGTAATGGCAACATCTGAAATGTTCCCTACTAATTTTCATTTGCATTTGACTGTAGATTATTTTTTATTTCCTTCATTTGATAGCCTTTAGAAGGGTCCTATATGATCTCAACCTTTTCAAAAATGTTGTGTCATCCTACAAATAGTCCCTAATAACTCTAGTGACTATTTAAAACATAATGGTTTACAGTATATGTAATAACTTATGAAGAGTAACAGGTTCCTTTTGATTTGCCACTGCTATGCTCACAGGCAGGTTTTCTAAGGACAGGTTAAACATGTGTGTATAAATATATATATAATAGCTGCATACAAATACACATTTCAGAAGTAATTTTAGAAAAATTAAACATTTCTAGCATTTAAAAAAAAAAACCGACTTTTTGACACATAAAGCCTTCTTCAGACAAGCTGGTATTTTTGAAACTACCTTGTCATTGCTTCCCAGGGGTCTTTAAGTTCTCTCAGTGTTCAGGGCATGGGAGTAGTGGTCTACAAACAGTGGGATAAGGGCCAGGAAGTCTTGCATCTGTCACTGTATCAATGAGCACTTGTGTATCACACTTTATGCCAAATCAGCTGGCAAAGGGACAACTTTTGCTTGCAACCATTGGCTGTGTGCAGCTCAAACAGCTCATCTTCCGCTGCTGTCCTGTGCTAGATGAGCTCACATGTGCACTGTGGCTCACCTTATCTCTAACCCACACACGTGCTCTTCCCAGCAATGTGCCTCCTATGGCCTGGATGAAGCCACTAAAGACAGGCATGGGCAGGCAGCAGTGTGCTGGCTGGGCTCCAGGGGCTGTTCCCCATGGAAAGCAGTGCTTCATCAGGTTCCTCTGTGCCTCTTGGGAGCACACACATTGTGGTGCATGTTGAGTCAACACATGGCTCATGGTGAGTCTATTCCTGTCTCCACTCCCAATCCCCTGTGTGACTCTGTGGTGAGGAAGGTGACACGCCTTTCCTTCTGCCTTTACACAGGTAACAACCCAATGCTCAGAAAATAGGAGCAAATATTCCTATTAATGTCCCTATGGGACTGCATTTTCCCTCAGGCAGAAATGTCTTGCCTTCATGTATGGGTTAAGGGAGCCTGGAGAAATTCAAGGTTGCCTAGATATTAACCACTTCAGGGAAATCAGGCTCTATTAACTATGTTGTCCCTTTAAAATGGCCAAAAGGCGAATTAGGATCTGTCTAAACAGTGTCTCTTTGTAAGAAAATCAGTCTGGGTGAAGTAGCATTGTTGCCCCTGCACAGACACAATCAGGAGGGCTCAGAGAGGCTGGATTGTTGCTTTTCTATCTGCTTTTACACCAAATAAGAAGAAGCACTTCCTCTTTTAATAGCAGTTTCCTACAAGGGTAGGGTGTACACTGTTCCTGTTCAATAGTAATGAAGTGGAATAGGCCATATGTGGATGGTCTTAATACATACATGCACACTAAAAGCAAACCCAAATCTAACGTTAACAAGAACACTGTGTTGGAGATCTGAGCTGCTCTAGGCCCTCTGATCAAATGAAAACTGAGCTTAGTGTGATGAAATCTGCCCCGAAATCTCTGCAGAAACCATTGTAGAGTCTTTGTTTTAGCAAATGGGGGAGAGATGGCTGAGATTACTAATGCCACTGTGGCCAGCAAATTTTTCCTAGCCAGACTGCACTGCAGAAACTTTTCTCATTCCTTGCTGCCCAGGTAACTGATTTGACATTCAACAACTCTTTGGAAGGAGGCAAGCTTGGAAATGGTGATTCCTGACAAGAGTTAAACAGGATGATGAACAGCACTAGCAGATATATGAAAAACAGCAGGAAAATGGTTTTTGTGACTGTTTAGAGTTTTGAGAAGTAACCCATACCCACGCTCCGTTGCATGTGTTTACCTTGCTGGGTGCTATATTGGAGGCACACCTGCTTGCATCAGCTCCGTGGCATGGGTCCAGCTGTGGCATGGGAGCAGCGCTTCTCCTCTGTGAGCACGGACAGCTGCTCCTGCCATCAGCCACACCTGGTCATTAGCGAGCAATTTTGTAGCTGTAACCATAAGGCACAGGTATTTACTTAGTGACAGCTACGTTTAATTTTAAGTAGGATTGCTTCAGTGTCAAAACTTCTGTGATGCTTACTAGAACAGAGGTGATGAAGTGCATTCTTATGTTTCCAGAGAGGAGCACCTAGTGTGACACTAGAGTGTTAAAAGGCATAGAAGAAAGGGGAATTAGGAGAAGAAAGAAAGGGAATGAAGAAAAGCAGTTTGAGTTTATTCCCTGTATTACAGGCAAAGTTCATAAAATATTCAGCACTTGAACTCTGAGTATGTGGTCAGAATTTCCTCTCACTTCTGAATGACCTGCCGCACAAACATTGGCTTGTTGACATATAATAGCTGCCTTCAAACAGGATATTATTCAGCACTCTAAAATAATCTAAAACTCATTTGAAATAGCCAGGTTAATCCCCATCACCTGCAAGTGAGGAATAAAAAATAAATTATTCACAACCCATTACTTCCCTAGTAAAGCAACGCAGATTTTTGCGACTGTTAATGTGGCTGGAATCAATTAAACTGCTGTGCATTCTTTAGAGTTTTAAAGTATTTTTTGAGTTTGGTTTTAAACATGGACAGTGGCATACTTTCCCAAATGTGAATTCACAGCATGTGTTTTAAGGTGTTTTGGACCAATTAAGACTTGTTTAGAAAATAAACCCACTAAAGGCAGAAAGGAGAAATATTTCCATTTAAAGAAGAGAGTTTGGCTACAAGGTGTTTGCTTTTAGTTTAATCATGCCAAGTGAGCTGGTAGGAATGGTGAGATGGGGATAGATTCACAAAGCTTACTGGAAAGAAGCAATTGCATCTGGTTAGTTTATATGAGATAAAAGCAACATGGGTCATAGTTGTAGAGTACCAAAATCTTTCTCTTGTGAAGAAATATTGATTGGACTTATTTCATTTACATCCTAATAATTTATCCTTAAAGAAATGGCAAACAGAAATGTGCTATGGAGCAAACCAGCTATTCCTCTGTATTTTCCCTGCACTGTCATCAGGGCTGGATCACCCACCATCAGGTTTTCCACCTGCCAACCATTCAGAGCCTCTTGCTGTTACCTACATAAACCCTTTAAAAGATATGTCCTCCCAACCTGTTTTTCTGTGTTTTTACAGTCTGTTGGAGGTAGAGAGAGCACAGAAGTGTGCTGGAAAAAACATCTTCCTGAATAGGGAATGCTGAAAGGTCAATTATTCATGCCCTCTCCCACCTCCCCACAAAAAAAAAGATGAAGAGGTGGGGGTAAACAACTTGGTTTATAGTTAGGGGCAACAGAAGTTCACATTTTTATTTATTTTGAGATTTCCCCCCATTTACAGAAGTGACTGCACAAGCTAGCTGACCTCTCTGGAGGCCTTCTGGCAATCAGGTATCCTTGACAGTTTCAAGCCTTTTTTTGGGGCACATTCCCTAGTAAGGTGGATTTCACAGTTACTGAGAGGGTCTCAGTGTCTCATTCTTTAGTCATGAGGGGAAAATACTTCCTAGGCAGCCCTCTGAGACTGTTAGGTCTACTACTGACTTTTCTCCACCATTCCCGACCTTTCTGCTTCCATCTGTTCTCTGAAATGCACTTTTGAGAGGTGAAAGGAGATACTTTTGTCTGTGTATTTTGCTGACAGTGATCACAGTAACAGCTAATACCACAGCATTTAAAGCATGATGATTCCAGTTGTACATTTAACAGCCTTCAAAGACAATATTAGAATATTTCTTTTGCCAATCAAAAGAATATAAATTCTTGTCAGCTTTGGAAGCAGGTGTGTAATGTGCTGGATCTGAAAATAAAGTGTTTCATTTTCAGCCCACTTGGCCAACAAAGCTGTGCTGAGCTTTTCCAGCTTCATATCCCAAAAGGATATTACAATGAGCTAGCAATTGGCCTTGGAGAAGGAAGGACTGAAACCCAAGAGCAGACACTGACACTTTTTGCCTGACCTTGGCTCAGTGGAGCAGCTAGCACTGGCTAACCAATATCTGCAAATGCGTTCCTCTGGAACCATCTTCTTGTTCCATGTATCTCATAAGATTATAACCACTCCTAACCTAATCTTCAGCAACTTAGGGTTTTTGGAAACACTTTTGATCCACTTTTTTACCCTACAAGACCCTATTGCTGTTAGTACTGGAGTGATGTCAGCAGTTGTCTGAGTTAGAGCTCTTCCTTATTTTCTTATTTATTCCTAATCATCTTGGCTTCCTTTGGTTTGTTTTGAGAGGGCAGAGGAAAGTAATGCTCACAGGCACCAAAGCACCTCAGTTTGTGGGAGACCAAATTATTTCCATGACTTGGAGGAGCACAAATGAGGAGGATTGCTATTGGGAGAGAGGTTCTGGCCAGGTAGCCCATGTGCTACCAGAACGGGCCATAGACGGCAAGAAGACGAGAGAGAGAGAGAGCAGTGGTCAGTGCCATGAATATTGGCCTTTGATGAGGGAGAGTAGTGAATGGACTGAAAGGGAAAAGCATGTTTTGTGATGGTGGGAGAGGGAGGATGCAGGTGAGCATAAAGATGGTGGCAAGGTGGGACCTTGGGGTAAGCAAGGGAAAGGGATGTGAGGCCGGATTGTTTGATCAAGAATAGGTGGCTTTCATTGAAATTCTTTGTCTTTTAGATCTGCTAGAGCCAAGCCTTCCTAGTGGATTTTGTCCTCGAAATTTCAAACCTTTTCCATTAGAATTCCCTAATGAAGCTATCTCACAGAGACACCAAGGCTTCCTGAATAGTGGCACTCACCTGCCAGAGCTCCTACCTTCTGCCCTTTCTCTCAGTGTTCTGGGCAGCTTGTCATGATCCTTACTTCAGAAATACTTGATCCTTTAAAATGTGCCAGACAAACAATCCTAGATCTGACAATCATTGGCCAATTCAATTATTGATCGCCTGCGTCCATAATGTTTTTCTGCAATACATTGTGTTGTTGCCCATAATATAAAACTGAAAAGTGGGTGTTGGTCTCTCAGTGTCTTGCCTCAGTCACTTTACCACAAATAGTCCCTCTTGCATCAGTCTGTGCTGATGGCTTTTGTGCAGGTGAAGTCCCTCCAACAGATGCAGCAACTTGGGAAGCTGAGTTTCAGCTCCTGTCTCCTACTAACAGATCATGGCTAGAAGAAAGGCATGGTGTGTTGGGTCTGGGCACAGCTGGAGTCATAAGCACCATAAATGATAAATTATACAGATGGATTACAGTGAAGCTTGCCCTCATCTTATGGCACAATGCTCAAAAACAGATCTTGTGGTGCCTGTTTGCATTCTCACAGCTTCTGCTTCAGGATTCTCTAGAACCTCAGTTCTGCTTGTGCCACTTCTGTCTGGGTGTTTTAAATAACACTGTTCTGGGACATCTTTGGTTTTGGAACCTTTTGAAATTTTCTTTTAATTTTATATTCCTAACAGATTAGTGTTGCCATTAACAATGTTTCCTGAAGGTAAATATTGTGCTTTTATTAGGGTTGCTATCAGGATGACAACGTCTTGACAACTTAAAAACTCTTCTGTTTGTTAAGGGTTCTTCTAGCACAAACTCGTTTTAAAGAGTCAGGAGCATGGAGAGAGTAGCAGCTGCAGAATTTTCTGTCAGCTGCAAAATCTCATTGCAAAGGCATGATAGAACATAAGGGCAACAAGGGTGGGAAGTCCTGGATGGAGTTTTAACTCTTTCCAGACACCTTATTAGTGACAATTCCAGATTGCAGCAAATACATTAAGTGACATATATGATGCATCTGTGATGAATTAAAGCAGATGAATCTGATCATAAAGCCATGTATCTGCTCCAGAAGGGTGATCAGAAACAGTAGGACTTCTTTCTAAGCATGTTAGACTAGAAACAGACATTTAGTAAGGGTTTGGTGTTTTGGGGCTTTTTTCACTTAATTCAAAGCCTGGCATTATCAGTTAACAGCTGTTGTAAGAGATTTGATTTAGGTGTTTCTTTTTTATTTCAACCTGTTTCTTCTGTGCCTATGTAACTGAAGGGAAGGATGCAATGGAATTGACTTTCTAGAATTTTTTAGGCTGAGAAACACAGTGGCTAGAAGAAGCGCATGTGTACTTGCTTATACCTGGACACTAGATCAGCCATTTTTCAGCTGGATCTGAGTAATGATTAAACCTATTGAATGATAGGGACTGGAGTTTATTGTGAACAACTTCCTCCTGCCTACAGGTCACTTTCTGTTCTGATAGGTAGGGCACCAAATCTCAACTGTAAGGACGCTGGAATTCATTCAAATTATCAAGGAATTAATTTGTTTAAAAAAATAGGCATCCTTTTAAAACTAGACATGAGGTGCTTCTGAATGCTGCCACTAAGCCTACAGACTAAAAATCAGGGAACATCTGATAGCTCATTAAAATGTCAAGAAAGGAAGAAGAGGGATGATGAAACAGGAAAAAGCAGGTCCACAGTTGTTTTGGTTAGACTTTGGGTTGCTAATGATTCATTGTGTTGTTCTGAAAAATTTCAAGGGAAGAATTGACCTCATTTGTGAACTCTGTGACCCTCAGTGATAATCACAGGGCTGTTGTATGAGACAAAACTGTTTGGTTTCTTTTTTTACAAAACAAAAAAAATGGTGATGTGTTGCTCCCTGAAGGATGAAGTGTTGATAGAAGCACCTACCTACATCACTGGTTAATGGACTGGTGAGGGAATTGATATAATATTGTGTTTAAAACAAGAACTCATTCCTCTGCAGATCTAAAACTACACATTTTACCTTCCACAGTTCTTTGGTCTTAAAAGTAAGCATGGCCTGCAATTTATAATTTATGGCCATGTTCCAATAAACTGTTTGTATTATTTAGTCTGAATCCCAGGTATTAAAAGAAGAACATTAAAAGGGAGGAGGGAGGCTCATAATTATTTTTATTTCAGTGTTAGCTTTCATTAAAGTAACACAGGTAGAGTTACAGTATTAGTAACAATGAAATAGGGAAGCAATTTAAAAAAGTGTTATGCTTGTCTGTCCTGGGGCTATACATATATACATGTGTGTGTGTGTATATATATGTATATATATATATATATATATATATATACACACACGTATGTATGCATGCTTTCAGTGGGTTGACCTTAATTCTATTTTTGATTTTAAAATTTGCTCATCCTGATATCCCCTGAAGGCCATGATTTCCAAAAAGTTAAAGCTACATGTTTTCTGACTGACTGCAGCTGACTCTGCCTGCACTGAGGAGCAAAAGTAATCAATAGTGAGACACCTACAAGCTCTGTGTACCTGCAACACAAAAAGCTCCATGAGCTGGGAGAAGGCCCTGCAGTGTCTTTTTTTGCTCTCACAATCTGGAGGGTGCTCTCAATTTCACAGAGTGAGAGCCATAACCAACACATCTGCTCCTTAGGCTGGCCTCTGTAAAACTAAGTTTTTATAAAGGATAATTAAAGTGATCACATCATGCTGAATATAGTGCACCCCTCTTTTGCTTCTACTCCATTGCAATTATGTGGGTGAGACTTCTCTACTGTAAACTGCAGTTAATATTCTTCCCATAGTCTGAGGACAATTTAATCATTTATTGGTGTAATGGATCTTAAACAGAGGATTCAGTCTTTTCTTGAAGCTTGTAACACTGAGCACTTTCATTTTCTGCTTTCAAATATATGATTACTGCTCTAGTGCTTTTTTTGTAAGAAATTCTTCATCCTTTTTTATGTGATCATAGTACAAAGATCCTGGCCTATCATCAAGTTAATATATGAGAGATATGATTTCAGCTATATAATTTGTGTGCCTGAAGGAAATAATTTTCCTAGGAGTACTGGAGGTAGTTCTAGGCAGACAGACCTTAAACTTACCTGCACTTTCTAATTTAAAGATAAAGAAAGAAGGCAATTGATGGTAATTCACCCCTTAAAGCTGGTACTTCAAAGGACAGGGTGAAACCTTTAGTGTCAAAAGTCTCTCAGGTCTCATCCCTTTGTGTAATATTGTGTTTATTCTTGAAATATGCTTTACTTTATATGTATAAATATGTGCAAGTTTGTATACATATACTTGCAACAAAAGGTACTTTTCATCCTTGAAAAGGATGAAGGTCTATGGATTTGAGATAATGAAACTATAAAGAGAACGTATCACCCAGCACTCATATTATCATTACCTCAAAGTCAAAAATATCTAAAAGAAAACAAAGTCAAATGTTTGTAATATCTCTTGGTCTTGATTTAAAACCTAGCTCTGGAGTTTTTCAAGGCTCCTATTAATAAAAACTTGTAGCTCTTTTATTCATCTAGTAAATTCTAATCTCTTCATGATTTATCTCAAGAGGCAACTTTTAGAGAGCCTCCACCATGCTCATCCTCTGGGAAAAGAGATCACTGTAACCTGAGCTTCCAGCCTCATCCTGTTCCCATATGCTGAGTGTTGTGAAACGTGATGAGTACATTTACAGTGCTTTTGGAGGGTGTGCAAATGAAAGGAAGAAATAAATGAAGTAGCTGAATGAGTTCAGAGAAGCAGCCCTGCTCAAATGAGCCCCTGCCCCAGTCTTGATGCAGTCCTGCTGATAGTTGGGTCAGGAGCAGGGGGAGTCTGGGCCAGGCAGGACCCCAGCACTGCACGGGGCTGCTGCTGCTCTTCTGGGACAGAAGTGCCCAAGAATGTAGGGGGATAGAATATAAGAAAAAAAAGACAGTGCAGAAAGTAATCTTACCCCTGAGGAGTTGCAGCTGGGCCAATTATCAAAGATTAGGAGCAGGCCTGACTTTAACAGGCACAGCTGTAACCAATGAGAAGAAGAGTGCTATAAAAGAGTGGGGTGGCTGGGTGAGAAGGGAATTGGAGTTAGTTGTGGCTTTGTGAAGAAGAAAGAGTTGGTGCTTGGAGGAGCTGCCCATGAGAAACACCAAGAAGGTATGAAACTTTTGTGATAAGGAGACAACAGTGTGGAACCCCTGCAATAAGATGACAACACAAGTATTTACTCCCAGAATGCAGAGCACACAGTTTAGGCTTAACCTACCCAGCCTAGGATCTGCAGCAATCTAGCCATTTAAACTTTGGCTGCAGAGGCTCCACAAGGAATTAGCTGGGCTGGGTGTGATTCTTGAGCTGGCCTGCTTGCCTGTGACCCAAATAAACTGCAGTCTCAGCATTCCTGAAGCACACAAAGCTGGAAATCACTGTATCTGCTTCTAATGAATGTAGGCTCTGTCCACACTTGGCAGATTTCTTCAGCTCTGCTGGCTAGACTAACAAAAGATATTATCTCTCTCTATGGGTTTTACCTCACTTATATCCTGAGATTATCACAGCTCTGCCACTTGGAGGTCAGACAGAGAAACTTTTTGAGATTAGGCAAAGATACCAGAAGAAATAACCTTAGAATTATGTTCTTAAACCAACATAATGCTGAAGGCCAGGGAGTGGGCAGTTGACAGGGCTTTGCAGTCCCTCAGGGTGCTCTGGTTTCATTTAGTGACACAATGCACTGCCAGAGGCTTTCTACCACTGAGCTCCTTTGGCTTCATGCTAGGCAGTGTTTCTTCCTGAGGTGTGTGCTGTGCCTGGTCTTGGGCAGGAGCTGTTACTTTTATAAAAACCTACCTATTTTTGCTGGACTTTGAAGCAAGCTGGTCTTAGAACAATACTGGCATGATCTCTTGAAAGAATTTCTGTGTTTTGAGGGGAATTTTGAAAGCTCTTGTGTGCATTTGTTGCATGGATTTTACCTTCCTCTTCTTCCTACTTGCTAAATCATTACAAATAGAGGATTGTGTTTCATATTCTTCACTGACTCGCTCATATTTTCAAAAGCTATTTATTTTCAATATAAACAAATGTAACAACCTGCCTTGCCTTTTCATATCTACAATCCCCCCTCCTCTCCATGTTTGCAAAACACTGCAGCAGCCTAACAAAATACCGTGTGTGGTGTTTCCTGCTGTGACCCAAAATACCCACTCGTGCTGTTGCCCAGCCATGCAGGTTTGCTGCTTTTGGCTATGAGCAGTGAATGCTTTATGGCACTTAACTGTTATATTCCATAGACACACATTATCCTATCCACATTCCCTGCCAAGGCAGTTTCCTCTTGCAAAACTTCCTTTGTCATTTTCCCACATCTTTCTCATACTTTTTTTTTTGTTTCCTCTTATCCAGCACAATTATCTGGTGTTTTGAAATGCAAAAACAGCTCATTCTTTGTAAACATTTCTTTCTTTTTCTCTTCTGGTGCACCTCTGTTGGATTTGGTATTTGTAACTTCTCCTTTCACACATTTTTTTGTCATACTTAATTTCTGACACACCTGTAGTTCTTGTGTCTTCCAGAGCCATGAGCTATTTGTACTATTATTGCATTGCAGCCTTGCTCAATACTCTTTTCATTTCTATCTTTGCCCACTTGATCTTTAGTAAGAAACAGTGGTTTGCAAACATTACAGTAATGATTGTGCTTAAATGCACAGTATTATCTGACTTGGAAATAGCTGGATTTCCAGGCATGGTCTTTTGCCAGGATGTATGTCTCAATATTCTGGTAAAAGTCCTTAGAGTACAATGTGTCATATAAAAGCATCCTGCTTTTCCATCCCATGTCAATATTTATTGTCCATTATTAAAAAAAAAGAGGAAAAACCAAAATAACAACACAACAACACAAAAAAAACTCCAAACAAAATCAAAACCAGCTGTCAGTGCTTGCTTAATGCAAGTTAGCAGTAGTCAAATCTCATACAGAGCAAATACTTGCAATTTCTGCTATAGGTAGGATATGAAGTTTTTTGCAGGCATGCTCTCCTTTGAATTGAGTTAGGTAATTGAATGGGAATTGGTGACAAAATAAAATATTTTTTCCTATTATGGTGAGTTGCAGAGGTCTAAGACATGTTCAGTCCTCTGCATGGGGAGGGGTGTGGGAGGACTGGCCCTAGACAGGAGAGCTGGAAGTTGCCTGTATGGAGTAGTGGCACACTTTCTTGAGGTAGTCAGACATCAGGTTTCACTAGTGTTTCCCCAGTCCTCTAATTTTATTTTTTTTTTAAATTTATATATAGTTCTTTAAGTTACTAAAACAAAACCCATGTCTCAAACTTCTTATGTGTTACAAAGCTGCTGGAGTAGACAGGGGATACCAAGCATGTGTAATAAGTAAGGGGAAAGGGGGAAGAAGAGTGAGAGAGGCATAATCACAAATACATTCCAAAGTTGCATTTGGAATAATATTTTTGCTAATACATAAAATATTCTGAAAATTTTGTTATAAGCATGCAGATTGAAAAGTCAAAGCAACTAATTAAAAAAACTGAAATATTTTGTGAAACATGAGGTTGAGTTTGTAAGTGGTGGGAAAGTTAATTTCATACCAATGTCATACCAAGAATCTGAATTGATTGCAGAGCAATGGTGTTACAAAGTCTCTAGA
Source organism: Emberiza elegans (assembly GCA_024865655.1). Taxonomy (NCBI): domain Eukaryota; kingdom Metazoa; phylum Chordata; class Aves; order Passeriformes; family Fringillidae; genus Emberiza; species Emberiza elegans. The sequence continues at coordinate 4,624,003 of JALJVW010000172.1, forward strand.
TGCAAGTAAAAAAAAAAATTCTGTGGATGTTGCACAGGTCAGAACTGTTTTACTCACGAATTCTGAGCAGAAAACTGATCAGATTGTAGCCCAAAAGCCCTCCACAGCTTCAGTGAGGCAGTAAAACCAGCGATCAATGACAGGAATGCCTGAGTCCTGGCTATCTTACATCCTGTGTCATTTGCACTGGCGCTAAATCAGAATGAAAATCTGTCAATTTGGATTATTCTGTCCATTTCTCTGAGCTGCAGCAAGTAACACCTTGGTCTTCTTATACACCAGCAGTTTCTACACCAGACTTTCAGATTCATTGCACCTTGCCTGTGAGTTGTGCTTAATCTTAGAAATGGGATCCTGGATTCTGGATCCCTGTTTCCAGAGTGGTCAGGTGCCCAAGGAAATAAAAATTAGAGCTCCTTGTTCATCAGTTTTGTCCCATTCAGTTACAGAGGCCAAGAGCAGGCAAAGTGAAGTCAGTTTCTTTTGGTGGGGGCTGCAAAGCCCAACCAGACATGCAAGGCAATCCAAGCCCTGCACTGGCAAAATCTTTGCTGGTTTTACTGGCAGGAGAGGCAGAGGAGAGGCATGCCAGCCATGCCATGCCAGCAGCATTGTGCTGTAGGGCCTCAGCAAGATCTGGTGTCACTGAGAAATCTGCAGAACTGGAAGTCAGCGCATCCTCCCCCCAGTACTGTGGTGTTTGTGTGGCGGGGATGACAGTGACCGTGCATACAGGCTGATATACTGAGTATGCTTGCCAGATATCTAAAGGTTTTGCTCTTCAAGGCTTTAAGGGTTTCATTCCAAATTAGCATCCATGCACCTCAGGTCACAATTTGCATTTATTGAGAGACTCTTCTTGGGAGAGCTGAGTGGAAACTGGAGGTGTCTTGTTAGGTCAAGAGTAGTTTCTCCTCACCAGACCTCAGGTCACAGGCAAGGCACAGGAGCAGATGCAGGCAGGCACAGCCTGATCAACCCTGCCTGCTCCTAAGTGACCAGACAACCAGCCTCCAGCTCCCTCCACTTCTTCCTTTCATCACCCTGTGCTTCCATGGAAAAATAATTTCATACAAATTTTAGAGGAACATCCAGTTAATCAAAACACAGCAGGCTGCCAGCGCAGCCTGAGCAGAACGGTGCTATCGCACACCACGGCACTTTCAATTCTGCTGCTTCATTCACTTGACAGAGATATTAACAAAAAGAGGAAACAGGCTATTACTGTGACAAAGGCTTTGACAGCACAGGGAAAATGGCATGTTAACTCAGCATCAGGCAGGCTGAAGCTGCCTGGTAATAACCATGCTCCACTCACAGCACTCAAATCCTTTCTCACCGCTGTGTGGGTGGGTTTGTCTGTTGTGGAGCAGGGCACATATTTCCATGCACTTTTACCCACGTTTTACCCACCTGAGTAATCAGACATCGTAGCCAAGATCCCCACTTTCAACAGAATGGGATATTAAAAGATCATCTTTAGCCTCCTTTGCTTCAGATCTCAAACCCTCTAAGTTACATCCACTGATATCTGGAGGAAGCAAGTCAGAAGTTACACTCTGTTTAATGGATGGGAGGGCTCCTATTTTAAGGGGCAGGCATCTTCCGCTGTACGTGTAGAAGCACTGTCATCTGATTTTATTGCAAGCAGATGTTGGAGTGTGCTTGACTTGGAAAAACCCATGAGGCTCAGAATTAGCTCCACTAATTGAGGTCATTTGGTAAACTGAGTGTATTTTAGTTGCTTCAAGATCCAATTTGAGGTTGCAACAAAAAAGGATCAGTTTTTTCTGGGTCTCTAAGCAAGCTCTGGCCATTATTCCATTAGTTTCTCCCTGTTTGAGACCCATTAATGATCAGCGTTGGGGAGACTGCTTTCTTTGGATTGGGATTAGGTTTAGGGTGCTTTCTCTCTGTCAGTCCCACACCACGGGTCACTGTAGCAGCAGCAAACCTTAGGTAGCCCTGACATAGAGATCTTCTGTCAAACCCCTGTCATTAAATTGGTCAAAAGATGACCAATTACAGTTTTGGATGGTACTCTGGCTTTTTGGGCTATGACTTCAATTGCTGTTCTCTGGAATCTGATATTCAAAATAGTTTTCCTGACCCTCCTCCCTCAGAGTTTATTTAGGTTCTGAATTCCTTAAGCCAGGAACTGCCCCTCTGCCCACAGAAATAAGTGGGCTCATTGTGTTCTTGATCAGTGTGAATAGTAACACAGAGACCAGCTTTACATAAAGGTATAGCCTCTTCTTCTACATCCAGTAATATAAAAGGGAAAGATAGACAAGCCTCGGGATGTTTATCAAGTCTGACAAAGCAACAGTAAAAAAAAAACCCCAAAGATTTACAAGGTCATGATCATTGGAGGGTGTCCAGCTACCCAATCTTTTTAAGTGATTTTCCTGGAAAAATAGAATACATGTAAGCAACTGGTAAGTCTCTTTCTTTTCCCTTAGTAATTGAAGTTGGTTTAATTAAGTCAATCCAAGACCAAGCTGCTGCCAGACCCTTCTTCCTCTGCCCCTTATTCCTGCTTCTTCCCCTGGGCAGGCACTGATGCAGGGATAGACATCTTGATCTGGTTAAAAGAACTATCTGTCTCAAAACATATCCCTGGCCCCCAGCTGCTTGTTCCTGACCCCAGAGTAGCCCTATGCTCAGGCTAGCAGAAGTATTTCTATGTCCACCCAGTGGACCACATTGGGAAACTGATCCAGCTGAAGAATAAGCAGAGGAACATAATGCAGTTTTCTCTCAGGTGAACCAGATTCCTAACTTGATATGCTGAGCTGCTTAGAAAGTAGAGTTAGAGGCAGAGCACAGGACAGGGGCAAGGATGAGGTCATTAGAGAAGAGGACAAAGTGAACCTGAAGACACGTGGGTTGAGCAGATCTAGGCTGCAGGGGAAAGTAGGGCATTGTGACAGCTCTGGCTCATCCCGGGACCAGAGGGGATGCTCTTGCAGCAGCTCTGTGAGCAGACACAGATCTCTTTGAGAGACCCAATAATAAATAGTTACACACTCAGACACGAGGTGTTTGGGGCAGCTATGCATACAAACAGGGAGGTGGTGATGTCAGTTAAGAGCTCTAAATAACCTCTCCTTGTCTCCCTGTCACGGCCTGGGAATTGCAGCAGTGGGATTGGGGAATTGGGTGTATCAGAACTCCTGCAAGGGAGGAGGCCACGTTGTGGCTCCCAGCTGTGTTCAGACAGTGGCTTTTCTGCTGTCCCCAGGATGTGATGGGCAGCTGCTGTTTCTTGCTTGGGCACACAGCTGTTGGTTTCAGTGTGTTTTCTTATGCCTCAAAACAAATGGGAAAGAGGGAGAAGGTGATCAGATAAAGGTTTAGAAAACATATGGAGGGTATAGGGACAATCCTGACTAGAGATGGGAGCAAATGGTTTGACTGAAAGAGGAGTTTATATCTGGCATTAAGGTCTGATGTGGTTCCACAACCTCCCCTCTGCCCTCAGAGCTCTGTGGGGCAGCACTGGGCAGCAGTGTGGGTCTCCTCACAGTCTTGATTCCCCAAGGGCATTCCAAGGTTTCCATTGGCCCTAGCAAGGAACTTGGGCTTGCAGCATTTTTGAAAAAGGAACCAAATGGCTGAAAAAAAAAGGTCTTGTCCTCTTTTGATCGCTGTGCGGGGTGCTGGTGTTGTCCTCTTAATATCAGCCTACTCCCCCCCAGCACAACATCCAACCTAACAATCAGGAAGCTCCAGCTCCATGTTTTGTAAAAAGCCCAACCAACCAACCAAAACTTTTGAAGTTTTTTTTGAATGTCACTCCTAAGAAAAAGAAGAAGCTTAACTCAGAGGTAGATAATGTTAATGACTGTAAAATGACAAGAATAAAAATGTAGGAGCCCATAAGATGCATTTTAATGTGAATGTTTACCTGGAAAGTGAGTCAGGATATTTTGCTAGACTGGTAAATTCAAGAGAAAACTAATAGCATTTTCATTTTATCTAGTGTTTACCACAAAAATAAAAAATAGCACAGGCAATATTGACTGTTCAGAAATATAGATGCAGCCATCAATATAGGAAGAAAGATTGGTAGGACACTTCTCCTCTCTTGAAAGTAAACTTTAAGTGGCTGCAAAATTTTTAATGATTTGACACTTAGATGGCCACAGTGAAGCTTCAGCACAAATGTCTATTGGAGATGAATGAAGCTGCTTATGATTCAGAAATACTATTTCAGCATATGATAGGTGCTGTTTTCAGACACCACATCAATTACACCTTTTTTCATGATAAAGATTTTCCTCACAAGCAAAGCAGAAAGGTTATACAAACCATCAACCAAAAAAAGTCTTTATATTCTGAAAAAGAAATAATGGTGTCAAATAAAAGAAAAAAAAAGGTTACTGATGAATTTGATTTTACTCTGGATGAAAGTTTTGGTTAGCCATAATAATTTCTCTGCTAGCAAATATATTCTTTCTGCTTTACTACATAGCCTCCTTTCTTTTACTTCTTTGACCTTCAATTTCAGATTTTGTATAGTTTTGTTTTCTTCTTCTCAAGGTTGTTGCAGAAATTGTGTGTCTGCTTATTTCTGGTTAGTAATCTTGTGCCATCTGGAGCACATTTCATTTTTTGTTTTATGTCACTTATTATCTGTTTCTTTATAAAAAAGACAATTTTCAAATTATTCATGCAAAACATAAACTCTGAATGAGTCCAGAGGAGGGCCAAGATGATGATCATACTGGGGGAGCTCCTGTCCTATGCAGACAGGCCAAGAGAGGTGGGGTTGCTCAGGCTGGAGAAAAGAAGCTTCTGTCAAGACCCTATAGCATCTTCCAGTACCTAGAGGGAGTATAAAGAGAGATGGAGAGGAATTTTTAGCAAGGCCATGCAGTGCTAGGACAAGGGGAAATGGCTTCAAACTGAAAGAGATTTGGTTTAGATTGGATATTAGGAAGAAATTTTTTTATTGTGAGCATACTTAGACACCGGAACAGGTTTCCTAGAGAAGCTGTCGATGCACCATCCCTGAAAGTCTTCAAGGCCAAGTTGGATGGGACTTTGAGCAACCTGGTCTAGTGGGTGGCATCCCTACCCTTGGCATAGGAGTTGGAACTAGGTAATCTTTAAGGTACCTTCCTACCATTCTATGATTCTCATTCTGTCACTCTGTGATTTTAAAGTTGTTGAAAGGAATTGCCCTGAGAGCACGAAGAATCCATTGTCCTGCCCTGCTGACTCAGGGTTACCAGTGCAGGAGGCTCCCAGAAGAAAAGGGGACACGCTGCCTGCAGGCTCCACCCCAGCCAGAGGGTTTTGAGATGCTCGTTGGGCGTGTGTGCAGTAAAGCCAGTCTGACCTGATTTCTCCTGACCTCCAAGAAATACTGTGCATGTGGTGTCAATATGACTAAGTTACAGTGGGAAAATGTCTCGCCTTAGGATGGTTTGCCAAGATGCAAAGAGATGTACAAAATTGCCAGAGCTGGCATCCATGAGAAATCTCACTTTGAGGTATGCCATGAAAACCTGCACTGAGCGGCCAGCCTATATGCATACCAGAGAATAAGCAATGAGGGTGCATTTTGGTTTGATTTGGATATTCTGTTTGGGGTTTTTTTACACAATCAGAGCATCTAAAAAAAAGATTGTAAGCCAATGGTTAGGGAAGCCATCATTTACATGATTACTGAAATGATTTATTCAACAGTTACTTATCTCACCAATTCATCATTGTTTAAATTTTAATTCAGTGACAATGTAACCTCTGGAAAACACTGCTTGCATCTATAATTAATAGATTGTTATGCTCCGTAGTTTAAAATTTGATATACTTCCCTCAAACTCCATGAAGAAATGTTTCATGTGATCTCTTTCTGAATTCACAACAGATGAAAATGGCCTGCTAGGTTTCATACAAGGAGGTTCATTTGTAGGGAGATGCAGATCCAGTTTGCTGTTTGCTGTCTAACACAATTTAGTGGGAACAGCACAGCCCTCCCCTTTTCTCCTGACAGCAATTCTCCCTCCAAAATGTGGTTCTGGCAGTCTGCTTTTGTACAAAGTAGACTCAAATGTAATTACGCTGCTATGACAACTTAGTCTTAAAGCAACTCACAGTCCTTTTTCTTCTCATCTTTGTAGTGCTGCTATGAGAAGAAAGTGATTCTGTGCTTTCTTCTTCCAGTATAAATAGAAATACACGAGTGAAGTCCAAGTTGCACCTGGTATAAGGTTAGGGTCGGTCCCAGTACATTAAACACTTGTCTCTTCAAAATAATGTAATGAAAAAAGGGAGAAAATGTAAACTTCTCAATCCCCCAGCCTTGTATAAATAAAGCCCATGTTAACCACCCTGCACGGGGACGGAAACTTCCTTTACTTGAATATCCACATGGAAGGAGAGCAGCCATGGCCGCATCTCTCCCTGCCTCACCTTTCCTCAGGAATAAGCGGCATGAATTCTACAGTGTTTAGTCTAGTCTCTTCTCCCACGTGGGGGCTGGGATGGCTTACATCCTGAGTCACTGCCAGTGGGGGTGCCAGCAAGGGAAGAAAACAAAACCCAAAGAACTTCTCTGGACATTGCACGGTGCCTCTGAAGGAAGGCAGATGAAGGAGCTGAGGTCTTCATGGGAAGAGCCAGTGAGGAGAAACTGGCTGGAAGGACCACACTGGTCACCCAGCTGACTGGAGGGATTGGCTGTTCTGGTGGGAGAACGTCACAGGAAATGTTGGCTGAGGAGTGTTTTATAAAGAGCAGGCACACACTTTCTGTTCCTTCCTGCCTGTGTCCTTGTAGGCCTCTGAACCTGACATCTGCTCTGAAAACAGATTCTCAGCTGTAACAGGTTTCAGCTTTCCCTTAGACCTTCTCATCCAGCCTTTGAGGCAGGCAGTAGAAAATGTCTTTCAAGAGTCGCCTCAAAATTTGGAGCAAGGTGCAGGCACACGAAGGCAGAATGCCTCGGGCCAGGCCTGAGGGAAGAACATGTGGTTTTGCCATCAAGATGTCTCTGTTAATTACTACCAAAGCCGGAGGTTTTTTCCATGTGTTTACCTTTGATGAGTTATGTCCTGCAAAAAATTGTAAGTGTAGCCAACATAACTTAATTCACAGTGACACCCAGGGAGCTGTGGAGAGGTGCCAGAGGTGTGATGGAGAGCATTTTAGTTTTGTGTGGCTTCCTGAAGATCCCTAGAGCACTCTGAAAACAGTCCAGACATTTTTTTTTTATTTAAGGTAAAAACATTCCCTTTCCAGCTGTGAAAGCAACTGCAAAGGCCAGAACAGAAGGTGTTTGCAGTAAAAAGACACACAGGCTTAGCCAGACTATTTTGATCTTTTTTTTCCCTCCCTGAATTCTCCAGGGAGGAGAGGTGCCAGCATCAGAGGACAGAAGAGAGACCCAGGGGTCCTAATTTTTTTTTTTTTCTTTCTGAGCCAAGCTCTGGAAGAAGTAGAAACTTCTATCACTTGTTCTCTTTGTCACACAGGCTGAGACCTGAGGTCAGAAAAAGACTGTTCCCAGCTGGTGTGGCTGAGAGAGTGACCAGAGCCAGTGAAGGGCAGGAGGGAGGCCATGTCATTGCTTCTGAAACTCTTCTCTAGAAGCAGTGACCCAAACCATACCAGTATCAGAGTCCCTGAAGTCCCACGACCCTCACCCCCATGTGCTTCTTCCTCTCCACCATGCAGTCACCTTGCAGTGGAGATGGAATTCCCCAGCTTCCCCCTCCCCAAAGCACCCACCCAGAAGCTGCCATGTCTGAACAGGGTGAGCACCAGGGCTTTAGAGGAAAGTCACCCCTCCTAAGGATGCCACAATAAAGCCTCAGAAAGAAGCTAAGGAATAGCAAGTGTTAAATTTTGGCCCTATATAAACTGTGGCTTGCCTCCCTGCCTGTGCAGGGCTGTTTCTAAGTGTAATCCTCCATAGCCCTGGAGCACAGGTGGGACCCAATTCCCTAGACAAGGGAACTCTGACAGCCACAGTGGGTCTGGACTTCTGTCATGCTCTCCCACCCTGACTGATTCTTTCTGGGTGATCCTGGGTGCTGCAGAACCTGTGCCTCCTTCCCCGGCTTCACCCTTGGGCAATGTCTGTCAGCATGGGCATCACCTACGCTCATGGGTGGCCTGGTAACTCAGATACAGAAAAGCTGCTTTCAAAATGGCATCATCTGTCAGCCCTCTCTCCTCCTCTCTCTCCTGCCTCAGAAGTAGAGAACAGACACCACTGCAGGTGTTTTCCCTGTCTCATTTTGACATCTTTGTGAAGTGACACTGTCAGAGAGATATCTTTCCTGTGAAGCAACACCTTCTTTTCCACTTGTTCCTTGACATTTCAGTGGGTGAACCAAGAAGATTCTGGCCTGTATTTTAATCAAGTAAGACAGATTTCATGTCACCCCAGAGCTAGCTACAGCACATGAGAGGTGTCTTGTCTGAAACACAGACCTAAATCCAGCATTGACAGCACAAACACTGTTTCTGTCTCAAGCCCCATGTTTGCTTCTGCATGTTTTCTGACCTGCCATGAAGTTCCCTGCTAAGCACCTCCTGGCCCAGACCTCACATTTGCTCTGGTGGGTGGCTCTTTCTCTGTCTTGCTGCCTAAACTTCCTGTGTTTTGCAGACTAAGAGCTTGTCTGAGACACTCATGAAAGCTGAGACTGATCCTTGACAAAGCCATGTCGATCATGGCTGAGTGAGGTGAATCTGGGAGGAGAACTTCCCGTGATTCCATTGACCTACTGGTCAGAGGGTTGACTGCTGCAGCCTGTCTGTTGTGGAGGTTCTTGGGGAACCTTTCCTGGGGAACCTTTCCTAGGGGAAATCTTAATGCATCTCCACATGCATGGCAGCTGTTCTTCTCTAGGCAATCAGTGTTCCCAGGCTGATTGTACATCATGTCTATTTTACTCCCAACCTCCCTTCCCTCTGGCACATACTGCTCCCTACATCTCCCTGTTGCCAAAGGGACACCACCACCCCACTTCACCTCTCATCCACTTTGTTCTCAGCTCTGGGGTGCTTTCCACACAATCCCTGTGCAGTTCCACTCTCTGCAGCAGGTGTTTGCTGTGCTGCAGCTGCAGGTAGAGCTGCACCTCAGCCCCACGCATTGGCTGCTTCATCCTGCTCACATGAAGGATTCCTCAGAAGTAAAACTCCTGGTTTTGTCTGAAATTAGAATACCTGAGCATGTTCATTACTAAAGTGCACCACATTCACAAGAGAAAGGGCATATGAAAGCTTTATCTTCTCACAGTCTTGATTCTTCCACAGTCTTGTACCATCAATCATATCCCTGCAGAGTACAAAACAATGCCCAATGCTGTCTCTTGTATTTACTTTCTGAAGATGTTAATGACTGTGGGAGCAAAATGAAGTGGTCCTTCCCTGAGGAGATAATACCATTTTGTTCTGAGAGGCAGGTCATAACAGATGGGATGTACGTGCTCTTACTTCCTTGTGTGCGCTTCTCATTTCTCCTTCCCTGTGTTTTTTCAGAAGAAAAGTTAAGAGTGACTCATACCAATTGATGGTCGACAGCAAGAAAAATATTCTCTGTTTTGAGGGGTTTGTAAGAGAAGAAATGGGAATCACACTCTTCCCTCCTTCTCTGCAAAATGAAGTCTCACTAAATGGTAACTTTCTTCCAGATGATTCTTATACCTAATCTTAACAGCAATTTGTGATCAATGAAGTAAAAGTCAACTGATCCAGCATCATAAAAAGAGCTCAGAGCTCATTGGAATTCTAGTTTAGTTTCCTTTGTTGACTTATATAGTAGTTGGACAAACAATGTTTCCTGGTTCTGATTCCATAATAGATTCTATAGCTCCGTATTTCACAGTTACCATAAAAGCAGGTGCTGCAGTGATGGGAGCCATATAAGAACCTGGATAGATGATAAAAATATTGTTGCTGAGTGCTTCAGGGTGTACTTTGTGTGAGGAGACACTTAATCTAAAGAATAAGGGATTGTTAAATTTTACTATATAGCATATGCAATACTAGAATTTATTAGTCTATTGTTCAATACAGGAACTGATGTGCTGTTTTAAGTATTTTTTTAATCCGTGACATAAAAGAAGTTCCCAAACTTCCTGACTCAGTTTTCCTATTTGTAATATGTGACCAGTGTTGATACTAAGTGAAAGTGCAGTAAATTAAACAGCAGGATAGGTATATAGGACACAGGTGGAACATGATTCATGTGTGTCCATGAAAACATTTGGGATTTCCCCAGACTAATAAAGGACTGATTTCTAGTAAGGTAAGGGCAGAGAGCAGACACTGCTGACTCCCACATGAGTGAGAGCGTGCAGGAGAGCTGGTCAGGGTTATCTGTACTGTGGCACTCTTCAAGCTTCCTGTAACCAATAGTTATTAACACACTGTTGTGTGGATGTCCAAAGTTGAGACAATTCAGTAACTCAGTCTCAGAGGGCTGAGCACTCATTACTTTCCATATACAATAATGATTAGTAGAAATTATTGACAACCTTTTTTTTAATATATGCATGCCATCCAATGCATTTTTGGATTCTTGCATTTACAGTCAGTTTCTGTTTTAAATTGACAAGTTTAGCCCATAGCTGCTTTCAGCACACTAGGAGAGGAGAGTGCCATTTCTTTACCTCCCTGCTGTTTGAGGGAAAAGCAGTTGTTCTTTACACAAAATTTCTATTAGTGGCAGCTTTTAAAGACTTCCTTGTGTGAGGTCTGAATTTTTAAAAGTTTTGAAGTGCCAGGTTTTTCTGCATAAAAGCTGCTTATCCCTCAACAGCAAGAACTTCAAACAGTTTGCTGACAGCACGTAGACAGCCCCTACTTAAATAACTTGAGTTGGTTGTAGCTTCTCTTGGCAAGAGGGGGAGATTAAGGGCACAATCCTGCAATGATGAAGATCATTATGCTGAAGTCCCTCTCTGCTCTCGACCTCTCCACGTCTCCGGGCCCAAACAGCATTTCCCTGCCTTGCAGTGAGTGCATCTCTGTTGTGCAGATCCAGCAGCAGCAGCAGCCTGTCCCTCTGTGCTCTCTGCATGCTGGAATTTGACTCAGCCAGGAGGCAGCCTGCTCCTTACACATGGCTGGTGGTTCTCTCACGCTGCTTTGTGCTAGCTTGCAGAGCTGAAGTGGCTACTTCACCCATTTTGGTGTCCGGCACTAATTCATCCCTCCTCCATGCCTCCAGAGTAGTAGAAGAGCACAGTCCATTTATGCTTTGTTAAATTTGCACAGGAGGCAGAGAGATGCATTTTAATTATTTTCATCTGGGTATGTGCAGCACAGAGGGAAAGTGTATTGATTTTTCTGTTTATTTTTTCCATCTCTGAATAAATAAAGTTTTTTGCTCAGCAGCTCTATGCTCATAATCTCAGTCTCCCAAATATTTGTAATTTCAGTTGACTCTTCCCTCCAACTTTCACCACCCTGTTCATACATTGAGGATCTACCTTTACTGTAAATGATACTCAGAGACATAAAATATAAGATATCCATTGATATCCACTCCCTGGTTTTTGGGATCTGAAAGGACAAAGCCACTATGGGAATAGGGACATGTAGCAGATGGAAAGCTCACCCCTGTGGCTGTGGTGTGTGCAAGATGCCTGAGTACCTTTGGGAATACAGACCCTGATGTCTGTGTAGTCTGCTCTAAAAACAGTGCCAGGGTCTGTGGTATCTCTGTCTGTCTATCCACACCCAGCTTGTACCAGAATAAGCAGAGACAACACAGGTCAGTAGTTATGGGAGAGGAATTTTTTACTGAGGGCTTTTTGGATGCTATTCTAACACAATTCCCAGCAGCAGGTGCTGGTAAGACACAGGTGAGCCTCCTGTGCCTTACCATTCTGTCAGCACTCAAGTCTGGATGCACACCCAGGCAGTGGGTGTCAAGCAAGCACTGTGGCCTCACAGCAAGCTGTTTGTCTCTTTTTTAACGTGGTGCAAACACTGGATGTCCAAGGAAATGGAAACTGCTCTCTAACAACAGGCTTAGTCTCAAAACACTGTTTGTATGGATCCCCATTTTAGAAACCATATTTTCACCTGGCTCACAGGGAAGTCTGCTGTATTTTTTTACTGTAGATGGAATCAAGATAGGCAGCTTCACAAATCTCATAGAAGTTTTACTTAGCAGGCAGACCAAGGCTATCACTGAACACAGAAAATACTTTTGGAAAGGAGTAAAAACCCTGTGAGGCAAGGCACTGAAAGAGGTTGCCCAGAGGAGCTGTAGATGTCCCGTCTTTGGCAGTGTTCAAGGCCAGGCTGATGAAGCCCTGAACAACCTGATCTAATGGAAGGTGTTTCTGCCTGGGGTCAGGCAGCTGGAACTAGATGATGTTTAAGGTCCTTTCCAACTCAAACCATTCTATGATATCTTCTGGTTTTTTTTGCTTGTGCTGATATTCCACACTGAAAATAGCTTATGATTCCTGCCTGACTCTTTGGCCCCCTGCAAAGCTCCAGCAGCCTTCCTGCAAGCTGTTGCTTTAAACCTAGAGAAAAATGAGCATCTGCAGCCTTTTGGGCTTATTTGGTAACAGCTGTTGCTTGCCAGTGTGCTCTCTCTCTCATCTTGCAAGTATTCCTGTCCTTTTTTTACCTTTGAGCTCCTTTCTTCTTTCCTTTTAATGCCCTCTGTGATTTAAGAGAATAGGTCACGAGAAGAATTTGGTAGAGGACACAGAAACTTTCTTTCTGGTACCTATATGTGGCAGTGTGCTGGGAAACCTTCATGAAGCCCTTCAGCCCTTCAGAAGGTAGAGATTTGTAAAGCACCAAGTACCACTGTGCTTCTCTGCTTTATCTTCCTCCACCCTGTGCGTGCATGGGATCACTGCTACAAAGGTGGTGAGCAAAGACTTCTTCCCTCTGAACAGCCTGGTCCAGTGGAAGGTGTCTCTGCCCATGGCAGGGGAACGAGACTAGATCATCTTAAGGGTCCTTTCCTTCTATGATTTCTCCCCTCTTTCCTGGCGGCCCCATGTGTAGACAACCCCCAGCACAGCCATGCCAGTGCCAGCTCAGGGGAAATCTCTGCACTGGCAGAAGGTTGTTCAGGAGTTCCTTTCCTTGCCAAGCCCCTAAGTGTGCCAGTCACTGGTGGAAGCTAAGATTTGAAATGCTTTTCCTCTCTTTCTGCCAACACAACATATGAGATGGTTGTACTCTTTGTGATATTTTAGTAGTTAACAAACATGTGCATGCTGTAAGAAAAATCCTGCATGGAAATGAGATGGTGTGTAATGTATGCCTCCCTTTACAACACCTTTTAAATTATTTTTCTTTTCTTTATTATTTTTAAGATATCTGTGCAACTGGAACATAACAGAGAAAGACAGGACAAGATGAGAAGAACCAACTGAAAGGAAAATCTTCAAGTTTGTGGCTATCAGAGCAAAAGGCAAAAAGGTAGGATTGCATCCATGTGGTTGGTTGTCTTTCACCCACTCGCATTGACTGTAATGGGACTGCTGGCTCTGTGCCCCTGCCTGTTGGACCCTCACTTTATAAAGGAGGAAGGGGACATTAAGACTCCAGAAGTTCAGGGAGATGGAAGCCAGACCAAGGCAGACTTCAGCGGGCCTGTGCTCCAGATGGTTTGGCTCCAGCGAGGGCTTGTATGCCCTGCATACGATTTGGCCCTCTCCAGCCCTGTGTCACCGTCTCTTTGAGAGCAGCCCAACTTCACCACCAGCTCGCATACAAACACATGGAAAAGAGCAAACCCTGCATTTTTTTGCTGAAGCAGCTACCTGCTTAGTGTTCCAAAGAGTGGCTTTATTTCCATAATGTTAGATGGCAGCATCGTAACCTTTAACAGCGCATGAATCAAAAGTTGTCAGCTTTTCCTCCTCTGCCATGAGCCTTGTGATTCTTGCCGTGTGCTTTATTTTCTTGTGGTTAGCCCAAGCCTGAATGCAAATTTTTCCGGTTTAGAAATGTCCATCATTTCCTGTGGTCTTTAACAAGGCAGGAATGGCAGCCAAGGCAGGCAGCCTCTCCACACAGCTCGTTGCTCATGCACACTGAGGTTGCTCTCGGTAAACAAGGTCGCTGCCTCTCCCTGTCTTGAAGCAAATTGCAACAAGACTCTGCTTTGTGCCCTTGTCCTGGCAGGAGGGGGAACTGGGAGGCTGGAGGGGAAAACTTGCTTGAAAATGTCAAAAAACAAACCAATCCCAAACCCCAAACAACCAAAAAGAACTCCACAACTTTTTTCACCAGTTGTTGAAAAAAAGTCTTATATACTTATGTGGAAATTTTCCTATTACTGTTATTATTTCAGCTTGTAGCTGGCCATGGGAACATTTCCAAAGAAACCAGTACTCTGGGAAACCTTTTGTTATCCAGAAAGACTGGTATTCAAAAGCAATTAACATAAAAACATTAAAATTGTCTAACTTCAGAGACAGAAAAATGGAGGAAGGAAATGTGAGAGAGTGTGTGTGTGTGTGTGTGTGTGTGCAGGAGGGAATACCACAGTCTGGGGTAATGTAAGAGGCAAAAGGAGGAGACAAGAGCACTTGGGCCAGCATGGGATGGGTGCAATTGCCAAGGAGGCTTGGGATGGTGAGACCCAACACATGTGGGGTGGGGCAGGAGCTGTGAGGTCAGCTGGGGGCTGCTGTGACCTTGGAGGGCAGCACAAGGCAAGGAGAGGTGTGGGGCCTGGGGCAGCTGGAGTCCCAGGAGTAACAGTAGAGATGCTCACATGTCTCTTCATTCTTCAGGCCTGGTATAAAATGTGGGTTATGTGTTTTGGCAGCTCTGAGTGCCTGTTGTCATGAGGTGCAAGCTGTGGTTTTGAGACCAGGCTTGTGCTCGGCAGCTCAGGACAGTGCTCCCAAATCCCCTTGCTCCCCACTGACAATGCTTGGTGAAGGCACTGACAGCAGCAGTGTTGAGGGTTTTATTTTACATTTGTACTGTGCAAGTTTTCTCCACCATTTCTCCAGCAGGTTTTGAACCAGCTGGCTGATTTCAGCCTCACTTGGGAGGGCAGAGGGTCACTAGATACTGGAGTACTGTCTGCTTGTGTGGAAATGGAGCTCCATCAGAGGGAGTTTCCAGATGCCCCAAGGCAGATCTCCCTGCCTTTTTCGAAAGAGCACAACTATTTTAAAGTGTGAACTGTAACATATGCAACCTGAAGGTGTTTTCTCTTACAAGGGGGTGCCATAGCTGTAAATGTACAGATTTGCTTTTTAGGCCTTTTGATGTCTCCATCAATTTTTCCTCCTCCTATGTTATCTCATCCCTGACCCTGCTCACGTCCACATGTGTTGGTCTCAGCCAGACTGAAATGTGGAGATCTCAGTCCTCCTCAAGGGGGACCCAGGGGACTTGGGAGTCAGCCAGAGGCAACACATCAGGGAGGAGACCCATGGAAAGGAGAAGTGGCAGTATTGTTGGGAAGGCTGAGTTCACCGTGACTGGGAGACATGAAATGGAGTTGCAGGAGTAGATGAAATATCCCAGGCTAGCTAGGATTCCTGACATCAGTGACACTCAGAAGAGCCTACCTGTGTCCCAGAAGCATATTTGAAACAGAAGTCTACAAAGACCTTTGACAAATAAAAGTCTGAAATGCAAAAGCTTGTTCTAAACTAGACAATGGTCTCACACTCTGAAAAACCCAGAGAAGTGGAGCAAAAAGCATTGCATAAAAAGACAAAAGGCAGGAGAACAACAGGGCCTGCAGAGCAAAAAGTTACTTCAAAAAAGGCTCAGGGTAGCATGTAGTGCCAGTGGAAGGGGTGGGGGCATCTGGGACTGTCCTCCTGCCACAGAGGGAGGCTTTGCAGGTTTTCAGGGCAGTGTTTCTGTGCTGGTATTTTCCTGTAAGCCTTCCCTTCCATTCAAAGGGCAGAAAAAACTTTTAATAGATCATCAGTATTTGGTACAACAGTGTCCCCCTGCTTCCATCCTTCTGTCTGTTTCAAGATCAAATTTTAATTGAAACAAGGTGTTGTAGACAGGATGAGGGTCTATAAACAGGCTCTAAACTGTCACCTTAAGAGGAATGTATGTAACCCAGTTCAAACACCAATATGAAGAAAGAAAAATTGTTAAACACATAGTCCCATTAGACACAGGAGAGTCCTCTTGTAGATTGTTTTAATCTTTGGAAGATATTTATTTACACTGGTTCCAGCAAATGATAACACATTTTCTGCTTTGGTGCCCAGGAAATGCATTTTGATAATAGATTCCATTCATACCACACATATTGTCACTGAGTTTATGGCACAGATAATATGCATGCTTACTAGTTTCTCCTTCTTTCACGATTCTCAAAGAGTTTAATTTGTGTATTCTGTTACCTGATATACAGAAGAGATTTTTTTTGAGTTTTTAACCAAATCTTTGTTTGAAACATGTAATTTTTGATGATATAATATTCTAGTTTACCAAATTATTTATCTGAGAAAGCATTTAAAATATTATAGAGGTTGGGAAACCTGTGTAGGTTGTTTAAACTTCCAGTTTCATTTATATAACACAGTATTTAAGTAGTCTGAGCTCCCCAGAAGATTACCTGTATAAGTAGCAAAGGCAGACAGGATTCAGGTTTTGTTATTCAATCTCTTTTCAACATATGATATGCTTTTCCAACAGCTGGTTATGTAAAGCAAGGTTTATTGAGGTTATTTTTCAGTACTTGACTCTCAGCACTGCATATTTCTCATTTGTTATTTGCCTCACTTTTTGAGGGCTTGTATGTATAATCCTTACAGCTGATGTTCTGCAGCAGCCTGTGTATCTTGAGAAAAATATTTATTTGAAGCCTAAATATGTTTTCAAGATAAAAAATACAAAGCTAGGGGTGACTTATATTTTAAGTATGCTTATGCAAGTTTAAAAAATGAGACATGGACTTTTAAACTTTATCCATATTCACTGAGCTTGATGCAGTGTTACTATAGATAGTCAGCACTCAGAGACAGCTACCACTTAAAGACCAATAGCAACAATACTGTGTTTCTAGAGGCTTTATCAAAATGAACTGCTCCTTATCTGTTCTGTGAAGCTACAGAAAACTATCCAATACAACAATGCTGGCTGCTGCACACACTCTGCAGAAATTTGCAAATCTTTTTATACCATGCTGTGGTCCAGTTGGAAAAAATTTCCCCACTGAAAGAGTGGCTAAGTATTGGAACAGGCTCCCCAGGGAAATGGTGGAGTCCCTGGAGGTATTCAGTGAACAAGGAGATGTGGCACTTTGTGATATGGTTTATGTGGTGCTCAGTCGAAGGTTGGACTTTTTGATCTTGGAGATCTTTTCCAGCCTTAATGATTCTATGAAATTGCTTGAAAGAAAAGTAGTTACTGCTTGGAGGTTAATAAACAACATATTCACCAGTCATAGATGCAGACTACAGGCTTTAACAATCAAAATATAGGTGTCTTTTTGTTTTGTTTTGGGTTTATTTGGTTTTTCTTTTGAATTTGGGGGGTTTTTTGTTTGGTTTGTTTTGTTTTGCCTTTGTTAATTGACTGGTAGATTTAGAAATAACACCCTAATAGAAGCTGTGAATTTTATTATCCTAGGCAGTCTCTAGAAGGAGAAGTCACAGAGCTTGTATTACAAGATGAAATATAAAGTTGCCTCCAGCCACAGACAGCAAACAGTTTGTTTTGATAAGGTTTTCAGGACAGAATGACAGTTTAGTTCATTGACTGTGCTTTTGTTTGAATTTGGGTGTTAATCATGTTTTCTAATGAAAACATCTTAGGATGTGTTTTAACACTTGTTAGCCTGAATACCAGGGTGCCCAAAGGCAGGATAAAGAGATGCGTGGTAGAGGAGAAAGAGAGGTCCTCTGCCTACAAGATTAAACACACATTCTTTAGCAGAAAAACACAGAAGACAGAAATCTCAGGAGACAACAGTCTGCCCCTGTTTGACTTATTTCACCAGTTTGGAGGCTTCTATCTGGACACCACATCAAAGGGCCTCAACTGCTTCCAGCTCCTCGTTGCTCTTTGTGGTGGCAAAAAGTCAATGAGAGCAGAGAACTTTGAGCTAGGTGAGGTCTGAAGTTCCCAGCAACCAAGAAGGCCCTTGGGCTCCTGGACCCTCTTGTGCCCCCTACACACCTGAAGTGCTGTACTTAGCCAGCCACACCATGATATAAAGCAGACAACCCCATTCAGAGAACCAGTAAATGTGTAAAGCAGTTTGAAGTATGTGCCATATGAAAGTAAGCATCTCTGTGAACCTTCAAGTTGGCATTTATATTTCAAAGCAGTAAATTCACCTGTTTGCACATTTTGCAGTAAAAAATTTGAGGTATACATGTACAAGGAAGGACTTGGAGTAGATGTCTTGAATAAAACATCGTGTTGGAAGGTATATCTGCAAGCACAGAAAGAAGGTGGGTATTTTCAAGTCTGAACTGCACATGTCCAGGTTTATATGAGGTACTTTCTTTTGCAAGAGGAGGGAAGACTGCTGAATATTCTAAAATTTACTCTCTCCCTCCTTTCAGAGCCTTTTTATATTTTCCAGATAGTCCTGGCCTCTATATCTGGGTAGGGAATAGAAACCATATTCTTTAATACCAGTGACCAGTCACACAGCATATTTGAATCCTGAACAAAAATTCTTGGAGATGTTGGTACCATTCAGCAAACTGTAGACAAAAAAATTATTTTATTGAACCTCCTCACCACATGGTCATCAGAAAAGACTGTAAGAAAAGTTATCCATTTGTGGTCAGAAGTATCAAGTACAACAAATTACCCTTACTGAATGATTCAGTTACTGTACTTGGCAGTGGGTTTGCTTTAACTCCAGGAGGGCATTACAAATGAAACCTTTAGAAGATATGTGAACCAATTGTGCAATACTGGACTTTTTGTTCCTCAGGACATAGTCCTGCTCCCAGTCTCAGATTCACTGTGCCTATCAAGAGATTCATTCTACTAAGAAAACAGAAAATGTGAGCAGTTCCTAACTACAGAAGGCAGCATAGCAGCTAAGATGTTTGGGATGAAACCACCATGAGACAACTGCAGTTCCAGCAGGATTTGGCTCAAGGATCATGTGAGAAGCCTTTTCCCTGCCAGACCAGTGATGAAAAAGATACGGGGGGTGAGGGGGACACAAGCTCCAAGTTGTGAATCACCCCTCATGTTGGCCAAAGAGCCTGCAGACAGAAACAGGAGGGAAGAGACCACTGAGGCTGAGCTCTGCAGCCTTGTTTCACCCAGTCCCCACTTGGAAGAATTGTGCTTTGTTTCCCTGTCTGAAATTTGCCTTTTCATACGGCATTTTCCATCATTAATTGGAGCATCTCCTTCCTGCATGTTAATCAAACAGTGCTGGCAAAGAAGAATCATTATTACGAGCAGTGTCGGACATGTCCTGGCCAATTCAAGCCATGAACTGCTTGCCTCAGGCCTGGCAGGTAGGGGTCTCCATTTAATTTTATTCAGAATAAAATTACTAACAGCAATGAAGCATGTGTAGACCATCCAGAAAAGGAAACAGCCCCTGTTGCTGAGAGAGAGCTCAGTTTCTGTTTTTCCCTCAAATATGTTTAAAACATTGATACTTTCTCCCATAGGAGGAAAATACCACCAGGTAAAAGATGGCAGCAAACACATTAAAATTGGTGCTACACCAAAAATCAAGAGATAAAAACAGCTGAAAACCAGTTCAAAGTCAAAACTGCACACATCCAGAGGTGCCCCACATCTTTGCAACAATATCTTTCAGTCAGGGAATTCCTACTTCAGGTCACAGATATTCTGTGCCAGACTCAAATGTCCTGCAAGTTAGCAGGGAGTGGGATTATGGCCAAACCTGCAGTGGAAATGCATGTCAGCCACAAAGTGGCTTCCAAGTCTGGGTTATAATGCTCCCCAAATGTAGTACAGAAATGAAATTTTGCTACCAGAAAATGTTGTTGGGGGCCTGGGCTGACTTAGCAAGGAACACCAGGGAGCTACACTCACAGAGTGAACTTCACGAGAATGTAATTCCAACAAGGGGGATGCTTTTCACCCCGTTTCCTGATCCCTAGAGCGACAACTGCGGAAAGCAGGAGCCTTTGCAGCAAGCCTGACCCTGTGTCGCAAGAGATGGAGCCACCTGCGTGTGTGTGTGCGTGTGTCACTGTGCCCGTGTCCAAGGCAAACAGCTCCCTTCCTGGAGTGCCCTACGGGCGGGGAAGGTCGCGGTGCGCCAGCGCCCGGGCGGGAAGCGGGAAGCGGCTGTGCCCGACCGGGCTGCGGGAATGCCCCGGGGAGCGGGGCTGTGCCCGGCCGGGATGCGGGAATGCTCCGGGGAGCGGGGCTGTGCCCGACCGGGCTGCGGGAATGCCGCGGGGAGCGGGGCCGTGCCCGGCCGGGCTGCGGGAATGCTCCGGGGAGCGGGGCTGTGCCCGACCGGGCTGCGGGAATGCCGCGGGGAGCGGGGCCGTGCCCGGCCGGGCTGCGGGAATGCCCCGGGGAGCGGGGCTGAGCCCGGCCGGGCTGCGGGAATGCCGCGGGGAGCGGGGCCGTGCCCGGCCGGGCTGCGGAATGCTGTGCCCGGCCGGGCTGCGGGAATGCCCCGGGAAGCGGCTGTGCCCGGCCGGGCTGCGGGAATGCCCCGGGGAGCGGCTGTGCCCGGCCGGGCTGCGGGAATGCCGCGGGGAGCGGGGCTGAGCCCGGCCGGGATGCGGGAATGCCCCGGGGAGCGGGGCTGAGCCCGGCCGGGCTGCGGGAATGCCCCGGGGAGCGGGGCTGTGCCCGGGCTGCGGGAATGCGGGAATGCGGGCTGGGGGCCGGGCTGCGGGAATGCCCGGGGAGCGGCTGGGCCCGGCCGGGCTGCGGGAATGCCCCGGGGAGCGGGGCTGGGCCCGGCCGGGCTGCGGGAATGCCCGGGGAGCGGGGCTGTGCCCGGCCGGGCTGCGGGCGATGCTGCTCCGGGGCTCGGCGCTGCCGAGGGCTCTGAACTCCGCTCCACGGCAGCCGGGAGGCACGGAAGCGGGGGAAGGGCCGGGTTTTCCCCGGAAACTTATCTGTCTGGCAGATAGCAAGCCCAGCATCCGTGTGTTCTGGGAGGTTCCGATAGACGCGCTCGCCACTGAATCATCCCCGCAGGCTCTTGGCTTGGGGTGGGTTTGGCGGGCAGTCCTGTGTGAGCCTACTGGAAAAGTTCAAAGGGTATTTTCTCGGTTCTTCCCCCTTCCACTGCCCCTGCCAAGGCAGCAAACCTCTGCTTCCTTTCTCAGAAACGAGCTAAAGCTTTGCTCCAGTAAAACTTAGCCACCATGAAGAACAAAAAAAAAAAAAAAGAAAAAAATGTCAACTATAATGGTTAATATATTTAAAAATGGCTTTTCTCTAGAGAAACATGTTGAACATTGGATGACAGTCATGTTTCTTTCCTTTTTCTGTTTCTCTCCCTCTTAGCCATGCACATACATTTTTTCTGTGGTAGGGTTCCAATCACTGAAGTTTTGGGCAACTTCCATCACGCATTGCTGTACTGGAACTGGGCTAGGACAGCAGGCAGCAGGCCAGCTTTCTGGGATAGAAGCAGTCCCCCTGTATGGAGAAGGAGGAAAGAGGGACAACATGCCTCTCTACCATTCTTGTCAGCATATGGAGGTTTAGATAATGATAAGGCACGCTGAAAAGGAGTGTATGGCTTTTAATCTAAGCTCTTCAGTATGGTGTGTGTGAAATACTGACTTTAGTGAGCTGTGCTGGCTCTGGATGGAGGGGAGAAGATTTTGCAGTGCTTCTGTCTAGCCTCAGTTCACCCAGCCTGGCTCCCTGCAGGAAAACTTATTTTAAGGTGGATTTATGAACCAAGATGCCACCCCCTTCTTGCAAAGCTCAGTAGCTGCTTGATTGCTTTTTAGCTTGAGAGTTTAGAAAAACATTCTTAAACTATGATGTCTCCAGAGGCTTGTGGTAAGAAAACAATGTTAATTTGCCCAGTCTAGAAGCAGAAAGATTAAAAAAGAGTAAAGTACACTGTGTTCTTTGTTCCAATTACCTGAAATTAGTGTCTTTGTTGGAGATAAGTGCCATAAATGGCTTTAGCATTTTCAGGTTTTTCTCTCGTTTTGGAGCAGTGCTGTGTTGCTGCCACAGCACTGCTGCACCGCACAGCACAATCCACCTATTTGCACTTTTTAATGAGCAGTGACTCTACTGTAGCTATTGCATTAGCTGTGCATCCATGATTTGATTTCCAAAGGAGAGTGTGTCGCAATATGCTTCTAGAAAAGTTCAAGACAGCTGCCTGTGTAATGGAAAAATAAGACTTGATTAACCAAGGATGTAGGAAGCCAAAGTAAATACTAGAAATGTGTAAAGCAGTTATGGTGGTGTAGATTAGTACATATGAAGGGATGTGTAAATCTGAGTGCTTGACATGATTGATTCTTACGTCGAAAGGGAAGTCATTGTGTTATTATTTTTTAGTTGGAAGTCCCTGCTGACAGCATTGGAGCTGTTTTCAATGTCCAACTCAATTAAAAATATCAAATATTGTGAAAAGTTTGGCCTGCATTCCCATTTTTCCTGAATTTCAAATATGGAAGGACACGTAACAAGAGAGGAAACGCTAAACTTTGAAGACTGTGCCCGACAGCAAAAACCACTGGAGTGTATATGCAGCACCCCTTTGTTGGACCACATAACTTGTGTTTAAAAAGTATCCCACCATGAGAGGTAGATGTGATGGTAGCTGGGTGACAGGACCATCTAGAAGGCAGGAGGAGAGCTTTGTGAGCCTATGAGCCTTGCAAAGCCTTTCAGATGTTCTCACCTCTCACACATTGCAGACAAGTGGGCAAAAAGCTGCAAGTTACTTAAATCAGTCACTGTGACACATCCAGTCAGCTTGGTTATGAAGAGAGCATGAATTATGGTATTCTACTCTGTCATTTAAAGATAAATGTTTTACAGCACAAATTCCATTATTATGTGTACATTTTTAAAAGAAAGATTGTGCTTCGTTTTGGGTCTTTTAGTTTGCTTGGTTGGGGTTATTTGGTGGGGTAATTTGTTGCTGGTGTTTTTTTCAATAGCAATTTTAAGACTCAGTCTTGCTAAGAGGTAGGTCCAAGTTGTGGTTAAATCCTGCAGACGATAGTCTTGCTGATCTCAGGATTTTCCAAATATTAAAATACATGTCTGGATTTCTCAAAACCCCACAAATCTTCAAGAACATTAGACCAGTTTCACCTTTCCCCAGATAACCGAGATGGCCATAAACTGCTCGAGTGCCCTGGTCCTAGCAACATTTCTTGTAATAGGCAGCCTCTTGATTAGCTCTTAGTGACTTATTAGCAACTCCAGGTATTATATTTTAGCAAACACAATCAAAGTTTATCCCCTAGCTTTTGCTTAACTACAATAAATTATTTATAAGGTGCAACCCTATGTCACGCAGATGCTTTTTCCAGTCATGTTGTTTTATATGACATGTACCATTAAAAATGTTATGTGGGGGGGTTCTGTATGGAGATGTGAGTGAAGTTGGAGCAAAGAAAAATATATCTTCCAGTAAACCCTGTCACTCTTGTGACTATGATCACCGTGCCATCCCCAGAACTGCTTCCCACAGGAGCCTGAGGCCAAGGCTGGAGGTTGGTACATGCACAGCTCCGGATGTGGGCTGGTCTAAATGAGAATTAGTTTTAGCAGAATCAAATGGAAGTCCTTACCTAGAGATAAGCCTGAAGTACTCATGCACTATTAAATTCCTGGCAAAGTCTTTACAATGTATGTATTTACACTCAGGATTTGTACATACATTTACACTCGGGGTTTGTAGATATAGTTACAGTGTGACAAATATCCCTATCTAGACAAGTTAGCAGGAAAATAGTAGAATAAGTACAAGAACACTAAAAGAACAGAATAAGTGTCCATGTGCCTTCTTGAGTGAAGTCTGGAGGGTTTTAGTGAGCCTGGAGTGTGTACATGTGTTTTTTTCTTTATTTACTTAAGAAGGTTTAAGTTTCTCAAGTGGTAACTGCAAGCCTCGGGCAGGAGAATTACACTTGCTGAAGTGTGCTTGTCCTGCATTAGGACAGCTGGGTGGCCCCATGGCAAACCATTTTTTATTTTCAGGTGGAGCTTCTGGCTTTGTCCCACCCTGGCCTTTTGATTATCCTCTGTAGAAGTCTGTCTTTTTTGGCAACATGGGCCATTAGCTTTCCCCTTGTGGTTTCAGCTTTTCTTCTTGCTTTTCACTTGGGAGTTTTCTTCTTCTAGTGGTTCTTTTCTCTTTTCAGCAAGCAGTTTCTGCAGATCTGCAGGTGAAGATCAAGGCACTCTGTATAAACTCTTTCCTTTTTTTAAATCAGTCATGTATTTTTCATGCTCATTCTTAAGATGAACGTTACAGATTTGTGGTTTGTGAAGGGTTTTGGCTGATTGCTTATTGGGTTTGTTGGAGCAGAGAGGGGAAGTGAGAGATGGAGAGAATCACATCTCCCAGGGAAGGTGCTGTTACTAATTATGCCTTGGAGATTATTACTTCATGGCCTCAGATATAATTAGTACTTGATCAAACTCCTATGTGCTATTTAGGACAAAAGAAAGCCTCTCTTTCTGTATGACCCAAAAAGCCAGCTGTTACTTCAAACATTCATTTGTAGGGGTTCAGGGAACTGCATATATAATTCTTACTAGTCCTAACAACTCCTGAACCCCTTCCAACAGCTGCCATGCCTGCAGCCCTCCTCTTGCCAAACCTTTGCCACCTATAGCGGTACAGAGGTGCAAAGGAGTTCTTTCAGGACACCTCTTACTGCTGAATTCTGGTTGTCTTTTGAGAACTCCTTAGAAATGTATGTTGTAGGACAGGATTTTTAACCTTGTCCATGTCTTATCCATGCCAAGTTGTCAAAAGCCGGAGGTAGAGGGTAGTGCAGCACAGATCATGAAGGTAGTGGGGACATGGCCTCAGAGGCAAAGAAGTTCTGGGAGAATGATAAGCGGACCCCTGTCTGACCTCATTTATTTTCTTTGTTCCTCTAATGCTCATGTTTCACCACTTCAGATCCAGTGCTGGGAGCAACACCATGTGCCTTCTGGTGACCAGAAGTGTGTGTTGTGTGAGCTGGTGAGATGATTGAGTCAAAATTCACTGACTTGGTAAAACTCATTTCCAAATCTTCAGAGAGCTGCAGATCCCCAGTAGAATCCAGGCTGGAGTTTAGACAGCCTATGCCCAAATGTGCATTCCTCTATCCTCACAGCACTGCTGACTGGATGAATTGGTGTTACCAAGCTAGCTGAAGCTTCTGCCTTTGAGCATGCCCAGAGGCATGTCAGCCTCAGCAGAACTGAGCAGCTCAGTGCCAGGTCCTGTCCCCCAGCAGCAGAGGCAGCTCTTCCAGACTGCATCTGCAAAAAAAGGCTGTTGTAGGCTACTGCCTTTGTTTGAAGTACAGCAGGGACGCTGCTGCAGCTGCTGCAGCTCCTGTTCTCCTTGCCCCACCACCCAGGGTGAGGATGCTTCCCTGCACCCAGCCTATTCCTCTCATCTTTCAGCTTCTTTCTTTCAGCTAACAGATTCAAAGAAGCTCTCCCATTCTCTGGGGCATGTCAGAACTTCCAGGGTTGTGTATAGCTGTTTTGCAGTGGGTGCAATCCTAGTTTGTAGAGGTGGAAGGATTAATCAAGAATCTGTGAAGTGCAGTGAACAAGGCATGTGTGTGAAAGGTGGAAGAGCAGGATTCCACTGCTTCTGCCAGAAATCATCCCTGTGGCTTATGCCTACTTTTCATGAAAGATATAAACAGACCTTGGAGTGACAGTTGCTGGCTAAAGGCTCTGGAGAAGTCTGTGTGTCCCAGTGGCATTGTATAAAAGAAATGTACAGGAAGAATGGCATTTGCACTCCCTGTCCCAGTGTGATGCTTCAGAAGGACATTTCAAGGTCCACAGAGAATTTGGCTTCCAATTCATTATTAGGTAAATTACACCCATGTGGAGAAAGCTGTTTCACATGTTTCAGGGCTGTTTCACAGTGGGGGTCAATGTGCTGTTTCCCAAGGGTTCAGGAGGCATGGGCCAAACCCATGGACACGGAACACCTTGTACCTCACTAAAATGGTGATAGCAATTCTCAGTTTACATAGCTCATGGGAAGGGCTCACATAACACTGGAAAGGAGTTGCTGGTACTTATTTCTTAGCTCTCTGATTTTGTACAGCCTGGTAGAAGAGATGAAGCATAACAAATTAATTCTTGGTTGTTAGAGGCCAGAAATGTTTGGTTGAGTGTGCTTTACCACCAGTTTCAGTAACACAAGCCACTTTATTTGGGGGAGAATAAGGTTTGTGCATATTAGGTGCTGCCACTTGTGCACATGAGACTGATGTCAGCCATCGACTTCACATCACCAGTTATGACATATATACACCTTCTTGAAAGGCATAGCTTGAAGTGGTCATTTAACCTCTATTTATATTCTTTATTTCAAATATTAAGGCCACCATAATGCTGTATGTATTACTTCAGAGGATTATAGATCACACCACAGAGTATTTTATAAATGATTTCTCATCAACATAGCCTTATATTGCCAGGGCAATTGCTTCTACAGTCCTACTTCCAGTCCTTCCACCTTAGTCTACATCCAACTCTTGCTGAAATTCCTGAGATTCTTCTTCATTAAGGTTATTATCAGATCCTACACTGCCTCTGCTGCAAGAACAAGATTTGGGCCCATAGACAATTTATTAAAAGATCCTTAATTCTATCCCCTTTGCATCGTCTTTATCCATTAGTCATGGAACTAATGACCAGACACACAGTATGCAGGCAATGTACATGTATTTATGGTGTCCTTTTAAAGGCATTTCTTCCTCCTGGGAGAAGAGAATTGAGAGAAGCTGCTGTTCCCCAGGATATAAGTGGGATTTCAGCAAAAATTCAAAACCTTCCTATTACCCTTGCTTGCTCAGTGCCCAGCTCACACCAGGCATCAGCCAAGCAGACCAGGCCTGCCTCTCTGCTCACAAGGGTTTACTGCTGTGCATTTATCAGCTCCATACAGCAGCACTGAATGCACACACACCCCATTTATTTCAATATGACGAGGCAGGAAACACTTTCTTCCCCTGCGTGGGTAGGCAGCTGCCTTCTCCTTTACCATAAACTGTGCTTTGGATTCCAGACTTGCTGAGAAAAGGGACACTATTCACAGGGGCTCTGACTTGTAAATGACTTCTGCACTTGAGAGATGGGTAGTGTTTACATCCCAGACTGGGGACATTGGAGAAGGCTTCAGGCAGTCCATGAGCCAGATGCAGTTTCCTGGGCTGCAGTGCTGGGTGCAATGCTGCAGTCAAGTAGCAGAGCCACAGCAGTCAGCATGCAATACCTGAGCTCTTGCCCAGAGGAGAACATGCTGGTAAACACAAACCACAGCCAGCCCCAGCTTACTGTCTAGTGCACTAGTTCTATGGTTTTTGTGTAGAGATTATTGATTTTAGACTACAGTGTCAAAAGACAGCAGTGGTCTGTACAAGTGACCTCATAAGTCATAAACCATGTGCAATTACACAGGCAGCACCAAACTACTACAGTAGTTCAAACAGTGTTTGTTAGTTGTTGCTCTCCCAAGAGTTTAGTGCTATTGCTGTCTGTAGGCTGTGATTTACAGTATTGTAATCACCTGAAAATACTAGGTTTGTTAAGCTTCTCAGGTAATACAAAAACCAGCCAAGCAATACTTAGACATACCAAATGGACTTACATCTTCAGGCAAGAAAAACATTTTATTATTTTATTATGTTCCACCCATCTGCTTGCCAACAGACAAAGTGGTCTTTCCTTGGGGAACATTTAATAAAACAAGAGAATTATGAAGGAATTTCTTGACTTGTAATATTAGTGGTATGGCCACCATAGTGTGACTGAATGTTCAGTAACAATACAGACACCACTTGACTCTTGTTTTAAGTCAGGGTTTTCCTCCTGAAACCTGACATCAGGTCTTGAAACTCTCCTTTCTTGAAGTGATTCAAGAAGAAAAACTGTGGTATTTGAGAATGTAAGCCACACACACATTGTTAGAGATTATAAGAGGCCTTAAAATTCATTGGTTAATTTTCTAGTAATAAATTACTGTTGCATGTATTAAAGATTACTTAGCCCTTCAGGAAAATGATTGTATCATGCTTTTCAAGCTTTTTTTCTGAACAGGGTGGACTTGGAAAAACCTTTTTAAGCTTATACTGGTTGATTTTCAGTTTGATATTTTGCAATAGTAAAAAGCCCTCCCCTTTGCTTACTTTAATTTTCCTCTGACAAAGGAGATTAGGCACATCTCCTTGAGTATGACTGCTACTCCCGTCCTCTACGGAAGCCCATATATAGCAATTCCATAGGGATCCAGAACACTATGATGGGAGAAAGCCAAGAAATACAGGACAGTGAAATGGAGGGTCTCCAAAATGAGCTGGCCCAAGGCCTCTCTCAATTGAATTTTGCAGCTTTCTAGGATGTGAGGCCAAGGTCATTCTTACTTCAGATGCAGCAGAGGGAAGTGCTGGGGCAGGAAGTTTCCATGGGCACACACCTGCTGTTTGAAACAGCAGTGAATAATCAAGGGAAGAGCCATGGAGCTCCAGCACCCTGTTTTCCCTTCCTCTGAAGAGCACGGAGGCAGCAGCTGTGGCTGTTGATTGCTCCATTCCTGTCACAGCTCCCAGCAGATCCCTTCCCTTGGGAGCAGATGGCTCTGCAGTCCCTGACCCTGCTGGCCCAGCACCTGCCCCAGCTCAGCACTGGGGCCACACCAGCCAGTTCAGCTACGGTGGTTCTGCTGCCCTGGGGCAACAGCTGCCTGCTTTGTCTTGGCCTTGGGGGGCAAGCAAATCCACCCAAAGCTACTGCAGTCTTAAACAAAAACAGAAAACACCACAGCAGGCTGGAGACAACTCCTATCCCCAGTGCTTACTGGGCCAGTGGTGTGTGCTGGGCAGGAAGCTGCACAGGAAAACAGGAGCTTGGCCTCTGGGATAGGGTAAATGAGGCATGGAAAACGTGCTTTCCACCTGCCAAAAAGACTGAGGCTAAAGCTCTGCCAGCTGGACTGCACCTTGAGAGTTGCAGGACAAGCTCACCTCTCATTAATGGCATTTAGTGGGATTTCTGTGGGCACTTTGCAACTGGTGTGCTGCAGGCCCTTACAGTGGGAATGATGGGGAACATCACAATGCAAATGTGTGTGAGGCTGAACCATCCATGGTCTGTGTGAAGTAATGCACTCAGGTGATATTTCCCACTCAGTAATGGTTGTACTCTAAAAGATTAGTCCTCACCCTGACTGCTGGCTTTTGCTTTAGTGATATGGCAGTGCTATTAGCCAAAACACATTCTCCCCAAGTCTCAAATGGTATTCATTGCTGTTTCTCTTTTAAAAAGCTTCCCTTTTGTCCTCTTCTCAATTTTAATTCAACTCATGTATGATTATCTATATAATATCCTGTAAGTACTTTTACACATAAATGTACTTCTCAATTTTTACTTCTTCTAAAACTGTCAATAAAACACTTTAAAAGTGTTCTGTGGCACAGATAAGCTTTTCACTCATCCATATTTTCTCTTAAATAAAGCAAGGGAGTTACTGGTCAGTTCTCTCATAGAAGGCACTGATGAGGGCAGCAGGTTCACGTGCTGTTTTCAAAAGGAACCCAGGAGGACTGAATGCCATCACACATGTTGGCCACTAGATCTGTTGTGTCCTCAGCTTCCTGCTAAATGAAACCTGGTTTGATTGTTCCACATAGTAAACTGTTGTTGATTGATGTAATGCTGAATTGTGCTGGTGGCTGATTCATCACTCTTGGCTTGACCATTGCACAACCTAATGAGTAAAAGGGAGGTACTACTGACTAGGAACAAAAAGGCAGCAAGGGAAGAAATGTGGAAGGGAAGAAAAGGGAATCCCATAGCCATCATATGGACACAGAGCATTGAGAGAAGAGTCAGTAAGTTTTTTGCCAAATTTAAGATGTCTTTGATTTTCTGATGCTGATTCATTCAGCCAGACACAGATTTTGAAAACAGAATGTATAAACACTGCATGGGAGAAATTAGCTGAGAAGCAACGTCTTAATATAGAGTGCAGGAGTGCAAGGAACACTTCTGACAGTGGAGGAGCCTGGCCTCCTACACAGTCATTCCCAAAGAATGTTAAAAATATTTGTGGGAGAGAACAAGCTTGTGAAATCGATTTTCTGAGCTGCTGTCTGCTTATTTAAAACAAAAATGATCTTACAGCAGTTCTATGTGTTTCCTTTTCATATCAGTGTTGAGCTTATCTTATAAACACATGTTCAGTATGTAATGTAAGTTTAAAATATCCATTATAAAACTCAATGCAAAGAGAATGTGGCTTGGATACTTGCTGGCATGCAGACAGATATCCTGTCTCATTCTTTTTTGTACTGTGATACACTTGTAGCATTATAGATATCTAGGGCTTTGAAGGATCTATTGTAAGCATGTCAAAAACTTCTAGAATTTGGCTTTGGCAATATTAGATCACAAAACCTGAGGAATGAGTCCCACAAACTTTCATTGAACAATGAAAGTTATTGATTTTCCCATTTTGGAGTTGAAATTAAACTAGCATTAATAACACTCTGCATATTTATTCTTTCAATCAGAAAAAATTATCTTAACTATTATCGTGTCTATAGAAAAATGCATTCAAAACACAGCTTAGACACTGAAAGGTCACCACTGTGTGCTGCTTGTGCAGGCAAAGAGAAGAGTGTGCCTTGCACAAGGTCCTGATGTCCATGGTGGAGTTTGCTGAGTCAGGAGCGCTGTCTCCTGACCAGCACCTCACCTCCCCAGGGACCTGGGGAGTCCAGGACTAACTATGGCACCAGTGTTCCACTGGGCAGTTTTGCACGTGGGGAAAGAGCAATTCCCACAGCAAGTGGTAACTTGTGTAGCAGCCAGTTCTAGTGCCACCACTACAGGACTGTTGATGGACTGTGGGAGTGAAGGCTGTGTAACTGGGGGCTGGGAACAGCTGAGCCTAAACTTGGACTCCAGATTACAACATAGCAAGAGTTTAAGGCTGGGACAAAGACTCAGAAGTGGGAAGCCAGTACTTACCATAAGAAAGAGGACAGAAAGAAAGAATGGGCAGAAAACCCTCTGCCCCTTTGCCCCTAGACTTATTTTCAGGAGGTCATGGTCATTCTTATGCTGGTGTGTTGGCAGCTACCTGTCAGCCATCCCCCCAGCAAGAGTCCAAACTTTCTTTCAGACTCCTTTTTCTAAAGTATGACAATGTTCTGTTGCTCTCAAGTATTCTTTTGGTGCCTCATGGTGCTAAGTTCAGTGTTCTAATGTAGAAGGTCTTGCCTTGCTGAAGCCATCTGGGCGTCAGAATCCCAATGGAGAGTGGAACTCCTGCTTCTTACATTTTTTTTTAAAGACTGGGAAATTAGTACTTTCTTCATACTAATTAATACAAATACTGTAATCACTAGGAAATGTAGAAGAATACTTAGGCTGTGAAATGAAGTACTCAAAAACTGCAAAGTGTCATGATTAAGAGTTACACAGTGATTTGACTGGATCCTGTTACACATGTTCACAGATGAACATGTAACAATCAATGTATTTTACAAGCAAGTTTGAGTCCAACTTTATTTATGGTGGCAGTTAATTAAACACAAACATTTGTGTCTTTGTTTCCACAGTGCTACAGAGCCCTGAAAAGTCATCACAACAGTAGCACTTGCTGGATATTTTAGCTTCATTTTACAGATGGGACAACTTCATAGCCAAGTGGCAAGCACATCTGGTAAGGCAGGTGTAGACATTTGGATATCTTGTTACCTTTTCCTTGAATCAAATGACAGTTTCTTCTGAGCCTGGATAGTACATAAAATATACAGGGTGCAGATGAAATCCTGTCTTTACAGAAATTAATATAAATTATAGTACATGAGACATTTTAGTACAGATACATATCCTTATGGACTAAGTTATTCTGTTCACCAAACTAAATTGCTAACAAATTGGCAAACTAACAAATATCAGCATTTCTGAAAATTAAATCCATATGTTCTTCAAATGCCTGTATCATCAACTACTTCCAGATGTAAAAATCCATGGATAGTTTTAAAGAATCTCAGTCCCACGGTCAGTTTTCACCATGATACTCCAAATAAGCACTGTTCACAAGCAATACACAAGAATATTTACTCTGTTCAGGAAACAATACTTGTTGCTTTCCTTAGAGCCAGGTATCCTGTAACCACATCTGAAGGGAGCATCCGAATATAGGCAAATTCTTCGATAGTACTAAATCTTAGCTTGCTCTGTGGATCTGTGTAATTTGCCTGAAAAAGAAACAATGGTAGAGATATGATTCAAATAAAATTTCTAACCATAATAGCAAAATAAGTATTTTAATTACAAGACCACAAAGCAGTTAGTTTCTCTTCCTATTAACAGCACCGCTGTTCTACCATGCGGCCACAAGACTGTCTTTTTTTCTTTCTCCTCATATGAGGACTTATGAGAAGTTAACAGACCCCCTATAAAATCAGATTAGAAATGCATTAAACATAACAGAGGGCTGAAGTAAGCTTCCTATAAAACACAGCGCAAAAGAAATTCCTCAACTCTCTAAACTCACCCTAGCAACTCTGTGCCTTGTGCAGTCTCTCTCAAGGCAGCTCTCCAAAGAGTCAGGCTGTTGCCAATAAATTACCCACAAAGAGGCTGAATTATGGGTGCTCTGATAGCTTTGGACTGCCTTTCTCTTGCTGCATACAACTTAGCTTTTAATTTACTTTAAAGTGTTGTTAAAGCTAGGGAGTCTCAGCTTATGGTTCTGTGACTGAACTGATAAGAGATTTGAACCCAGCATTGTGGTTTGCTCCAGATGCCTGCTTTCAGGATAGCAGCCTGGCCAGCTCACCCTGAGCTACGCTCGTATCCTCTGCTATATTTGGACCCTGGGTGCCTGGGAGCGGTGCCAGTTTCCTCCTATCCTCTCCCCTTCCTTGTTGCTACAGAAACCTGGAGCTTGGCTGAGCTCAGGGGTAGGCCAGGAGGCTGTCCTGGGGGAAGGCAGGCATCAGGGCATTGCCTCTCCACACTCAGCCTCCAGGACAATCCCTGTCCCTTCAGCACTGGATTACCAAGTGCCTGCCAAGTCTCTGAAAGTGTCTTCTGTGCCTTTCTTTAGCATGAGATGGTGGCAGGCTGCAAGGCACAGGCAGTTGAGATCCCTCAAGACATTGACACTAAAAATAGGAAAGGCCAGGAAGAGCTGGAGTAGCCCCCCATGCCATACAGTTATAGTGCAGAGCTCTCTACATTTTTATGTTGGAAAGCACCTGTTGACCATGGTAACAATCCAGCCAATCATTTGGTCTGATATGACTTAGAAAATTTAGTGTTATTTGTAGCTTTGTTTTCTTTACAAAGAAATGCTGCCAGGTTAATTAAATGTAGTCAGCTAACAGTTCAAGCCATCAATTAAGTTTCAAGCAAATGGCAAAGTTAGAACATTAGGAGGTATAAATTTATACAGCAGGTATAAATTTACTTTTATTTCACTCTTTACATCTGGCCTCATGCAAGAAAAAGCTAAGCAATTAGACTGCTTTTCAAATGTGCATAATTCTGTAATAGAGTAACCAAGCAATATCTGCAATTTGTATTGTGCACTGATCTAGGTTAAAAATATTATGGCAGCTCTTGACTGTTGTGGTATTATGTATTGGGCTGCACTGTTTGCAGACACTCATGTGTCATAACCAGCCATTCATGCCATGGCTTCAGCTTGAAACAAACTTTACCAATACTTCAGCAATAATTAGAGATTAGAATATTAAATTAAGATGAATTTGCAAAGAAAAAACTCTGTCATGTTTAAAAACTAAATCAAAGGCCATGGAGACATGCTCTTACAATAAACTAGGTATCTCAATCTGTTTCTATAGTAACAGGTCTGATCCATTTTCAGAAAAGGAAGAGAAATGGAAACATTTGAAGGTTTGGGTTTCTTGTTTTTTTTTTTTAATCTGCTTTACAATGAATTACTCTCTTTTGAATGTTAAAATATCTAAATATTCATTTTGCAAGTTTGGAAATAATAGGTTTATTTTGCTGTGTCAATACAGTATATAACAGCTTTAGAATTCTAGGCTGCCTTACAAATATAAATTGGCTGCTCTGCTGAGACCATTGGTAAATTTAATTCCATTTGTGCTACACACAGAAAGAGAAGGGGATCAGTAGAATTTAATTGTGGCATCTAATATGAGAGCAAGTATGTTGATTGAGAATGTTTTAATATACTTCTCTTTTTGTACCTAGTAGACAATTTAATTCTTCCCTAAATGGGTAATGCTAAGGAATACTTTCCCCCCTCACAAGGGGAATCCAGCATTCCCACAGAAAATATATTCTTACACAAATGCTTTTATATTTTACACAGAAAATACAGGGGCATTTTTATAATATTACATTTCTACAACATTCTATTGTCCCACATATGCTCCTACTAGGACATGATCTTGAAAGCATATTTAGTGCTTCTTATGAAACATTTCTAGCCTAGCAATTTAAAGGGCACACTGTCTCAGCTATTTTAATAACAAAAGGGTTTTTTTAAATGTGGTTATTTTATCATAGCCTGGAGAAACCTTGCAGGCCAGGTAAAATAGGAAACTCGACTCACAATGCAATTAGAGGATGGAAAATTAAGGGGAAAAAACTGAAAGAGAAGAAAAGAAAACAAAAGCAGCACTGAATGGATTTGTATAGAGACTATCTATACTATGCTAGAATAGTTACAGTACTTAATCACTGATAGAAAGGAGGTGCTGGTAAAGAAAAGTTGAGGAACTGAGAGAATTTCCTAAGGTTTAACTGACCTTTAACTGGTAGGGATGCGGTCTCCACTCCCATCTATACCCTGCATCATCAGCTCACTATAGGTGCAATGACTGATTAGTTTTGAAATATATCAAAGGTTAGTGCTGGAAAGCATTATCTCATTCCTTGGAGATGGGGCAGGAGTCTGCCTGGCTGGAGGGAGTTACCTTCCCTGGGTTTGTGAGCATTCTCTTCCATTTGCTGTCTGCCAGTTCCTCTGGGAGGGAGACATTGCTTTTCCACTCCCTCTTGAACACCAAGGGTTACCAGTCTTTATCTGAGCAACTCACTCCCTTTCCAAACCACATTCAGAGGCACAGGCTGGACACATGCCACCTCCTTGGTGCCTCATTTAAATGTGTTACTTAAAAAATAAAGTCTAAGAAAATATATACTACCAAATCAAGATGAAATGCTCGGATGTGCAGGATTACAGTTGGAGCTATAGCTATTCTTTGATGCCTTACACTAAATATCCACTATAAGGCAGCCCTTAGTTAAGTGCTCACCCATTTTCTGTCCTAATGAGGACTTTTTGCCTAATTTAGTGCACAGAATGCAAGGTGGTATGCTAACCTGCATCAGCATAACAAATATGTACCTTTAAGGACATCTCCAGGAGGTGATATTAAGCCTGTGAAGGTGTGCTAGTGCCCTATGGGTGAGAAGCAGATTAAACTGAGGGAAGTGACACAGAAATTCTGTGCAAGGCTCTTTGATATTAAAAAGTTTTCATTAGTGTATCAATTTAGTGTAACCATTACTTGAGCATTTTTTTTCCAAAATACAACATTCCCATTCATTTCAATTGTAAGAAATGCGCAGACTTCTGCAAAATAAATCACTGGTTAAAAGGTGAGAAGTGAAAAGATATGCTGTCACTAACACCTGTTTTGTTGTAAGTAAAATTATTCATGTAACATAGGAACAGTTTCAACAGGAGATACAAAATTTTTGTTGGGCAGAATTCAATGACTTTACTCCTGTTTTGTGTGAACAGAATCTTTGGGGAATTCAGGCACCAAATTGTAACTACCAAGACTTTCTGGAGCATGTGCAAACTGTATCTAAGTCAATTGTGGTTTAGGGTTTTTTTTCCCTTTTTCCTCTTTCTTTAACAAAAACACGTAAGAGTCCATCTGTGACACACAGGCTATATACATCTGCCAAACTCCAACTTCCAGCTCTGAAGCATAGAGTCATCTGAAATTCTCAACAGTCTATGCCAAGTGTCTGTTTCAGGCTGATTTGTTTGAGGCAAAGTTTGAGAGCAGTGATAACAAGGTTGGGGTTTTTTTAACCTGGTGGAAAAGAGGACGAACAATAAAATTTTGCCTAATCTCATTATTGAAAATTGCTGAGCCATCTTTTAAAACTTCCTCTAGAAGATACAATGAAATAAATCTACATCAGGCAAACAGCATGGAAAGTTTCAGTCAGTGTGGGCACACCTTGGCAAAGAAGTCAACAGTAATGGAGACTGTGGACTACCAGCTTTCCCTGCAGCTATCTTAAGAATTAGAAATCATGGGCACCAATGTAGATTCTACAGGTGAGAAAGAGGTGTCACAGGAGTTACTCGGCAGGACAAGGTATTTAGTCTGTCCTGACATCTATTAACAACCTAAGGATTTTGTGATGTAGTGACAAGTATTTAGGATTTGGTCATAAATCACTGGATAATTATTAAGCCCAAGTCTGAACAGGAACTTCAGCATATACATCTTTTACAAAACAAGGCACCAGCACTATTGCATTGTGGAAGGTGAGATGTCAATTTTGAGGGGAAAAAAAATACTTACGGAAGTCCTGAGATGTCTGAGTATTTCTTAGCAGGTTTAAAAGAAGGAGGAGCATCAATATTAAAATCTAGAGAGAAACAAAGGCATAAACTCAGTGTCTCACATATATATATAAAAAAATATATATTCTATAACATAAACCTACTATCTGAGGTCTCTATTATCTAGGAACACTAAGGCAAAGAAATATGAAGCAGAATCACCTCTAAAACATTTACCCTGATAGCATGTAAATCACAGCCTGATCCTGCTCATCTATTAATAGTTCAGCAAGCAGAACTGCCCTCCCCAGAAGGAAAATGCCAGAGACATTTGAAATGTGTCCATTTCTTCCAAGTCTTAATGAACTCCCTTGCAGTCAGTCACGTGCAAAGAATAACCATTATCAAAAGCATACTGTATGTTAAGACTGTGAAACATTGCTCAAGATTGCAGCTCTGAAATACTATAATCCAGAAAAGCAAAGTAATCTTTTAAATCAGTTAAATCTTTAAGCATGTACCACTTTAAGCCCAGTCAATGACCTAGAAAATTGTCTGAATGCTTAAACTGAGGGTTGGAAATTGCTGTTCTTTGGTGCCCTTTAGATAGCAATTATCATTCATAAACATGTTTTAACATACAGTTGGTATGCTTAAGTAGTTAAATCCACAATTTTGGATGTTTACAAAAATATCTTGTACCTGAATGATTTCTTTCCTCTTTCCTGATGTCCCTTGCAATTCATTCAGATGCTGTGTTCAATTCAAACACTCCATCCATATCAAATTTCTAACCCATCATCTCATAATTCAAAAGACCCTAATACCACAGACAACTGGTTTTAAATATGAAACGGAATTTCTTTTCCCTCCTTCTTATAAAAAATACTGCAAATTTCTGGTTGCAAACAGAGCACAGTAGAAATAGCATCATCAGCAGATTGTCAGTGACAATGGCCAGGAACGCACAGTAGTCTGCATTTTTCTGTAACAGTTGCATCTAAAACACTTCAAAAAATGGCAAGCTATTTTTGGATAAAGCACCAAGTCTGACAAAAAGTGTATGCATATTCTCAGTTTTGAAATGCCTCCATTTGCCTAAGTAAAATCTGAGGCTTGCATTCTGCCGGCAGCTACATCCAATAGTATCCTACTTTACAAGCAGACTTGAAGAGTATCTAGATTAAGACCACTGCTGTAACTCTGCTCCTGTGGATGTAACCAGCTAGGACTGCTAATCAGCACTGCTAATAGTGTAGTTTCAGCTGTGCTGCACTAAAGAGAGGATGTAGGATCTAAATCTCCCAAGAATCTAGGATAAGGAGCTGGATAGGAAGCTTGGGCTGAGGTCTAAGCTACTGCAGGTATGTGGCTTAGCAGAAACTATTTGAAAAGTACTCAAATATAGCTAATCAAGCAGCAGCCATCCTCCAAAAGACCTCTGGACTGTACACAGAGGAAGAGATGCCTAACCAGTGAAAAGGTGACAAAAATCTCATGGGAATAAGGGTTTCTGACTTGGTTTTAATAAATATTTTTTCCTTATTAAACTCTCCCCCCAAATGTATTTGAACTTTGCCATGATAATCCAAATTATTTGCTTCCCCCTACTTTCCACTTAGGGCTGATATGTGTGATTGGAGAAATCTTAAATGTACCACTGGATCCTGTCCAGGCAGGATACTGCATGCACTGATGAAATAATTTAGGTTAGTTTTAAAGAAAGTTATTTGTGTGGATTCTATTATTTATAAATACATGCAAAGCGTCTAAGCAGCTT
Source organism: Emberiza elegans (assembly GCA_024865655.1). Taxonomy (NCBI): domain Eukaryota; kingdom Metazoa; phylum Chordata; class Aves; order Passeriformes; family Fringillidae; genus Emberiza; species Emberiza elegans. The sequence goes on from JALJVW010000172.1 coordinate 4,662,480, forward strand.
ACAGCTAGGATCATTTAGTTGCCATGGCAATGCCCTTTCAGAAGCAAGAATTTGTTTTAGGTTCTTCCATGTTCTGTTCTTCTTGCCAGCTGCTGCTCCACCAATGCCGGAATGCTAGAATTAAAAATATGGTGTTTAGAGAAAAAAATAAATAAAGAATACTCTTTCAGAGCATGACACCTCTATTTCATAGTCTTTCTGATATGTCTCATCTTGTCATGAATCATTTGTTATTCTCACTTATTTCATCAGCAGGCTACTATACTGTACACTTTAATCTTGGCTGCAAGCAAAAACAAAGCTTTTTGGACTGTGTCAAAGCTTCTATGTTTCCCATTAACTGAAGGAAATTAAAATCTGTTTTTTACATAGAAATAGAAAATCAATGTGGTTAGGCTTAACCTGAGATTACAGGATTCTGTATGTACTTCCTATTGTATTAGAAGTTATTACTATGAAGTTGTTTCTAAAATTGTGATGATACAGCTAAATTTTCTCTCTCCTTTTTATGGCATATTAAGGTGCAGCTCTTTTACAAATTATCCGTGACTGCAGAAAACACAACTGATCTTGCAAAATGTAATGAATACTGAGAAACTTTCTGGAAATTTTATTTTTCTTTCAAAGGCTAGAAGGCAGTGTAATAGAAAAAGAATAATAAATAGAATGTTGGCTGCCAAGACAATTTTGCATTTTGAAAGGAACACTAATGGAAGGCTTGCCACAGGTACTATAATGGCAGCTGCAGTTACCAAATGCAATTGCTACAGAGTAATTTATTTATGTCCCTCCAGAGACAGAAGCTGCACAACATATTGTACAACTTCTAAATGATCAAAGGACACAGATTTACAGCTTAACTTCAGAAAAAGAAAATGTTCTTACAATTGAGAAGTTGCTATTTCTGTTAATAATTACTACTTGCCCCATGAGTCTCATTGAAACTCAGCGAAGTTCCGTAAACACACTTTTGCTTGGAATGTTTATAAATTAACCACTTAAATTGATCAGGATGACAGGAGGAAGGCTTCAATGAGAAAGCTTTTTTTTGTAGACATAAGATATATTCAGAAAAGATGCTCACAAGCTGATGATATACTGGGTTTTGGTGATGGGTATCTGATTAAAAAGACAGAAGCAAATATTCGCTCTTAGGGTAACACCTTAGTCATTTAAAGATCATTGCATAATAGAGACTGCTACAGCATGAGATGAAACTACCTGTACTTCCATACCACTAATTCAAATTCATTGCATGAATTTTCCTCCAAATCACTGCAAAATGATTTTTTGTTCAGTACTCTAAAAACCAACCTGTTTTTATATGAACTTATGCCTCCTAAAAACGGGGCTGAGGATCACCTCACACACCTGCAATGAAAAGGCGACGACCGCCGAGCACATATGAACCAAAGTTAAGAGAAAGCTGGAGCTAGGACAGGTAGAGCTACTGCTCTACAGCAGCTATTGCTCTACACAAGCATCAGAAAGTCTTTTTCCCCTCACCCATTACGAAAGGATATAAATTCCAATCAGAAAGTTTAGGAAAAGGTAATTTCTTCCTCCTCCTCTTAAATCTATCTGCAGTGAGCTAATGGTTCAAACTTGGGCATACATATGAGAGAGAGAAATTATTTGATTTATTTTCTTCCTTTTAAGGCAAATTAGGTTGGAAAGATGCAAAAATCCATCCAAATTGTTACTGCCAGGTCATACCAATGAAATGCTGATTAACACTCAATGCATTTCTTCTCAAATTAGTTACTGTATTGGAGGGGACAATTTCATGGTTTTTATTATAACTGCCTATTATTTCTGCAGCAGCTGCCAAAGACCCTGTACATTCATTATTATTTCAAGCATGCAGACATTAGTATTGCCTCTTTGAAAATGGTGACATCCCTCTAAGAACTGAAGGATGAGCTCAGGGCTTCATAGATATTTAAATCCTATGTGGAAGCTACATGGGATAACTCTGGGCACAAAAGGAGCTTTTTCAGTAAGCCCCGTTTCTCAAATATGCTGGTGCTTGCTGGAGGATTAGTGAGCAAAGTATAGGGTCGTTTGAACACCCCTCTCATGACTGAAGTTGTCTGCAAAGCAGATGTAGAGCAACTCACATGTCAGAGATTAATTTCATAGCCCCTGCCAAACCTGTGCTTAGTGAGCTGTGCGTTGCCTGATTACTCGTTATGTGCTGTGGGATATTGTATCTTGTTCATGCAGAGTGAAATCTGGGATAAAATCCTTCTTTCTAAGTACTGGCTTAGGACCAGCAGTCTGAGAGGTTTGCTTGTCTAGAAAGCATTTGTACAGTGTGCCAATGACTTGGCCTTGGCACAGCAAGATAAAGAGATATCAAAACCAAACCCAGCATTACTAATTTAATCTTCTTCACCTTCTCTCCTAGTTTAACCCTCAGAGCGTTAGGAGCCTGCATTTTATCAGCTGTCAGTGTTTACATGACTGAATGCTGGCAGGGCAGACTTCTAGGGGGCACAGAGCATTTTCTTCTAAATCTAGCTATGATTGGAAGAAGACACCACAAATCTGTTAAGAGTTTCAGGGACAAGAAGAAGAGCAAAATGCCATTTGGTAATGACTCTCTGGCTAGTTGCTAGCTCAACTGCTTTGCAGCCTGCCCTGACTTGGAACTGGAACACGGGATTCATACATTCATAGTATTAATTGTTCCTCTCTAGCTGAGGTAGTTTGTGAGATACCATATCATAAAACCTCCACACTTACCTGCACCTAACAGGTTTCCTCACTCTATTCCAGAATTTAATAGAACAGTTCTGCCTCTGAACGAGTGCCATTCTCATGCTATAATACAGTATGCACTTTAGACTGTGGTGTTACATGGATTGAGGTGAATTTCTTAAAAATTGTCAACCTTTTATTTGGCTATTAAGCTTATTTTCTTAATATTTACACTAGGAATGTGGTTAAATAGAATCCTAGTAAGTCTTTTATGAGAAAAGTTTGAAATTTCAAATTGTTAAAATAATATACTTACGATGAAGTTTGGGTCTTTAAATGGTAACGGCTTGGCAGTAGTTTCCACTGATCCTGTGCTGGAATCTGTGTTCAGAAGTTTATTTTCACTCACAGCCTCTCCCCCTGCACTCTGCAGAAAAAATGCAGTCTTAGTGCTTGTTACTCTGAGCAAGTTTAACTGGAGATGGAGGCATCTGCTGTACTACCTACCTGTTGTCTTTTTGCTTTCCTATCTCTTTTGCATCTAAAGATGTTGTATGCCAAGAGTGGGGAAGCATGAAACAGAATATTTCTCAATCAATTTACAGCTGACAGACAAAAGGGAGGAAGGGAATAGAGTGGCCAAAGCCCACTGAGTAAAAACTGCATGGGGTTTACTGCAGCATTAATAAAAGCCACCTCATCTCACTTTATAAAGTGCAAGACAGTATGTGCAATGCAAAACAGCAGAAATGTACACTCTTTTAGAATATTCTGTATAAAGTATTAAGAGGAATATATAAAATTTATGAAAAGGCTTTTCATCAACTTTCTAAAGAAAAATGGATTAATAATTTTATTCTTCATCCTTGGTGCCAGCTGTGCTTGAACGAGGACTGAGAAAAAGTATTTTATTATATATTAGTTTTATATGCAAGCTTCACAAAATCTACATGGGTGCTAGTTAGTATTTTCTAGGTTTTATTTGTGGTTTGTTTATTTATTTAGCAGGAAGAGCAGTCAGAAAAGATGTGTGTGACTGGAAAGCTAAAAAAGTTGTGTGGCAGTCTAAGCAATTTCTGATAATTCTGCACGGCTGAGTTTATGGGTTTTTAAAAATTTGTTAGTGACCTATAAGGCTCCACATTACCAGAACTAGCCCATGCTACACACATAAATATTTATTTGAAATCCTCATCTACCCCAAAGTCAGTGCAAATTTTGCCACTGAGTTTGGTAGTTTAGTCAATAAGAATTCATATCTTGATTTTTTTTTTTTTACTTGGAGTAAAAGCTTGGCTAAAAGCTAAGTCAGTATTTACTGAGTGGATGGTTAAAATATTCTTTCATGTTATGTTTAGACAGATAATACTTAGGGGAAAAAATGTTTTCCTGTAAAAACCTTTTGTGTTGATACAACACTCATTTAAGTATGAAAAAAAGGACTGCTATTATTTGTGGCTTATTGGGAGTACCTCTACAAACTGGGCTATAGAGCAAAGGGCATGATTCAGCATATCTTTCTCCATGTGACTACAAGGGAAGTGTTTTTACTCTTAATACATGCAAAAGTAATTACAAGATTAGCGACTAGGCAAGTTGAACTCTTCTTAGGGGAAATACTCCAGTCATTCTACAGTGCCTGTTTTCAACATAGCAAAGAGAGGTCTTAAATATTGGAAATATAAAGTAAAAAAAGCAATGTTTCTAGTGCCTTACTAAAATAAAAATATGAATAATCTTTTATCAAAACAACACAGTCCTCTGTAGGTTCATATTACAGGAGATAAGGCAATAATAACATCAGCAGAAGCAACACTGAAGCCTGTAGCTTAAACTTGATTCTTCCATTGAGGACAGAAAACATTAAAAGGCAGTCACTGTCAGAGAAACAGAACAAATGCAGATGGATGTTTAGAAACATGTACATTATGTGGCAGTGAGCAGAGAAAATATCTTCATCAATCCTGAGTAAAGTGGCTTTATACACTGAGTTCCTAGGTTTCAAAGTATATTCTTGTACATGCATGCTTCCAGCACTTCAGATTTCAGCAGCAAACATTAGTCAGCTTTGAGAAAGACAAAACTTGAAATACAAGATTATTTTTCATGAATTCATTATCTCTGATACTGCTCATTATCAGTGTAAATTCTCTTAAGTAGAAGAATCAGCACTCAGATTTATTCTTCAAAGCATTCTTTCCTTTTCTTTGGTACCATCTGGTTGGTTTTAAATCCAGTTCTACAGATAATTACTTTATCGCTTTTGCCCCTTCAGTGATCTTCTCGTAAGTATTCTGGTTTCTATGAAACAGGCTTTGAGTAGTATTTCAACAATAACTCAAAATAGTAACTAGTACTTTGAGACTCAGCAAATAAAAATAGTTAAATAGTAAAGGGGAAGAAACTTCCTTATACATATAGTCTGTAATTTCTGCAGCTGGATATACTTACATACTACCCTCACTGTCTTCAGTGATTTTTTTGTGTGGATTCAGTGCTAATCTTGCTGGTGCAGCGGGAAGGAAAGTAAGGAATTGTTCCTGGCAGGACAATTCCTGAATGTAAACATTATATGTAATTTCTTTTCTGTACCAGCTCCTAAGGGATTTCAGGTATTAGAGCTGCTAAGAGTCAGGCTAGTTCTCATTACAGGACAGATGCTGATTTTGTTGGTGCCAGTATCCCTTGCATGGTGGCAGAGGCAGCAACTGCTGCTGTTTGGGTTTGCTGTCCATCAAGGCATCAGGTTCATGGGATCACCCAAGTCATCCTCCAGTGCCAGTGAGACATAATGCCAGCAGTAGCCTCTGGATCTGTCATGGACAATTTGAGAGCAGCACTTTCCTGTCCAAGGCAAAAGGGTGCAGAGCTGTAAAGCAATTTTCATATCACTGAGGCATGCAGCTGATACCATGATTTCAGAGCCCTGTGACAGACTGGGAAGCAAATAAGACTGAGCATTATGATTCCAGTTAAATGCTGGGAAGTGAGATAAAGACATACTGCAGAGGCATGCCAGTTCCCTCACTCAGCACTGCTTGTACGAAAACTGATTTTTAGCAACGGGACCATGGCAGAGAGATGCTCAGCTAATGTGCTTCTCTTTCTGGAAAAACATTAAAGAGTTGAGCAGAAGCACTGCTTCCCGAATAATGTGCTATTGCACAGAGGCATGAACTCTGGCAGTACAGAGCTTTGAAAAGCTCTTCCCGTGCAGAAGTCTCAGCTGATATCCTTTGCAGCTTTATAGCCACAAACTGCAAGTGCCAATAAAATCTACAAATCTCTCTGGCCTATGTTTTAAACATCAGGATTTAAAGCACAGGAAACTTCATGTAATTTTTCAGGTTTGTTTTCTGAAAGTTTTTTAATGGCAGGGGATATGGATCTACCTTTGTTCTGCAAAACACATATTTCCTGAAAGTGAACAATACAGTGATAATACAAACTGTTATTTACAGCCTGAAAAGAGATTCCTCAGTGAACAATTACTGCACAGTAAAGGTAATATTTAACTTTTAATATCAGTTGAACAAATCTCTCCCAAATGTGCTTGTTCTCTTGGTCGTTTAGATTGGAAGACAGTTCATCCTTCACTGTCGTGTGCTGGGACAAACAAACAGGAAGAATTCAAATGCCCTTTGTAGTCCTGTGAAGTGACGGTGGTGGCGTGAGCACAGTGAGGAAGTGTCTGTCACCAGGGAACACGCTCTGCTCAATGTGTGCTGTAACCCTCAGTCACGTGTGGGGCAGCTTCCCCTTCCTGCCCAGTCCACAGCACATCCCCACCACATTTTCCCTACCGAGCCACTCTCTTAGCTAACTCACTCACCCCCAGACTCCTGGGATAATCTCAAATGCTTTGCTGTGGGGCTAAAAAGAAGGTGAAACCATGGGCTGAAATGCTCAAAAGCTTCTTTAAAGTTTCTTTTTAACTGATCTTGTAAACAATCTTTATGGGAAATTCAATATACACTTCAAGGAAAGAGCAGCTTTTAACGTGCACTTTATAACTAAATTGTGTCTTTTAAATGGTAGTTTATGTAACTAGGACTACAGGGAATTTGTGCTACATTAGTCACTAAGCAGTATGTTTTTCTCCATAGTTTGTTGAAGATCATAGCAACAAAGATTTTGGAGTGGTTTTACATTTACAGGCTACACCTGCATGGAAAAATGAAGATGTAATGTCGGTACAGCTGAACATGCTTATGCTAGTTTTTCCTCAAATAAGGATAAAAACACTGCAGTAAAGACTGCAGCTAAGTCATCAGTAACTATCAGTAACTTATCCTCTCCCAGCACCTCCTTCTGTGGCTATTAATCCCCACTGAAGTCCATGTTGCCACTTCTCATGTTACCCCTCTCTGTTCTTCTCCTCCTCCCAGTATCCCTAGGCATTGAACAACCTTGACTGGAATGGCATGTATTAAAAGTCATAGGAAGCAGGTCAAATACTTCTTACAGGAGCACTTGTGCAATTTTATTCCCTCTGTAAAGTTGTGTTTATGTGCTGCAGCTGAATTTTAACTATAACCACAGTATGGCAAGTTGGCAACCTCTATCCCTCCTGGAATAGATGAGAGAAATAGTGAGGGGATGAGCTTCTAGTTTGCAGTTCTTTTTACAAGAGCATCTATCGAGTATTCAGAGCATGCCTGCTGGGTGGGACAATGCCCTCCCTGTTATGTCCCAGGACTGGGTGACAGTCCCCCAAGGGAGGAAGATGGCAGAGGAGTTGTTAGCAAAAATTTGAGAGAGACTGAAAACCTGCAGCAAACACTTGGGAGTCCTAGTAAGTTTGTTTTACGAGCAGCCAAGTCTGGGGAAGAGAGCTGGGTAAGCTTTGCTACCTTTCCACTGGTTTCTTTAGAGTAAAGCCAAACCCCAGGAATGAGCCTAGTTTGGACCCTGCTGTATATACTGTCTGTACTGTGAGGAAACACACTGGGAGGCTGCCTATTCACACACTACTTTCAGTATTAGGCTTTGGTAGATCTATTAATGTTTTGTATATATTTTGTTCCAAATTCCCCACCGCAGATGTTTTCACATGGTTTCCAAAGACTGAGCCATCTGTCTGGTTTTATTTAGACAGGACAAGCAAAATTTGTAGACCATGGAAGCTGATTTCTTTGTTTTGGCTATTTCTAGGTGGAATCAGCATTGTGGGGTTTGGGATGGGTGTCTGCAATGACACTAAATACCAGGTGAAATCAGCTTATTATGAAAGTGCTTGTTTCACATATAATTTCTTTCATTCCCCCAGCAAGGATTAAAACTGCACAATACCAGTATATATCAGAATAGCTGATATATACTGAAGTAAAATTTCTCACCTATTTACTTTCAGATTATATTCTATAACCTTTTTTATTATTTTAGACTAATAGGATTTTACTATGTATTATGAAAATATGAAACATAAAGTCAAGATGTAAATACATGCATTTCTGACATCCTGTCACTGTATACCACGCATGTCATGGCTTAGAAAAAAAATGGATTTGCACATCACTGAAGGTATACTATGACATTCAGTGGCCAGTTTCACTAGGTGTTATCAGTTTTACATGCTAAAACAAAATTTAAAACCAGAAGGTAACTAAACAGTGTGTTGGCAATTTAAAACTTAAATGCATAAGTAAATTCTATGAGAACTGGAAAGAGAGTTTCTAATTTAAAGATGCAAAAACAATACTGAAAACATTGATTCTTTCTGTTTCCTGCAAATCATTAATTTGTTAGTTTTGACAATATATTGAGTACAGGAATTGTAGATGAAGGTGAATGCACAAGTTGGATTTTGGTTTGGTTTTTTTTCTGCATTCAGTATTTCTGAAATGCTGGCTTTGTCTTATAGTGATGATAAGAGTGTTGTATGCCACCACTGAAAATGAAGTAATTAGAGGGGTCTGGCCCCAAACACCCAGTTTGCTGAGGAACCCACCTGTCTTCAACCTTTCTATGTGATATTCAATAAATAGTTTAAATTACCTTTACCTTCTTTTGGCAGCTGATTTTCATAATCACAATACTACTACAATGTTTCTTTAATTCAGCTTCAATAATGGTGCATGTTTAATTATTCCTGTAGTAGGTCACTTCCAAAGCAGCAATATCCAACTAGTGGCAACTTACTCGGCTTTTAGTTGTGTATAAGTTCTGTGATATCCTGACAAGAGCTGTGGCATGCAGCCAGGGAAGAAAATGGTAATTTATAAAATCAATGGATAATACCTGTATTTTCACTAGCAGACAATTATAGTGAGTGAGAATGCCATGTGGAAACAGAGCACGAATGTCACTAGATGACAGCAGCGATGATATGAGCAGACTTTTTAAAATTGGGAGTAGAACCTGAATGTCAGCTATTTAACCGAGTGCCAGCTAATACTGCTCATACTGGAAGATATATTAAGCTGTTTGATTAATATATTAGCTCTCACCGTAACAAGGCTGGCCCGGGCTCTTGCACATTCTGAATATTTAAATCATTTAACTTTGTATGATGACATGACAGGGGCCATTAAAACTTGAACACGTACCCTCTGGCAGACAAAAATGCAGCTTTTTACATTGCTGGAAATAATTCACTGAGAAAGGTGTCAGAATTAGACGTGTTTAAGCTCAAGTTAAAATGATGGTTAAAAAATTTCTCATTGCCAACATTATAACGATGCTACATTTCTGAAAGCAAACTTACTGAAGACTCAGTAACAATGCAGGACTGTCTAGAACAAGATTAACTCTATCCATGTATGTGACAGAAGGGTTTGCTGCAAAGACCTTTTCAGTAAGAAGTATAAACATGTCTTCCTCATCTGGTTGCTTGGATTCAGCAGGAAAAACTTTTTCCCTCTTCCTTTCCACTCACTAAAATGAAGCCCAGTACAACTTCCCCATCCTTTTCTCTCTCAGCGTTAGGGTACATGGTAGTATTTTAGGAACATTCTCCCTTCACAGAAGGTCCTACCTTATTTTGGGCATAGGACAAAAACCAGTTCAGCTTGAAAATGTTTAAATGCCAAGAAAAACAAAAACCAAAAAACCAAACAAAAAAAAACCAAACAAAAAAAACCCAACCCTAATCTTGCACATTCATAGCAAATTTCTGTTCCACATGTCATTGAAAAACTGAATTTACTTTAAAAACCCTGAAATCCTGAGTAGTATCCAGCTAAGTACAGTGCAGATCCTTGTCCTCGATTTCAAGCAGCTACTATGGTTGGCAAGTCATTTGTGTATACAGTTTAAATTGGGAGTAAATCCATCTAAATCAGTGGGTTTCATCACTGTCAACTCATCTTAAAAGACAAAGGTCCTGGCTTAGGTTTCTGCTTCCACTGACATCACAAGTAAATATCCCAAAGGCCTGACAACAAAAATATTTTTGCTTAAATTACCACATTGTCCTCAGATGCTACTGCTGTTTTCACTTATAAAGAAAGCTGAAAGAGGGTTGTTAAAAACAAACATAACAGCACAAAGTTTGAAATGAGATTGTTGGACTATTATAATAATAGTTTACTATTCCAAGTACATGCATCACTAAATGCACTTCTAACCATTTCCCAGAGGATTTTTGAGTCACGTACTACTTACCTGTACAAGACTTACAAAACCTGCCTTTCCTAAATCAGTGGTTCTTTCCCTCTGACTTGCTGAGTATTTCCACTGAGCATCAAGAGTTAATCAAGTGTGCAAGTTAACTCAAACATATGACTAAAATTTCGATATAATCTCTACTGTTGGGTATAGAAGAGTATGGAGGAAGGTATTTGAAGCAGGACATGGAAAACACTTCAACTGCAATTTAAATAAATAAAGATAATACACAAAGCCACATAAGCTGCCCAGATAGCAATCTCGACATTATGCTTTCGAACTTCTGCTGTTCAGAAGCGAGTTAAACATCTCACATTCCAACTGCCTCAGAAAGGCTGAATAAAATTTTACTCATGCACTAAAAGATTGGACTGTCACAAAGTGATGGATGGCTTTTCTATGCTCTCTGTAGGGCATTTCAATACCATAGACTCCAAGTGCTCTTGATTAAAAGGCGACATTCTCATTTAGGGTCCTGTCAGTGCCTGAGCATAAAACCATTATCATTCACCTGCACTGGTGGTTCCAGTGACAAAATACTTACCAAAATGTATAAAATACTAATTACTTTAGTCACTTTGATAGAGGTATAAAACACCCTAATGCAAAGCTCTATTATGATGTGCGAGGGTTAGAATTCAAAATTAAAAATGCAACCAAAGGGAGAATAAGATTTTAATTACATTCCCTACCTCTCAAGCATTTCTTAAAAACCTGGGGGAAAAAGACAGAACAATTTCATGACACAAGATCTCCTTTCATAATGGTACTGCTCACTTTAAAAAAAACCAAACAACAAACAAACCTAGAAAAACTCAAGTTCAATTTCTTCTCTTCAAAATTATTAAGGAGTCAAACACAGAATAAGATGACAAGCCTCAGTAAAAAGCTTAGATTTATTCTCAAGAGATTTCAAATGCCAAATATGTTTTCCCATTTAAAGACATTTATGTACTATGATAGGCAAATTTTTATAACTTACAGATATTTAAACGAAAAAATTACTATTTCCTGTGGGGAAAAGTCTCAAATAAAATGTAATTGGGACACAACTGTGAATAGCTTCACTCTATCCCAGAAAAACTTGGTTTAATTTGCATTTGCCACAAAGCTCCCTTTGGCTTAAATAATTGCAAGGGATCTCTCACTTTTAGATTTCATTTGGTGGATTGGGACTACTCCTTGTTTATAAAGTTTGACACTTTTCTTTATTAAGAAAATTGTAAGTTGGACAAATTCATAATCATAAGCTGAATGGCATTGCCAAAGTGGCCCTAGAGCTAAAACTTTCAGTACATGTAGAATCCAAAAGCACGTGTTAGGTCATACTTGTATCAAGGGTAAAAGTGAGCTCAGCTAACAGAATATTTTGATCCCTCTAAATAAAAAAAGTCTCCTAAATTGATGGGCTTTAAGACTGAAAATGGATAGAAGCATACTAGCAAAAAAGTTTATAGTAAATCACAATTGAATTTGTATAAAAAAACTGCCAGTATGTTCCTTTCTCTATCAGAAAAAAATCAGACAAGGACTTTGGCTAAACTGCATCTTAAAGTTTAAAATGCATCATTTGATATAGAACAGCTAAGTTCAAAGTACTTCGGGAGAAAAGAGTGGAGGATTACAATACACTCATGTGCTGTTAACATTGTAATGCTGCTCAGGGAGCATACCAGAATCCCTGTGCCGAGTAACAGCCTTCAGCCAAGGTAGGAGAAGGATCCAAGTCCATTCATCTACACGTGACTGAATCAAAGACAAGGAAAACACAAAGTTATCAGCTCCTATGATTGATGGGAGACAGATTACATTCTGAAATAACAAAAAAAAAACCCTTTCAGTTTCCACATTGTAGTTTATTCTGTAGAACATTATCCATTCTGATGGGAAATAACACTTGAGTAACAAAGAAAAACAAAACAACATTTCTTCAAGGAAAGGCAATTAAATAGTTTCAACTGAAAACAGGGGACATCTTTCAGAGCTCCTATTCTATCTATTTTTATAAGGAAAAAACACATCTGAATTAGAAGAGTTAAATTTTACCTTCAAAATGTTATGGACTATTGGGTAAACCAATACAGAAAACAAATATTCACTTTTGCATTTTCCCTATTTTTGCACATTTTAGCACTTGATTCTGTTTTTCTTGTTACCTTAAAAATATTAAAATTCTAGTTTTATTTAATTTCTGCTAACCACACTACTTCTGCCATGGTGCATTGCAGTCTAAAGTTACTTAGAAGAAGATTTTTCCATTTGTGCACAGGTATTTAAGATTGCCATACTGAAGCACCATGTTAGAAACACAAAGCTTAGGTACACTGATCTATGAAACACTGCAATGCTACAGGAACTGAGAATAAATACATTCTTTCTACAGACCTTCAGAAAGTTATCAAAGGTATAATGTATCAGAGAGCAGCAATTTTTTCAGAGGCTCCAAAGGTCTTTTAAAGAAGACAAGAAAATAAACTATACCTCAGACTTTAAATTTCTTCAAGCCAAATCTGTCATCTTTATTGTTTGTCTCATATTATGGGACAAAAACATCTGGTTGCACATGCCCTGAATACTGCATTCACTTTCCTTTCCCTAGTAAACTCACGACCAACCATTCCAACTTTGAATCGTGCACCAGTTTCCTGTACTCAGCAGAACTGCATTATCCACTGGATACCTACATTTAAGTGGATAATGAAAAAAAAACAACCTGACAACTGAACCAAAATAAACATATGGCAAATTCTAATTTAGATGAAAATAAGGTAATATAAGTATCTCTTGTAGACTATTTTGAGGCAGCTCAGGAGAAAAAGGGAAGACAGAGTTGTATGGTAGAGTTAATTTGAAGGCAAATTTCTGACATATTTCTGCAGAAACATTTGTACAAGTAGGTGGTTGTTTACTCAGCTATGCAAGTTCTGTGGCACTTCACCCTGATACCATATATTGAAGTTGAGGAACTGCAGCAGAACTGAAAAGTGCCAGACAGTTCATGTTTTCAAATAAACTTCTATCTCAACTGCCTTTTTTCTTGAAATAAAACAGAACTATTAAAAGACTTGACTTGCCACTACATTAGAATCAGTGAAGTTTTGGTATCACATCCACAATTGTAGGTGAGAGGGGAAACATAGTATTTAACATTTTGTGGTGGGTTTAACAGGATCCTGTTTTAAGACATTTCCCATAATGAATTATTCAGCAAATAAAAAATACCTTTTGGACAGATAAAAAAAAGTACAAGCATAAAAAGGGCAAGTCTGTAACTGTAAAAAAAGGCAATTCTGGCTGCAACAAGTAGCTTTAAAAAAAGCCAGATGAAAACGGAATTTCCGACTGGAGAAAATTCAAGGTCATTAATGTGAGACTTAAACTAGCACTTCAAGTTCTAGACTATGTAAATAAAGATAATCAACTTAAAGAATAAGACCTTTCCAGATTACTACTGTGGTTTGAGAAGCCTGAGTACACTGTGCATACATCAAGTAAAAATGGCTTTCTTCTATTCCAGTTTGCTGACTTTAACAGCTAATTTTGTTGTCAGAACATTGTCCTGTCCTTTCAAGGGAAGAGCAGTTCTACTAAAACATAACCATTGTTACAGTATAGGGAGACTTAATACTGTCTAAATGGAGTCATTGATTTTTGTGGTAGTTTTCACGTTTGAATCTGCCTATGACAGGAGAGCAGGACTGTTTGTTCAGGGAGAGGACACACCCATGTTAGTCACACAATCGGACATCTGGAAGGTGACACAGCAACACTGAATCACTGAGGCTGGAAAGGGTCTCAGGAGGTCACCAGCTCACCTCCTGCTCAAAGCAGAGTCAAAACTGACCTTGGACTAGATTCTTGGGGCTTTGCCCCAGCAGGCCCCAAACACTTCCAAGAGCAGAGATTGCACAACTCTCCGTGCCAGCTCTCAGTCTCCTCGGCTAGAAATCAATATCTTATAAAATAGAAAACACTGGTTTTAATAAAAAAAAATCTCTTTTGGTCTTAAGCAGTCATATAATTCACATTAATTACTGACCTAATTTCTGCATGTTCCAATTCAGCAGTATTTTGCTGTAGTCCTGATGGTTTCAGGGCATAACTGTAACAAAGTTTTTAAGGAGAGGAGTCATCTTTTACTAAAGGTACCAGTTTATCTGGAAAATTAGGACAAGTTTTTGGATGGACTGCATACCAATACACCACAGATTCAACAGAAAGACTTTTTATGGCACATAACTTTCACACAGTTTCCTAGAGGGTTTTAACTCCCTCCCCCTTTATCCTAAATGATGAGTGTTTTCACAATATTTTCTCCCTTGCCTGATTAACATCCCCTATACTCCTGAGATGCCAGTAACCTTTGCTTCAAATATGGTCTCCTTGATTCATATCTAACCCAACTCTAAGCAGTAGTTCTGCATTTAGCTTGAGAAGTTGCTGTTTCACTTTCAAATATGACAAAACACTTAAATGCCTGAAATTTGATTTGAGTTTTCCAGCTGTACTGCTTAAGTGACACTAGCCACACTTGTAAACCTTGTCTAATTTATGCAGAAACTATCATAGGTGTCTCAGCCTTTCCTGCCTTTCTTCTTGTTCTTTCATTAACTCAGAAAAGCAAAAATCTGAGGAAGCAATAAATAAGGCTGTCATGATAAGCACACTGCATCCTTATGAACATTAGGGTAAGTAAAGCTACAAGCATGTCAACACTCCAAGGGCAAAAACTCAAAAACCTAAGTTGCTTAAAACTGTGTAGAAGGTTTTACCTCTAGGCCTGTGGATGTTTGTAAAATGAGCTATCTTTTTTAATTACACCAGGTTTTATGAAGTACACATATTAGGTAGGTTCTACACAGAAGCATGGAATTTTGTGTGTTTATTGAAAATTAATTAATTATATAACAAATCATACTTCTCTGTTTAATAAATGATAAAAAGGCAAATATGATACAAAGAGTCTCTTTTCATGTGATAAATCTGAGCAATGGCCTACAATGCTTTATAAAAGAAATTTTATCTTTTAATTCTCAAAAACACTCCTATCCACAGCAGGGTCTTTTAATCAGCAAGGACAGGTTTTCTTCCTGAGTCAGCCAGTATTTACACCCTGGGACAAGACAATTACAAAACATGTAGCCACAAATATTCACCCCTTCCAAAATGAGGGCTCTGCCACAGTGTAAGTATGTATTACTCACAAAAGAGTTTCCTTCTATTCATTTCAAATTTGTTTCTTGAATTAACAGTATTGCATTTTTACTACAACATAAACATATCTTATTAGATGGCGTTAGATGAAATAAGATTTCACTTTTGTCTAGAGTTTAGAAAGGAAATTAGTTCTAATTCCTGTTTGCAGAGCTGTGGTTTTTGTACTAAAAGACAAGATATGTAACAGAAATAAAGACCAAAAATACATAAGCAGACCATTCTGATAACCATGTTTATTACCAAACATGGATTTGTTCTCTTTGGAACAGAGAGAAAACCTCCATCCTTGGCTGTAAAGGAAGAACACCTTTCCACACTCCCACACCAGATCTGCTTTTAGCCCAATGGTTAGGGTGTGCTTGGGAAAAAAGGGTTTGAATCCCTCCAGGCAGTGGCAGGAACAGGTAACATCAAGTGGAGGACAGATCAGGGAGTTGCAAGGACAGATGATATAAAAGTGAGTATCAGTGCATAAGTGTGCTTCTACTTTTGAAAGAAAGGATATAATACCTGCTTTCAAAAAGGCAGATGTTCATGGTTCTGAATCCCATGTAGAACGAGTTTCCTAAATCTTCAGAGAGAAGTATAATTAAGACCAGTACATATTTCTTGATAACTTATTTTGGTGGCATCTCACGGTTAGCAGAATCAGCTGAGGGACTCAGAGGCTGACAGACAAGCAATATGACAGCTGAAGCTGTTACTTTCCAGGTCTTCCCGCATGCAGGAACACGGGATGAAGCATTTCATTTAGTGTGTTACAGTCAACTAATGAAATCTGAAATTAAGAGTATGCAAGCTCATGAGAAGGTTTCTTGTAGTGGACAAGTGGACAAGTGGTTTTCCTTGCCACTTGGTTGCGCCTCTTCCTTGTACCACACCCCACAGCTGTTAGAGGTCCCTGTGAGCCAGTCCAGTTCACCAGGGCAGCAGTAGGCAATGCAGCGTCCAGGGGAGGGGGAATGTTTGGCAAATCCTGATGGCAGACCTCTACCAGTGGGAACAGGTCTGGGGTGAGCCAAAGCTGACATGATGCATGCAGCAGGAGCATGCAGCTAAGATTTGTGGAGGTGGATAAGAGGGAAGAAGATAGGAGAAGACTGGGACTCCAGTAATGAGAAACTGATCCATTTGCCTAATTGAGCCTCTTAAAGTTGCAAGTGTGCTTTGCAGTGAGGCAACACACGCTGTTTATGGATATGAATTCTTGTGTCAGGGCCAGGCATACTTCCCAACACAGTGTGTCACAACTTTTATGGCTTTCTTCAGGTTTAAATAAACAGCCAATCTTTCCATTCTGTTTTCTTTGAATGTTTGAAAAATGTGTTCACAACCCTTCCTTGCTAATAAATTAATATTAGCCTTTCTAATCCAAAATTAAACACTGAATAAATGGATATAATAACTACAAATACCTTGCTAAGCAAGAATTGAAGTTACTACCAAACACAATTATTGCACTTTAGAAAAATGTGAAAAACAGTCTAACACCACTTCAAATCTATAATATTTAGACAGTTAAGTTACTGCAAATTTTCTTTTGTTAATCTGAATATTTTACAGCACTAACTGGATTCTGAGATCACTTTTTAGGGGTACTACCTCTCCAGAGAAAATGTCATCCTAAAGTACATGTATGAGGTGTTTTAGATAGCTCTTTCTCCTTCAAAAAAAAATAACCTATCCTATTTTATTTCCTTATGATAGAAGTGGTGAACCATCTTTATTAACTCTCCTAAATTTCTTGCATGTTTATTATGAATCCTGAAACTAATTGTGATCATAGTAAGACTCCATTTTATGTTAGCTAAAGGAGAGACTAAAATTGTCTGCTAGGACAAGTGAAGAAGGGTAAAAAACTCATGACACCAGCATACTGATGCTCATAGTAAAAGGCAACACACATATGCTTTTGCCTTTCTACAACATAACACATCTGTGTTTACCATAAAACTAAAATCTATTCACATTTGGTTGGGGGAGGTAGGTAATTCTTTGAGATTGGCATTGTCTGGTTTAGAAATTCACATACTTTTATGATCATAGATCATCTGAAGCCTTAAAATGTGATAAATGTCAAGCAAAGTTAATTCTTAGCTCTGTTTTGACAGTTTCCATTTTAACCTAGATTGCTGTAGAAAAGCAATTCCCTTTTTAAAATACAGCTTAGCTTAAAACACACATAAATTTTGCCAGATTTCTGTAGAAAATCTGCTTTTTGTCTTTTAATTACCATTTTTCCTCATCAGGGACTGGAGGGATTCTCGTTATTTAACAGATTTAACTTCAAATGTGCAAGTGACAAAAAATGGTGCTTTGGGATAATTCCATTTCTCCTTAGTGGACTGCCTGAAAATAAGATGTATTTTGGGAAGAGTATTGCAGCTACTCACTATCAACTTTGTTGCAGAAAGTATCTTTGTGGTGCAGACTCTGAAAGGATTAGATATAAACAGAGACCCTCTGAGAGCTTCCATCCAAGAGCTGCAAGTCTGGGGGATTTTCTCTGTGGTCTGGTGACATGCACTGTGAGGCCAGAGCACGTTAATATGTGTGGGATGGCTCTGCCAATTGAAATGCTACCTGCTAAAACTCTTGTTAAGACACAGCAATTTGTTTTGAACTGGCTGCCAGTTTTGTAAGAGCCAAAACTCTTGGGTAGGGTTTGGTACAATTGCGCAAGTGGCTGAACTGGAAGAGCTCACCTTAGCAGTTTTTATCAGTAACTAGCAATCACCTGCAATCTTTCATGGTATCTGTATTTTATCCAATGGAAGTGTCATTTAAATCAATTTAATTAGGTTTGAATTAACATCCCGTGGGAACACAATGTATCTTTTAAAGATACCGTTCCAGGCAAGCAGTAGCCTCAGACTGGAACTGCTTCACTGGTTGAATTAATATATTTTTGGTTACTGTTACAATCTTACAGGATGGGAGAGGTTTTAAAACAAGAAGTGTAGTCTAGAGCATAATGGCATTATAGCTTTTTAATAAACTGGCAAATAGATATGTACTTATATCTCCCTACTAGTATGCTGTGTCAGGTTCCTTCTGTCTTTCAGGGCAGGTGGATTGGTGAGAAACACTACTTGTTTATTAAATTCCCAACTACAAAGCAGAATCATGCTTTTCTGTAGCAGAAAGTCTAATATGGTCTGGCAGAAAGTCTGTAAGTCTAACAAGCCTCATACTAAAAGAATAAGTTTGGTATCATACTGATTGCAGTAAACAAGGTCTGAAGTGGCAAGTAGGTAATTTTTTATTTTCACTCAGAAAGTTGTCATACTGTGCACATGAAGGAGGTCCTCTAGGAGGTCATCCCAGAACATGGTGACAGCAGCAGCTCAGCTC
Source organism: Emberiza elegans (assembly GCA_024865655.1). Taxonomy (NCBI): domain Eukaryota; kingdom Metazoa; phylum Chordata; class Aves; order Passeriformes; family Fringillidae; genus Emberiza; species Emberiza elegans. The sequence goes on from JALJVW010000172.1 coordinate 4,681,362, forward strand.
AGTAGCTCTAGTGGTACTTGCAAATTCTGTAGTTAAACTCGTTCACCCTCACCTTGATTTTCAGGAACTAGCAGCCAGATCAAATGGGCTCTTAAAAAAAAAAGTTATTTCAAAATTGATTTGATCATTTCCTACTAAGAGTGCTAGGCTTGGTAAAACTGCATGACAGGAGAACTGATTAAATTTACTTAAATTTAGGGTCAAATTCTGTGCTGTTTATGTACTAGGATAAGCTCCCTGCCTTAGTGGGCAGCTTTTGAGTACATAACAGCAACCACGTTAATATGTATATATTTGAGTCCACATTTTGAACTTACAGCTGTCCATGAGAACTGTGAAATCTGATGATCTTCAGTTTGAGATAAAAACATCATAATATAGATACATCTAAAATAAAAATGGAGTTCTAATTGTATCAGAGTCACTCCATTTATTTTTGTGTGATGCATTAGACGAGCTTATTTAACAGGATAGTAACAAAACCATTTTGATTTTATTTTCTAACATTGTTGTATAGCTTTTCCTGTTAAGCATAGAATGAGAAATACAGAAAGCCTTAAGCAGACATATCAATAGTACTGCTGCAATAATAATAATTATAGATAAAATCAATATAAATACCTCACCAGTTTAAGTCTGAAGTTATTTCACAAATAATGTAAGCAAATTTAATTTACCACATTATTTAGCATAATTTCTCTCTTTAATTTTTCCTATGATAAAATCAGAAACTTTTTTCCAAATCATTCTCCTATCTTACTGCAAATTCTATCTTTAAAGATTGTTAGCTGTCACAAAAAAAGCATTTTACTTTATTACTTACATCTTAATCTAGAATATACTCTTTTAAAAGCTTCCTGTTGCAGTATAATTTATAAAAATAATGGTGTAAACATTAAGGTAGAGCAACTGGTGGCATTTTTAGATCAGTATTAAAGATCCTATCCCAGGTTAAGTGATAGTAATTAATGAGACAGGAGACCTGGAAACAAGTCTGAACAACAGCCAGGGATGGAGCTGAATCAGCAGCTACTGGGAACCACTGGGCAGAGATATCTAAGGGAATGGTTCTGTATAAATCACTACACAGCACTGGTTTTGACACATTAATGTTACCATTTAATATACATAATAATCCTCAACAGGGCTGCAGCAAAGACTGAGGTATTTTGCAGTGGCACAACAACATGGGAGGAATAATTGTGTAATGCTGATGAAAGTGAAGTAATCAATTTGCAATCATGCTTTCCTGTAAACTCACTTTTAATATCACATTTGGTAAATACAGGCATTATGTCCAAAAAGCATGTGTCTCCTTCTGCAGACATGACTGACAAGCCCTATGAGCAATGTGCTTCCAAAACAAATATGACTCAATACCTTTGGGTCGGTAACTCACACAAATCACACAGAATGTTCTGAGTTGGAAGGGACCAACAAGGATCATCAATTCCAGCCCTCAAGTGAATGGCCCATATGGGAGTTGAACCCAGAACCTTGGTGTTACCAGCGCAATGCTCTAAAAAACAATGAAGAATGCTTTTTGGTAATGTTCCTAAGGTGTATCTTAGAGAAAGTAGCAATTCCCATGTTGGAGAAACAAAATCAAAATGTGGTTTATAAAATCTGTATGCTGTGTGATAATTGTGCCTTCTTGTAGGATATACACAGTTACTCAAACTAGTTCATTACACTGTTATTCTTAAGTCAATTTGTTATATAAAAAAATGAACACATTCTTGAAATTTGCAGTTTTACCAGACCAGAATGTCTTTCAGGGTGAGCATTGTGACAGCTGCTTGTGACATAGAGCACATGAGAGAAAATCTAAGTACACAATTTGCAGAACTGACAAAAATCACTTTTTGTTTAATTTCACAAAGATGGAATCAGAGACATGGGGATGTTAACAGCTGGCACAATGGGAAGTGTATTTTCACATAGGCCAGCACAAGGTTCTCAGCAGAAGTTACTACTTAATACAACAGGGGGTCCCCAGATCTAAATTGACCCCTGCAGGTAGTTTTAAACCTTCCAGTAGGGATTATTTTACCTGCAGTTTGCTAGTCAACCAAGGAAATAATGTCAGTTTACTTAAAACACAAACCATTTAATGCTGAGCTATGGCATAATCAACATTTTAAACTCAAAACATGCAGAGCCCCCATTTCATTTCTGTTTGAACTGGCTTACTCCAGGGCTAGCCAGCAACATTGAATGAGATTGCTAGAATGAGCTGTTTCTTGTCCCATTCCTGAGGTTACACATTTTCTGAGGCATTTTTTTATGTTCCTTGTGGGATTGATCTGCACTGCTGAAGTCAATGAATGCATATGATGACTTGGATGTTGTGTTGAGAAATTACTTCTTTCTCCACTTGTGAGAAATGACTTGTGAGAAGAATTACAAAAACTGTTTGTCACACAGTATTGAAACCCAGCTTGAGTAAGAAATCATGGATTGTCTCATAACACTGGAAGCTGTCCACAAGATTAAGTTTGGTGTGAACTTTGGAAAACAGTTTTAGAGGCTGAAGGGTGTGGGGAAGTCTTAAGCACAAATTTCTTTATATAGATTTAAGTTATATATCAACATATAATGCTTCATATCTGCATACACACACTAATGCACAGAACAGACAGCTCCACACTGGAAAATTCAGATCATCTCTATGACACCTTGAAAAAGTTGTCAAACATGATCATGTCAGGCAGTAATTTTTTACAGTTGTGGTGCAGTTTGTTAGTGACATTAAGCACCGTGGTGTGTACTCCCTGTCCTAGGATAAGCCCGCCAGAAAAGAAACCATGTAACTGCCACGGGGTGAAAACATGAGCATCATTCAAACGAGGAAGAGTTTGTGTCTGTGCTCTCGTGCATGCACAATGGCTTCTATTTGCCTGGAGAGAATATTGCTGAAAAATGCATGAGCATTTTTCCTGATGTGAAAACAAGCAACCTAACTGGCAGTAGGGCAGACTTTGTAGCTATGCTACTGTTATAGCTCATGAAATATTACTGAGAGAATAATTTCTTGGGGGAAGAAAGGAGTCTGCCATCTTTCCAACCCTCTTTTGACCACTGTAGCTACCAAAATTTTTCTAGAAGTAATCCAAGACATAACAGCATCTCAAGTCTATAGAGATGTCATGTACACGCTGACTCTGAACATCTTCTAGGACTTCATTTTGGAGCATGAGATGTCACCTCATCATCAAGAGGCAGATGAAGAACAGAATTTTTTGAATAATTGCTTATTTCTATAATTGTGTGATCTATACCTCATCATCAAGAGGCAGATGACATCAACTTGGGGATGGGTGCTGGGGTGACACAATGCAGAAAATGAGGCTGCAGCACCCGCTGGCATTGAGGTTTGGAGTTTAGGATAAACTGACATTAATATCCCTTCTCCCTCCCTGATTGACCTGTTCCCCAAAACTCAGGCTCTGAGGTTACATCTTCATTTCACATGTAAATCTTCTACCCACTCAGTACAACTGAGAGAAGGCCATGTGTGCTGCACACAGCAGACCCAGCGGCTGCTGGAATGTGCTCTGTCCAGCACTAGTCCCTCCTCTGCCACAGCTCGGCTGCCTCACACTGAAATCGGCATCACGCAGGGTCGGAGATCTGTGAATCTGGGGGTAGGCCCGGAGCTCGGGCACGGCACAGCCCCGCGTACAGAGCTGCTGCTGGAGGCGAGCGCAGGGAGGGAACAGCGAGCTGCGGGGCGGCTTGCTCAGGACGTGTCACGTGTGTGCCACCACACGCGGTACCTCGGTGGTCACACACGCAGCCTCCTTCCAGGGCATCCCGCTTAAGCTTTGCCTCATCGGGCCGCACACCCGGCCGGGGAAAGGGGGAACGCCGCCACAGGCCCAGCTGCGCCCATGGCGGGAGGGACACAACCTCCACGCTGCGGCGGCACGAAGGAAGGCCCCACAGTCGGCGTCCCGACCTCTGAGGGCCCCGCCGGCCCGAGGGACACCGCAGCGGGCTCGGCAGCTCCCAGCGCGGCCACGGGCGGGACGGGAGAGGAGAAGGAGGCAGGGGTGCCGGGGAAGGCGGGCGTGTCCCGGGATACCCGCGGCACCAGAGCGGAGACAGCCCCGGCGAGAAGTGGCTGCAGGACACGCTCCCAGCACGGCGGGAAAGGGCGGGGAAAGGCAGGCCGCCACCGCGCATGCGCGCCGGCCGCCCCCCTCTCATCATTACCTGTGAGCCGCCGGGCGCCGTTGCCTTCTTTTTCTTGGCGGGGCCGCCGCCGGTGCCCGGGCTCGCCGGGCGTTTCTTGCTGCGGGACGCAGCCCCGGCGGGAGATGAAGGCGGTGGCGGGGACCAGGCTCGCCATGCCGCCCCGCTCCGCGCCCGGGCCGGGAGCGCTCCCGTTCCCCGGCCGCTGTGGCCGTGCTGCTTCCGCGCATGCGCAGTAATGGCGGCGCGGCTCCGCCGCCCCGGGCCGGGCCTGATCGGGGAGGCCGATGGCGAGCGGGGCTTGGCCGGCGCCTGTGAGGCCTGGAGCTCGGAAGGAAGCAGCTCTGCCGCCTCCTCGTTGCCCTGCAATGTCGCGGGCCCCTACTCAGAGACCTGGCTGCGATGGCAGCCTCGGCCCGGGGTAGCCCGTGTGCGTAGCAAAGTGTGTCGAGGTGAGGGGTTTCTCCCCGTAGAGGGTGAGCGGGACTGGAAAGGGCGCTGGGTCTGAGTCATTTATAGCATAGAGGCTTTGCAGTTGGACTTAATGATATTAAAGATCTCTTCCGACCTTTACAATTCTATGGCTCTAACTGTGCAACCTTTGAAAATGCAAGTTATTACAGTTATCATTAAAATTTCTACAGCTGGCTGATACTGATTGCTTGTCTGGGTAATTTGTACTGCTTAAGAATTGGTTGTTTTGGCGTGGCTAGTGGCCCAGTCTAGTGATTTTTCCTCTTCTTGGAATCTGGAATAGTTTTGCACTGGAGAAGCATAGCAGAAGAGATTTGAGAGGATTTGGACTGTGCTCTGAAGAGTTTTCATGGTCCTCTTACTGTCTGTGCTGTTTTACACCATGCCCCCGAGAACTGGTTGGTGGTGACGTGGTGTTGCACAGTTCTTAAACTGCTTAGTGACTGAGAAAACTGAGAAAACTTCTGAGCTTTGTGCTTGCATGCACCTGCAATCAACATGCTGGTCAACTTACTGCCATGTTTGTTTGAGCTGGTTCTACGCAGTGCCAGTCCGCCAGGTTTCCAGCTGCAGCTGCACGCGATCCTGTCCCAGCACATGCCTTGCGGAGAGGCAGAGGTCCAAGAAGTTGATATTCAGGCACAAAAATTAGGTCACGTTTATAGACGGTGCTGTAATGAGGACTGAGCTTGGGCACAGTAGGGGTGCCAGGCAGCGCTGTGTAAAACAAAAACTTTGAAGGTGGCCTGAAAAAGAGTTGAAGACAAAAGCTTGGACTTCCAGGCTGTGTTCCAGGCACCTGTGTATGTAGCAGAAAAGCAGGACACGATTTGCTTTCCAGGGGCATGAGCAGGGCCTTGTACAAACATCCAAGTCCCATATTCTCCTTTCTAACTGTAGTTGCTGTCTTTCTGTCTGAGCCCACAGGCTGCCAGCAGCACCACAAAGCCAACTGGTAAACTGGATTGCATTTGCGCTTAGTGAGTGTTTCAGGCTTGTGTGTGCTCTGCAGTTCATCTTTCTTCTCGCTTCAGTGGACAGCACGCTCAAAAGGGTGACCTGAGTGTGGAATTAGCAGGGGCACTGGGAATCACAGGGGAGTTGTGTCCCTTGGTAAAGCCAGATCTGCTTTGCTGTGTGTTCAGAACATTGATCTTGTCTCAGTCAGCCTTTTCTTGTTCCCAGGGCTGGGTCCCATCCCTTTCCCACGCACATGCTGTGTGCTCAGCTCCCAGGCATGCCCAATTAAATAGGAAGCATACCTTATCACAGGGATGTTTTTACTGAGAGGAGAATCTTTAATGCAAGTGAATCATGCAGAGACTTAACGTGCTGCATCAGTGAAAGTTTTTAAATAGTGCTTAGTCAGGCATTTTCTTTCCTGTACCCATTTTTATCAATTGGTTTGCTAAAAAAAAACCACAAGGCCCGTGTGTATTGCAGCACTGCTAAGTACAAAAGAATTTTACATAGTACCAAATGCTTTACAGAATCACAGAGTGGGGTCAGGCTGAAAGGAACATGGTGGGTCATCTGGTCCAACTTCTCTGCTCCAGCAGGGTCATCCCAGAAACATGACACAGGGTTGTGTCCTGAGACTTCTTGAGTATCTCTGGTGAGGCAGACCCCACATCCTCTTGGGGCACCCTGTTCCAGTGCTTGATCACCTGCACAGTAAAGAAGTTCTTTCTCATAGTCAAGTGGAATTTCCTTCACATCAGTTTCTCACTGTTAGCTCTTGTCCTATCGCTCAGCACCACTGAGCAGAGCCTGGATCCGTCTTCTTGGAACCCTCCCTTCAGATACTGACAGACCTAATAGACATTCATGAGGTCCCCTCTCAACTGTCTCTTCTCAAGTCTGGACAGGCCAAGTTCCCTCAGCCTTTCCTCATAAGAGAGATGTTGACCTGCTCCAGGAGCTCCTGTTTCCCTTGTACTGAGGAGCAAGGACTTGACACAGCACTCCAGAGGCAGCCTCGGTAGATCTGAGTAGAAGGGCAGGATCACCTCCCTCCACCTGCTGGCAATGCTCTTCCTAATGTGCACCTATGGATTTTATTGGCCTTGGCCATGGCTTGTGGAGACCTCACTCATGGACAGCTTGTTGTGTCTGCCAGGACCTCCAGGTCCTTCTCCACAGAGCTGCTTTCCAGCAGCTCAGCCCCCAGCCTGTCCTGGTGCCTGGGGTTGTTCCTGCCCAGGTGCAGGATCCTGCATTTGCCTCTGTTGAATTTCAGACAGTTCCCCTCTGCCCATCTCTCCACCCTGCCGAGGTCCCTCTGAAGGGCTGTGCAGCCCCCTGGGGTATCACCCTCTCCTCCCAGCTCTGTGTCATCAGGGAACTTGCTGAGCAGGCTTCTGTCCCTTCATCTGAGTCACTGATGAACAAGTTAAACAACTCTGGGTCCAGTATTGAACCTTGGGGGACACCACAAGTGACAGGCCTTCCACAGGACCCTGTGCCACTGATAATGACCCTCTGGGATCTGCTATTCAGCCAGTTCTCAATCCACGTCACAGTTCTGGAACACCCATAGCTCATTGAGAAATAGGAACAATGACAATGTAAACAGTGACGGTGTCTGTGGGGGGTGAGTAATAGAATTAGGGATGAGAGAAGGGCTGGGGAGTTGCATGGTGCATTCTCCCTGCTCCTTTGAGTGGCTGTCCATAACCAGCTCTGCTGAAAATGAAGAGGTGTTTTTCTGCTGAATGTCATAACTACCTTGCTGGGTTCCTGTTACACACTTAGATAAGCAGTCGCTTTGTGATACAGACGAGGCTCATTTGAACAAGTGCAAATGGCAATTCCTAACCTGGCTTGGTGCAACAAGGCTCTTCCTGCTGTTAATTTTGAATCTGGCTTGAGTTGAATACCTTTCCCTTACTGGTGTTGCAAGGTGTATTTTTATATGCTACCTTGATAAGAAAATTAAATACAGCTCAGCAACAACTCAGCATGCTTTCTGATGTGAATAGTCTCCAACTTGCCTGTTTGTAGTAGTCTTAGGGAGCTGGAAAAGCCCCTGGTACTTTTTTTAGTAATATTTGGGGCAAAATGCAGGAATTTCCTGAATTAGAGAAGAAGATCTTAGGCTCTTATCTGAGATTTGTGATGTGGGGTTTTGGGTTTTTTGTTTGGTTTGGGTTTTTAGCTTTTTTACCCTTTGGCTGGATGAAAATTTGCCATGATAATTTTCTCATCATGCACAGGGGATTAGTACAGTGTGAAGCTTTTTGAGGTGTGTGAAGGGTGGTGGGAGCTTCATGATTTAAGATTCAATATTTTTTTTATGGAGGAAGAAGGTGCTGGGAGAAAAAAAAAATTTTGGAAAGCCAGCAGAAATATCTTTAGTGTGAGTTAGGATAAGCAGAGCGGGGAGAGCAAGGTCCCCAGGAGCCATGTGAGTCAGAGCTGCTCCCTGCCCCAGCCCCAAGCGCAGCTTCCCAGCCAGTGGAGGGCTGTGCCAGCTCTCTTCCTGACGGTGAGCTGGCCCAGTGGAGTGACTGCCTGTGGTGGGAGGCCTCTGACTGACACATTCAGGCTGCCTGGGAGGAAATGTGCTGGATGCTTTCAGTTCAAGTGCATGGCAACTCTTCTGCTCCATGAAAAGGAAAAGGCTAGTATGTGTAACTGTGTATTTATTTTATTTCAAGCTTTGAACTTAAATCTCTCTTGGTACCCAGTTTACATCCTTCCTGGCTCTTTAATTGTCAATATTCCTATTATTCTTACTTCTGTACTACAGAAAACTGTGTGTATTAAAAATGAAATTGTGGCTTTACTCATTAGCTATATTGCAGGTTGTAAGTTTATCAGCTACCTAAAATGATACAAGAGAATATGTATAACCCCTTTGTATATCACTGAATTAGAATGAAGAGTTTACAATTCTTAAATAACCTCTTCTTATTTTTTTGGGGTGGTGTTTTTGTACCTACAAAGTGGGGAAAACCTTTTATTGGACGGTAGGTTGAAATGAAGATAGGAAGCTGTGGTAGTTAAGAAATAGCTCCTAGTGATGGTTCCATAGTGATTTGTACTATTACAATTTCCTGGCAACAGTATCCAACACGTTCAGGCAAGTTTTTCGTTAATTTAGCCATTTTTAGCAACATTGCACAGGTGCAATTTGTGCTCTAATTTGTAAGGTTTTAACTCTTCAAAAAGACTCAGGTTGTATCAAAACCAAAAACAACTTTTTTTTCCCACCTTGGTTGTGTATGTGTCTACTGAGTATCATTTGAATTTTCATAGAGGCTCTGAAAAAGGAAGGATTGAAGTTCTTATGTTCACTGCTCTATCAGGTACAAAGCAATGGATTCCTGCAGGGTAGCTTGTGGGGTCTTGGTGTTTTGTACCTTATTCTTTAAAAAGTACTTGGAGGCTTTGATGACTTTTCAGAGCCTGCAGTGTGAACTCTTGTGATTTGCATTTGTTCCCTGCAATTTGCAGCTGCAGGCACTGCACTAGCTTTGTTTAAATATAATGCCAAATGCCTTTAAAATAGGTATTTGAACTGTGGATTAAGAAGACTACTTTAGTAATATTAAAGGCCTTTTTACTGCACACATCAAATATCTAGCATGCAATGCAATCTTCCTGAAGCCGTTTCTGTATTCTTAGTAACACAAAAAGAGAAGCAGGGTCTTTAGAAATGCCTTTTGTCATTTTCCTAGTAGTCTCTCCTTCTCCAAGTTTATTTGAAAATGTGACAAATTTGATGCATCAGAAATGAGCAATAAGAGTCAAAGTTCTGTTCTGTTTGCAGTTTAGGTGTACTTTACTTGAATTTTTGGTACTAACTTAAGTAAACTTATGTTGGTATTTATCTGTGTTGTTACTTGAAATGTGGACTACTGACCAAAAATTATATTCATGCTATGCCTGACAGGTTTTACCAAAATATTGTGAAGCAAGGAAATCCAACCCAAAAGGTTTTGTTAAATACAGATTTCACTATGGTAAAATAGAGTTTTGTGCTAGGGGAAAAAAATGACATGTAGTATTTGACTTTGATTTTAAACGTGATTCTGTTTGCATACAGTATAAAAGGAAGAAACTGGCCATTGTGCGAGTTAATGGAATCCTGTATTCTGTATATCCCAAGTAATTAATTATTAAGCAATATTTTGTATATTTAGGTCCTGTCTCAAAAGATTTATGAAATTAGTTTATCATATTAAATTTAATCTTTTCTTTTTGAAAGTGAAAATGGGTTAAGAATTTCCCTATTTAGTTTGCATTTAGAGTCTGATGAATGTTTTCTGCAGTTATTCATGTGAACAAGTTCTTGATTTCCGAAAGGCTCAGCTGAGAAAGATAAAAATGTCATGATACTAATTTGCATAATCTTTAATGTAGTAACCACCTTGAAAATGCTTTGGGTTTGTAGACTGAAAAATATGTGGATTAGCTGAATAAGTAATCTGATTTATGAACATAAAATCTTGGTAGAATGGCTATTAGTTTGCAAGCAATCTGGAGATTGAGCATGGTTACATAATTAATTTATTAATAATTCTAAGGAATAAATTCACAGAAATAAAACTGTCCCATTGAATTCATTACCAAAACAGGGGTTGAAGTCACTGAATAAATTGCTCAGAGGGATTAGCTCATGCATCTCTGCTTGTTGCAGCAAGTCTTCTGGTGCTATAGCACTCTTAATTCTATAGTAACTTTGCATTTGCCTGTACATTAAGCCTGTGGTATTTTTATTGCAACTGGGATACAAATTTGAGTAAGTCAGTAGTGCCAACAGGTCTCTAACTGTGCTTTGTTAGTGGGCAATCTGTGGGTGTTAACTTGATTTTCCTATTATTAATTCTCAACACAAGAAAAAAACTGAAAAGGTGAAGGTGCAGAATTCAACCAAGGTCTGACGTCTGCTTGATGACATCTTGACTTTGGTGGTTGTTTGTCAGTCTCACTTGTTTTTTTCCTAAATGCTAGCTAGGACTTCAAGTGCTAGATGAACTCCTCTGGTGTGTGCAGAACTAGTCAGACTGCACCCCATGTCTGCTCTGAGTTGCTACTGTGCAAACCAGATGGTTGGATGGACAAAAAAGCCCTAATTAAATGTGCAGATACTCAAGAAGAGCCCAGTTGGAGCATAAGATTAGAACTTAGAGAAAATGTTTCTGAGCTTCTCTTTTTTGGTCTAAAAAAAAAAAATATGTAAATGAATCAGCACAGACAAGCACAAATTCGCAGTTAAATTTCCACATCCAGTAATTTTAAAAGTCTCACCTGTTGATCCTGGGAAATCCTTACAGTTCATGTGAAGTGACCAGAAGAAGTAAATTGATAGTGCTTAGTGTCAGTGCAAAGCTAGAATTCCTAAAAAGGTTGTCTCTTCTTTACAAGAAACTGTTCTGTGTGAAGGAAAAAAAATGAAAATTATTGGAACTCCATAAATCATGGGATGGGGTAAAAAGGAGTGGATAACAATTGCAGTAGAAGGCATTGCAGAGCCTGGCTGATTTATGAGCTGGCTATGAATCAGCGGGATTGCAGAGCCCTGAAACACACACGTCACATGAGCAGGAAGCCTGCAAGGCACACACAATATTCCCTTTGCTTGTCAAAGCTTTGGTTAGGCTCAATTTGAATGCTATGTCTAGCTTTGGGCATTGCACCTCTGGGCTCTCTCCAAATCTTTCCTGTCTTGAAGAGAAGAGGATCCTCTGAGGTCTAGGGAATGCAGTCTATGAAAAGTGGTTGAGAATTTGGGTTGTCTATGTAACATAAGGATAAGGAGGAGAAGGGGACTGGAGGAGGTTCCTGCAGGAAAGAAAGAGCTGTTCTTTGTGCCTGTTGTAGATGAACTCAATTTATTATGTGCTATAGGCCATTCTTTATATACTAAACAGACTTCACACATTTTTGGGTTTGTGTTTGTGGGTTTTATTTGTGTTTGTGCAGGTTTTGGTTTCGTTTTGTTTGTTTGTTTTAATAATAATGTCCCTACTAGAAGAATCTCTTCTGTTACTTTCTGTGATGCACTCAAGTGGGAATATGTAGAGGAATTTTAATATTTGCAAAGAACAATGCTTGATTTTTTCTTTCAATGATAAGGTGACAGCAATTTGAGAGGGCTTGGGTTTTGTTTCTAGGTTTTGGTAGAGAAGTCCGAGGATATGAAAGGCCACTGCAAAAGGGGAAGGACCATCTCTCTCTGTGTCTGTAACAATGAAGAAATAAAGGGATTAACTTTGCAGCAAGGATGATTCAGGTTGTATTACAAAGAGCTTTTTATCAGAGAAGGCCTGCTTCATACTAGAATAGCTTGCTTTTGAAGGTTTTGAAAAACTGGTTAGACATCTGCCACAAAAGATCATGCACAACTGATTCTACCCAGAGACAGGAGAGTAGATTAGATGACCTCTCAAGAATTTTTGCAGTTCTGTTTTCTGTGATTCTGTCAGTTCCATGGTTATTCGTTAAAGGCATGTGCTTTCACACGGAGCAGTGAGAGTGTGAGCCTGGCTGGATGGGGTCAGGGTGTTTAACCCAGTGCACCATCCCAGTGGGAGCTGAAAGCAGATGTGCAGGGAATACTGTACAAACAGGGCGACTACACAGGGTGTTGTTTTTCTGTACATGGTTCCTGTGTATTTAGTAGCTTTTGTTAGATTCCAGTTCCTTGAATTTATCTGGTGCCCCCTGAACAAGTCTGAGCTTTTGGTGTTCATGGTATTCCACAACCAGAAGCTCTTGCAGCTCCATCACCTGTGTCAAAACCTTTCTCTGGTTTTGTACCTGACCCTCTTTTAGCTTCATGTGGTGCTTCTTGGCTCTTGTTCTTTTAGGCAGACATTATAGACCCATCCTCTTTGTTGCAGCTGAAGACTTTATCAACCTCTACCTTATTCATTCTCAAACATTTTTGTGTCTTGATTCAAAAGTTCTAGCTTGCATAGCTATTTATTATATGGCAGATGATGCTTGGATTTTCCTTGTTGCCATCTTTGGAACATGTTGAGCTCTACATCCTTTCAGATGGAGGGCACAAAAGTCATATAGAAGTTAAGATGTATAGGTAGTAGTTAAGTCACTGTATAGGTAGTAAAAAAGGTGTTCTTTGTTTTATTCTCAATCCCCTTTGAAGTAAATGATTTCTTTCTTTTTGTGATATTGTTGATGAGCGCTAAGCTTATGTTTCCATAATCTGCTGTTGTAACCTCAAGACCCCTTTTCCTGAGTAATACTGGTCAGATCACTGTTTATTTGAAATTTGGAAAGCTTTATTCTCCTGCTCCTTTTCTGGCTTTCTTATAAATACAACAAGCAGCACAAGTCCCAGGGTAGATTTCTGTGAGGACTGTTAACTTCCCAAACTCTAGGTGATTTTATTCTATTTTTGAAAAATTCTTCATCTGTGCAAGAGCCTTCATTATTTTTTGGTAGGTTCTTAGCTTCCTTATGCCTCTGGAAGTCCTGATAGATTGTATCATCTGGATTTCCACTGCCTGTGTGCCTTTGGGAATAAAATTAAGACAGTAGTAGCAAACAATGGTGTTATCTTGGACATGAGAAGCTTTTCTACTCACCAAATGCAAATTTGTTGGTTTAGTCACACTGTCACATTCCAAGTTCTGACACATGGCCTTTCTGTGCTTTTTAATGCTCAATACAATGATCTAATAATTTCTGTCTTGATTTTTTTTTTTTTTGATACTGGCATTATAAATGGATGCATTTTACTGCTTGAAGAAAGATTTTGATGAAGATCATTGTTAACTGAGTGCTGTTGAATATGTCATGTTGTACAATAAAAAATTTGCAAAACAATTTAAATCTTTTCAGTACTAATCATGCCTATTGAAACAAACTACATTTTTTTCCTCAATACTCTTTGGTGTTGTGTTATTGCTGACATTATTGACAAAAATAGATGTATTGTCTTTTATATTTTCTAATTTGTAGTTGAATATCGCTCAGCAAACTGAGGGAGGAAAAAGGAAAAGTAGCTTCAAGTCAGGGTTATGCTCTACTGGTCATGTCCATTGCTCTGGATTTGGTAAAAAGGCTGAGTTTACTTGCCTGTATTAGGTGGATGTATACAGTCCTTTGCCAACAGGAAATGTTGCTGATTATGTCATTAAATGAGCAAGCTAACATCTCTTCCCCTTTAATGGAAAAGAGCCCATCATTAAAAATGTAATGCATATTTTCAGGTAATTAAAAATGATGCATCTGAGTACTTTTCAAGGTTTTTCCCTTTCCCCAATTCCTTCCTTCCTCCAGCACACTTCTGGCATGGGAATGTGTTGTTTCCTGTAGCAAATACTGAAGGCTGATATAAACAGAAGATATTGTCTTGATCACCTTTCGTCTTTTCTGATTGAAAATGTTATCTGCATGGCTTTTTTAAAAAAAAATAAAAATAAACCCTACAAGTATTTGAATTCCTCTCTTGAAGTGTTTTAAGGAATTTGTCTTTTCCAGCTAAGGATCTGAGAATGCATATAATTATACATAATAATTTCACCACTGTCAGATTAGATTGATTTTTAGTCACTTTTGTGCAGATTAGATTCAACTCAGGTGCTCATACTGAAAGGAGGTGCATTAATCTGCAGTGACATTCAGTCTCTCCCAATTAGTAAGTTCTAAGAGATGTTAGATAATGCGAGTTTGGTGATGTGAAGCATTTTTGTTCTACCATGGATTTAGTAAATTTAGGAAGGTTTAGGCCTTCAAAGGCAACTATCAGCAACTTAAGTGTCTAGCTAAAAAAAAAGAAAAAGAATGAAAAACTAATAGGAGAATATTTCTGACAGATTTAAAGCTTGGAGACAAATTATGGTGGTTCAGCTGGGACTTTGAGGGACACAAAAAAAAAACCCAACAAAACATTTCTGTAATGTAAGGATGTAACACACACATTTTTGTGCAATCAAAAGGTGTCTTAAAATTTTGGTTGGTGTATTGACTTAAAATGTGCATAAGTTTGCAAAGTGGTTTCCCTAATGCTACATAACCTTGTTTGCTAGCATGTATGTGTTTTTGTGTAGTGTTGAAGGTCATACATTAATTTCTTCAAACTGCATGTGGTCAGACCATAATTTTAATTATTTGCAAGGCAATGGTACATTAGCATTACAGAAGAGAACAGTGAAGGACAAAGTACTGAAAAATGAAGTGTGAATAAATGACATTGCAATGTGTGCATGTCTTCTGATTTTGCAGAATTAATGCTGTCAAGGCTGTGCTGTAGCTCGGAGTATATATATGTTGCTTAATTATCTCAGTTACTGAATATGCTTATTGCATAATCTAGGGTAGGAGTAATTCAGTCCATTACTGTACATAAACAATTGCCAATTTATAGTACTTCAGAAAAAATTCTTGACTGTAAACAGATGTTACAGAATCTAAAATATTGATGCTATCCTGCTTTTGCCATGCTGAAATCTTAAGTGATTTTCTAAATGTGTGCTTTGCCAATGCTTGTTGAAAATTGATGGTATTTTCTTTATGTTTCTTGGAGAAAAGAGTCTACTCCAATTATTTTTTTTTCTTTTCCACTCTTGCTTTAATTTTTGAATGAGCTATTATTTTATTTTTATTTGTTGAATGTTGGTGTTACCTAATGCCAATAAGCCACTTCTTTTTTCTAACTTAAGAAGACTGGCTTTTGATTAAATGAGAGCAATATAGGATGTGATTTTACTGATGAAGCAATGATGATTTTGTAGGCAGGTAGGCAGTTTTCAATCTCCTGATTAAAAAGATACAAGTTCATTGTATTTCAGAAGTGTTTGCATAAATCCCAAATTTTTGTTCAAACAAACAAAATACCCAACCTGGTAATGGGGTAATGGGCTTAGTATGAATACAAGAAACTAGTTTGAAACGCCTGGCAAGATGTAAGGGTTTTCCTGCAGATCAAAATCCCTTGTAGTTTTAAGGTTTAAATTCCTAAATTTTGCCATAATGTTAACCTGCCTAGTCCCAAAGCAGTGGTCGATATCCACTTTTCCACTTTCATATGATTCTGATTGTTTAAAATTGCGCATGAGGTTAAAAAGAGGGAATTTTTTTCTACGTCTGAAACAATACATAGAAGAAATAAACTTGGTTGATGGGGTTTGGGTTTTGTGTTGTTTGAAGTTTTTTCCTTTATTGGTGATCATGAAATATCTCCTGCTTTAAAATATGTAACTCGTGCATCAGAAGGGACACCATAGCCTCGTCTGTGTGATTTCTGTTTGGGTGGAGCAAGGCCTGGTCTGATTCCTCTTTGAAGCAGAGGAAAGATCTCCATTGATGATAGCAGGGGCTAGAATTCCTGCAGGAAGATGAGTTACTTCATGTACTTAATGAGATTATATTTCTCTAAAACTGGAAGTGGGAGCTCTGATGTCTTATGAGAATGAAGTTGCAACCTGTTTGAAAGACTTTGTTTCTAACTGCCCCCTTGCTTTTTTAGCTTACAAATTCTTATTACACTGTATGCCATACAGCAGTGATAGACTGCAGTTTTATAAATACAAAAATATAAATATAGATATAAATATAAATATACCTCAATATTATGTGATTGGACATCACATACCCAGACACAATTATGTATTTTAAAAAAGATAAAACATCCAGATAAACACATATGTAGAGGTATGAGTGAGTGTGTGTAAGAAGATGAGAGAGGGCTCTCCTATTATCATTAAAGCTTTGCTGTAGAGTACAATAAGTGAGTACATGCCTCCTGTTATGCATAATTATTCTCCAGTCTCAAGGGGAAGTTTTGTATCTTACGTCTGCAGTATGAAACTGATCTCACAAATACTCAGCCCAGAAGTGTTCATTTAATCTTGGAAGTAGTCCCACTGAATTTAATGAGCCCTTAGATGGTAAATTCTTTGGGGCTCTTATTTTCCTTTGTGCTTTATTCAATGGTAAGAACAATCTCCATTAGCTTTTACATTAGCTTCTACTGTTACTTACAGCAAAATGCTTTTAGGTTTTGGCTTGAAAATGTTAATTGAAACACATAGGCACAAAAACTCTGAGGCAAAACACAACAATTAAATCAGAATTATTCCAAAATCACATTTAAGGAATTTGAGTTGGCTTTCTGAAATTTCAAAAGCTATGTTTTTGAGTGCTGCTCCAGGCCTCATCTCATTTTTGCCATCTTTGTGGCTTTTGAGAGAGGAAGGATTGTAGACCTTGGACAGTAAGATTCCAACCTACTGATGAATATTGATAGTCAAGGTAACTTTGGCTTCTCTTCAGCTGGGTGTAAGGGTAGAAGATCCCAGCTTTTGTTAACTCTGATACTGGCAGCCAAAGATATCTGCTTTTACCCATTAGAGTCCTTTGAACTCCATTCCAGCTAACCACACTCTTCGAAATGACTACAGCAGCCCTGGATGAGCCTTCTTCTCTTCATGCTTCCCAAATCACATGCATAAAATAAGTTTTCTACAGGCTGGGTTGGCTCAGTAGAATTGCTGTGGCTGTATGTAAAGCACAAGCTCATTCTAGATAATTGACACCTCATTTTTTTTCTTCACAGATGGTTTCAATCATTACTTTCAGAGCAGGGGGTAATTTAACCTTGCCAGCAGAGAATTTCCAAAACTTTGCAAGTTTGTAAACTTTGTAAGCTTTTTCATACAGTTAGAGCAGCATTTCTATTCTAGTGTAAAACTATGTCCCACACTGACCAGAGCTCGGTTATGAGGCTGCAGTTCATGAGCATATTCCTTTTAAGACCATGCTTTGAAAGAATTAATGGGAAATTGTGCATGGTTTCTTGGGTGTTTTTATCTTGAGGGTTACTCTGCTAGCATCTGTTATCTTCTCTTCCAAGAAAAAAGAGTGGAGTAGGAAATGGGAGGAAGAAGGAGCAGTAATAAATACAAACATAGGTAATAAAGCCATTATGTTATGAGAAAATTAGGTGAGATGATTTGGTTTGTGTATTGGTTTTTACTCTAAATCTGTATTTGAAAGGCACATTGTTTACTGCATTGGTTTTCATGTTAAAATATGGTATTCTGGCTCAGCAGTACTGTCAAGAAGTACAATATGTCCCACCTCATTAAGTACTATATTTTTTTTCTCCATCTGTCTAGAACAGCAGGAAAACTTGTTTTCAAATAGAAAAATAATCAGCTATGTCCATTTTCATTCTTTACCTCTGTATCTGTATATGTCCAAAAATTTGTTTGAATTTGAATAGGGAAGTGTCTCTAGCACAACAATCCTAATAAAGGCACTAGTCAGAAGATCAGGGTGTGTTGCTTGGTACCAAGGTGATCAACTATGAGAGCCCAAACAAAAAAAAAAAATAAGAGTCACTGACTGGCTTGGGTTGGAAGAGACCTTAAAGATCAGCTAGTTCCAACCCCTGTACCATGGGCAGAGACACCTTTCACTAGAGCAGGTTGCTTTTACTGGACACATGAGGGAAGGCAAATCTGCCCATTTAGTAAAAATAAAAACTCTGGTGGACTGACAGCATAGGAGAAAGAAATTTAGAAAGAGAGGTATTTCCTGCTCTTTTTGAATATGTGACCAGGAGTTTATCACTGTTTGGATATTAAAAGCAGCACAGTACTTGTGACTAAAAAGCATGTTTTACATGGAAGCAAATAACTGTGCCATACACAGGAGAATGCCCTGGACGTTTTTTGATCCATTACAGATAGTACTGTTCAGATTAAGAGCCTGATCCCCTATAACAAAAGGGTAGTACTGGACACTTGCTTAGCTGATAGCAGCAAGCTGCAGGGCTGGCTTTACTACTGTAACTAGGAGAAAAACAGCTCCAAAAACCATAAAGAAAAGGCAATAGCAAAAATATCAAAACACAGGTAATTGCTTTCACCACCTTTCAGCTTTTCGGAATTCCAGTGTTCTTCAGGTTAAAGTGATTTTCCTCATGGGACTCCTATCTGTGTTATCTCCTCATTCTCTGCAGCAGCCACTCACAGGTCCTGCAAGAAATCAATTTTAAGCCTGTATTGTCTTTCTGAAGAATACTTCCAAAGACTGAATGAGGGGCTCTGATTAAACCTTTTGCTTTCAGAGGCCTCAGATCATCCTGATAATATTCAACTAGTTTCAGTAGTGATACTGAATGAATAAAAACAGTGTTAACTTCAAAAGGTCACTCCTTTGCAAAGTCAGGGAGAGTAGCCATGGGCAGAAGTTGGCTGCACATGAGGCAAAAGTCCTATATCAAAGTTTGCGTAGAAAATAGTATTTTGCATCTGAGGTAATACCAGAGGATGTGTAACTGTGTGAAAGAGTGTTGTTTGCAAGAAAAAAAAGGTAATTTTTAAGAAGTAAATAAATACAGGTTTAGAAAATGGCAAATAGGCTAGAATAATTTATTCTCTCAATCCTAAAATATTTACCTCCTTTGTTCTGTTGTAGACACAAAAGGTAAGAGACCCCAGTGAGTTAACAAAAGAAATAAGCATGCAAATCAATTTCAGACAAGAGACATCAGTCACAAACTTGCCACTGGGTGATGTTTAACAATCTGAGAGTAATGAAAGGAATATTCAGGAAGAATAATTTGCGTGTTCTGGGCTATGCATGTGCTGAAGATGATGTCATACCCTGAAAGAATAACTATGCAGACCATAAATAGTCTTGCAGCTAGAGATTTAACACTTATATTTCAAGATGGGAGCGTGTTTTAGAAGAAAATGCTCTTCTCTGTATCCAAAGAAGGATACTTAAAATCATAAAGTGAGTTTTATTGTTAAAACTCTGCTACACAGTGATACATTGTAATGAAAAGTGAGATGTGTGTAATAACATAGAAGCATGACTTAATAATGGAGCCCAGGAATGGGTGGCAGGGGGAGACCTTGAATCCTTTTGGCACTCTGTCATTGACTTTCTTTGCAGCCTGAGGCAAGACCCCAGTTTGCCTCCCAAGAAGCAGGGAGGGAGGTCACAGGGCTGCACCCTGCATTACAGGGTCACCTGCAGTGCAGTTAGGATTTGCTGTAGTGCCTCCTGGCCTTGGTGCAAGTGTAGCTGTCTGTCTAAAAGGAATGGGGCTGAGGCAGCTGCATCTGCAAAAGCTGTGAGAACCTCAGGTTAAAAGCATGGGGGATGTGCATATTTACTCACCTAGTGCCTGCACTGACCAGTGCCAATGCTTCAATATTTAATAAAACTCAGATCTTGTGTGCGTTCAGATGAGTAGCAAAAAGGTAGACTTTGTTTAGATGCAAAGGTGCAACTTTAAAACCATACTTTAGAAATTATAAAATTGTGCTTGCTTCTGGCTCTGATGGTTAGCTGCAGAATTAGAACAGGACAGTTGGAGTGTAGTTAATAACCCTGAGCAGGTACTATTTTACCTTCCATAGCCACAGCCTGTGCTGCATCATTCTGTTGACTGCATCAGACCAACAAGTTCACACAAAGTCTGTTGGATTTTGAAAAGCTTCAAAAAGGTCATATTCCTTCACTGTCTTTGACTTTCTTCCATTGTCTCTTTTCCATAGCAAGCTTCACTATCCCACTGGGACTTGTGGTATTTGGGCATCGTATTAAGCACTTTATCTAAGCTCTCTGGAAATACCTACTTACTGAGCTGTACTCACACACATCTGCTACTCGCTTATTATACTGGAAAGCTCATACACTTTTCCCCCTTGCATTATGGGAAGCTGTCTCAGAAATGGCACTCTGGAGAGTTAAACCTTTTTGTGGAAAAGAGGAAAAGAAAGCTATGAAAATAGATTCATATAGAATTAAATACATTAATGCTACTCTGTTGGTTCTAGACTATATGCTCAATCTTTTTCTCACAATTTCCTAAAAGTATAGCTCATTGCTGGCACAGTCTCCATGTTTGTTACATTTGAGGAAAGGATCTTTCTTACTGTCCACCTCTAGGATTTCTAATATATAATTTTAATGTATTAAATAGATAATTATTTAATATATAATTTCTTAAAATAATGTGGTTTATTTTTAATTTAGCATAATATTTACCTGGAGCAATATAGGAGATGTTTCTGTGGCTGTATTGTGTAATAGGGATGAAAACATAGCCTTTCTATTGGATCCACAAATTTACTCTCCAGGTAGAACTGTTTGCATCATGTGAAGGGTGAGTTAAAAAATGCAGGCAAGCCACAAGGTTTTTGCCTGCCTTCCTTTCTTCCACAAGGGAAGAAGCACATCAGGCAAACCTCCCTTATTTTGTCTGTGCCAAGCACTGCTGTTTTGGCTGTGGCAGCTGCTGTAGCTCTAAGGCTGAAACAGCAGCTGCCAAGTACTGCCTTGAGGTGCTGGATTTTTTTTCTCTAATCCCTCCATCCTGGGCTTGTGCTCAGCCACAGTGCACTCTGTTCCTGTACAGGATTTAAGAATTGGGCAGTAAGCATTAAAATAGCTCCAGGTGGAGGGATTTTCATCCACCTTGTCTAAAATCAGTGCAAGCCTGGAAGGGAGGCAGTGAATGTACTAAGATCAAAGATCATTGCTACACAACAAGACAGAAGGAAACATGTTAGAATGACCTTATAACTTAAACATATCCTGAGCCAAATATTTTATACTTGCATGTACCTTGATATTGTGGAGTAGGAGGATTTAATAATAAGAATGGACCAGTAAAAATTTAGACATCTTCCTAATTCTTGAAAAGCAATAACAGGGAAACCTGAGTGATGGGTTATTTCTTGGTTATACAGAAAATCATCTTTATACCTTGGATAAATTTTTTGACCCACATTGATATCATTCACTGTTTCCAGAAATCAAACCCCTAGGGAAGTTATATGAATTCCCATGGTCTAGGAATGATCACAATGGAGAAACTGAATTAAGACATGGAGGTGATGTTTGCCTTTTGCTTTTGCCAGCAGCTTGCTTGTCTACAAAGCTCACCTGCAGCAATTGCATATTGTTAGTACATTTCAATTAGGCATGTACTTCAGGAGAGACCTAACTAAGGATCATCTTCAGGGTTATTGCCTCTGCAGACTCCTACAAGTTGTAGAAAACAAGTGAACAGCAAATCACCTTTGTGTTGAAAAGAGGAAGGAAACCCAAGTTCAGCTGGAAGCTGGGGAGGTGTCACCATGTGTTTGTAGTGGCCTTCTTAATCTTTTCTGGGGTACTCATTTTGGGAGATGTCAGAGATGATACAAAGTTAGACACACCTTTGATCTGTCCCAAACCATCCATTGGTGCTGGTGTAGCTCACTTGCAGTGCCATTTAGGTAAATGATAAACATAATGAAATTATTGAATTGCTGTGGGTATTAATCATTTTAAAACCCAGTTGAGACATCAAACTGGAATCTAGATTAGGGGTGGAGTACTTTACTGAAAATAACATGTTGGAATGCTACTTAATGCACACTTTAGGAATACCAGACTAATGGAAGGGTTACCAAATACTTCTTAAAGGCTTATTCTACCTGAAAATTGAGTGGTAAGTAGTATATTTCTATCACATCAGTCCAGTTCCTTTATCTGCCATTAATTTCTTTTGGTCCTTGTAACAAAAAAAGCCCATGAAACAATGTTCCTGCTTTCTTCTGCTGTTTGTGTTTAACAAGCCAAATATATAACAAATAGTGTTTTTCTAACACAACTGTTTATTAAGTTCCAATCATTGCCTTCACTAGAAAGCTGCTGAAGGCAAATGGACTATTCAGTTGTCACTGAAGGCATAGTTTAATGATGCAGTGTATCTCTACACTGATGAATTCAGCCCTTTTATTCTGCTTAATCTATGATGTGTGAAGCAGACAGTAACTTCGCCTTGCAGACCTGTCTGTGGGAAGCCCATTTCCTCTCCTTTGCTCTTCTGTATGTGATAAACAGAGCCTGTTTATTAAAGGAGCCATCAAGGTACAAAGTTGAAGCCTCAGGTGCTGCTTTAACAGTCACTCTTCAGAAGGTATTTCTCCTTCAAGCAATCGGTTTCCAAGTGGCCTCAAACATTCCCTACAAAATTGTCTTGTTTCACTTTTGGCAAAAATATTATACTGCTGACCCACTGTGTGAACAGCGATGGTAAATAGTGAAGGATAGATGGAAGCATTTGGGTGAGAAATCTGTGACAGGCTTTTATGTGAAAACATTTAGTGTCTGCTCTCACTTTAATCACTTATTTTTAAGTCAGTGACAAAAACATCCTGCTGAAACAGGAACACTGGGATCCCATCTGCAGGGAGAGCTGGTGGCCTTAGACAGACCTTACTATCCTCTAGATGAGACAGTGTATCTTGCTAGTTTTACTGTTGTTTTTTAAGGCTGCTCCTGAAAAGCTTTAGCCAGGCTTATGAACTTTCAAATGGCTGCATAAAATTATATCTTGTCTTTGTTTATCCATAACATAAAGTTATTGTGGTAAAAAATAAAATAGAGACTTCATCTTTTAGAAGTTTACTATACCTTTATGTTGCCCTCAGGCTGCCTCTATTTTTCTTGGGAGAAAGCAGATTCATATTTCTTCCAGAATGGGACCACTTTGTATAGGCTGGAGCTGTTTGTGATAAATCTTCAGTCCTTTTGGTCGCATGTGTATTTGAATGAAACCTAATATGTTGGTGGTTTTTTTTTTTTTGTCTTTTGAACATCCACATTTTGTAGCTGTGGATCAAGTGTTTGGTAATATATTGAAACATTGCTGTGACAGAAATCTCCTGGAAAAACAGGACTCACCTTTTTTTCCTGTTACAGAACTTAAAAGTAAGTATCAAAACAACTTACCACATATGGAATAGCAACAGGCTGTGTAAGAGTGATGAATATGTTCCAGGTTTAATGTAGATGGAAATGGAAGCACTTTCATACCTGCCAAAACCTTTTAATAATATTTTGAAAACTGGTATTTACATTCTTTGAATTGTTTATACCTAGAAGCAACCTCCTACTTTGGCAAACTAGGTTTAAATCCTCTTGGACCTCTGACAACCAAACTGATGGATATACCAATATGCTCTGATGTTATCTTACCTGAAAGCTCGTTTTCATCACAGAATGGGTTTTTTGGAAGGGATCACAGAGAGTCATCTGGTTTGACCTCCCTGCTCAAGCAGGGTCATTCTAGAGCACACAGCATGGGATTTTGTCCAGATAGTTTTTGAATATCTCCAGTTAGGAAGACTCCACAACCTCTATGGGCAACTTGTTCAATAGGAGAGTTAAAAAAAAATAAAAATTAAGGACTGTGGTGTGAAAAACAACCCCCCAGTGAGGAACTAACAGTCTGACGATGTTATCCTCTGGTGGTTTCCTCCAGTAGGCCCAATAGGAAAGGTATAGTATCAGTCAAGATGAGTTTTAGAAATATTAAAAAAAATACAGTGCTCTTTTATCAAAAGCTTTCCTTAATGATTCATGGTCTCCTGCAACTCCTGACCCTTTTGTGCTACAATATTGCCACATAGATGTCAGGAGTGCCAGGTGGCTGCTATGCAGTTTGCACATGATGCCAAATGATTTAATAATTATTAGGCTGTCAATCCCACATGATATCCTTAGGGCTAGGCTTACACAGTCCAGTTTTGCAGGTCCAGTCTCACTGTTTTTCTGTCCTGGATTTTCTTCTCACTTACAGACAGTATCCTAGTTCCAGTCCAATACAGAGGAAGGAATTCTGTGAAGGAGACCTGTTCTCTCTCTAGTCATTCCCAGCAAAGGAACAAAGCAGGCAAGGGCTGTGCACTCATGGGCTCAAGGAGCATTCATGGGAAGTGAGAGTGCTGGGACCTTTGTACTCCTCACCTTGGGAGGTGAGACAGTTTTCTACCCTCCCTCTGGGTGTCAGCACAGATCCCAGCTGCTCCCACCTTCCATCCTTAAAAGTCGAGTGAGATCAGATCCAGCTGGGAGGTAGGACTGGGTTCATGAAAGACAGATAAGTTCTTGTGGTGCTCTCTCTTCTTTTTGCCATTTGCCCCAAAGGATGTTTTAATTGATATCAAGAAAAATCCACTCAGTATAGTCACAGTTCTTTTGGAGCAAATCAATGGTCTGAGTGAGGAGTATAGAGATTACCTCCTCCTGTTGTTTGGTTTTGAGCAAAGGAGATTTACCCACCTTTATTCACTGCATGTCATGGGAACAAATGGAGGGCATAAAGCACTTTGTTCTTGCTCAGGCTCAAGGGGAAAAAAAAAAAGAAAAAAAAGAGGTTCCACTTAGAAGACAGGAGCCTGGGATTCTGGAGTAGAAGCCGTGTATGATTGCCTCTCAGATGGTGCTCCATTTCAGGAAAAGTGGTGAAAGGACATCTGTTGGCAAATTGCCCTTTTTTGGGTTATTGAAAGCAGCAAGTCGAAAAACAGAGCAGATGAGGATGTGTGGGATCCCAACTGACCATAAGAAATCAGATTGCACTCTTTAAAAGAAAACTGATTACCAGACATATTAAACTTTAATCTTATTTGCAGTTAGTAGCCCCAAAGAGAATGCTTTGTTGGAGACCTTCCAAGAAAAGCTATTTCAGACAGCTTGTAAAGCAAAGACAATGCAATAGAAATAATGCAAATACAGTTCAACTTTTGCTATAATGAAGTTATTTTATGACAGCTTTTGTGATAACCTCAACAATAAATGCCAATATCCTCGTTGGTAATTAGTTCTGGTGAGACAAACATTTCCCCAAATTTGATGTGAAGACACTATTTACATATTTCTTCCTTTTGAAAAAGCTGACTGTATCTGGCACATAAGTGTATGTTTTATTTCTAAGGTTTCTAAGCACCATCTAAATACTGAATGAGTGCAAAATGACCTCCAATAAGGTACTGCCTGTTTGCATTCAATTCAAATGGGATGCTGCCTCAGATGCAGCAAACTGCCAAACCCTGGCACTGTAACTCCTTCAGCTAGGGAGTATTTTAATCCCAGTTCTGTGAGGATTCTTTGGCAAGGCTACTCCTGGCTGTTGTCCTCAGGACACTAAGTCATGCTGCTGATGTGAGTTAAGAGTTACATGTGCCTTGCCTGTGGGGTCTGGTCACTGATGCTTCCCTTTACCTTGTAGATAGCCTGAACTTCAGCTCCTCATCTGGCAGCTTTGGCATTTGTCACGGTCAGTTCACCCCCCTGCAGCTGTAGGTGGGCTGCAGACATAGGATGGAGACCTGTGCAGGGCACACCTGTGCCCATTAGTGCCTGGTGTAGTGCAAATTACACGGGGCAGGGAGGGGCTCCTCTCTTCTATGGTTTTCCTTAGACCTGGTGTTTTGTGGGGTTCTGGGCACATGAAAGGAGTGGTGCAGTTTGGGCAAATGTAACCAAAGTAAGAATAAATACTCAAAGTTTTTTCTTGCTTCCCTCCAGGCAATTCTGCAGTATGTAAGTTAGAAGAATTTGAGAGTCTTGTGAAATCAAAAGGCTATGATTACAAACCATCACAAAGATTTTTTAAAAGTATTTATTCATTCTCATGACTTAAAGATGTACCTGATGTAAAAGATCCCTCCAATAGTAATTTTACAAAGTTGACTTAGTAGTGCTCCACAATCCATAAACCTGAATCTCAGTATAATTCTCTAAATACAACTGCAATAAACATAGCTCTTAAATTATAGACTACATTTTTGAATGTTCACTTCAAAATTACACCTTTTTATTAACAGAGTTCAGCGAATTCATGTCACTTCTTAAAGTGTCTCTGGCTGTATCTAGACATCTCCCATCGACTTTTTCTTTTCATGAAATTAATAGCATTTTTGCTAAGTGAGTTTCCTGGACTTGGCAGCAATGCAATAGAATAGATAATTGAGGTGTCATAAAGACATTCCACCAGAGGAACTTGGGATACATCCTATGGCATCATCAATCATAACAGAACAAGTGTTAATCTGCTTGCATACAATAGATCATAAAAAAAATAGTGTGAATTTAATACTTTTTTTTTTTGATAGGAAAACCTAACACTTCTTGTATTATCTGTCTGTGTATAAGCACACACATATTTAGTTCCCAGCCTATAAATGCTAAATGAAGGCAGCTCGACAGCTCCTGTGTGCATTACCTGTCAGTGCACACACTCCCTGCTGGATGTATCAGCTGAGCAATGCAGCAAAGCTCAAACATTTAAGTTGTTTAAGCACACAAGGAATCCCATTCAGCTCACAGAAGGTGAACATATGTGAGAGCCCTCCACTGGGCAAAGAATGCCTCCTTGTCCTACTGTTTATGCATTGGCCACCTTGGTATTTTCTCAGGAATGTTTACTCTGTCACCTGATTACACCTTCAGGCATTTTCCAAAATGTTTTTTTTTTTTTTTCATTCAAACTGTTTCAGTCAATATTAGTCAAATCCTCTTTTAGTCAAATTCTCAGTGCACACTGGTCTTCTCAGGAATGCATCCTGCACTTTTGACTCTTCCCCAGTGAGGGGAGAAAAGGCAGATGAACTTCAAATGCAACCACTCTGCTACTGCCTGCACTGTAGCGCTTAAAGATGCTGGGCCTGAAAGAGCTTCAAAATATACATCAAAATATATGGAGAAACAGAGTCCTGTATGTTACCTCACAAACTAAATGCTTATCCTCAACAGATCTGTGGGTACCTGAGGATTCTGAACTCACTGGTTTTGTCAGAAGAAAAAGCATCCCAAATGAATGGCTGGAAAATGCTAAGTGCCTTTAAAAAGGTCTAAGTTACTTTGGAGGGCAGCAAGAACAAGCAGCACAATAAAAATTAACTCTTAGGGTTAAATAAAAGGAGAACACCACAACTTCAAGAGTGTTGTGGATAAAGAGCTAAAACCAGACTGAACTGAAAGGTCTTTAAAGAGAGAAATAAATGGACGCACCAGCAATATCCCCCTAAAAATGATAAGGCGTCAATATGACGTGTTCAGCATTCACCTGACTTTGTCTGCACACTTTTTTTTTTCCTTTCCCTGTTTAAGTCCTATTTTGAATATAGGGTTTCTGCCAAGAAACTTGTTAAAAATGTTTATAATGAGCACAGCATGATTTTTGGATTCTGTAAACAAATACCTCTTTAAAGTTATATATCATTTCAGAGACTTAAGATTCACTCGTCAAGGAAACCCAGTGTTTTCTTCTCTAAAACTTTGTGAGTTACTTTCTAAAGGGGACATACAAACTTTGATCTATAAACTTTAAAAAGCTGAATTTAAGATTAGGGAGAAGATAAAACACTTCACAGAATTTAGGTGTCAGAATATATCTTGTTCTGTGTGAAGTAATTTTCTAGTTGTATGGAATAATCTTAGAACACAAACGTAGTCCTAGGGCACGTATGTAACATTTTGATGCTTCCTTGCCCAGGGGCCACTGCTAAGAAGAAGCTTGTTGCAGCCTAATGATCCAATGCAACATTTGTTTCAGTTATTCGTCCCAACATCGCTGCTGGGGCCCCACGTTGCCGGCACACAAACTATGCCAAAGCCGCGGCCCAGCAAGGAGCTGGGAGCTGCTGCTGACCCCCACCACAAGGCGTAGCAAAGAGGAGCCGGTGCCACGCGGGTCCCGCTCATCCCCGCCGACCAGAGCTGCTTTAAAAGCACACGTTAAGCGCTGGTGCAGCAGGTGCCAGCGCAGCAGGGATGACACAGGGAAACACCGCACCTGCTCCCCGGTACAAAGCCTGCACGCCGCGGAGAGCCGCCACCCGGCTGGCAGCCACGCACCCGCAGCCCGCAGGGCCGCGCTCGAAGCGCCGCTC
This sequence comes from Emberiza elegans, assembly GCA_024865655.1. Classification (NCBI taxonomy): domain Eukaryota; kingdom Metazoa; phylum Chordata; class Aves; order Passeriformes; family Fringillidae; genus Emberiza; species Emberiza elegans. The sequence continues at coordinate 4,709,699 of JALJVW010000172.1, forward strand.
GGCCCCCTCGGCCAGGGACCCCCGGGTCGATGCGTGTTGCACTAGAGCCCGCCAGAGCCGGCAGCCGCCCTCGCCCGGGGCAGGCTGGCACCGGGGGCACCGGCGCCCGCCGGCTTTGCTGCACCGGCCTGGGCGGCGGCTCCCGCCCGCGCCGGGCCCCCGCACGCCCGCGACAGCGACCCCCGCCCCGGGTACCGACATCCCCGCCACGGCGACCCCCGCACATCCGGGGCAGCGGCGGGGCGGAGCGGGGCCGCGCGGGGCGGTCACCGCCCCTTCCCTGATCCCGCCTCTCCGCGCCGCCGCCGCCGCTGCCGCCGGCGATGGAGACGCGGCGCTGAGCGGGGCTCGGGCGGCAGCGGTGGTGCGCGGGAGAGCGGGCGGGGGCGCCGCCGCCGGCGGCAGCAGCGGGAGCGGCGGGGCGCGGGGCATGCGGAGCGGGCGCCGCCGGGGGGCTGCAGCTGCGGGCTCCGAGGCGCCCAGGGAGGCGGCGGCTCCTCCGCGGGGCTCCGTGTGACCGCGCTGCTGCGCCCGGAGCGCGGCTCCCGGCAGCCGCAGGAAGAGGGGGGCCGAGGCGGCGGCGGTGCAGCGCCGCTTCCCCGGCCGCGGAGCGAGGCGGCGAGCGGAGGCGCCGGCTCCCCGGGGCCGTAGCGGCGGCCGCCGGCAGCCCGGCAGTGCAGCGGCAGCGGCGGCCGCGCCTCAACTTGGTGCGAGGCAGCGGCCGCCGCGACGAGCGGCGTGTGTGCCCGTCCCCGCCGCCGCCCGGAGGATTTACCCTGCGGGACTCTTGTGCTCGGGCGCCCGGTGACCGGGGCGGCAGCGGCGGGGCTGGCGGCTCCCCTCGCCTCGCCCCGACGCCCGCCCCGCAGCGACGGAGAGGAGGGCCGAGGTGAGTGTGGGCTACGGGCGCCTCGGGTTCCGCTTCCCCCCGCCCCACTCCCGGCCGCGCTGGGGCTCGGGGGAAGGGAAGCTCCAAGTTCAGGCAGCGCCGGGCTTCTTCCCTCTCCGGCTGCCTGCGGGAGAGCCGCCGCCTCGGCCGGCCGCCGCTGCCTCCGAGCGGGGTGACCCCGCCGCGGTGCCCGCTCGGAGGCAGCCGGCGCCGGGGACGGGCACACACAGCCTGCGGCTGCCTTCCGGCGGCCCCGCGAGGTGCTCCTGCCGCGGGGTCGTGGGGCTGGGGACGTCCTGTTGCTGCTTCCAGGGGTCGGAGCTACTCTGTGTCAGCAGCCGCCGGCAGCGTGGCTGTTTGTGCGTGTGTGTGTGTGTGTGCGTGCAGGGGGGAGTACCAGGGCACCATCGTCGGCTCTACCTCTTCACCGCTGTCACATCAAGTTCGTTCAGTTGATGTTACGTTATTATGTAACATGTGACTAATATTTTAGAGTTTATCTTTTCTGCTGGGCTCCGGATCAGCCTTATTTTATTGCATTTTAATTCATAAAGCTGAAGAGGCTCGGAAAAGCTCTCATTGTAATTGGTTGCCTAATGGAACTTGGTTTTCATGTGACTTTGGCCGTGTTAACGGAGGGTTACTACCACCTTCCCCTCTAGGAAAGCAGAAGTGCGTGTCTTCTGCCCCCTCTACCTCCGTCCCCCTCTTACGTTACTAAGCATGGGCAAGTTTCTTTAGGTCCCACTTGTTTTTAGTAGATTCTGGAACCTGCCACTTCGTGAACTTAGAGCGTGAGATACTGAAATAGAAACTGATTTTTGTGCAACAGCTGCTGAGAGAAGTAACTTTTATGGCGATGAACAGGAGTCAGCCTCCTCGGTTTATATAAATGATGTTGGCACTACATGAACTGTAAATGAACATAGCCAACAGCTGTGCAAACCAGAACTATGTAACTATCCATGTATTATTATAGCTTGCTGCTCTCAACTTCATTCCTTTGCAAAGACATTGAAGATCATGCTACCCTGAACACTTGGAGCACTACAGAACTCGTTTTTCTTGCAAATACAAAGAATTACTTATCTTGAAGATAGCACTTGACTTTCTAGTGCCAGCTTCATCATTTTCTGGGACTTGGAATTGTGTCTGTGTCCTCCTGTGATGCTGGCCTTTTTTCAAGTGGTGTTGCTAGCACTTTGAATTTGTTTGCTGCATTTTCTCAGGCTTACTTGTGAAACAAGAATGTAAACCTGAGACAATTATTGTCAGTAGGGAAATTGGCAGCGTGGTCATCCTCAGAAAAATAATACAAACGTTACCTGGCCAGGACACCACACACGAGTCACCCTTGAGATCAAGGTGATAAGGACAGCACATGGACTATTACTGGATGATGTCTGTCTGCTCAGAATTGTAAGCTGCATGAATGAGTATACCTTATTCCTCATGCACCTTGTTCTTATAGGAATAGGGCAATTCAAAGACACTAATGAAAGTCGTGAAAATGCTTTGTGACAGTCATTTCTTAGCCTAGTGGTGAGGTGGTACTGTTTCACTTTTATACAAAGATTTGTTCCTCCCCACTCATCATCTCAAAGTGAATTTGTTTGAATGAGTTCAGGAATAAGCTGTACAGAAAAAGAATGGAGGTAATTTAGAATAAATTTCAATACTGAATTACTGCTTCAGGAAAATAGTATTCTGCTGTCCTTTCATTGTTGCATGTGTGTTGATAACCCATATGTTAGCTGTAAACTTTTAAAATATTTTTTCTTTATTCTTTCACAAAAGGAGTGTAATCTTTGTCTTTGGTCAGAAAACAAAAAGTACCTCCAGAGACACACATCTAAAAATAAAGTACTTCCAAATATTTAAATCCCTTGAATGTAATTTGCATCATATTTTGTTCAAGAGACAAGAGATTCTTGACAGATTTTATATTTCTAGTGGGTTTTTGTTGTTTTTTTTTTTTTTCCATTTTAGGGCAAATGGTGTCAGGCTGTCCACGCAGCACAAAAGTTTGATTCACAGGACCAAAATTGTATGGTCTTTGGCTTTGCAGTCTTCCCCAGCCTGTGTCTTTGGATGTCTTCTCATGGAAGTGCAAGGACCATCTCTAGATTCAATCTGAGCTGGATCAGGAGCTGTCACTGCTTATAAAGAAAAGAAATCACCCACAAATTCAATTTTTTTTTTTTTTGTCTAAGGTGCATTAAAATACCTTTTAATAGTTGTAGTGGTACTGTTTAAAATGGTGCTGTTTCATACTTAACCAATCACTTCATTAAGAATTTTGGAGTTTTTTATCTGTCTTAAATTATAACCAAAATCTGGAAGCATGTTATGCTGTCCTTCAGGCCAAGTTATAGTGCATCATTTGCATTCCTGCGTTGCCATTTGATTTTTAAAGTTTGTTTGGAAGGAGGTGGTTTTGGTACCCCCCTCCTCCTTTGAAGGGCCAACATGTTGATTTTAGTATTGAAATTGTGACACTGGAATTTATCTGGAGTTCATTTGGTTGAATAACTCATGACATACAAGAAGTGTTAAAGAAGGTAAATGTTGAATATTTCTGCCATGGTATGTGTCTTGTACCAATACTTAGTAGAGGTAGGCTTGGATCATTACATGGGGTGTTCTTCATCCTAGTCAATTTTTTTCGGTCCTCCTTTGAATAGTGACAGATTCTTTATTATAAAGATGCACTAGACAGAAGTGAATATTTAATTAGGCATTATATCAAAAAAGAGTATCTCTGGACTGTGTACTTCCTGCTTTCACTGAGCAGCATCTTAATTTTTGAGGTGTCAATTATTTCCCTTCTGTTTACATTTAGTCTTCTTATAACTGTGTTTTTCTATGCTTTGTCTTCTGAACCTTTCTGTTGAATTTCTAATTCTTTACCTAGTCTAATGCTGCAGCGACCTTTTTCAGGTCATCATCAAGAATGAAGCAGTAGTTTTATATGAAGGTATTTTTGCTAGTGCTTGCCACTGCTGCTTTTGAATCTTGATACTTTTAATTATCAGCAGTGATGTTCTCATATTGAGCAGAGATCTTCCCTAAGTTCCACAGGGATGCTTGTAATCCTCTTGTTTGTACTAGGCCTACTTAATTTAGAAGGTTGCTGACCATACTAGTAATTATTTGACTTTCAGTGACATTTCTTCTGCATTTATTAACATTGACTTTTATCTGCCAGTGTATTACCTGTACATCATGGTTGATTAGCTTCCAGTTGGTTACATTTTTGGACTTATGTACTCGACCAACCTATATAAATATTAACTTTTCTGCTTTCTTTTTCAGCTCATTAATTAGTGCCTTTAAATGTTGCTAGCTTTATGGATCCTTGAAGCATCCTGCTGTTAACCTTTTGTTGTGTTGCAAGTTTGATTACATATTCCTAGTTCAAACTTCCTGTTTCTTAGCTAGGAATAAAGTACTTAAAAGAAAATATAACAGAAACATTGAAAATATATCTGCAGTGTTGAAATAATGGCTTTTACTTAACTGTTAGCACCAGGTCTATTCCTGACAGAAGTACTCTAAATTTAGCATCCCCAAATAAAATGTTTTAACTGCATGCTTGTCATAAAAGCACTTTGACACCATCTTCCGCTAATTCTGGCAAAGCATTTTTTCCCTTTACAGTCTTTCTAGAGAGCTTAATCCATTATGTGAAATCAGCCCATTGTAAAAATCAATGGAATTGATATACTTTTAGCTAATGTATTAAAGAGCTGGCTAACTGCTCTATTATTCACTTTTTGATTACTTAAATACAGTTTTGCAGTATGAAATATGAAGGTTCTTTAGGGGCATTTACTTTCAGCTAAATTGGAAGCCTGTGACTTTGAGCACTGCATAAATTATCTCATACATGTGCTGTTGTAGGAATTCCCAACTCATGGAGGCATTCTTACCATTGGGTTCACATTAAGATCTTTTTATAACCCACAAAAGAGAATTAGCTTAAATTCTAAAGCCCTTCAATATGCATCTTACTGAGTGCTGGTTTGTAGTCTCTTACAGAAAAAGCGATTTTGATTCCTCCGGTCTTTGACCAGTGGAACTGAACAGTCAGCGTGGAAAAGGTGTGTTTAGCTCATAACCTCAGTTGTCACTGAAAGCAAATGTGCTTGGAGACTTGATTAGTTTAGAAGAGGTACCCTTGGCAAGCTAGTCTTCCTAAACTGGCTTTTGATACCATTTGCCAACCCTAGTTTTTGTGATCCAGTGCTTTATTTCCAATTATTTAAAAACTCTACCACAACATGTTTTTGTTTTTTTTTTTTTTCTTTCTCCTCTCTTTAAGCAGTAAACTGTGGCATGGAAATTGACTGTGAATAGACTTCAAACCAGTTTTTTTCTTTTTCCCAAAGTATTTCATTTTGGCATTAGAGTGGTCAGTTCATTTCTTTAGGATTAAAAAGTTATCCTTGAGAGTAAGAGCTTTGTAATGGTGCCTTTTCATTGGAATCAATGTTTAATGAGGATAGCAACTCTCACTGATAGTTTCAGCTCTATTGTCAGACTACCATTTAAGAGAAATACACAGGTAGGAATTTGAGCACTGCTTGTGCTGTGTTGCTGTTCTGTGTAATCTGATTGTCCTCAAGACATTTGTGTTTGTTCTCCTGTGAGGAGGATACAGAGAAGAGGCTAGAGAAGAACAGTGTAAAGCAGCAGCAGTTTGCTGCTGTGGACATTCAGACTCTGGGACTGGCTCATGTAAAGCTGCTGTGAAATTCACTCTTAGTTAAAGAGGGAAGTGTTTTCTTACTTGTTTTTTCTTGTGCCATGCTGGTATCAACTTTTAGAAACTTTACTCTTTTAGAAAACTTATCCAAAAGATAATCCAGTTCAGTGTTATGCTGTCTAGCTGAAAGAACGTTAGCATCCTTTGGAGGCAGAATGTGTGAACTGCTCTTTTGTTCCTTAATCCTCATCTTGCTTTATAAGACTTTGTCCTGTAAATTGCAAGCCATTGTAATATTGTAAATTTTTTTTGAAAATTTTACTTTGATTTCACTAGTACTAATATTGGTTAAGCTGTGCAAGTGATAGAATCTCTAGGAATTATATTTTTTAAATAGGATTTCTTACTGTAGATGAACTCTTAGTGTTTTTTGTGCAACTATTTCTTTGTAATGGGATGCAGTACTAATTTCATGTTGAGTTCCAATATATCTTCCTGTAACAGGGTTCTTGATGTGTAGATGAGGTCATACAACAAAATTTGTCATCCTGGTTATGTGGAACAATTGAGTCAGAATGATTGTCAGCATCTAAGTTGCTTGTGAAAACTTGTTACAAGCAAGGGAGATGGTATGTCATGTTCTTTGACTTTTTATTTTTACAGTGCATTAGAATAGACTCCAGAATTTCAGCTGGTGCTTCCTGTCAGCTACAGGAATGATGAAAATAACAGAGCACATACATATCTCTTAATAAGTAGTTTGACAGGAGGCAGGAATACTGGTCTGATTTTACAGGCACCACATGACAAAGGCCAACAGAACCTGAAGAACTTGAATCCCAATCTGTTTACTTTTCCATAGCCACAGGTTATTGTTATCTTATCTCTTTTTCAGGCCTTTTAAACCTGTATGCTAACAGTGCTTTAGTGCAAATTGTGAATGATAACCAGAATTATGCTGACAATTAAAGCAAAGGTGATAATGACAGGATTCTTCCAGGGAGAAGGAAACAATTTTTGGGGTTGGGCTTTTGAATTTGCCCCCCCCCTTCCTTTTTTTTTCCTTAAGGGTTTTCTTGTTTGGTTTGATGTTTATTTGTTTTTCAGATGTCTGTGAGAAAAAAAATGGGGAAGATGGGAATACTGGTAACGGGTTGGAATCAATTGTCAGTATATATAGAGAGATTTCAAAATTCTTATTAGATACCTGAATGGTGAAGCTGATTCTGAAAAACAGAATGAAAAATCAATCAAATGACCATGTATGTCTATAAAGACAAGGAGGTATTTAGTATTGGTCTGAATTACAGAATAAGCTGAGTTGGAAAGGACCCACAAAGATCTTCGAGTCTGACTCCTGTCCCTGCACATGACCGTCCCCAGGAGTCACCCCTTGTTCAAACACTTCTAGAACCTTCTCAGGCTGGTTGACCACTCCACTGGGGAGCCTAGGCACTTGCAGTGCCTGACCACTCTCTCTATGAAGAATCTTTTCCTCTTGTCCATCCCAGACCTTCCCAGACACAACTTCAGACCACTCCCTTGGGTTCTGTGACTGTCACCACAGAGAAGAGATCAGTGCCTGCCCCTCCTCTTTCCCTCATGAGGAATTTGTAGCCATGATGAAGTCTCCCCTCAGTTTCCTCCAGGTTGAACAGACCAAGTGACTTCAGCTTCCTTCAAGCCCTTCACCATATTTGTTGTCCTCCTTTGGACATTCTCTAATAGTTCTATTTCTTTCTTGCATTGTGGCGCCCAAAACTGAGCACAGTGATCAAGGTGAGGCTGCCCAAGAGCAGGACAATCCCCTCCCACGACCAGCTATCTCCACAACAGTGTTCAAAAATGAGTTTAACTACCATGGCCAGGGTGAGCAAGGACTAGGATCAAGCACAAAGCTGCCTCTCACCCCAACCCAAAGTGGGTAACAAGTAGATGTCATTTCATGAGGTCAGTTCTTAAACTTTGTTAGGTGTTACTTTTTTTAAAAGCAGAGTAAACAAACCCCATGTACAATAGGCTTCCAAATCTTCTGATGGCCCAAAAGCTTATTAGTTGTGGGTAAAAAATTAAGATTGATCAGAGTTGTCTTTTCACTCAGTGACATTCATCAGTTTGATTACCACTATGAATAATTTAGCATTAAGAGCAGCCCAGGCTCTTATGTGCATATCCTGTTCATTATGTTTCTGCCTTAAATACATTCAATTGAGAACATTCACTGATGGAGCACTTTTAAAGTATCTTTAAGGACTCATTTAGGTTAAAATTAAACTAATGGATTTATTTAATTTTCAGTTCATTACATACTTAGGGTAATTTGGATTGATGCACTTTTCAAACACAGAAGCTGAAACCTAATTTTAGGTGCAAGACTCAGCTTTAACTACTGTTTCCAGACAATACTTCTGTTAGGAATTATTTCTGTTTGTCCTGATTGGAATATTAATTTGGATGTCCAGTTTCTGAGTTTGCCATCAAGAAATTAAGTAGGCATTTTCACATAACTTGGTTTTTTTTAGATGACTTTGTAGTTTTAAAGACTGCTGTCTGTAGTGTCATGTGAATGAATCAAATAACTGCTGTCTTTATCTTTGAAAAATGGTTGAAGATGGCACACCAGAGCAGTCCCAAAGAGATACTTGAATAACAGCTCTACTTAGAATAGCAAAGAAAACCCCACCCCTGCTAGCAGTATGTAACTTTGTTCACCCCTTTTCCAATATACTCTTGCAGGTTTTCATCAGGGCTTGCTGATCAGAAGTTTTAGAAAGCTGGATACTTAAATTAGTAATAGTTTAGTAAGCTTGTTTTGTTTCAAATTTTGAAGATAGTGTGGATGTGTACACATCATACAACAAATATTAAGCTTCCTGAGGTGCAGCAGAGGTGCTGTGATTTATTTGAAATACATATTTCAAGAAAAAAAGAAAGTCATCCCTTAAGACCCTCTGTCTGCAAAGAATGGTTATATAGTTGAAGAACTTCTCCAGGCTGATGTTTCTAAATATTTGATTTTGAGGCTTATTTTTGTGAACTGAAAGTCTCAGAAATGGCATGAAAAATACAAAGTTGTTCAAAAACTTTAGGAAGTAGAAAAGTACAGTACCACCTCCATGAGCCCTAATGCAGGTCAAAAATACACTCTGTACCTTCTTAGAATCTTTGAAAGACCTTTAGATTCTTACTGGGACTTGTTCCTTCCTCTAGTGCTGTGTGTGTATAAGCAGGGTTACAGATAGGAAAGTCCAGTAAGTTAAACGTACATTTGCTTCAGACTTAGCTTTAATCTAATTAGCTGTCCTCTTATAAGAACAGCCTGGGAACCTTTTGGAAATGTGGTCTGAGATAGCTGTGATAAAACAACTCCAAGCTGCTCAGTGGTCCCTTTCCTGCAACTTCTGCTGTGGTTTAGTTGGGCATTGAAGTGAGCAGGGAGAACCATGTGACCTGAGGGATGCTCAGGAATTCTTTATTCTTTGTCAAGTTCCCTGCTGGAACAGAGCAGAGTGGGGCAGCTGCTGCTATGTTAGATTGCATACTCATCAAAAATGTTTTACTTGGTTGTTTTTGGGCTATTTTGAGCATCAGATTGGTTTTATGTATGATATCACAGGTTTTATGGACACTGGAATAAAATAATTTGAAATTGTGTAGCCTAAGCTGCCCTTAAGGATGATGTTGATCTACACAGAGTTCCAGAAGTAAATGGCTGATAATCTAGCCTTCAAAACAACTGATGTTATGAGGGCTTAAAATTGTTCTTAGTATAACTTTAGAAAAAAATAGTTTTCATTATAGGTTTTTGTGTGCTCTAAAATTTGTATTTGATGTTTAGCTGTGAATAGATTCATTGAATAGCTGGGAGCTGCATTAATATTTTATCAAGTCTAAAGTTGTGTTGGTAGTTAAAATACTGCTTGTATTTTAACTTTGTTGTACAAAATGTTAAAGAAAAGCATTGGTACCATGACTGCCCAGTGACACTCACGGACTCCTGCAGAAAATATTAAGCAATCCATCAACTCTTGCAAGAGTGCAGTTGGAAGATATTTAAATGTGGTACATCAGAGCATCTGAAGAAAATCTGAACTTGGGTAATTGAAAGGGATGTGGTACAGCCTTTTTTTTTTCTATTACATATTCAAGTGCTATTTCATAATATTATTCACATTATTCTGTATGCTGTCATGCCATCAAATGAAAAAGAGTGTTTAGAAAGCATGAAGAATTCCAGGAGTCTAGTGAGCAACCAGAGCTGGTTAAAACTTTTTAAAGTAATTAGTACATTATGTATGCAGACTCAGCACAAAACTTTTTTTCTCTAGCAAAATATACTTGCCAGATTCTGTATCTACCTTTGTGCTGCAGTTCTAAATCATAAAATCTTTATACCTGCAGTAGTTAATTAAAAAAATTATGGTAACCGATGCCCACCGGAAACAAAGTAATCTTGTGTATTGAATTTGTTAAATCTTTAAAAAAAGAAACACTACAGAAACCATTAAACCAACCCCCTTGTTACTAGACATTATTTATCTTCTTTCCTTTCCTCCTCGTGTTTCTTTCTTTTGTTGCTTTTGGATCTTGCAGGGCTGTCAAATCACATCTTTTATTCTGTCTTTCCCTGTCCAGGAAAACTAATCACTCTTCTGCAGGCAGTTAATGCTTGAAATCTGCTGTGTGCAAGAAACCAATTGACCCAATCTCAGCTGGGATCTGATTCATGAAAGTACAACAATATGTAATTTTCTTGCTTTGGATCATATCAAAGCTTTCTTATGCAGTTTTAGACTATTATGACTATTCATTCTTCCCCCCAAATTGTTCTTTCCCAAACACAGTAGGAGCTTCTAAGAGCTTGAAACAATGGTTTCTCTATATTTTGCAAGTGTTATGTATATTTGAGAGGCATCTAAGGACTCCTTTTTTAACCACATTTTCCTCTGTATGGAAAACTTCATAAAACATCTTGCTTTCTGCCAGTAAAACAATGCCTTTTTTTTTTTTTTTTTATAGTATACCTCATGTAATTTGCAGTAGAGTTGAATAGCAGTGAGTTGTGGTCACTAGTTTGCACTAATCTGTTGGTTTGGATCACGAGCATTTTTAATCAAAGAATTCACAATGGAATGATTTTTAAGGTGAACAAATTTTATTTATGACCACTTCTGTGCAGAAGAGTTAAATACCATGCACATCAGGCACTTATTTCCGAATCAAATGTTTGACCTTGCAATCTTCATAGCTACATTTTCAACTCTGTGGCTGTAAAAAATATTTGAAACCAACTTTCTTACAACCAAACCATCTTTTACTGCTATGATTCACTACCGCTTCCGTTGGCAGGGATGAGCGGTGTGGGATATTTCTGTGGAGCAAACCCAAGAGGAATTTTTCATTATTCTAAGAGACTGTTTGCTTCTTTATCTGTCACTTGTAAAATGCTGCCTAATTGTTAGTTTAAAACAGCTTCTATCAATTACTGTTGTAGCACACCACCTTAGGTTTCCATGATTTGTGATTTCTCCATTTCTTCCATTTCTCTGGGTATGTGATGAGTGGTTGGGTGAATCATTAATTTTATTCAGAAGAATGTTGTAATGATTCAAGAACAAGAGTGGAGAAATTTATCCAAAGGAAGTCAAAATAATAGACTCATTTGGGGGTTTTGATACATGGTTTCACATTTCTTAGAGATCTGACTATCTAAAAGTGAAGCTCAGTGTTTTCCAGAAAATCATCACTTTTAGTGTAACTCAAGAATTTAAATTTAAAAAAAAAAGGAAATTACCTCAAAGTGAGCTAACTGAGAATGCTCATTTTACTGTACTGGTGCTTGGAGACTATCCAGAAAAGATGTAAAGTCTTTTATTTTCCTTCACATGTGAGTTATTATTGACATAATTTAATTTACTAAAGATATTTCAATATAGTTTGAATAGCTTAATGAATTTCTTTATGTTTTAACAATTTATTAAACTGTTACATAAAAGGTAAAACAAGGATATGTCAGCGAAGAGAGACACGGCTTTAAGAGCAAAATGAAGACTGGTGTATTTGAAGTAGATTGAAGTCCAGTGATGGCCAGGCTTATTGAAGAGGAAATCATCACAATGGCCCAACTGACAAACACTGTGTTTAAAATTGCCATATCCAAGTCTTAGGTTTTGAGGATAGGAGTTTAGCTCTTTTGGTGGTAGCTGGAACTGGAGAAGTTTAGCCAGTCTTATGCATACTTGTTGAAGAATTATCTTCCTTTTCCAGAAGGGATTTGTTTCAGATGGACGGGTAAAAAGCAAAAAAAAAAAAAAAATCGTAAAAGCTTGAATGTTTATGGAGGAACATAAATGAAAAGCCTCCAAGCTTATGAAGTCAACTGTGTGTAGACTAGGGAAATTTTAAAACATTTCTGTGTTAAAACTGTGTGTATGTCTGAAAGTCTTTGTGTCCACTGTAAATGAAGATTTATGGAGGAAATACTGTTTTCTGTTCAGCTTCAAAAAGAAAGCTTAAGATGTATAAATAATTTTTTTTTTTATTGCTCTTTGAAGAGAAAAGAAAGTTAAGGACAAAACTTTAACACACAAAAAGTGAATACACAAAACTTGAAAACTTTTGGCTTTGCCTGCATATGTACGGATCAAATGTCCAGACTTAAGTGATGGGAGGGGCATTTCCCTGGGTGTACCACCACTGGCTGGGATTCTGCTCCCTGCCCACAGTTTGTCTGCCTGGTTTCTGATCCTATGTCAAGTGTGGTGACATTTACATGTGGTACTCCTTTTTGTGAAAACTAATAGTGTTTTTACTTGAAGATTGCCTCAGTCAGGCAACAAAAGTCATTTTGGCTGGAGAGGAAGAGTTGCCTTTTCAAGGCAGTTTGATCTCCCGCTCTGTTCACCCTCAGCCCTCCGTGCCCCCACCACCCTCCTGCTCCAATTTGTAGATTGCTTGTGGTAATACCTGATGGGCAAAAATCCCCAAAATATTAAATTTACACCATTTTGAAGAAAATTTAAAAAAGGCAACTCAACAGTTACCTGCTGTTTTCTAGCCTGTTTTCTAGCCTGCCAGTTCAGCAGTGAGCCTTGCTTCTGACTGGCCAGATGGGATACCTGAACCTTGGAACAAACCCTAGCATTTGATACCCACTGACGATTTGGTAATTAAGAGGCATAGAGAAGATGTCTTAGTATTGTGAAGGGAATGAGCATTTTGGAGGTGAAGGAATAAAGGAGAGCTTGTAAGAGGCAGCAGCAGCAAGGTGCTGAGGTTATTGTTGTCTGTGGGAGACAAACCCAAAAGTTCTGCTGTCGACAAGGCAGGATAAATTGTATTAACAAGATCTGTTTTTGCAGATAGACCACAGTTTATTTCTAATCATTAAGAGTCTGTCAGTCTTTTTTTGTGTGTTTAGTGTGCTGGGGCTGGTACTGCGGCTGGTCCTTTTAAATTATAAAAAAAGTATCCAGATGTTGCTATGTGGCAGTTTATTAGAAGAGCATAGTGGTAAAAGTTAAACTGCTCTACTTGCATTAATGAATCATCATGTTTCTTCTTCTTGAAACAAAATTTCCACAGTTTGCTTAGGAAATGTTTGGTCTGAATTTATAGAAAGAGTTATTTTTGTATCTTTTATTCTTAATGGGAATAGTTGAAAGCTTGTAGAAGAGACAATTAGCTGATAAAGTGACTGTTTTGTAAGTATGACATCTCCTGTTCCTCTGGAAAACCAAAGAGGAGCACGGGAGAGCAGACTAGATGAGAAGATTAATGTATTGTTCATACATATAAAGTGTGTAAGCTGATGTAATTAAGGAGAGTGATAACCTAGGTTATTTGCTTTCTGAATTGCATGAGGAAAATGAAGGGAAGAATCTTAATTTACTGCCTTTGTGCTGATATTTCCTGCACTAAAATCAAACTGGGTACCTTATTCTTACTGGGTTACCTTACTCTTTTAAACAATACCTTATATACCTTGCTCTAATAAACAATAGTCTTGACTTTTCTGAATGAATGCTAGTAGCTGATATGATTTTAAAGATTTGACTGTTACTAAAGTGAAATGTTAGTGTAAGAATGGACAGATTTTTAACATTGCTGTCACCTATACTTTCATTCCAGTTTTTACCTGAATTATCTGCTTTTTGTACATGTAATAAATAATAACTTTCTTGGCACAAACCAGTGTAATCATGAAAGGAGTTGGTTACATCAAGCCTTGAAATTACTAAATCCTAAGAAAAAGTATAGGTTGTCTTAAGATGCATTGTATCTATTTTTAATCTCTTGGTAATGGTATCTGAATTATATGTTTATCTTGGTCTTCCTAACAGGGATTACTCTGCATGTTGGCAAAAAAAAAAAAAAATCGAAATTGCATGTAATATAAAACATCCTGCTACACTCAAATTTCCTGCCATTCTGGTGATGTTCATGGGTCACTGACATACTTTTCAAAGCATTGTAAGTAAATCACTGGCTCACAATATTGAAAAACTGTACTGTTGGCTTCTCAGCTTGGAATTTTTTTTATTTTTATTATTTTGTACCTCATAAATAGAGGCTAGGCCTCTGCTTTAAAAGAAAAATCTGATAATGAGACATTGCTTTGTGGTGAGCTATTGCAGAAGTAGATTGCCTCAAAGAGCAAATATTTGAGATTGAGGAGAATTGGGATTGGATGGCAATAGTGATGCTACCGAGCATCTTTTAGCAGGTAAAAGTAGTTTGCATTGTGTCAGAATCAGAGGCTTTGGCAGGTTCATCAGGAGCTCAAAATAAAGTCAGACAGGCACCGGTCAACATAAATCCTGTAGGAAAAGGGAGCAGAAAAGTTGGCAAGACAGAATAAAATGTGTTGCTCTAGAAGATAACAAAATATTTCAATGGCTAAATCATATTTCACTACTTCATCTGTCAAATAGTGATGTTACAAAGGTATAGTAAGGTAATTAGTAAAAGAGGTGGCAAATCCAGGACTGTGAAGGGAATGTGGAAGTGTTGATTTGGAACAATTTACCTATTGACAGATAAAAGTTCTGACTAGCATGGTTTGCCTGTTCAGCCAATTTTACATAGGAAAAAAAATCAGTTTGACTGTCTTCCTTCCTGTCCATCTGGACTCTGACAAGGGCAAAATTTACCCTTGGCATAGGATTTAGTTTCCAGGAAAATACCAGTGGGATCTTTGCAAGATCTGGGATGGGTTTATATGCCCCAGTAAAATATAGAATAGTGACATTTTCCGCTTTCATTTAGTGCATGGGGCACACCAATATAGTCCTGGGGTGTGCTGGAATAATTGTTGGGGAGGTGAGAAAGAGAGTATCTGTATTTTGATAAAACATGATGTCTCTTAAGCAAAAAGTTACATGGTATTCCAAACTGTGGACCACATATAAGAAGTTAGATGTACATGTTCTTTAAATACTTGTAATTGTCTTTTACATTCATGAGCTGAAGATAACACTGAACTATAAGTCTTTCACAAACTTTTTTGCCATATTCCTTCTTGATGAATTAGCAGAATGTCATTATGGTTTGGAAAATCAAATTTAATTTTCCATTCTGTATGTAATTTTTCCATTAATATGGAAGGCTGATAAGGCTTTTGCTGAAAGGATCGTATTTAAGTCATCATATTTTTATTTAGAGTTTATTTAGAGCTTGCTTTCTGGAAGTGTGCAACACTTTTTGCTACAAATGTAAGAGCAATGCTGACAAATCACTGGTTTGAGCATTCTTGGTATGTAGAACACTTCAGCTTGCAAAGCAAATACTCATTCTCAGCATTTGCTGTTCTTTTGAAGCTGATGAAGCACTTGAACTACTACTTATAAGTTGATTCTTAATTTTATATCAAAGTATTTTGAAGTTAAATTTTCATCCATCATCATGTAAACTCAGCTCAGATATTTTGACAAATGAATGTTGTTATTTGGTGGGAGCCTCACAGGGAGGAATTTGCAAGCCTGAGGTTTTCAGTTGCAGAGGAAGGTTTTAGAAATGCTGTTTTAGCTGGCACTGCTTTCTCTAGTTTAGTTACTAGTGATGAGCTGAATTTGAGTCTTTAAATAGCACAGTAGGTTTCCTAACCTATACAGAAAAATTAGTTGATACTTTGCACCTGAGTCAGTGTTGAGGAGTCATTTGCAAAGCACATAACTTTGTCAAACAGTTGAGCTGAATGAGTGAGGAGGCTTTGTTTTGGTCTGTCATGAGGTTGGCAGAAGTATTGAGAGCTCCTTTCTTGCTTTGCTGCATGGAAGTTAAACATTTTGGAATAAGTGGTTTAAGACAGTATAGTGCTTCCAAAATTTTTTCCCATGTGTCTAAAGGAATTCAGTGTTGACTGAACAAAAGTAGTACAATATTTTTTTTATTGCTTTTTAATTAATTGTATTTTTAAAAGGTGCCTTCTTTTATTTTGATGCATGCTGAAATGTTCTACAGCATAGCAGACCCACTCATAAAATAAAAAGTTCCAATTTTATTCTTCTGAAAGTCATAGTTCTCAATAATCCTTACTCTCCTTCAGCATAGTGGGTGCCTAGCCTGCTTGTTGCACTAATCTATCTTAAGTAATTTTGTTTTTAGGGGCTGATTAGAAACTTCAACATTCTGCTTGTTTTCATATTGCTACCTAGATTTTGATGTATACTGGGATGAGCCTCTATATAGAAGATTCCTGTTTCATCTCTTTCTCAAATATTCAAGGAAGAATTATTCCTCAATCCCGAATCAGGTGTTAAGGGAAACAACTCATGTCTTTCCAGTTGTTAAAAATGCTAAATGGTCTAATTAATATCTGAATAACTGGTGGAGATTTCCAGTAATGAAAGTTTCTCATTCCCTGGAGCATTCTGCCAAATATCAGATTAATAATCCTTTCCTCATGATGTTATGATGTAATTAACAATGTTTGTGGCCCAGCTGCTCAGGAGCTGGGAAAATTGAGGTGGAAAACTGATAAAGAATAACTGAAAACCACTACAGAGTTGGACAAAACAGAAGATACAATTACCACATAATAAGCATGTTGACTTTTGGTGTAAGTGGCAACTCTCAAAATTTAAAAATTACATTGTTAGCATCATGTGTCTGCCCCTGCTGCAGAAGTAAAGTCTTTTCCTGGGCATTCTTTCCCTTGCTCAGGCAAGTATTGTGAGATAGATTGCAAAAATTTCTCGATTGCAGTTTATTTCTGTGCTGAATTAGCTCTGAATCTGTGACTGTGATGTTGTCAGAAAGGAGTGTGGGGATGGAGCAAATGCTTAGGGACTAGGGGTGTCATTATGCAGTCCTTGAGCTGCAGTGCTGATTTTCAGCTTTCTTGACTTTATTTTTTCCACTTCTTTTAAGCATGATGTATTTGTAAAACGTACACCTTGTTTCCTGCATACTGAAATATCTTTTGTGCTTGTGCTTGTAAAAAGAAAGATGCTGCAAACAGCTGACTGACTCAGCAATTAGTAAATCAAATGAAATGGGATATTTCTAGGAAGAAACCTGAAGGTTTTCAGCATGATTTGGGAAACTGTGGGCTGGATTGCTGCATTGCCAAAGGCTGCATTAAAACAGCAGTGCTTTTTTTAGAAAAGCTAATTCATTGGGTTATTGTTGCAGTTTCCTCATCCTTGTTTTGACAGTGTTAATGGCTCTCAGAATGCTGCTTCAACTACCTGAAAGTAGTGACTGACTTTACAAAAAAGGGACAAGAAAAAAATTGGGATCTGTATTACTAACTGAATCCATTGTTTTGGAAACTTGATAACGTAATGCTTCCTGTGTTCCTCCGTGGTAAACAAAACTTCCTGAATTAGGGACCATTATCTCACCTGAAGCCAGAAAAAGTTTGCCTGCTTTATTTTCCTTAGAAAAATGGAATATTTTGTTGCTGCTGTTGTTTAAAGTGATCTTGCTACTCTTGCAAGTGAGAAATGATAGTCATTTGTGAGCTCAGCCAAATTTCAGATACTGTTGCAAGCAGCAGAGCTTTGCCTGGAGGCAGATGCATATATCCGAAACTAGAATTTCTGTGGGAGGGTTAGTATTTGTGCATGAAGACATATGCTCAGCCAAGCAGTTTGTTGGTTTGGGTATGTTTTCTCCTGTTGACACTGACAGACAGTCTTACTGAAAAGCTTTAAATCTGGCAGAAGGCAGAAAACCATTCCCTCTTCACTATTTATTTCCCTCACCACAAAATTTTGTTTTTAAATAGAACATTAATATTTTCAAAGGACTGAGTTCCTAGGCCAGACTTTTTTTTTTTTTTTTTTTTCCCAGGGGAGGTTGTCTGTTTTACTTCTGTACCCTAGGGTAACTTTTTTTCTAAAGGTTTACTTTTGTGTACTGTAAACTTATCTCTTCCCTGAGTTAAAGTCCTCCTAATAAGCAATGTGTTATTTTGGACTTTGGAGTTATGATGTGCTTGTTCACCTCTTAAACAGCTGTCTCTAAGATTTCAATTGCTTACTGGGGGCTAATATTGTAATGTGTGATGATTTAAGACTTAGTAAAAGCTTGTGGACAAGAATACAATTTTCTCATTTTCCTCTGATTAACAAGTGCTAATTACATAGTGCAAGAATCTACTTCCTGTTAGACTTGTGAGGGGTTTTTTATAGTTACATTTGATTCCTAAGTTGGTAAATATATAAACAGCCTTTTTTAGCTTTGTGTACAGCCACAAATGATTTAATTTAGAACTCCAATATTGATATTTCTTTTGCATTGAAGCTATAGAGCTGAATAGACAGTGGCCTCTCTCATGCCAGAGTGCTGCAAGAAATTATTTCTCAGTGTCCAAAGAGACATAATTAGATGTGTGGAGCAGTGGTTTTACTTTGGAGATTTTCTGCCACTTAGCACTTTGTTTATTATCTTTGTGAGAAAATATTAATATCATTTATGCCCTTTGTAAATGTTGAGAAGCATTGTGTAAATGTGACATTTGCTTTTGCAAATTTACTGGTTGATTTATTTCAAGTACTGCCTCTTGTGAATGGCAAGTCTTAAGATCTTGCTTGGTTACCTCCCCCTCCCACTTTTCTCACTCTTAAGTAATGTGCTATCATTCCTGCTATAATATTCTGTGTGTGTGAACTCAAAAAATCTAAGCCTTTGATTAGAAGTAGAACAATTCAGTTCTCTTTCTCTGCATATAGGATAGAGTTGCTGTAACTTTATTATCCTGCAGTTGTTAACACATGAGAACTGATGTCTTGGCCCATGGAAGGCAGAGGTTGGGTCTTTTAAGCACCATTAAGACTGTATATTTGAATGTCTGTAACTTTGGATCCCTCTGATCATCTCTGAGGTAATGGGAAATATTTGTAGTTATTTCACTCTGTAGTTCCATTAGTAATTATCAGTGGAAATTAATAAAATCATATGGGAATAACTCATACACATTTTTTTTCCCCATAAACTGTTCTCCTGTGCCATCTACACCTGTAAGCTTTACTACTGTCTGGGTGTTTGCATCAGGTCAGAGAAAGGGAGGTTACAGATTATTCATTTGAATATTAAACCCAGAATAAAGCAGGCAGCTCTCCTGAAGCCCTCTGCGTGCTGTTGAAAAAAACATTGATCATAGGGCATGCAATTTTACAGAATGTAAAATTTATGAGGGCAGCTGGCATTGATTTTAATGTAGTTATGTATTTAGCTATTTTGCATTCATTATTAAATAGGATGTTTTTACTCAGTAGGTCTGGAAACATTTAGTCTTTTCTCATGAGTTGGGGAAGACTATGAAATGTCAAAGTCCCATCTTTCTCAGCTGAAGGGGCCCTTGTTAATGCATTTGCCAGTGTTAATATTATGTACACTTTTTCTAGCAAAGAGCAGTATTCTGAAAATGGAAACTGAGCTACATTTAGAAGAACTAAGTGGAGAAATCCACATTGTGTACATGGCTATGTACACACATGTGTAGCTGGAGTGACTTCTGATTTGAGCCCTGGAGGGCCAGTGATCCTGCCTGGTTGCTGCTGCTGGGTCTGAGGCTGCTGCCATACTGGTGTTTTTTGGGGAAGATGACTTGATCTGTTAGAGTGAGTGATAACCATCTGATGTCTCCTGTGCTTCATGTTACTTGTGGTGAAGAGTTGCATGTGAGGTCCAAAGTCAGTGCTCTTTGCACAGGAAATGTGTTGTCTGCAGTGGCAGGGATGTGCATCTGCTGCTGGTCCCACCTGAGCTCTTCCCAGCAAGGGAGGAGAGGACAAGACTGCAGTTGAAATTGGATAGGAAAGTGGAATTTTTAGAGCAAAGTACAGCTCAGTCTTTCTGTTTTCATAGCCTATTACAATGGAAACATTACTGGAAAACTACGCTACCCACTCTTTATAAACAAACAAATGCAAACAAAACACTTTAGTTGACACAAACATTAAATTTTTTTTTGGCTTCTGGATTCTTTCATAGTGAATGTTTTGTCAGCTGAAGGGGCTGAGAGGTGTCTAATGCATTTTTCACTGTGGCTCACATCCTCCATACACACCAGTGCTGGTTGCTTTGCATAGTTGTGGAACAATGAGGGTAGTGTTTCCTGGTGGCTGAAGAGAAGGTGCAGAGGGTGTCTGCCAGCTCGCAGCAGTCAACACACAGCTCTTTGTTGATAGTCCCACTGGAGGCAAGCATGTCTGGATTGATGCTCTGTGCTCCTACTTAAAGCTGATGTAAGTTAATGCTATCAAAATAGACTGGTTTTGCTGATTGCCCTACTAATGTTTTTGAATCATGATAGTTAAGAAAGATTTCTATCATCTTTATCAATCTGCAGTGCTTCTCCTGATTTTTGAATAATTTGGGTTTTTGTCTTTTTGGAGAGCAGTTGTGAGGTTATGAAAGACAGCTTTTTCTCTATTTCTTTTTATTTTATTTTTTTGGGTGAGTTGAACAATTCTGTGTAGGTAGTTTGAATTATGAAAAAACTATTTCTTACAGTCCAAAGGGATTTAGTAGTGATGCAGAATATGACAGTATACACTTTGCTAGTGAGAGCAGTAGACTCTCCTGTATTTTTTTGGGTTTTTTTCTGGTGCTTTCCAGCAGTGTAGTGCTCTCAACCAACATGAAATAGAGCTTTTCAGTAGTCTTTATTTGGGGGTACAGGTTGGGGTGCACTTTGCAGTTGACTTCTAAAAATCATACCTTCTTCAAAATACCTCTGTGGGTTCAATCACTCTTGGTCCCTTTCATACACTGCTTGTGTTGGCTTGTGCTGCTTTGAGTCCCTGTCCCCATGAGCAGCAGGAGACCTGTGAAAAGAAGGTACTGCTGCGTTTTTGCATGGCTGTGTGTGCCAGAATCATTGCTTGTTTGGTGAACAACCTGTTAGTGAAGGCCAAGAAAAGCAATGACATGCATTTTAGATGTCAGTCTGATCAAAGCCACTGTTACCTTGACAGTTTTTTCCTAAGTTTTGGCAAGATAATATGATAGCAGTGTGTACTTAACAGCTGTTCAACATAATACCTGTCTTTATGGTTTTGCTGCTTCTGTTATAAATGATGCTTATGAATCTTTTTTTTTTTTGAAACAAAGTGCATACAGAAAAAAAAATCTTTGAATTGTCTGCCTTAAGAAAGATTTACTCAAATGATTTTTTTCACCCTTGCTGTCTTTCTATATCAGATAAAGCCATGGAGACTTATGAAACAAAATTGTGGTTGTTTTGTTGTACTCTGGTTTTTTTATGTATTTTGGTCACTTCAGGAATAACAGGAAGACGATGTGGTTTTCTCAGTGTTACAAATCTGTTTTCTTCAGAGTTTAATGGCACCCTAATAATGTAATGCTTTTCTGTTCGGTCTCTTGCACTGATTTTTCTGACCTTTTGCGGGGACATACCACTGTAATGAGTTGGTAGAAAAAAAATTTGATGCAGTGTAGTTGGCTCCATATTTTATGGCACATGCATGACTTTGTATGTGTGGGGAGGTGTTTCACAATACAAAAGAAATTGACTGCACAGACTAGAAAGGTAATGCATGGCTAAAAAAATCACACGGTCAATCCGTATCATATTTAGGAAGAGGTGAAAGTGGTAAGTGGAGTGTGACAAGTAAGGATAACTATTTCATTGGGCATAGATAGCTCTGCATGATTGTTGCTGTTTTAAACATTAAACGTATCAGAAGAAAGTTCTCTGCATAATAGGAATGCAAATATTGAGACTATTCAGTTTAGCCACTTGCTTGACTATGAGTTATATTTTGCACTCTACAAACATTGTGGCTGTGGATCTGGTCAGCATTTTAAATTGGCTAAAATTTGTTTAGGTTTAAATAAGTTTCAAATAAACCTTTCTTCATTTTTAAGTGATGTCCTGGTTTTGGCTGTGATAGAATTAATTTTCTTCTTAGTAGCTGGTACAGAGTTGTGTTTTGGATTCAGTATGAGAATTATGTTGATAGCACACTGATGTTTTAGTTGTTGCTAAGTAGAACTTACTCCAAGGCCAGGAATTTTTAGTGCCTCTTGCTCTTGACGGTGAGGGGGTGTGCAAAAAGCTGGGAGGGAGCATGGCTGGTTCAGCTGAGCCAAACTGGCCAAAGGGATATTCCATTCCACAGAACATGATGACCTGTATGTGAGCAGGAGGTGGGGAATGGGGAATTGGCCTGGGGTACAAATGCAGGTTGGGTGGGGAGTGGTTTTTTAGTGGATGAGAAGCTCAAGATGACCCAGCAATGTGCACCCACAGCCCAGAAGGATGAGCGTGCCCTGGGCTGCTTCCAAAGCAGTGTGGGCAGCAGGGCAAGGGGCTGGGGGACTCTGCCCCTCTGCTCTGCTCTGGTGAGAGCCCAGCTGCAGTGCCCAGCACTGGGCCTCCAGCAAAGAAACCATGTGCACCTGCTGGAATGAGTCCAGAGCGGGGACACCAAGATGGTCAGCGGGCTGGAGCACATCCCCTGTGCAAACAGGCTGAGAGATTTCTGCCTGGAGAAGAGAGGGCTGCAGGGAGACCTTAGACCTTCCAGTACCTAAAGGGAGCTAAAAGAGAGTTGGGGAAGGGATTTTTACAAGGACCGATAATTATAGGATAATGGGTAACTGCTTTAAACTGAAAGAGGGTAGATGCAGATTAGATATAAAAAGAACTTTATTGTGAGGGTGGTGAGGCATGAGAACAGGTTGCCCTGGGATGCTATGGATGCCCAGTCCCTGGAAGTATTCAAGGCCAGATTGGATGGGGCTTCAGCAACCTGTTGTGGTGGAAGGTGTCCCTTCCTTTGGTGCGGGGTTGGAACTGGATGGTCTTTAAGGTTCTTTCCAGTCCAAACCATTTTGTGATTCTGTGAAGATCAGAAATGCATAATCAAGGCAATGTAATATCCTCTCTAACAGGAAGCTTGTGGACTGGAGAAAGCCACATGTTACAGAGCAAACTAAGGAAATACGGCCTAGATTAAAAAAGCTATTTTAGGATATGTGTAAACTCATTAGGTTAACAGTAGCCAGAGGTTTTTCAGTAGTTCTCTTTAGTAGCAAGGAAAGCATATTGTATGGGATTTTGTAAAATTGTTTCAGCTATCTGTTCTTGTTCATACTGGCTAATTAGTGTATGGTTATGAAATCTAAAGATGTGTTTGGGAATAAATGCAGTTACACAAAGGTGGGATGGCAATTCAGAAAAACCTAAATGTTGGAAAGATGGCCTGGGAGAATAGGATTTGATTTAGAAGAATAAGTTGAATGCTTTATATTTAGGTCAAAATAAAATATGGAGAACATCTGTTAAGTTTCTCCTGCCACTCCATTCCTCACCATGGATTATAAAATGAGAGCCAACACTGCAGTGTGGTTGACAAAGAAGAGGTGTGTGTATGTATTGGCATGACTAATTGGTGGTATAATCTGGAGGATGAGGAGTTGAACCTTTTGCTTTGTCCTACATTGTGAAATTCAAGTACTGTATCTGTTTTGGCCAGTGTACTTCAAGAAAGATGTAGGCACACTTAATTTGCCTCAGGAGTGTAGTGACTGATGATTTAGAAAAGGTGCTGTGTGCAGAAGGAATGATTGAATTGGCATTTTTGTAACCCAAAGAAAAGATCAAGGGAAATAATAAGCTTTTAAGTGTGTGGAAGCTCGCTACAAATAAGTGAGCATCTGCCCTTGGTAGCTGTGCCTTGCTTACAAATGGCAACATGGGCCATTCCCTGTGTGTCCTCCTCTCACTGTTTGGCTTCTAGGTATGTGTTTTCTAAGGACTACTTCTAGTCAGTGTCTGGACAGCAGTGAGCAAAGAATCTTAGGATCCTTTGAAAAAATATATAAATTAGCAAAATCACTAAAGTAAGGATCTTCATCTAACCAGACAGATGTAGAGAGAGATACTTCAGTTTAAACTTTAGAGCAGGTAGAAGAAAATTAGCTCCCAGACTTGCCAGCCACTTGGCCAGGAACAGACTTGTTTCCCCATCAGTAAAAATGGATCATGTTCTCCACCCACCTCTGTAAGGCACCTGTGTTTTAGTGAAGAAAAGTGCTACACAAAAGGCTAATTTAACATAAGCAACACTCATTTTTTTGTGTGTGGGTGTATTGCATGTTACAGTGCAGTGTGTAGAGCCTAGTCAGATATATCATGGAAATCTGTTTAACCTCTTGAAGGCAACAGCTAATTGGCTTTGATAAAGGAGGTTTGGTCTCTTCAGAATGATATAATGATCTCTTATATTAACATGTTCAGAAAAGAATCAAACATTATTTATGTTAGGTTTCCTGCTGGATGTGTCTTGGATAATTTTTTTCTGGCCCTTGAAACTTTCCTGTTTTTTTCAGATTTGGTACAAATTGGTATCATTTCAAGGAGCTCTTTAGCCAGTTCTATTAATATTCAGACTTTAAGCCAAGACATTTTCCCCTTCTACTTTGGTATGCAAAAAAAAAAAAAAAAAAAAAAAAGAAAGGAAAACTGCCAAGTATTACACTAATTTTATCTGCTTCAGTATTGGGGTAATAATTAATAATTAGATGGTTGACAAACACCTTTTCTATCACTGCCAATCTTAACCTTCCTTACCCTATGCTTTCTCCATACTGTCAGGTTACCATAGTATCATCTTTTTTTTTCTGTTTTCTACAAAGTTTTTCACCTGGATAGATACCTAGAGGTAAAAGTTTAAGCAGGCAGAGGCAGGCAGTCAAGAAACTTGGCTAGCTTAGTAGGTTTAGATATAATACTGCAAGTGCAAGATACAAGCTTGAATAATATATGGCAAATATTACCCAAGTGTAGACAAATTTCAATTGCATTAAAAATTGAACAAATCTCTCTTGAATGTTAAGACACATTCTTTAGTTTTCAGCTGTTTAGAATTTCCTTCAGGCATTGCTGTGTTAACTGGGCAAAGGCAGACATTTGAAGGAATTCATTCAGTATTGCTACAGTTTTAATGGATAAGACTTGGAAAGGCTCAGGCATCATTTTTCAGGTGTCACTTTTTTTTTCTAGAAGTGAAAAAACGTTGCTTCTTAAGCGTCAAGTCTGTGTTACTGTAATAACACCTTTTTTTTTCCAAAAGCTGTCATTATAAATGCTAATGTTTAACTTGTGGGCGAGAGATGAGAGAATGTAAAAACCCCTACATCTATAAACTAGAATATGTATAGGAAGATTTAGTCCAAAAGAGTGATCATCTGGGGAGCTGCTCATGTGAATGTGTGCTGTTTTTGAGGAGGCTGTTTTCTTGCCTTATTGAGAACAATTCATAGTTTGTTGTGCTAAGTATTCATGATTGGATAGGGAGCGACATATATAGAACTCAAAAATAGATAACAGCTTATTTGGGAGGACAGGCAGTCCTCCCACTTAAATCATATCATCTGGAAGGCTAAAAAATGTTGATGACTTGTTCCACCTCTCCACTCTTCCCTGCATATGTTGTTTTCCTCACAAGCACAGTTCACTGCCTCTTTTTAGAAACAGTCTTTGACTCCTTCTCCCTTGCATGGGATTTTAGATTTTGAAATCTTAAATGGGAAACTTTCTTCCCCTTGCACTTCAAGCTCTGCCAGAACTGAGCTAGGAACTCATCTGAATTTCTGTTTTTCCTCTAGGACAGCCTTAAGACCTTTCTGGTGGAATACCTCTTTTGCTTCTGCGTTCATGTTGGAATGGCCTAGGCCAGTCTGTTGCTGTACGGTTCCTGCCACAGGTGCTCTGCCACAATGTGTCAGGATTTTGCCACCAGTGCTGCTGGACCATCCAGATGGCTGTAAACCTGCAGAGGAGGTGAGTACAAAATTTGTTCCAGGAATTTTTGGTGCTTTGGTCAGGTCTGTCTGCTTTGGGTGTGTTTCAGAGCAGAGGGACCACTTAATGACTGCACGTGTGCTTTGTCACTGGATTGCACTGGGATTGTGGGGCAGGGTTTTGTACTTAGAGGCATCTTCTCTGGGAAGCTGCTAGAAACGTCCCCTGTGTCCAATGGAACCAATGGCAGCCATCTCCCAGAGGGACCTGCTGCTGACCAAGGCTGAGCCCATCACTTACAGAGGTGGAGTCTCTGGGGTGCTGCATAGGAAACCCATGCTAGAGCAGTGTTCCTGAAGGGCTGCACCCTATGGAGGCAGTTCATGAAGAACTGCAGCACATGGGGAAGACTAAGGTTGGAGAAGTTTGTCAAGGGCTGCTTCCTGTGGGAGCAGGGGAGAAGTGTGAGTAATCCTCCCTCTGTGGAGGAAGGAGAGGCAGAGCCAGGATGTGATGAACTGATTTTAACCCTCATTCCCTGTTCCCCTGTGCTGCCTGGGGGAGGAGAAGGTTAAGAAAACTGGGAGAGAAGTTGAGCCTGGGAAGATGGGAGGGTTGTGAGGAAAGTTTTTTAAAGTTTTGGTTTTATTTCTCATCCTACTCTGATTTGATTGGTAATGAACTGAACTGGTTTCCCCATCTTGAGTCTGTTTTGCCTGTGATAGTGAGAGATTTCTCCCTGCCCTTATCTTAACTCACAAACCCTGTGTTATATTTTCTTTCCCTTGTCCAGCTGAGGAGGGATGGGACAGTGACTTTGGTGGGCACCTGGAGTCCAGCCAGGGTCAATAGTCTGCATGCATATTCCATATTTTACTGTTCCTTCCATGTCCTGTTGGACCAGTTCAGTTGTCTGCAGCTATTAAACAAATTTTCATAAGAATCACTTTAGATATTAGTGCAGACCTAATTAAACTGTTACTGTGGTTTTCTCTGAGTATTGGGAAGCATAGTGTCCAAGTGGATAAAGGACCTCATTATTAGTTTTCCTAAATTCACCTTTACCCTCTCTGTAGATCTTGAAAAGAGTTATTTAGTCCAGTGAACTGGAATTCAGATCCACTTTCCATCCAGATGACCTAAGAAAGCCTGAGTTTTATTTTCTGTGTTTCTACAACAAGCACAGTGCCCTTAAAGCATCCTTGTCAGACAAAAGATGATTTATTAAACCACCACTGTGTAGTCATTGGCTGTGCAGTGAGGTGTTTAACAACTGAGCACTCCTGAAGCCTCCTCTCTGTGTGCCTCTCCTACGCTTTTTTTTTAAGCTTGATTGAAGCAAGATAGAGAACCAAAGTTTAATGGGATGGACAGGCAAAGATGAGGTGTGACAGGTCCATTTCCTTTGGCAGAAAAGTTTAACCAGTGCAGTTGTATTTAGTGTGTTAAATGGTGTCCTGCATTTGGAATCATTGGTATTGACATTTTGTGCTAATTTTTCATCCTGATTTTTTTCTTTCCTGGAAACCTATTAGCAGTTTTCATAGATTAGTTTACACAGACTGAGTTCTGAAGGACTCTTTGGGTCCAAATCTAAAGTTCAGGTACAGCATTGTAAAATGGGAAAAGCATATTTCATGTTTGAGTGGGTCCTTTTCCAGTCAACTTCAAAAGATCTAACATGTAGTCTTAAATTCAGTCCTTCAAAGATATAACTGGAACAAGTACCAGTTTAGAGGAGAGGGAAAAGTATATCCAAAATTACTACCTAATACTCTTTAGTTATAGAGGCTAATAAGAAAAAAAATCTAGGCAAAAAAAAAAAAAAGGTAGAACAAATTTTTTACTTCTGGGTTTACTTCTTTTGGCCACTCAAGTGGTATCTTCACTGATTTTTTTTCATGGTGGCCCAATCACCTCTTCTGTGGTTGCTGACTAATGTTGAGTTTAGTGAGATCACAGATTTGAGTAAAAATAACTTCTTTTGGAGAGAATACCTGATTGGTCTGAGTCTGCACTGAGAGACTAATGTGGCTGAATAAACACAATTGTTCTTGGTTCTTTTTCAGTTGTGTCAGTTCTCTGATTAAGTTTCTTCGTTGCTGTGTAGATTTTTGCTGGCAGAACGGAAGGCTGGTGTGTTGGAGTAGCAGCTACTTACACAGTAACAGTGTGCTGATAAATCTTTAACCATAGTCTGGCTTCTAAGGCATCTCTACTATCTCTCCTTGTAAAGATTCTAGAGCTTTCAGAGAAGGTGAAAATATTTCAGGAAAGGTATTGAAGAGTAATTTCAATTGTCTTGGAGCACAGAATTTTAGAAGATGTTTTAAAAAATATCTGATCTCTGATTTAATTTAAATTATAGCAGGGATTTTATTTCTCAAATTCTGTGATTTTCAATTAATATATAGTTGAATTTTCAAAACAGCTCCATCACATTCCTTTCTTTAATATTGTCTGACAGATTGACCTTTTTTACGGTGACCTGTTTGTCTCTTGGCTTCTAGTCAGGAATTAATTTTGAATTGTAAAACAGCTCAAGTTGCTACAAGCTTTATACCTTCAAAAATCATTTGATGTCAAATTAAATACACTAGCTATTTTTTCATGAAGTGTCTGACAGTTTCTGGGAAAAAAAAAAAAGCAAAGTAATAAGCACCAAAGTATTGAATAAAATTAAGTACTTCACTGAAGTCTGATGCATACCTGCCTTCCTGAATGTTCTGCTGACTTTTTTCCCTATGCAGCTCTGCAGAAAATTGTTATCATCACACTTATATGTAACTGGGGAAACAAGTGAACTCTTCCACAAAATAATCTTTCTGCCTCAAATTGCATATCCCACTCTTCAGATTTCTCTGGACTGCTGTACAGCCAACAAATAAAAAATTCTAAATTTTATTTACTTATTTACTTTACTCTGATGCATTTTCCATGTCATGATATGGCTATTTTATTTAAATTTGTCAAACTAGGATGAAAATGTACAAGTTAGGCCAGATGAAAAACATTATTTGGAATCACACTAGGATGAAAATGTACAAGTTAGGCCAGATGAAAAACATTATTTGGAATCACTAGCTTTAAGAGTATAGTCTTGTAGTTTAATGTCTGAGACACTCTGTCATTTTTTTTCCTAAGAAATATTTAAGAAAGAAAAAGAAATATTCAAGAAATAAAATGCAGCAACGTTTGGAAAGCATTTTTTACAGAATAATGAAAATTTACCATTTTCTTTTGAAAATGACCTTTTTAAAATAATTTCCATGGCCTAAGTGAAAACTATTTTTTTACATTTTTATTGATTTTTACTTTTTTAGTGTTTTCTCCCATAAATGAACTCAAAGCATCATCAGTTTGTTCTATTTTTTTTTAAGTGCAGATTTTTGAAGCTGTTAACAAAATAGGACTTTTATTTCTGTGGAACTCAGTTTATCTTTTCCATAGTGCTGCTTTTGACCAAATGTGACTTTGAATGAAAAGTTTGTATTTATTTTTCAATTAAGTTGAAAGCTGGGAAGAAGTATGTGCATGATCAATTAAAATCTGTGATTTTGCCCATATTTATCCACTTTTACCACTACAGATACCTATTTATTGGATTGGTGGATACTGAGTGCCCCAGACTTTTTGAATCATATGGGCTGCTTTATATTTCTTAGATAGGTGGGTTCTTTGGTCACTTTCTCCTCCTCTTCTTTTACAGTGTTGAGGGCCAGCAGTAGCAGATCATTTTCCATCCTGTCTCTGTGTTACCTGTTATCTTGATTTTTGTTAGTATGGCAGCAAACTAGGAGGAGCAGGTGTAAGAGCAATGGGGTTGGAGGAGGCATCTGCTTGCAGGGACCTGAGTTGGTCATAGCTGCTCCCTGCCAGAGTTAGGGATAGTTTGCTTGCTTGAACAGCAAAGGGAAAAAGGCACTGGAAAGGAAAGGTAGAGTAGAACTCTGTGGTGAGAGTGTCTCAGTGTGAAAGCAGCCCCTTTGCAAGGCTTTGCTCAAAAGTACTGATACCTCTGTGAATTCTCTTGTGATGTCAGCATATAAACCTACCTGAAGTCTGAATTCTAGAGTTTGGGCTCAGTTCCTGTGGAGATACTGGTACCAGTGCTTAAGACCAAGATTCCACATGGACAAAGATCCAGGACTTCAGTCCTGAAGAAGAGCCATTGCAATAACAGTCTGCTTGAAATCTATTCTAGCAACTTCTCCCTATCAGTTTCTTCTTGCCTTGTCCAGTCTTGAAAGTGTTCTGAAGTTCTGAAGGATTTCCAGAACTCTACATTTATTATTCTGCCTCTTTAACTTTTTATCTGAGAGTTCTTTTCTTCTTGTTTCCCTCTTCAGTATAGAACCCATAATTTGGATATTGCCTATTTTAGAAATAAACTTTACATGGAAAAATTGACGAGTCCCATGGTTGAAGAAAATCTCACAGTTGTTCTTTTTATACCACGTGTACATTTGCATAGATTAACAATTAAAACAAATGACAAAAAAGTGTGGTATTTCTCAAATTGTTGTTGTCAGTGATCTCTGAAAAGACAGAATTAAGAAAAACTGCCTCTAAAACGAGTGAGTCTAAGAGGGAGAGGGAAGAATGGATGTGAAGAATCTAATGTTTAGTGCAATACTGTGTGTGTTAATTAAGTACAGAACAGTTGTTAGCAGCAGAAGCTACCTGCTGAGCACACAGCTTTGTGATGTGAGAACAGACTTAGCTGGGATTGTATGCTTAAAAGCTACATTGCCTTTCTCTGTAAATACTGCCTTTTTGCTCTCTAGGTAGACTTTTATTTGCCTATGGATATAAACCAAAGGAGCACAAGTTTTTGAGAGAAACTTTGCAAAACTTTAATGTATCCCAAAATTTGACAATGCTAGCTTTTCATTTTTTTCTCCATATCTGATCAGTCTTTTCTTTCTAGAGAAAGAGAAACACCCACATGGGGTTTTTGTTTGTTTTGTTTGGGTTTTTGTTGTTGTTGTTGCTAGACTTTTGTTGATGGAGATCTGATGTTTTCTCTGTATTTCAAGAAGTGTTTAGCCCTGCAAAAGTGCTGACTTATTTTGGTTAGAATTTGGGTGTTTCCCTAGACATGACAAGGTGTGGTACTTTTCGATTTTTATTTTAAAATATCTTCAGTGGCACTTTTAAAGGAATGGGAGGTAAAACTTGTTAACTTGTTTGAAATGTTTGCCATTCTTCATTCTACTTGTAATATTATTCTTCATTTTACTTGTGGTGGTAGAACCCGCCATGTGTTAAGTGATTGTCACCCATATGTTTTCAAATTATATATCCTAATTCTTCAAGTCTTCACCATTAGTCACACATGTTATCCTTTCAACAGTTTTTAACTTGATGTCTGCATTTGATTTTTCAGCAGGTTCTGCTGTTACTCTAGGCAGAATTCAGCCAGCTTCTCTATGGTAAACACCCTATAGCCGCAGCATGTATGATGATTTTTTCTTTACCTGTGCTTATTTCAAAGCTTTTCTTCTAAAAACACCATTTAAAATATTTTTCACATATACATTTGCATAGATTAACAATTAAAACAAATGACAAAAAAGTGTGGTATTTCTCAAATTGTTGTTGTCAGTGATCTCTGAAAAGACAGTATTAAGAAAAACTGCCTCTAAAACGAGTGAGTCTAAGAGGGAGAGGGAAGAATGGATGTGAAGAATCTAATGTTTAGTGCAATACTGTGTGTGTTAATTAAGTACAGAACAGTTGTTAGCAGCAGAAGCTACCTGCTGAGCACACAGCTTTGTGATGTGAGAACAGACTTAGCTGGGATTGTATGCTTAAAAGCTACATTGCCTTTCTCTGTAAATACTGCCTTTTTGCTCTCTAGGTAGACTTTTTATTTGCCTATGGATTTAAACCAAAGGAGCACAAGTTTTTGAGAGAAACTTTGCAAAACTTTAATGTATCCCAAAATTTGACAGTGCTAGCTTTTCATTTTTTTCTCCATATCTGATCAGTCTTTTCTTTCTAGAGAAAGAGAAACACCCACATGGGTTTTTTTTGTTTGTTTTGTTTGGGTTTTTGTTGTTGTTGTTGCTAGACTTTTGTTGATGGAGATCTGATGTTTTCTCTGTATTTCAAGAAGTGTTTAGCCCTGCAAAAGTGCTGACTTATTTTGGTTAGAATTTGGGTGTTTCCCTAGACATGACAAGGTGTGGTACTTTTCGATTTTTATTTTAAAATATCTGCAGTGGCACTTTTAAAGGAATGGGAGGTAAAATTTGTTAACTTGTTTGAAATCTTTGCCGTTCTTCATTCTACTTGTAATATTATTCTTCATTTTACTTGTGGTGGTAGAACCCACCATGTGTTAAGTGATTGTCACCCATATGTTTTCAAATTATATATTCTAATTCTTCAAGTCTTCACCATTAGTCACACATGTTATCCTTTCAGCAGTTTTTAACTTGACGTCTGCATTTGATTTTTCAGCAGGTTCTGCTGTTACTCTAGGCAGAATTCAGCCAGCTTCTCTATGGTAAACACCCTATAGCTGCAGCATGTATGATGATTTTTTCTTTACCTGTGCTTATTTCAAAGCTTTTCTTCTAAAACACCATTTTAAATATTTTTCACATATGCTGGAGGCAGAGAAAAAATGTTCTTCAAAGTTATTTGGTATTTTTTCAATTTTCCCTGCTGGATTTTTCATCTACAGTAGAAAGTTTTCAGGATTAGAGGTTTCTGCACTTAATCACAAAAGGATGATTGAATCTATTGACTGCAATTTACCCAATGTTTCCAGAAGTCTCCTCTATAATATTTTTTGTCTCTAATTAGCTTACTCTGCTTTTCTTTAAATCAAATTCTTGCCCATTGATGATTCATCCTTATTGATGACTATTTTCCTATGTAATTTTCTGCCATCTTTAAAAATGTTTGAAGAATTAATGAACAATTTTATTCCACTCTAGCTTGTGGCTTTTTCTACATACCTAAAAAATAATCAGAAGCTTTATGGAGATTTGATATTTTTGAACATTTGAGACTTAGCTTGAAAGATTTAATAACTTCTTACAACATACAAAGAAGGTGTCACGGATATCTTGTATAAGATTTATTCATTTGGTTGTTCAGAGCCTGCATAAGTTTTTGTCTATGAAAAATGTGCAGCTAGTTTTGTGATAGTGAATTCACCTGACCTTCAAGTAGTGAATGAAGAACTTCTCCTTGAAGTTTGTAATTCTTTCATACTGACACCCGAGTTTCTAGTTTTCTTTTCTTCTAACTTAATAGCAGAATAAAGAGTGAATTTGAGACCCTTTTGTCTGTGCTCATCACTGTTTTCAAGAAGAATTTTCTTATTTCCTCAAAAAACTTCAAAAGCAAATTCTGCCTGACATTTCTGAATGTTGACATGTGCAGACTGAAGAAAGTAAAATCTTCAGAAAATTCTATTATTTGACACATTTATTTGAAGAGCAACCTATTGATAAGTATAGTATCCATTTTAGCTCTGTCTCAGCTGGTAAATTCTGAGTTTGTTGGACACTTTAATGTTGAACTTTTAAAACATTTTGGATGTCAATTTGATTTTCTGAACCGTGCAGAAACATTGTAAAGGAAGACGGAAAATATGAGCACTGAGAATATGAAACAGCTTACTGTGGTTTTACTTCCACATAGTCTAATCTAGTGCAAAAGAAAGCTTGCTCACAATACTAAATTAATTTTTTTTCAGAAAGAAATTTAACTTAAAAAAAAGTTCTATCAGGTAGTCTATTCTACTTACAGCTCAACTGACACTTGCCAAATTATTTAAAATAATTTTTGGAAATGTATGAATTTTTGATTATTAGAAATCCTTGACTGCTTGCATGCTTTGTTTCTTAGGGAACCTATGCCTTGTTAGGCCAGGTGATGCTGCTTTTGGCTAGAAGCCTTCACACTGTGTTACATCCTGTCACAAGATTGAGAGCCTAAAAACTTGTGGAGGTGTTTACAGCTTTTTCTTGCAGACAGCTAATAGTGTACTAATAGCCTAATCTCTGCTACTGTGACACTGCTCCACTGCAATATAAATTTTGGGTAGTTCAGCTTTTAATTTCTTTAATGACCATTTAGATCCAATAGGGAGCCCAAAATTACTTAGTTTTAAGCTGTTTCTTCTGAGTAATGGTAAACTTGCACAGTCTGTACCTCACATGACAGATTGTTTATCTTGAGGAAATGGAGGTCCTCACCTAGAACACCTGTGTTGATGTGACCTCAATTTTTCTCTAGAAGTCCTGTAGTGTTGGGGTTGAAAGTCCAGCTAACACAGCTCTTCAGGGAGTTATTAAAAACTGGAGTCAGTTTATAGCTCTGGGATGCTCATTGGCAGGAGTGTTGCTGTGCTGAAAAAGCTAAGTGCTGGGTCACCATCTGTGAGTCTTCCAAAAAGAAAAACTGTTCCAGTGGTTCTAGTCCACTTCAGCCTTCCAGGCTGCTGTGAAGGGTAGCAGAAGGCTCAAATAGGTCTTACTGATGCATCTTCAGCCATTAATTATTGCATGTCAAGGCTTTATGAGCTCAGTGTTTAAATCATCTCTTGCTGCTGTTAACAACAAAAGCTTTTCACTCATGAATTGCTCATTGTCTTTGTGCTGCCTCTGATACTCAGTGATGAAAATACTGCCTGTATTCTCAAGCTGGCTGTTTCTCTTAGTCAAGCACCCTCAGTAGCCCTCCCAGAGTGTGCGTGCATAGTAGCTATGGCTTGGAAGAGGAATGTTTGCTCTCTGTCAGCATCTAAGGTGCCAGTTAAAGACTGCAGTTGTTTCAGGAGAATAAATAACTGTCTTTTGGTTTATAAATCTCTTTCCAAAAGGGATTGCCTATTCTGCATCTGTCATGAGAGGCGGTTCTGTGGTTCAGTCTAAAGGGAAAAGATTTGAATAGCAGTGATTTGAACTTACCTGCCAGGACTGTAACAACAGCCAATAACTTAATGCCCATGCAAACACCTACTTCTCTTTGCTTCAGGGTGTTATATATCTGTGTATTCATTTTCTTATGTGTTGCAATTATCCTGGGCTAATGGTGTGCTCCAAAATATTTGAAGCAGTTCTGTAAAAAGATGTATAGTTGTTCTTTTGTTATCAGATTAACAATATTAAGTAATGTATTTTGATTTCTCACTGGACATAACAGAATTATATTTTAAATTTTAGAGCAGTTGAGAAAATAAGAATATGTGAAGAATCCCTGAATAAGATGTCTGGTTTTAGATAATTTTTATGCAACCTGTGGAACAACAGAGAAATGAAGTTGTTGCCTCAGACATTTGAAATCTACTTCAAAGTCACAGAATAGACATCTAGTGAATCTCAGCTGGTTATATGACAGCTGTAGTCTTTGTACTTTTATTGTGTTCTTAATTTCCAAATTTTAGCTATCCTCTTGAGCTCTTGCAATATTTACAGTGATATTCTGATAGGGAATATTTCATCTCCCTCCTGGATCAATTTATTCCTTTTCTTGCATAGCAAAAATTGATGTGAATAAAAGAATGTAAATCCAAAATCTGTGCATTGAATTGGTTTGATTTTTTATTATTTGATTAAAATATTGTTCTTCTGATCCTTTGAAACCTTGCCCACTGCAGTTTCTTCCTGCAAGCATGACAGGGCTTTCATAAAGTCAATCTAAATGGGTCTGATTATGACTGGGGAAAAGTGTAATTTAAGTGTTTTCAAAGGTTTTCATTTGAGTGGTTGTGTAAATAATCTTTTGTTCCATTCTCAAAAATGCTGTATTGAGGGAATTTGGCATTTTTACAAACTCATTTGAGAAACCATTAAGCACCGATTTGTGAAATTATAAACTGTTTTCAGAAGTTCAGTGACTACAGTTGTTTCTGAAAACTATAGGTACCAAAATAACATTGCATTTTCAATTAACTTTCTTGCATTAACTTAAAGAACTTGTTTTAAAAGCCAAACCTTTAAAAAGCCATTTTTTTCAATTCAGAAATGTCATTTCCTTACTATGTAGAAGTATTTAGAACTAATCTTAAAAGTTTAGAGGTTAAGTAAAGACTACTTGAATAAGAAAGTCCCTTCCTACCTGAAGTATTCTATGATTCTGTGATTCCAAATAGGGAGAATCAGAGGTTCAAGTACACAATCACGTAGTTCCATACAGTTGTAAGCAGTTTGACAGAGTTGTAGTTGGAGTGCATAGCTGTTGTTCCATTTTTGGTATTGCTTTTCTATGTGCTGAGAGATTTTTAACCTCACAAGAGCTTCTACTTTTGTAAGTATAATGCATTCTGTTAATTTGTAGGAAAGGAGGCATGAGCCAATAGCTTCTGCCTTTGTGTATGAAGTTCATCTTTGTTTTTCATCTGTAGTCAGCCACTTCTGTGTTTGTTATTCTGCCTTTATTCCAAGGCCCACCATTTTTAGAAACATAATTGATATTTTTTTCAAATGGTCAATTAAAAAATTGACTTATGAATTAAAAAATTGCTTCTGATGAATTCAAAGTGTAGTCTTCCTACTCAGAGAGAGAAGAATAGAAATTTATTGTACTGACCTACATTTCTCAGATTTTCTGAAGTGCAGGTTTGCTTTTAATGAATTGTTTTCAGACTAGTATGATCTGCTTTCTCTCAGCACCTCCTCAGAACTTACTTGCTAAATTGTACTGAACAGATGAATAATAAAACCTTTCAAAATACATCAAATGAGCATAGCCCCATGAAATATTCTTCTCTTATATTAACTTCTGAGCAGAAGACTACTGGCATGCTAAAACTCTTTAGTATTATTTTTGCCTGTTGAAATTTACTGGATGCATTTGTGATATTGTGAAGAAGATGAAGAATAATCTGTTTTCCACAGGTGATGGGCTGACCTAATTTAAATGGTTTTTTATCACTTGCTTTCATAGCATTGAAAGGTAGTGCTTTGTTTATCCTCAAATCAGCCTGTTTCTGATGTTCTGATGGTAATGAGCTCTCTGCAAACAAGCACGAGAACCAATTTAGACCATGGGACAGTAAAAAAGAAAAAACAAAACACATCAGCACAGCAGCAAAAGTAGTTCTGGAACCTGATTGTAGTGTTGGCATCACTTCTGTTTTCAAATATGGATGTAACCAATGGGATTGGACTCATTAATAGCTCAGAGATACAGAGCTGTAGACAATGCTCACAACAATTTGGTTTTTTAGAAATTTGCTCAAAAATCCATACACATGCCTAATATGTTATCTTACAGTATCCCAGTTTTTCTCCCTCATTATTAAATAGACTGAGAAGCTGAAAATTCGGTTTTGTGTAGGCCATCAATCTTTCCTTAGATGCTGTTCAGTAAATCATTTTCCATTTGGTATAAATTGATATTAATAGCTTCAACATAGTAAATGTTGTGTCAGGAATTTGACGAGCCCTTATTTTGTGCCAGCTACTGTTTGTTCATATCTGAAATTCTGGAAAACAAACTTTACATCAGCTTTGTCTGGTTACGTGCTGCATCCAGTGTAGAATCCTGATTTAGCTGAGTAACAGCAATGACGTCCTTTGTCAAGTCTGCCACAAAGTCGTATTGAAGACTGATCACTGGTATAAACAGAGATAAAGTTGATCTAAAGATAAAAATGACTGAGTATTTGTGTGCTATATTGAAAAAGAGTAGGTTTTCTTTCCCATGCCAACTGTGTTTGTAAAAGAAGTTGTTAAGTGAAACAATGCTCTTTATATGAACAGTAATTTTAAAGATGACCTTTTCCTGTAGTGTCAAATGTAGCATGGATTTTGTCACGGGGAAGAAAAATTTACTTGACCTTCAGAAGTAACAAGACTTGAATGTACCCATTTTTCCTCTTTTCACTTTATTCTTGATAAAGTACAACCTTTGTTCCTACCTTTTCCAAGGTGCTTTTAATACTCCTTTTTCTTCCATATTATAAGGGTTTTGTCATCTATAATCCAGTATTTTGAAGGGATGAAAAATACTTGGTTTTGCAAAAATCTTCAATTCTATTACATTACTCTGTAGGTAAATGCAATTATTAAGTCTATGCATTTGGGGATTATTTCTGTGGTTGCTAGCCTGGTTTGTAGATGCAGTTAACTTTCTTTGCCATAAGAACACACTGCTGATTCATTTTGAATTTGCTCTCGGGCTCCAAAGGTTTCTTCCTGCAGAGCAGCTTCTTAGCATGGTAGCACCCGGCCTATATAGATCATACTCATAGAATCATAAGATAGTTTGAGTTGGAAGGAACTTAAAAGGTCATATTCTAGTTCCAAGTCCCTGCCATGGGAAGGGATGCCACCAGCTAGATCAAGTTGCTCAGGGCCTCATCCAACTTGACCTTTAAGAACAGGAATTTGTACTTTTTAGTTACTGAATATTTGAAGTTTTAACCTGCCTGTTTTTCTAGCCTTTGAATGTCACTTGAATTGGCCGCCCAGATCCATTCCTGCATGTTGTTTCAGGGTATTGTCTGCATGCTCCAGCCCACCTGGGTGTCACCAGCAACCTTGCTGAGCATGCTTTCAGTCCTGTCCCTCAGCTTCTCAGTAAAGACACGAGCAAATGTCAGCTCCAGCTTTGGTCTCAGAGAGCCGTCACCAGTGGTTGTGTGTCAGCTGAGCTTTGTATGGCTGGTCAGGACCCATAAAGCCTGGTGGTCCAGCTAGCTGCCCACCCCCCTGATAACCCACTTCTTTAGATTAAATCTTACTAAATTCTGAAAAAGTACTCTGAAAGACTGTCACAGTCCCTGTTGAAGTTAATGCAAACACCATTCACTGCTCTTTCCTTGTTCACCAAACCAGTGCTCCCCTTGAAGTGAGTTGCCAAATTGTTCAAGTATGGTATGGCTTTGGTGTATTTGTACTGCCTGTTTCCCTTTTAGTTTTTGTGTTGTGGTGAGCTGGTTGGGATGGGGTTTGCTTTATTTTGTTGTTTGTTTTTTGGTTTAGTTGGGGTTTTGTGTGTTTGTATGTAAGATTTCTTACATAATCTTTGCAAGGAATGAAGTGAGACTGATTTAGCAGATGGTTCTCCAGAATCTCCTTTCCTACTTGATGATAACTTTTTTCCTAATCTTGAAGATTGGGAATCTCTGGATCACCATTTCAGACATTTCACAGATGATAGAGAGTGGCCCTGCAGTAAGATCAGCACCCTCTATGCCACCTTTCTGGTGCCATGGAATTGCACATGTCCAAATGGTTTAAGAGATCCCTGACCTAATCTGTGTCCTGCCTGTGAAGTTTCACTCTTGCAGACTCTGCCTCCAATAACAAAGGAACTGAAAAAGGCATTGAGTGTCTTAGCCTTTGCATGCTGAGCACTGGATCTGCATTATTCTCAGCCTTTTTAATTTTTTTTATTTTTTTGCTATCCTTAAAGTGCCGTTCTTGTTGCTGCTTTTGCTTTGTTCCAACTTGTACTCCTGGATTATATGAGAACCTCCTCACGTGCTCAGGAAATATAACTCAGGCTTATTCATCAGTCTTTCAACAGCATCCCAGGCAGTATAATTGTTGTAGAAGGGCACATCTGCAGGCTTTCCTTCTGTTGCCACAATTTCCTGGATTTGTCTCTCTCAGCCTCCATTTTGGAACTTCCCATTCACTTATCCTTTGAGTGCAATGCTTAGCTGTCTCTTCTCTTTTTTTGCATCATGGGGCACAACAGACTTGTGGCACTTCAAGGTCTCTGTGGAGATGCACCCACCTGCAGTTCATCCTTGCTCGCTTTGCTCCATAGCCTTTTCCACTGGAGAAGCAGCACTCAGGCAGAGCATTCCTCCCATGGTTGAGGCCTCCACCACCTCTCCAGCAGCAGAAGGAGGAACCAAGCCCTGGATGGCAGAGCCGTCTTCCCAGAGCTCTGGGTCAAGGCTCTGGAATGCTAAGAGCAGTTGCTTCATCAGAGTTTCTGGGCCCCTCTGCTGCACTGCTCTGCTGGGGAAGCAGACAGGGGAGTGCTGTCATAAAAGCAGTGGTAAAAATGCAGTGTAATTCATGAGATGATAGACTGCCCAAGGGAATGACAGCCTTCATCTAAAGGTGCAGGGAAGGGCCTTATCAATGGAAAACTGTGTGTTGAACTTTCTCATTGCTGTCTTTTCATCACTTCCCCAAACCCTCAAAGGATTCAAAGGGTTCACAAAGTGTCTTTTTGACATTTCACTGAACTGACAAAAGAATTTTCTTTTGTTAGAGGCAGATATAGTGCCAGGCTATACATTGTAAAGCGCTTGATATAGAGCAGCAAGTCTAGATTGTGGTTCTCCTGTGTCTTGCTAATTCGAGGACCCCAAAGCACTGTGCTCCTGTGGGTTTTACACTGTTTTACAGCCTAAAGTCTCACAAGTCTGAACTTCAAGAAGTGTGAAATTAAGGGAATTGGTAGAGTTTTCTTTCAAAACACGTATTTTATTAGCATTTGTGTTCTTTAGGATCAAGCAGGGTGGTGGTGTGACTTCATTCTTTGCCAAATCATTTCTATGGTGTCCAAGTTGGACCAGAAGAAACCTGTTGTATGAAGAGTTTAAGGGCAGTCATGCACTATGTCAGACAAATTTTGTCTGTATACAGAATTTGTTTCTGCCAGTGGTTGATATGCATATCTAGGGCAGAGAGTAGTGGAAACTGGAATGATACTTCCTTGCTGTACTGTCCTGGAATGCAGTGACTTGAAGTGCACAGTCAGGGACTGGCCGAAGTAGGGGTGAGGACTTGGTATTCATTAGTTGATGAAGAGACTTGCAGTGCTGGCAGGGGATGATGGCAGGCAGCTCCCCTGGATGACTGCACACTGTAGGGAATAAATTCCTTTTCTGGATTTTAACCTCTTGCTGCTAAATTCTCTTGATTTCTGCCAATACAAGAAGCAAGAGTAAAAGGCAACAGTTGATCTCTATTAACCATCTCCATACAGCTTTTGATTTTATAGACCTGCCACTTGATTTAGGTTACATCTTTTCCTGCCAGGAAAAATGCTACTTTCGTCTTATAATAAAGCTGCTCTTTGTTGTATTCATCCTTTTGCACTTCTCACTTGTTCCTTCTAATCCTTCTATATCCTTTTTGAAATTATAAGACTGGATGTTCGCACAGCACTCAAGATAAGAGAGCAGATACTGTGTAATGGAGTAGTGATGGTTTGGTTTCCGTTTTCTACATAG
Source organism: Emberiza elegans (assembly GCA_024865655.1). NCBI lineage: Eukaryota > Metazoa > Chordata > Aves > Passeriformes > Fringillidae > Emberiza > Emberiza elegans. The sequence continues at coordinate 4,750,689 of JALJVW010000172.1, forward strand.
TAGTCTGTAACAAATTTATTTTTCTTTCACTTCTGCTGATGGTTTTACAGAATTTCATAGTACAGGTGCCAAGATCCAGAGTTCAGGTCTATCCTCCTATCTATTAAAAAAAAAAAAGGCACCAAAAAAAAACCAACAAAAAACTCCCAACCGAACAACCCCTGGGATTTTTTCATAATGTATGTCACTTTAATGTTTCCTTGTGGTAATTTCATCTGTTACTTTATCATCAGGTTGTTAGTTACAGATATTTCTGCAGTTCCTAATTTTTGACAGTCATCCCTGTACACCAAAACTATATAGATGCAAGCTGAGATCCCAAAAGGAATTCATTTTTGGCATTTGATATGCACCTCTGCAGGAAGCAGAGGGTTGTACACCCTTCTAGCCTTGTACAAGTGGAAGGCCACAGGCTCCTCTGTTGCTGTGACATCCAGAGCTGTGTGACTTCAGTGCAAAGGAGTGCAGGGAGATAGAAATGTGTCTACTGCCAATAAGAAGAAAGAAACTGTATTTAGAAAAGGGATGTCATGATATTTTCCTTTAAGGGTTGGGGGAGGCAGAGGTCAAATTATGGCAATGAAATAGTAAAGGAAATGCAGTCTTAATGACACAGGCTTTTAATGAGGTTTTTGTGTGGCTTTAACCCCAGCTGACATCCAAGCCCCATGCAGCAGCCACTCACTCAGCCACTCACTCACTCACTCACTCACTCCCCACCACCCCAATGGGATGGAGGAGAGAATGGGAGGAATAAAAATGAAAAATGAGTTGAGTTAAAGCAAGAGCTGCACAAACAAGTAAAACAAAACAAGTAGTTTCTTCACCATTTCCCACGGACAAGCAGATGTTCAGTCAACCCCAGGAGAGCAGGGCTCCATCACGTGCAGCAATTGCTTGGGGAAACAAAATCACTCCAAACATTCCCTCCTTCATTTTTCTTGCCCCAGCTTTATATACTGAGCTTTATATGATATGGAATATCTTTTGAGTCAGTTGAGGTCAGCTGTCCCTGCAGTGTTCTCTTCCAGTTTCTTGTGCACTCCCAGCCTCCTCACTGGTGGGGTGGGGTGAGAAGCAGAAAAGGCCTCGACAGTGTGTAAGCACTGATTAGCAGTGACAAAAACATCCCTGGATTATCAGTGCTGTTTCCAGCACAAATACAAAACATGGCCTCTACTGGTCAAAGTGAAGGAAATTTACACGAGTCCAAACCAGCACAAAGGCTTGTGATTAAAGTTCTCTTTTCAATAAATTCTTCAGTTTTCACTGAAAGCATGTAAGAAAAATTTAGTGTATGTAATTTGTAAAATCCTAGCATGTCTTTAAAGTCTCCTTATTTTATTCCCTTCATTTTCTATGTGAAGAGTGTCTTCAATTCTGGTTTTAACTGGTATTCTGTTCCCACTGGTAAATATTTCAGAAATACTTTGAGTTGAAATATGTCAGTAGTGGTTAAAAAAAAATTAAAAATTAAACCCTTCCTATTTTAGTGTGAGCAAGCTCAAAGCTGTTCTTGATTCTGCCCTACTAGTCATGGAAATATTCAGTCTTTGTAACAAAATCTGTAATTTGAGTAGGGCAAAAGAGAATTTCAGATGTTGTCATTCTAAAATTGTAATGTATACACATTGAAAAAATATATAGAGGTTTGCTCTATAATCAAACATTAAACTAATAAAGGCAATTCAAGTGTCAGGCTTGCTAACTTTAGCTTTGAATAACTAGGAAATGATCCTGGTGGCTTATGGGTACTTTGTTAACCTTGCCTACTATTTTATTTTACCAAAAGGAATGTTTGGTTTTGGTTTGCTGGAAGTGCAAAGCATTTGTCTTTGTGAAGCTTGTGTAATAGGCCATTAGACCCTGTGTAAAATCCTGACATTTGTAGGCCAGCATTCCTCGTGATGGACCCAGAATGTCAGTGTGTGCTGCATGGGAGAAGCATGAGAAATGTTAGCCATGGGAGTCACACAGTAGAGAGTGATACCCTACTTCCCAAGATCTTCCTGGTTTTCATTCATTTGGGTTGGCCTGGTTTCCAGAGGATCCAGAGAGTTTCTTCTCATGCCATTAGATGTGCCTACCTTCTTTTCCAGTGGCTCAGCAGAGGACTCTGTTTTGGTCACTCATTTTGATGTTTCAGGTGATGAATGTTAACATTATAAAGGATTGGAATAATGCTGCTAAAACTGACCCGTTCCCTTATCTCACTGAAATGCATAGGACATTGATTTTCTTGCATGCATCATCAGATAACTAAATTGTTACCTTTAAAATGGAGTTAAAATTTCTGCTTTTAGCATCTGTCCTCAGGTAAATTTTGTGACTTCTTTTTCTTTTTCTTTTTTTTTCCAGATATAGAACGTTGTCTCTCAAACTGGATTAAAAAAAAACCCTGTTGATATTTTTATTTATACTTTTTTATTTTTGTATTTGACTTAAAGTGCCATGAAAAAATTTGCATATTGCAAGGTGGTCCTTGCCACCTCTTTGGTTTGGGTCCTTCTGGATATGTTTCTATTGCTGTACTTCAGTGAATGCAATAAATGTGATGAGAAAAAGGAACGAGGCCTGCCAGCTGGAGATGGTAAGTTTTCTGCCAAAGCATTCTTTAAACTATGCTCTTTTAAAATTGCACTCTTTTTAAAGATTTGGGATTTTTTTTTCCTCAACAATGTAGCATTGTGTCAGCATTTAGTAGTCACAGAATATTCTGTGTTTCTTTCAATGACTAGAGAATAACCCATTTGCCTGAGATGTATATTGCAGACTTAAAACACTTAAGATGTAGAATTTTAGGCACTGGTGTATATGAAATAACCCTAAAAAAACTATGCAACAAGAAGTGCAGAAATCTAAGCCATGTTAATGCAGTCTAAAGTTTATTTTAAATTTCCATGAGTGAGGAAGAAAAGCCACTTTTAACTTCATTAGACCTGCTAGTAAAACAAGCCAAGCCAACAACCAGGCTCACTTGTCTGCCTGCCCCTGCAAAAAAAGACTTCAACCAACCAAACTGAAAAAGACCCCCTGCCCTACAACTCACCTAACCCAAAATTTGGACAAAGACTGTAGCAATAAGGCACAGTAAAAGGTTGAAAAAAAAATGAGAAGGTTTATGATAATAGAATGAACTTGGATGTAGAAGTGGCAAATATGAGTGCATGCTTATCTAGATAACTTTTAAGTGAGAGCTGTATTATTCAATACTGAAGGTTTCCAGATAAGCTTTCAGTTTTGTTATTGCCATCTTAAGTTTTTTAGTACCAATTAGATTAGCTGAGTGTGGGGTTGTTTTGTTTTGGGTTTTTTGACAGCACTACTATTGATGTTGCCAACCTTGTTTTTAGGAAGTTAGCATAGTTGATCACATGGCAGAAAGGATTGGTGCAGGGAGATTTCTCATCCCTGCAATGTCTCAGCGTATGCATTTAGAACTGCAGGCAGCTGCCACCTCCAGTTTGTTTGTGAAGCATCTAATTCTGTGCTTTGGTGTCTCTCCCTCTGAAAAGGCTCTGTCTGTGTTTCACTGCTGATGTTGGAAACCTTTTCAGTGATGCTAATTGTTAAGTCCAATCGGTTAATTGCACTCAAGGTTATTGCTTTCCATCACAAAAAACTTTTTCACCTGTTGACATCTGGTGTGAACCTTGACCTTCCTGGGAAATTTTCAGAAGTATTTTAAGAATAATGTTGCTCTGTTACAGAGTAACACTGGGGAGACATTTAAGAAGTGTCAGATTTGGTTTACTTGTTTTCTTTCCCTGTGATGAAAACAAGCCAATAAATCTCCATAGAGAGAGCACTGTATGGAATGTAGAATTTCTGTGCTCAGCCCCTCTGGACTCCTGTTTTCATGACTGCATGTGAACATTTCAAAGGGATTCTAATCCACCTGAATTTTTCAGAACTAACTTAAATTTTTCATTGCTGGCATTGCATTTTTTGAGTTTCTTTTTCAGTAAGAGGAGAGCAAAGTAGCTAGAAAATTAATGAGGCTCATGTAGAAAGTATGTTTTCTACAGGAACTCAGTCCTTTTTTTGTCCCTTTTTTTTTTTTTCTCCAGAAGTTTGGAAGTTCTTACGTGGTAAGACAATGACTGATGTGTTGTTATGTAGGAATAGATCCAATTTTTGTCTTCCCATAAAGCAGATAACTTATGCCAGAAAGCAGCAGGTGAAGTCAATATCTATCAACTAAGTGTGATATATTGATAATGTTGAAATTTCAGATGACTTTACATATGCTCCCCCAAAATGAAGTCATTGGGGGAGCCTTCAGGTGAGGGAAAGTCTTCAGTTTTGACAGATTAGTATTACGACTTTCCCTATACAACACTAATTTTACTTAGTTGAGTACAGCCTTCATTCTGACCTTTACCCAAACCTGTGTGTTTGAAAATTCTTGATATATTTTTATATCATATATTTGGCTGGAAAACAAACAAAACCGTTTATATAGCTTTGTACATTTTATTGTTTGGTGGGGTTTTTTGGGGTTTTTTTTTGCTTTTTTTTTTGGTTTGGTTTGGTTTTGGTTGGTTGGTTTTGGGTTTTTTTTTGGTTTTTTTTTTTTTTAACAACTGATTTGTAGTAAGGTGCAGGAATAGATCTGCTTGAAACCTTGGTTGACCCTGTGACATTTCCTTTAAACCAAGCTGCATGCCTGATCATAGATATTTTTACTTGTTCCAGTAATTTACTGATTTGGAATCTCTGGTGGGTTTACTCCTGCTCAGGATGCCTGGAGTCATCTCAGATAACATTGAGGCTATTTTGTCTGTGAAGCTTTTATCAAAATCTGCTTTTTCACTTCACTTTTTCCTCTGTTTTTAATTTCCATAATTGAATTAGTTTTCTTGATTCAGCATAAATTATGCTAGTGTTCTGAATTTAATATCCTCTTGTCCATGTCACTCTGTTTTATAGCTTCTCTTTGCAATTCATGGAAGAATTCCATGGCATTTGATGAACTTACTCAACACAGGAGTAAGTTTTTCTGAAGAGTTTGTTTATTTCAGGTTGTGCTTGTCCAGTTGGAAAAATCATTCTTTAGCTATTTCAGCAGGAGCAAAGGATTTTGAGGACAACTTTGGACAGTTTGGCCTTTCATGAAGTTTGAAGGACGTTTTCCATAGGTCTTTAATACAGAAAATGGAAGGATTTTCTTTTAATAGAATTAGCCAAAATTGTCTTTGGGCCTTTCTCATTGGTATTGATGGCATAAGATACCACCATCTTAAATCAGGAACTTCAGGTTATGTGTCTAATATTGGATTTTAAGTTATACTGCTGGAATATTTTAAAAATTAGGAATAGTAAAGGATTTCCAAAATATTTTCAAAATAAGGAATAGTGAAGGAATGTGCAACTGCAGGAAACTCAGTGTATGTGGTTATAGGGACTGTAAGGTGCATGAGATAGAAGCCTTGGTGTCTGCTCTGACAGAGATTAAAGGCTGGGAGTTGCAATGACACAAGTGTGGAGTGGAAGGGCCAAAAGGTGAGGTAGAAAAGGGACAGGCCACTAGCCAGGTAGGAGAACAGCTGAGGTGGAAGTGCCTTTGGAAAAGGGGGCCTGGCATGGAGTCTGGAGAGTACAAGGCTGAGTAGCTAAGATTGTACCAGAGGGAGGGATAGTTGGAATCCAGTGACTGTAGTTGTGTAGGATGACTTCTCTGTGGACTTAACATTTTGCCCACCCCCTCCACCATGGCAGAAGACCACTGTGAGGAGCCTGTGCTTGTGCTGATTGATACTGCTGCTCTTTTCCTCCCTGCCATGACCACCCTAGAGGGGTTGGGAGAAAACTGGGGGAAGCCCTTTCCCAGTGCTCAGCTCTGAGGCTGCCTCACCTCCTCTGACGTGGATGGTGCACACCCCTTATCCAACCACCACACTTGTTCTTCCTATTGCCTCATCTTCTGGTGGTGGCTCCCTGTTTGTAATTCCTCAGGATTACTCAGCAAAACCCACAAAGAGTAATTAATTGTTGTCTGTGGAAGGTAGCTGATGTAAGTTTAAATGTTGCTGTGAATCGGAAAGAAAATCATTTAACCTCAGTAAGTATCATCTGTGTTATGTAATATTTTTTTTCCAAATCTAATATTCATAGGATAGTTACTTGAGCATGATTGTTTTCATATGGGGATTGGCATTGCAATTTAGATTTCACAGCCTGGAACAGAGCTTACTTAATAAATGTAAACAAGTTCCAGACTTAAAGAGAGGGTTCAAGCTGTCCTCTAACAGTACAATTAGAGACCATTCTTGTAAACAAAATATACCTAGGTGGTAGTGTGGTTTTACTAATAAAGTAATAAAGGGTTTTTTTTTGTGTAGCTCTGTCTTATTTCTATAAGAACCCTGTATGTCATCCCTCAGGTCCTGACATAAATCGAGATGAAATGAGTCATTCTTTTCCCTCAGTTATAGGCTTCCTAAAGGTCTGATTGCAAAAAAAAAAAGCAACTTCCAGCTTTGGCACTTGATGTGGTTTCTAACTAAGGTTTCAGATTCATCCTCTTTCCCTTTTTTTTTTCTGACCTCAAGGTGCATTCCCCTTGTGTAATGATTAGAAGCCCTGGGTGCTGGGGAATCTTTCAAAATGAGGACTGTTGAATTGCAAGAGTCATGGAGTCTCAGCTCCTTGCTATTTACACTTTTCCTGGCGTAATGTCAAAGTTAAACTAGGACCAGCCATTTTTGTCAATTGCCAATCAAGACCTTGCATTCTGAATTTGGAGCTCTGGTAAAGATGAAATCTCTAAATTGTGTCTTGATTCTGAATAGTTTCATCTGCATGAAAAAATCCTCAGAAGAAAAGTGAGCAATTTCAAGATTTAATTATTGAAAATGTGAACCATTTGTCATAAATCAATCTTGTTGTATTAATGTTGAAGTGTGTGTAAGAGGCAGAACTGCTCTGAAATTTTACATGTCCAAACAGCTGCTTGTAATTACGGTCATGCCTCCAAAGGTGACTGGTCTTTGCATTGGTCAGTTTATGTGGGCTCTAAAGACATCTCACCAGAAGAATCCACCCTTTTTTCCTGGCTTTAGATGGTCTTAGATTTTGAATTATCTGGTTTTCATCAGGCATATTGCCTGGTAAAAAGAAATTTCTAGTCCACAGAAATAAGGAGTTCCTGATTTTTTAATGAAGACCTGGAAGAGATCAAGCCTTCTTTGAAACTATGGTTTACTGATACAAATAAGAAATATCTGGAAATACATTACTAGATTTCTTATTTAATCAGGTGGTGATTCAGTCATTCATTTAGTTCTGAAACCTGTAGCTATAAATTTTATTTCTGTTTGTTAGAAGAATGCAATCAGTACATACAGTCCTTCAAAGGAAATTTTTTTTCTGTATTTAACTGACAAAAGAGCACTGTGGTCTGAATTCTTAATGATGCATTTATTAGTAATTTTGGGAGAACGTCGTTGGTTGGCGTTTGTGTGAAACCTACGTGCTTCTGTGGGAAAACAGATAACCATAAAAAACCCCAAGAGAAGATGGTTCTCAGAAACTTGAGAGAACATCTTCTGATGGTTAACTTTTCTTGGAAAGTCATTGCCCTGTGCCTCAGCTTGACTGTCTGCATTTAGTGAGTTGCACAAAGTATCTGGATCTAGTTAGTTGTTGCTGTTTTTTTCTGCAAGGAGAATGAAGTACTGAGGTAAAATGTGTAATCAAGCAGTATGTATTCACTAATGAAATTTAAAAATTCAATGGATGAATTTATGGAATTTGTACACCAGTATCTAAGTCACTGATGTGCTAAACTCTCATCTTAACAGGAAGATCTGCAAATGTGAGAGATGACCTTTTGGCTGATTTTGCTATTCAGTTTAACTGGTTTAGTGAAAGTTAAGAAAGAACTGGAAGTGTAAATGAAAGAGGAAATTATTTTTTTCTTCTAAATTGGTCATTTGTAGGATAAGACACTTGCTCTTCAGAACTCAGAAAAACATGCTGCATACAATTATATTCTCATAGGGTTTTTTTAATTGTTTTAGTTATGTGGAACACCCATTGTTAAATCACTTTCTAAGTAAACCTATGTACTCATTGCTACACGCTTAACAAAAGTTGCTGTGATAGCCCAGATAATAATAGCATGTTGAATGTATAAAATTAAGCCCAAATAATTACTTTATTGTATACCATAATTTTAAGTTAATTACCCCCCGGAAGGCACAAATTCTAGTTGAAAAGGTTATGCAATTGCAAGTCAGCAGTTTTGATGCAGGTTCCAGCCATACCTTCTGAAGAGGCAGAGATGCAAAGCAGACTGCTTGCTCAGCTTAGCCTGTGGCTGGAACAAGCACCTTGGCCCATCTGCTCAGAATCTGCTCGAACACACTTACTCCATCAATTTTCACTGGATGAGTGGCTGGCTGGCAACTTCTAGGGTTTTGTAGCTCAACTGGCCATCAAGGAGAGTTTGGTTAAAAGAAAGCACCCCTGTGATGGGAGGAGGATGGGAGGATTTTCTCTGCTAAATGCTCCTGTGCGAATGCAACTACTGCAATCACTTCAGGTGCTTGAAAATGAAAGTTTCTCAAGGAGCACGTTGTGCTTGCTCTCTGTTAGCACTAAATGCAGACCAGCAAAAAGCCTCATTTATTAGTAATACATATTTAATTCTTAGTGTTTCAGCAAGGATGGAAGGCTCAGGATTTTTTTTTTAAATTTTCTTTTTATTCTTTACATGTCTGTTTACTTTCTTCCTAAGGTTTAATTACACTATGCTATCCTAGATGCAACTTAAAGATAATTTGAAGCTTGGCTTGTTTCTTGGGGATTTGGTGTCTTTATTTTAAAATACTTTCTATTCCTCTGTTTAGATCTTAAATTGCTATTTTTTTAATTAAAACATCTGCTGAATTTGTAAGGCAGTAACACAGTTCAAATTCAGTATTTGATCATTTCTGTTTGGGAGAAAAGTGAATGGTACTTGTAAAGAGAAGTGTAACCTTTAAAAAACTGTTCTGATTTTTTTGCACATTTGGTTTAAAACCCTAAATAATTCAAGAGTCTGAATTCCTTTTTATCCCATTCTTCCTCTTCAGTTTAAACAGATATTTGATATTTAAATTTCTTTGGGTTTAGGATGTGTAGTGTTACTCTTTTGAGTACTAATGTTAAACCTCAAAATGTAATTTTGTTGCATAAAAATAGTATAAATAAGAGAAATTGTTTCTAAACTGTTGCTTCCAATGTCATTCTGTCAAAATAAAAATGCGGAAAAAGATGTAAAGCTACAGTTTTACTTTAATTGAACCTTTGCTGTTCTGGGACATTATTTATCACAGAGTCACAGAATAAGCTGAGTTGGAAGGGTCCCATCAGGGTAATCGAGTCCACCTCCTGGCCTTGCATAGGACACCCTAGGAGTCCCACCATGTGCTTGGCACTCTTGTTCAGTGACTTCTTGAAATCTGTCAGGCTGGTGCTGTGACCATTTCCCTGGGGAGCCTGTTCCAGTGCCCCAACACCCTCTGGATGGAAAACCTTTTCTAATTTCCAACCTAAACCTCCCCAGACACAACTTCAGGCCATTCCCTTGGGTCCTGTCACTGTCACCACAGAGAAGAGATCTGTGCCTGTCCCCTCCTCTTCCCCTCATGAAAAAGTTGCAGACAGCAATGAGGTCTCCCCTCATTTATATCCCAGATTTTTCTGCACATGAAGGCTTTCCTGGAAAAGTTGAATTTTCCTTTACAGGAACTTTATAAAGTCAATTATGATGTAATGGCGGATAGAAATAAATCCTTATTGGTTTTTTACATGAATTGTGGTGTGTAAGAAAAGCACTTAAATATTTCTGTTAAACTCTCAAATGTGAAGATTTGTTTTCAAAACTTGGTGGGTTTAGGACTGTTCTAAATGTGAGCACTCCTACAGTGTAAAATAATTTATAAACAAACAGAAACAAGCTTAAAAGGAGTTAGTAACATTTTATTTTTTCAAAGTTCCAGAACCCATGCAAAAACCACATGAAGGACCTGGAGAGATGGGGAAGCCTGTGGTCATTCCAAAAGAGGAGCAAGAGAAAATGAAAGAAATGTTTAAAATAAATCAATTTAATTTAATGGCAAGTGAAATGATTGCACTCAACAGATCTTTACCTGATGTCAGGTTAGAAGGGTAAGTACTTTATGTTGTATTAAAAATGTACTCTCTTTAAATGAAAAATGTGTGAAGAAGATTAATCCAAAACAACAGTAAAGGTCTCTAAGATATTACTGTTCAAGCAAACAGTTGGAGGATTTCCTGTTTATAAGATACTTATAAGTAAAATAAGATGGACCACAGAAACCAGTTTTATTCAGTGTTGTTTAACTTTGAATCTGATTACAAGTATGAAGCCTGTTCAGGGAATGGAAATTAGTTTGGCTGAGGGAAAGTTAACTTAAGCATCGGCATTTCAGGGAAAAAATCACTTGTTTGAAAAATTCAAGCATTGCTTGTAATAAGGCAGACTAAAATCCTGCATTATATAAAATAAGAGATTGGGTGATGAAAGAAATACTTCAAAAATTTTCTTACCTAATGAAATGTGCAAAGGCTCATTTAGATTGCATTATAATGTTTTCTAATATCCATCTGGTTTGGTTTTGATCTTGCCTCTAGAATATTGATCCTTTCAGAGCTATTTGAGTCATAAGTAATTAAAAAGAAAATTGTAGCCTTGTTTTAACAAAAAATAAGATTGCTTTACTCTCCTGGGACTATGACAGGATGGATGATGACTCCCCCCCACTTCAACCCCTCTTCTTTATGAAAGGGGCATTTGGGTTGAATAAAACTTATGAAACAAAATTTTCCTACTAATTATCTACATTATCTTCTTGCAAGAATAATTTCTTTAGAAGCTCTGCTTTGCTGCTGTATATACAAGGCCTGGATGAATTGTTTTCATCTCTTCTGTCAGAAGATAATATTAGCAGAGTGAGATGAAGCTCTTGCTGCTTTTCATTTTTAATGAGTGATAAAGACCTGGTTTGTAGGTGCCTTCATCTGTTGTGATGAAAGTGATTTTGTGAGTTCCTGGTAGGGCTGGTGTACTTGATGCATTGCTGGTGTTCCTAATAATGAAGGCATATTTTTTAAAATATGATCTCACAAGATTTAAATAATGTATTTTAATTTTTAATCAATTTTTCAAATATGAAAACATACTTTTGAAGCTCTAAAAAGTTTAATTAATCATAACCTTTGTGAGTTCTAGACTTTGAATTAGACAAAAATGGAAAAAGAAATTATTGTAAACCATTAAAAAATTATTACCTAGGCATCACTCAAGTTTGCAGGCAATTGAAATTGCTATTTCAAAAACCAGTTTAGCTAAATAGAAATTTTTGTCTTTCACATTTGGCTATGCTCTGCAGTTATTGTGTTTCACAGTGAGACATGTGCTATAAGTTTTGTAGTGTTACATTTGCTTCTCTTTTCCATTTTTTTCTGTGCACAATTCTCTCACTATAATCAGTGTGTGAAAGTGGAATCTTAATATAAAATTTTAGGTATAGTCTCAGGACAGAGTTGTTTTTTCTGTTGTAAGTTCCTGCCAAAATTTTAACATTTATGTGTGTATGTATTTTTAGTAGTTTTTGAGAGAAAAACGCTTCCCAAAAATCTCTTCCACTTGTCATTTATTCATTGTGTACTTTATAAGGTCATGGTAATTAAGAAGTCATGGAGAATGTTAACCTGTCTCTGTCAAATTTGAGAACAATACTGTGTTTACAATGCAAAGGTGTCTTAATCTGTATGTGTGGATCAGTATTACTCTTTGAGAACGCTGTAACCATTTTCAGAATTGTGAACGCTATAAATACACTCTGGTGTTGTGTGTATGTCTGATGAAACTATTTATCTGATTAGTCAAAATACTCCAAAGTCAGAAACACTCTGTGCTGCATTAGTGGAATTACTTCTGTTATAATTTGTTCTATCTATGTCCCTGGTAATATGGAAATAGTTTGTGGAGAAGGAGAATGGGTAATTTTTAATCATTCCTTGCCACATTTATGTGCCTACAGCACAGCTGCCAGTAGCACTTTCAATCAAGGTTTTGAAAAAGCAGGATATGTTCAAAGGCATGCTTAGCTGTTCAACCATGTAATTATTTTCTTCACAAGTTTTGTGGGTTGCTTCCTTTAATGTGGTGTGGCGGGAAGAAGTGATTATTTCAAGTCCTCTAATTCTCCAGCATGTCAGTTTTTCTGAAGTACAGAAGCCTGCAGAGGTTTTGCCTAGCGGTTAATCATTGGAAAGCTGGTGGAATTAAGAGTGCCAGGACCAATTTGCCACATGTATTTAATGGGAATGGCATGACATGTCAGCTTGAGAGCAGTTCTTGAAGTAGACTGCTTCATCCTTCAATTAATTTCTAGTTCTGCCAAACTCTAATCACCTGTGCAAAAACAAGTGTGTTGGTCCTGGAGTGCTCATAGGTTAATCTCTGCAGATGATCCACTCTGGGCACCTTGTTTCTGTTTTGACCAAGAAATTTTGTTCCCTTACTAGAAGAACAAAAATCTGAGCTTCCTTAATAACTTCTAGGCACTTCTCCAGCTAAGGGAACTCCTCAGCACAAGACATCTATAGAAGCTGGCATTTCTGCTCTGCCAAGTGTGCCCCAGCTGTATTTACCGGTTTATATCTATTTTTATTTTTTGGCACAAAATTACTGACGCAAACAGACACCTGTAAAATCATTGACATGTGCTTGAATTGTTGGTTACTTTGTGTCTGTTACCAGGAACATTGCTCTACTTCTCTTTATCCCAGCTGAGTGTAATTTGCTCAACAAAAAATCTAAACCAGAAGAAATGTTTTTAGCCTGGATACTTCCCTGAATCTGGACTGGGACATGTTAGTATAACAAACTAATATGATGGACAAGGCTACAACCTCTGGAGGAAAGCTGTTGCAGGGGAAGAAGCAGCTGTGCGTACCAGATTGGTTTGAAGTTGTTAATATAATTATTCTTGCAAGCATGTCTTATTCTAGCCTGTGAATCAATCATCAAAGTGGGAGTTGATTCACAGTTGCCGGGAAAATATGCAGCTGTGGGCTTGACATGACAGCAGAGAGTAAAAGATGGATGATCAGGAACACTGGTGTCTTGCCTTGATTTTGCTGAAGATGAGGGAGACAATGAATAAAATAGGTGCCAGTGAGTAACATACATGTCCAGCTGTGCCTGTGTGCCTTAGATTGGTGTTCAGGCTGGAAAGTAGGGGGGTTGAAAGCATGAAATTTGCACATGTTGTATGACTTGGTTTGGCTCTCAGTGCTGTTGGAGGTGACTTCAGAAACTGCTTTGCAAAATGAAGAATGAGTGTTGTGTTCTAAGGCTGAGCTTTCCAGCCTGAACTCATTAGTTAGCAATTTGTGGAACATATAAAACTTTTAAGTAGACATTTGTTCCCTGTTGTGAGAATTTAAACCAAATTCTGAAATTTTTTCTCTTGAAAAGAGCTGCTTCAAACACTTTTTTTTCCAGGCACAAGCAATCAAGTCTTCAAACAATGAAGGAATAGCTGTGGCAGAATGATTTTGTGTTCATGTGGGCTCTGGTTCCCACTGGAGCTTGTGATGCAGTGCTAGCAAGGTGTCATATTTGCAGGCTGATATTTCTTGGATTGGTGATGGGCTTCCCCAAGCAGCCCTGCAGCAAGCAGGAATATCCATGCTCCTTGCTGATCCCTCAGCAGCACTTTTTCCAAGGCTACATGTTTTATACAATTTGGCATAAAAGATCTTCCTTTTCCTTTTTTTCCAGTTGTTATAATTTTGCCAGAATTAAGGGTATCAGGCGTCTTATTATACCTAATTTAGTTCAGCAGAGAGTCTTGGATCTTTTAACTATCATTTTCTCAAACTCTGTACACAGGAAGGTAGGTGTGCTGATATTTTGAGTGCTATAAATCATGTTAAAGTGTAATCAGAGTTTTTAGCCAGATGACCCTACATATTTTGAGTCAACGGTGTTTAAATCCATACAAATTACAACTTCAGCCACTTCATGGAAAAAAGAAAGGTGCATATCTCTGAGATCTTCATGTTTGACTGGTACATTAATGTTGTCAGATTGTTATTATTGAAGGGTTTTTTTCTGGATCAAGCTACCCTTCTCAGTTCCTGCTGCCCAGCTTGCTTCCATAATTGGGAGGAAGTAGACAATTTTCCAAGTTAAAAGACATTCTTCTATGTTACATCTATGTAGTGGAGTTTAGGACAATTATGCTGGTCTTCTCTCTGAGTAAATCTAGTAAAATAGTAATTCTGACTGATTCTGTCAAATCTTTGGTTGGAAAGAACAGAATTCAGATTTCAGCACTGTTAATTAGATGATACAATATATTTTTCTTCAGTTACCACAATGTGGTTTTCATACCTGTGCTTTAAAAATGTAATGTTGATTTTAAGTAGGACATATGCACGTGAGAATATACTGGAATTCAGAATTTTAGCTTCTCAAAGCAAATTTATTTGCTCTATACTTTAGGATACTATAGTTGAATCAAAAATAACACATCCATAAAATTACACAATCTCAATGTGAGGAAAATAGCTTGGGTAGAAGTATTCATAGTAAAACAAATGAAGGTACACATGCAAGAGGGTAGTCTTGGACTCAAGTGTGATATTTCATAGGTTTTTTAAAAGACAGCATTCAAGGTATTTGCTTCTATATGAGGCTTGTGAAAGTGTGCTCTCTACTTAGTTTTTTTATTTAGGAGATTAGCTAAGGGGTAGCTTTATACTACATATAATTTGGTATAAATGTGGACTGCAGATGAAAGATGTTTTCTCATCACTTCTGTTGATACTAATCTGATGATTGTGTGGCCTGGATGTTCACTGACTGGAAGGACACCAAAAAGTGGAAAAAGTATAGTTTGTTGATTCAGCAAACTGAAGCAAACACACACACAGCAACCATATGACCACCAGATCTGGTGGAAAAAGGGATGGGACAAAACTGTAATGACAAAGGTGGGTTTATTGCTTTTGGCAGCAGCCCCAATTGCACTGGATTATGTGGAATGTGGTGGGGAGAAAATCTTTCTTATAGAACCTGAGCATTAAAATCCCCATAAGGCCATGGGGATTTAAGCTCCATAAATTGTGATATACTTTGTGAACTTTGGGTAATCGTTTAGATCAGGTCATAGTAATGTAAAGACAATAAAAAAAAGTAAAATTGTCAACATAAGTGGTGGAAGACTCAGGAGCTTTTGACTTAAGCTGGAAATCCAGGCTGTTAATTAACCTGGCATCTGTAAAGAAATCTGCTGACCTCATCACCAGCAGTGTAACTTTCAGCAATGTCATGGAAGTCTGAAAGCATGTGAGGTATTAAAGACTTTACCGTTCTTTCAAGCAGGAATGCTTTTTCATCTGGCTTTTGTGGTGCCTATAGCTTGTAACTGGCCCCTTGCAGAATCAATGTTTGGAATTGTTCTTGCTCACATTGATTTAGTGAGTTAGCTGAAAGAAATTCCCTATAAACCTTTTCCCTAGAGAAAGCTTAGAGGGGAAAAAATAGCATAAAAAATCAGCTTACTCCCTGTAAACTGTTTTGGTTTTATTTTGGTGGTGGGAGGGGGTTGCACTATACACACACAGATATATATACCCAGATGTATATGTGCACAAACACTTGGCAGTCTCGCAGTCTCGCTCTTAATTGCAATCTTCTTATTCATGCTCATCCATTTTGGATGAGCTACCATATCCTGAAATTTATTCAGATTGTTATGTCAGGTATGGAAAACAATTGGTCTAGAGATCTAGGTTCAATTCCAGTCTCTGAGGACAGAATTGGTTTTACTTCTGTCAAGAGATGCTTTTCTGTGATCGCTTTCAGGATAAGGAAAATAGTATTATTTTTGTGAAGTTCTGCTTGAATTCTGTAACCACAATGGTTTTAAGAACCATTTTGGATTTTGTTTTCAGGGTTTAAGAAGATTTCTACTTGACTCATGAGATAATGCGACCTTTCTTATATCCAAATCTTTGAGATCAGAAGAAAGGAAAATTTCATACTCTTGATGTCAGGTAAATTATGTAATACTATTGAAGGCAGATATTAAGCAGGCTGTGTTAAAATGTTTAAATAAGGATAAGGGATTTGCCTGCATCCACAGCACTTGTTCAGAAAGAATAATTGAATAAATAAGTTGTGATATGAATTACAGAAAAGAATTGTGAATTACAGAAAAGAATTCTCTTCCTAAAAGGAATTGTTCTGATTTGATTGGAAGAACCAGATTCAGGGTAGTGTGAAGTTTTGTTGCACCTTATCTGCAGTGCTTTCTCTTTGTTCAGTTGCAAGTTAAAGGTGTGGTGGTATGCAAAATCTGAGTAGTGAAATGTGGCTTGGTATGTTACAACAGCTAGTGATCCCGTATCTCTCAGAAGAATTACTTTTAGTCCTTTTAGCTGTATTGCTTCTATATGGAAATCATATTTTTATCCAGCTTGATTTTCTTCAATTTAGGAGCTTGGAGTGTTCTTTAAAATTATGGAAAAAGCAGATTTATTAGCACCCCCTTTTAAATGATATTATGAGGCTGCTGCTTATACTCCATGATCTTTGTGGGTCCCTTCCAACTCAGCACATTCTGTGATTCTGTGATCCAAGAAAGACTAAGTCAGTGTTTACCAGAAAAACACCATATGACTTGAGTCCTGGTGGTTCTTGATGTGTTGTTTTTACATTTTCTCTGGCACCCTGCTACAGGGCGTTCTCCCTTGATGGAAATATAGGTCAGTCTCAGCAGCTTCAGGGTGACTCTCAGAGTCTTATTTCAAAACTTGTTTTCACCTGGATTTAAGTAGAAAGGAGGTTTCTTGTTGGGCATAGCTGTGCCTTAGCTCTATAACATTAACTTTATTGCAGGCTATAACTTAAAGCATATGAACAGGTAAGCAATGGAATACTGACATTTTATAGCACTGCAGTGATATTCATCAGATATCAGTAATTAAACCTGAAGTTTCATGAGGGGAGTTCAGATTTTCTGATTTTGTTTTCCTGTTAATTAGATGATACAATATATTTTTTTCTTCAGTTACCACAATGTGGTTTTCATACCTGTGCTTTAAAAATGTAATGTTGATTTTAAGTAGGACATATGCACGTGAGAATATACTGGAATTCAGAATTTTAGCTTCTCAAAGCAAATTTATTTGCTCTATACTTTAGGATACTATAGTTGAATCAAAAATAACACATCCATAAAATTAACACAATCTCAATGTGAGGAAAATAGCTTGAGTAGAAGTATTCATAGTAAAACAAATGAAGGTACACATGCAAGAGGGTAGTCTTGGACTCAAGTGTGATATTTCATAGGTTTTTTAAAAGACAGCATTCAAGGTATTTGCTTCTATATGAGGCTTGTGAAAGTGTGCTCTCTACTTAGTTTTTTTATTTAGGAGATTAGCTAAGGGGTAGCTTTATACTACATATAATTTGGTATAAATGTGGACTGCAGATGAAAGATGTTTTCTCATCACTTCTGTTGATACTAATCTGATGATTGTGTGGCCTGGATGTTCACTGACTGGAAGGACACCAAAAAGTGGAAAAAAGTATAGTTTGTTGATTCAGCAAACTGAAGCAACACACACAGCAGCCATATGACCACCAGATCTGGTGGAAAGAAGGGGATGGGACAAAACTGTAATGACAAAAGGTGGGTTTATTGCTTTTGGCAGCAGCCCACAATTGCACTGGATTATGTGGAATGTGGTGGGGAGAAAATCTTTCTTATAGAACCTGAGCATTAAAATCCCCATAAGGCCATGGGGATTTAAGCTCCATAAATTGTGATATACTTTGTGAACTTTGGGTAATCGTTTAGATCAGGTCATAGTAATGTAAAGACAATAAAAAAAAGTAAAATTGTCAACATAAGTGGTGGAAGACTCAGGAGCTTTTGACTTAAGCTGGAAATCCAGGCTGTTAATTAACCTGGCATCTGTAAAGAAATCTGCTGACCTCATCACCAGCAGTGTAACTTTCAGCAATGTCATGGAAGTCTGAAAGCATGTGAGGTATTAAAAAGACTTTACCGTTCTTTCAAGCAGGAATGCTTTTTTCATCTGGCTTTTTGTGGTGCCTATAGCTTGTAACTGGCCCCTTGCAGAATCAATGTTTGGAATTGTTCTTGCTCACATTGATTTAGTGAGTTAGCTGAAAGAAATTCCCTATAAACCTTTTCCCTAGAGAAAGCTTAGAGGGGAAAAATAGCATTAAAAATCAGCTTACTTCCTGTAAACTGTTTTGCTTTTATTTTGGTGGTGGGAGGGGGTTGCACTATACACACACAGATATATATACCCAGATGTATATGTGCACAAACACTTGGCAGTCTCACAGTCTCGTTCTTAATTGCAATCTTCTTATTCATGCTCATCCATTTTGGATGAGCTACCATATCCTGAAATTTATTCAGATTGTTATGTCAGGTATGGAAAACAATTGGTCTAGAGATCTAGGTTCAATTCCAGTCTCTGAGGACAGAATTGGTTTTACTTCTGTCAAGAGATGCTTTTCTGTGATCGCTTTCAGGATAAGGAAAATAGTATTATTTTTGTGAAGTTCTGCTTGAATTCTGTAACCACAATGGTTTTAAGAACCATTTTGGATTTTGTTTTCAGGGTTTAAGAAGATTTCTACTTGACTCATGAGATAATGCGACCTTTCTTATATCCAAATCTTTGAGATCAGAAGAAAGGAAAATTTCATACTCTTGATGTCAGGTAAATTATGTAATACTATTGAAGGCAGATATTAAGCAGGCTGTGTTAAAATGTTTAAATAAGGATAAGGGATTTGCCTGCATCCACAGCACTTGTTCAGAAAGAATAATTGAATAAATAAGTTGTGATATGAATTACAGAAAAGAATTGTGAATTACAGAAAAGAATTCTCTTCCTAAAAGGAATTGTTCTGATTTGATTGGAAGAACCAGATTCAGGGTAGTGTGAAGTTTTGTTGCACCTTATCTGCAGTGCCTTCTCTTTGTTCAGTTGCAAGTTAAAGGTGTGGTGGTATGCAAAATCTGAGTAGTGAAATGTGGCTTGGCATGTTACAACAGCTAGTGATCCCATATCTCTCAGAAGAATTTTAGTCCTTTTAGCTGTATTGCTTCTATATGGAAATCATATTTTTATTCAGCTTGATTTTCTTCAATTTAGGAGCTTGGAGTGTTCTTAAAAATTATGGAAAAAGCAGATTTATTAGCACCACCTCTTAAATGATATTATGAGGCTGCTGCTTATACTCCATGATCTTTGTGGGTCCCTTCCAACTCAGCACATTCTGTGATTCTGTGATCCAAGAAAGACTAAGTCAGTGTTTACCAGAAAAACACCATATGACTTGAGTCCTGGTGGTTCTTGATGTGTTGTTTTTACATTTTCTCTGGCACCCTGCTACAGGGCGTTCTCCCTTGATGGAAATATAGGTCAGTCTCAGCAGCTTCAGGGTGACTCTCAGAGTCTTATTTCAAAACTTGTTTTCACCTGGATTTAAGTAGAAAGGAGGTTTCTTGTTGGGCATAGCTGTGCCTTAGCTCTATAACATTAACTTTATTGCAGGCTATAACTTAAAGCATATGAACAGGTAAGCAATGGAATACTGACATTTTATAGCACTGCAGTGATATTCATCAGATATCAGTAATTAAACCTGAAGTTTCATGAGGGGAGTTCAGATTTTCTGATTTTGTTTTCTATCGATCTGGAATTAACTTTTGTAACCTCAAAGGAAAATAAATGTGTGTTTTCAAGTCAAAGGACGCTGATGCTTACTTTCCAGAGACTCTCAATGTATTTTAATACTGAAATGTGAGTTGTTTGTACTGCATCAGTAATATTAAACAAATTTATTACAGAGGCTGTGCTGTGTAGTATTTCCTCAATACTTCAACTCTAACCTGATTTTCAGCAAGACTTGGATTATTCCTATGTGTCATTGTCAAGTTTAAGTCCTGAGATGCAGTTTATTTATAACTGCAGTTTTTATTTATAACTGTTGTTTGTAGTATCCAAGATGAAAGATTGTATTAAATTTGTAAGATGACTAAATGTGCTTCCCTTCCTGCCCCAATCTGTTGCTGGTTCAGCTTTCAAAAATGCATTGGCACTGTGTTATCGTGCTGCACATCTGAGCTCCACTGGGATTTCCCAACTGAGCTGCTCAGTGCACAGGAGACACTTCTACTTGTGTTCCGTCCCTGTCCTTTATCAGAGTGCTCTGGGCTGTGTGCACTGGGCTAGAAAACAAGGATTGCATACATGTTTTACTGCTGTTAATGTTTTTGAGCCATTGTAAATTTTTGCTCATGACTTGTTCCTTTGAAAGGCTGGTGGAATAGGGAATAAAACTGGAAAGAAGTAGAGCAAATCATAGCTCAGGTAGTGTGTGACTCTGTTAATTTTCATGATTAGGGGAGTATCAGTGGCCTTGTTTTGAATAATCCATGTTTAAAAAAGTGCCAATGTGTATCTTGTTCTCTTCTTTCTCCTCTGTGGAGAATAACATGTTGGCAGCATCAGAAGGGGTAGAAATCTGTCCTGTTGTACTTTGGAAATTTAGCATTTATTTCTAATGCAGACTATAATTATGGCCTCATCTTCCTAGAAAATTATCTAAAATTTATTTCATATTTTGCCTCAGTGAATGAGGTTTTCCTCTTTGTGTCTCGCTGCATAAGCATTATGGTGGTGTGTAACTGATTTCCTACAAGACCTCTTCCCTGCTTGTAGCTTTGTTTTGGATGTGATTTTTTTTTTTTTTCAGTCTATGAAAAGGTATTTAAGAACTATCCAAATAGTAAATCCTTATTTTTCTCTTTCAGAAATTATTTACTATGCCTTTGAAGGGTGTGCAGAGATCACTACTAACATTGTAAATATCTGTCTTTCAAGACTTGCCAACATTACACACATAACACTCAATCTTGGGTTTCAGGAATAATTTCTAAGTAAATTGATCCATGAATGCAATTTTAAAATATTGATAAAATGCCAAGTGCTATTCTGGAATAAGATGGCTGCAGAGTTGCAGGGTTTTTCTAATGTCATATTTGGAATATTTGTCAAAGACCCAATAGTAAAATGAGAGAGGCAGCATGAGGACAGCACAGGTGTTGTCCCAAGTTTCTAGAGTCTGCATGCCTGGCTGTGGCCAAAGTGAGTAGCTTTTTTATCTCTGATTGGACACTGAGGAGATCAGATAGGTATCAGAAGAATTTCACTTTCTGATGAATTCAATTGAAGCATCTTTTAGGATCATCTGGTAGATTTCTTCTGCCCTTGCAGTGGTGAAGTACATTTGTTCCCTTATTCCCTCACTGTATGAGAAGAGAAGCTTCCAGTTCTGTCAGGTGTGGAGGAGGATTGAGTGTCTATGGTTGGGATGTTGTAGAAAGTGCAAAATGGAAAGTTGTCTTTGCCTGCAAGTTTGTGCTGAAGCAACAATTAAACTCTGAGATTTAATGGCTTAATTTTATTTGGACATAATCGCCATACTTCTTGTCTCTTCTGGTTATTTTTGTAATGTCTCCTGTGAACTATTTGTACTCTGGGTTGAAAGAAAATGTAGAAAAGCAGTTTATTCAGAGGGTCTCCAAATGCATTTGAAGTAGCATCAGGTAATTTTCAAGTGGTTATACTTAGTCCACTGAATAAAATTCTCTCAGGGTTTTTATCTGAACATCTTCCCATGTAAAACCTGCAAAGCTTGGTTTTGAATCTTTATGAAATATTCAAATTACCTTCACAAAGAGTCACAATAATGGACAACCCAAACAAAACTCATAGTAGCTTTTAGCCTTTAATTTAAAAAGCTTTTGTATTGGACTTAAAACTTTGGATTCTGGCTACAGGTTGTCAGGGACGACATGTGTTTATTTTACTGTCATTGGTCTTCTTTAGCAGTGTTACAGATAAATGCTGGGATCTGTCTATCTTTCTTTGCTTTTAGTCCATTAAATTTGATTTCAAGTTATACAGTATTCTGGCTTCTAACAGTGCCCTGTGTTCTTGGGGAGCTGTGGACTAAGTATGTAGTTGTAATGAACTTGGCCAAACTATTCTCACAGAATCATGGAACAGTATGGTTTGGGTTGAAAGGAACCTTAAAGTTCATCTAGTTCCAACCCCTCTGCTGTGGACACTTTCTCCTAGACTGGATTGCTGAAAGTCCCATCCAACATGGCAGTGAACACTTCCCAGGGTCATCCACAACCTGGGCAACTTGTTCCAGTGTCTCATCAGCCTCACAGTAAAGGATTTATTCCTATTATCTAATCTAAACTGACGCAGTTTCAGTTTAAAGCCATTCTCCATTGTCATGTCATTACAGACTCTTCTAAGAAGTCCCTCTCCAGTTCATTTATACTCCCTTTAGGTCCTGGAAGGTGCTATAAGGTCTCTCTAGAGCCTCTCTTCTCCAGGCTGAGCAACCCCAGCTCTCTCTGCCTGTCTGCATAGGAGAAGTGCCCTCAGATATCTTTGGGGCTTTCCTCTGGACTTGCTTTAACAAGTGCATGTCCTTCTTATGTTGAAGGCACCAGACCAGAATGCAGTACTCAATATTCTGAATGTATGATGCAAGATTACAAAAAGATAAAATTCTGTGAAGAGTAAGTGTGAGCATCTTACAAAGGTCAGAGCAGAGTCATGTCTTTATAGTGTTTTTTTTGTAAAACAGCTTTAAAAAGCCTAGGTACTAAATTTAATTATTTTTTCTCACATCTAATTTTGATGGGGCATTAAAAATCTTTGATAATTTTAATTCTATTTCCTATGTAATTTTCCACTTTATTTCTGTTGTGGTTTGACCTCAGCAGGCAACTAAGCCCCATGCAGCCACTTGCTCACTGCCCCCACAGTGTGCTGAGGGAGAGAATCAGAAGGGTAGAAGTGAAAAAACTCATGGGTTGAGATATTCAGTTCAATCAGGAAAGCAAAAGCCACACGTGTGGCAAGGAAGGTGGTACAAGGAATTCATGCATCACTGCCCATGGGCAGGCAGGTGTTCAGCCATCTCCAGGGAAGCAGGACTCCATCACCTGTAACAGTGACTTGGGAAGACAAACATCATTACTCTCTCTGTATTTTAACAACCTGGGCTATTTTTTTTTCTGTCTCTGTATTTAAAATATATGATGTTTTTGGGGAGTTTCCACAATCTAAATAATATATGGAGTCACATTAGCTGAGAGTTTGCATAAGCTACAGTGAATGCTGTAGATTAAAGGAAGGATGATGCATTCCATGAGGAGTAGACATTCTCAGCTGCTGTTTGGAGTCTTCATTAAATTACTGGGGATGGTATGCCTTCCTAATGTTATGCACTCAATTTTAAAACAGTTTGAGGCATAATCCAACAAAAGGAACATAATGTATTAGTAGCTCATTAAAATTCAAATTGTCCTTAATTCATAGCCTGTGTGTCATACCCCTCGTGGTTTTATTCTGCTTCTAATGTTGCATAACTTGGTTGAAGTTAATGCTTCATTTTAAATTCTATAGTACTCCTTTCTGGGGTAATTTGTTTTCAAATGAAAGACAAAAGAATTCTTAATTTAAATGTTTGTTAATAGAATAAAACATGAGGTTTCCTTAGAAGGCTAATGTCTAATCATGGGCATCAAGTGTTCTATTTTATTTGTCTTATGTTCTGCAGTCATATATTCCTGGGGTAGAAGGAGTTACCAGTGTTTTACAAATTCAAAACAGGAGGCTTTATTTGTATGTATTCATAGCAATTTGTACAAATATAGCTAAAAGGTTTATATATAGAAGGGCAGGTAAAAGGAATATTAAAAACCAGGCCTCATACTTTCAACCCTTTCATTTGTCTTGCCTGCATCAAGGAATCCAGAATCATTTCATACCAAACACTTGTTAAGAACATTCAAAAATGCCCAGCCAGTTTTGTTATGTAACCACCCCTGTGTTACTCCTGGCAGCCTTTTATGTGTTGGTAAACACGTGCCATGGGTTAAACCCAGCCAGCAGCCACGTGCCAGCGCAGGGTCACTCCTAACCTGTTACCCCAGGAAGGGCTGACCTCGGGGAGTGAGAACAGACACATTGCATTATGGCAAGGTGGAGAGTCACCTTCTGCAGGACAGAGCAGGAGGAATGCCTTGCAGTGGGGAGGAGGGTCCCCAAAAAACTCCTGTAAGCCTTCCTGTTACTGCTAGAAAGCTTCCCCTCAATGACAGATCTCAAATGTGTTGATATATTTATACTTCAGACAGTGCAGTGCTGTATAAACATTGTAGGCCCTGATCACTTGGCTGATGTTTATACCAGCTCATTGATTTGAGCTCATTAAAATAAAATCTTCTGTAAAACCATGATAAAAGGTAAGGCTGAAGATGAGAGATTTCATACTACAATAGTAGATCCTGTGGCTATCCCAGCATGATATTCCTGGTGAATGACACATTGTTACTTCTTTTCATAGAGAACTGTTAACAGGCTTCTCTCAACTTTTTTACAAATATCCTTCCAAAAAGTAGAGGAGCAATTGGTGGGTTTCTATTACTATTGTAGCTGAAGGTCTACAATCAGAAACTTATTTTCTGGTCTAGGGAGCAGTGCAGCATAAAGAATGAAACATTTTGTGTTTAAAGTAGCAAAGTAGACTGAACAAATGGCAAGCATGGTGATAAAATTATTTGGCTTATGATTGAATTTTTCATCTGAAATTCATAGCGTTTTTGTAAAAAGCTATTTTATTTTTCAAGGTATACCAAAGTAGCTTTTTCAGTTGGTATGCTTTGCAAGTTTTTTTTTTTTTTTTTTTTTTTTTAGTGTGAAATAAATCAGGATAACATAGGGATGTATGGGAGCTTTCCATAAAGATTTTATAATGTTCAGTTGAGTGTGATGAATAATTAAATTTGGCACAGTTGTATAATAAGTAGGCATAATATTGAAGGCAGATAATGCCTGATCCGACTGCTTCAGTTCTCAGAAATGGTTTCACAGAAGCCCTTCCAGGTATTTCTTCATTTGCACCTGGACTTACTGATCCTTTCTGAGATGTCTGTGCATGCTGAGCTTTTGTCACCACCTCAGAGCTGAAATACTGGTTTGCTGTGAGAGCTGCTCTGAGAAGAGCTCTGGCGAAATGAGTTATCCAGCTAATAAAATATTGATGTTGGGAGCCTAGTTCTGGCTGACATTCCTTGTGTCACTGTTTGGCATGGTACTGGATGCTGACACCGTGATCTGTTGTGTTGGCAGGCTGCTCCTTAAGCACTGCTTTTGGATATTTAGGGTAGAGGATATGCACTCTGTGCTTCTCAAGCCCTTGGACAGTGCTGCTGTTAGGATGATAGTCATGAATACTTGTTAATGTATTGTAGCATTTAGATCAGGTTACATTACAGTGAACTGACTCAACAACTTGGGATCTAATAAAAGCTTTTTTGTTGGAATGGAGCTCTGTTGAATATATTTCTTTTTCCACCTCGGTGTTTTCCTTTTGTTTGATATCTGCATATATCTCTTTAATTTGGATTCTTAAAGAATTAATAACATCAAATCTTACATAAGTAACTGTGTCATTTTTAAATGTGCAGGAGGAACAGATCTGTTCAGGGAACACTTGTAGTTGTGTGGTTATTTTTTAGAGCAGAATTGGAATTTTTTCAGAATCGTGATCAGTACTTTGTGTACAGTGTATTGATTTTTCTAGAAGATACTGAAAACATAATTTGTTTCAAAATAGCATTGCAGAATGTAAAAAATTTGGGGTGTGGGGTGGTCATGTGGGTTTACTTGAAGTGTATGTGATAGTTTACGTAAATGCCCTTTATAGGCTGTTTAGGCAAGTTAAACCTATGATTTTTCCATGCTAGCTTTGGAAAGTGAATATAATTCTCTTTTAATTTGGTGAACTTTATAGCACTTTCAGCATGTATAAATTGTGCACTGTGTGCTCCTTTGTCACACTCTGCATAAAATCATAAAATTGATATATCTGGGATGTTAGTAGTGATCCTCCAGAGGGAACCCTCAAACTTGCAGCTCTAACAGAAGGCTTGACCTTTACAAATACGTGCTTTACCTTGGTTTGCAGGTGTAAAACGAAGGTGTACGCAGACAACCTTCCCACGACGAGCGTGGTGATCGTGTTCCACAACGAGGCGTGGAGCACGCTGCTGCGCACGGTGCACAGCGTCATCAACCGCTCCCCGCGGCACATGCTCGAGGAGATCGTGCTCGTCGACGACGCCAGCGAGAGAGGTAAGCACAGCGCCCGCGCCCAGCCTGCCGCTCCTTGTGCTTCCAAAGCTGAAGCTGGCTTCTCTCAGAATCCCTGCTGGGCAGAGTGACTCTGAGATGCGTACAAGTCTCTTTTCCCACCCCGGCCATCGGCCATTGAAGGAAGAAGGAATCGGGATTCTTTTGTCTTGTTCCCAAGGTTGTTCATTTATGCAGCCTCCTGCTGGGTTCAAGTTTGCCCCTAAGCAGGCTGCACGGGTCCAGACAGCTCAGTCCTCTTACGGGACAGACTGCCCAAATACTCAAGCAGTTCTTCAGCCTCTGGCAACCCAGCATGCTTAAGTGATATCAGCTCTTTAGTGATAATCAGCTCATTGTGATTTCAGCTCTTAGCTTACTAGATGCCTAGGCAGGCAGACACAGGGCAGAGAGGAGAAGGCCGTTTGGCGTTCCACAGTGATGTCTTTGTTGGGTGGTCTGTGAAGGTTCCAGTGACACCTCTTCTAACCAGAATAGGCTAAAAAAGCCCATTATATAGGATACAGGGGGATCAGAAATTGTCCAATAGCAGGGGTTAAAGGAGAATGACCTATAGGGTTACAGAGAGATAAGCAGGGGTCTGAAGGCAGAAGAGAGGGGCTTCTGGCTATTCACCATGACATGGCAATTCCTATCTTTAGGCCTCTGTTTGCCATGGGGCCCTTGCAGGGCCTGTGCTTGCTACAGTTTATTCTTTCTTACCTATTTCTTTCTCCCACACACCACAGGTCTGTCTGGCAGGTCAGGTTGAGGCACACTGCCCACCCTTGGGATGATGTTATCTTTTTATACTAAAAACTACATGTACATTATTTACCACAACTTCCCAATACCTATCACCTATGTTAGATCATGTGTTTCTAAACCAATCCACAAGTGCCACCATCACAGCAGAAGATGGAGGCCAAGAAGAATAAGAAGGAGAATGACTGGACACACCCAGATTCCTCCATCTTGCCTCCTGAACCCCCATTCTAAAAACCCCAAAATTCTATATTCTCACCCTGTGGTAAATTCACTATCATTCTACTTAAACTTTCGTGGCTTGTAAATCCTCATATAAGGTTGGTAATTTTTTCCCATGGGTCAAGATCAAAGGCACAGGGGTCTTGGGCTCTGTGCCAAGGTCTCTGAGATCCCTTTCAGGGTCTCAAGTCCTCCAGGGCAGCCAGAGGAATTTCCTGAGTTCTGACATCCTTGATGTGGGCTTAGCCCTCCTTAGCAAAACACAGCACCTGAGGCAGGGGAAGGCAGAGGGAGCAATGCCCATTTTGAAGTACAGATGGATCATTCTGCGCTGAAAGCTGGTGTAACTGCATCTGCCTGCTTACTTTTCTGTTGGCAGCATGGACTTTGTGTTTTGCCACAGTTTTTGTGGTTTGCATTTAGAATTTGATCACAATCATGCAGCTTGAGGGCGTTTAATACTTGAATCACCCAGTGAATAATAGCAAGGGCAGCTCTGTTTGTTGCACACATTTAAATTTACTGTCACTGCCACCATTAGGCTCGGTGTTCAGAGGGATCAATTTTGATTATTCAGTTCATGGGAAGTTAAAATTCAGTTCTGTGCTGCAGGAGGTTCCATTTCTTAATAAATAGTGCTCCAGATGAAAACTCCATGCTACAGAATAACACTTGCAATGACACAATAAGCAAAACTTGAAGCTGATTTTTTTTGTAAAATATAATAATATTATTTAGATTTTAATCTTCATAGTATTTTTAATTGCAGTATATTCAAAATAAAAATAATATTCTATATAATACTTAAAATTTAATTTTGGTTAATAGTTGATATTTGGCTTGTTCTTTACTTAATATTTCTTGATGGTATGGGTTATGAAGTACTTTTTTCCTTGTGTTGGCAAATGGAGGTGAGAGGGTAGTACAGTTTTACTAAATAAAACATGTCTATATTTTTATATTGATCCATATTTTTTTTCTCTATTTTGAAAGTTTTCTACTGGAACCGATGTAGTTGGCCACTAGAGAAAAAGTCTCAACAGTCACCAGTGGTAGGCTGTTGCCTGTTTCAGAAGGAATTCCCTTGTGTAGGACATAGAAGGGTTTTTACAGCATGCTGTAAAGCCTATTGTTTCTCATTCTAGTGATGCAAAATTCATGTTTTGCTGCCTATGGTAATTCCAGCTTCAGAGTAAGATGTCTGACTGTTGTCCAGGTGACAAGATCTGCCCAAGATCTGTGTGTATGAAGAGAGGAGCTGGATTTGCCCCAAGTAGCCCCATGATACACAGGTTACAGGGTAAGGGGAGGTTTTAGGATAGTTCGGAACTTAGCGTGGTTAAGGGGAGCTTTTGCAGCTGAAGAGGATTAGAAGTGGATTTTTTGCTCTGCCACCAAGGTGGTAGCAAACACACCAAGCTGGCCCCAGGTTCTGTGTGCGTGCATGATGCCTGGCTGGTTGGCTGGGCTGGTGTGGGGCACAGCTGCCTCTGGAGCATGGAGAGATCCCATCATCCTGCTGAGCTCCCACCGCTCTGCTTTCCTGGGGAAGCACAGCACACACACTTGGGTTGTGTTTGCACTTGTCTCTGCTCCTTTCCTCTCTTGGGTACCCTCACTTTCCTTTTTTACCCAACTCTAAGTAGTTCAGCTAATTCCAGTGCAATTTGGAAGAAAGAACAGAAGCATTAAGTACAATTACATTCCAGCAGCAGAGGAGAAATGCCTATGCAAAGTGCCACAGAAACATGTTCCAGATTAAATGAGAGGCATGATCAAATTTTGCTTTTAAAAAGGCACAATATCAATTTTTTTGCTTCTTGCACTTGTGGGTAATTTGTAATTATACTTCTTGATTTGTTGGAACTTTTAACCTTTATGTAAAAATTCTACATTTTATTTATCAAAATAGTTCTTAGCACTAATTCAAATCAGTGCTAATTATTATTTGTGACAGGTCAGCTTTCAGTGTGACCTAGAAATAAAGAGCAAGTTAATATTAGAATATGTAGACATCATAGTACTTATGTTTTGCCTCTTCAGTTTCTGTTTTAGAAAAAAATCAATTTCAACATAGCAATAAGATGTCCTCACTATGAATCATAGAATTTTAGTCCACTTAAAAAAGCAAGTGGCTTTCTCTAGATAAATTATCTCTTTCTAGTTGTGGTAGTGAAAACATATTAACTTAATTCCATGCTGAAAGATAGAGCATTTCATACTTTCTTTGGTGCTGTTACTGAACCTGTTCCAGCATTTCTTTTTGAAGCCTGTGATCTTCATTTCAGATCACTTAGGCATCTTCTATTTGTTGTTATTTTCAACAATTACCGAGAGGGGTTATTTTTGTTCTGTTTTCCAAGAGCTTGTTATGGTTCCATCAAGCATGCTTTTACATTAAACAAAACAGAAGGGTACGATGCCTGAAGATGTGAAGGGTTTGTGTTTGCTACTTAAGCATTCTGTTTGTGTTGAATTAAACCAGCGTACTTTTCCAGAAAAATACAATGTTCAGCCTGAGTATTGTATATTGAATTCTAACATCACAGTCATTTTAATTGGAATAAAGTAAGCATTCAGTCTGCCTGAAGCACACTTTGTACCTGCTAGTGTCATGCTCTTAGAAGAATGAATTTGCATAATAGCATGCATTTTTTTACACCCAAAAGAAAAGCGTTGGAGAAACAAGAAGTATCTTAAAATTGTTTTCTACTTACTGATCAGAAATACAACTTTAGTTTTGAAGTATTGATCTTTAGTAATTAGTTTGACACAGTTATCAGGAGAAATCACAATTAGCTGGTACCCCTGACTAGGTCAGAACCCAGTAGCCAAGTGTGGCATCAGGATAGACCACATCCACAGAACTTAGCTACAGAGATGCAGGTCAAGGCAATGTGACTGCAATTAAATCCTGCCAAGAATACTTACTAAAATATTCATACTTCTTAAGAAAATACGTTTGCATGCTTATGACAATGATAAACCTATGTTTTATTGTAGTTTAATAATAAAAAAAGGGTTGAAACCTAATTTTTCATTTATATTCATATCAGTGTGACTTGGTAATAGAATTGGTGAGGTATTTTTCAACTAATGCACTTAGTTGACTTAACTGAATATATTTGCTCTTTCCTCTTCCTTAGTTCTGCTACTTCCACAAAAGATGCTAGGTAAAACTATGCACCCTTTTGACAGAGAAAAGGCTTGAAAAGAATATCCACCACAAAGAGTTATAGTTATACCTATGAAGCTACTAAAGTTTTGTAGTTTAAACTATTAAGAAGTGAATTCTTAATGTGCCAAATTAGAAGTATTCTGGAGATGTTGGGTTTTTTTTTTTTACATATTATCAAACCTCACTCTGTTTGTAATTACATGAAGCAATGCTAAAAAATTAGTCAGCTCTAATCCTGGGTCGTTTATAAGCAGCTGACTCTGTAATGCATAAAACTTCTCATCTCAGTGTTCAATATAGAATTTAGTATCCTCAATAGATTTGAATAAAAAGTCATCTTCATAGCTTTACCCTGATGTTTCTTGTAAGCCAAAGTGTATTACATCCATTAAAAGATTCTGCAAATATTTGTTTGGGGGTTTTTTTTCTCTAAGGGAAAAAATCAAGTCTTTCTTATAAAAAACTATTACTGGTTTCTGGATGCATGACTAATCAAAAAAGCTAGTTTCCTGCTATTTGAACAAAGGGAGCAATTTGTAAGGGATGTGTAATTGCTCTTAGAGAGGGTGCTCTGGAGGGAAAATAGCTGCTTAGATTTGAACATTTTACCCTAACTGCTGGTAGCAGAAGAACTTCAGAAATCTTGATGCCTGAATTATTTACTATGCTTTTATATGGGATGAGAGATGAAGCTTTATCTTTTCTGTATATTTTGCTGGAGCTCTAGTGATATTTTAAGGATACAGTTACTGGAGGTCTGTCACAATGTTTTCTTTCTGGGACTAGTTCCTTCTGCAGTTTTGAACAAGGGGATTGTTCATAAGAATGTTCTTAGAGACATGGTTAAACGTGAGAGAAGGACTGTTCTTAACCTTTTTCCCTCTGTAATGAAAACACTGCACACATCTCTGATTTTTTCTTAGAGAAAAAGAAGTTAAAAAGTACTTGATAAATTGAAATAAATTGAAATTTTAAATACTTTACTGATAAAATGTAGGTAGGACTCAAGATTTTCAAATGCAATATATTGAGCATGACTTTCTGTATGTAAGTTTGTGTTTCATGCAAATTCTTGACTGGCTGCAGTTGTATTATTGCAATCTTTCTCTCTTCCCTCTGCCAGAATTTTAGCATTCTGTTAATGTAACTACATTCAAGAACCAATGTCACAGGCCATATTAATTCATTTAAGTTTAAAGTGGATGGAACTACTTTAAAAGCTTATCAGTATTACACCTGAGATGTGCAGAGAAACATACTGATTTGTGTGACTTGTTCATCAGATGGTGAGCATAGAGAGAAATGCTGCACACTCTCTCTGTGTACATCATGTGTACATTAAAGCTATAAACATTGCCATGATATTAGTTCTTTTAAATTAGTGGCTTTGGAAAGATACACTGTAAAGAGATGAGACTATATTTGCCACAGACACAGTCATGATCTCTGTTCTCCACCCCAAAAGCCTTGCAAAATGTTCTGACATGTACACTTGGTTGGTACTAAGAAACATGTATTAATTTGAGTCTCTGTTCATATGCAAAATAAGAATTAAGTTGCTTTGAGTTTCTCTGGAGACAAATATTTAGATGTTTCAAACTCTTATGTACTTTTAGCACAGTTTAGCTTTCAAGACACGTCAGAACTTATTTCTGTGGGTTTTAGTGGCAGTCCAACAATACACAAAAAAACACAAGAAGGCAATTAAAACTCATTCATCTGGAGAAGTGGTAAGGAATGGTAATCACCTTCAAGTCAACCCTCCCTCTTGAGGTTTGTAAAAGAGTCACTAAGAGTTCATGCTGAGCTTCCCCCCACCCCTCCAATGTTGCACTTTTTTTGTATGAGGTTCTTTCTACCTTATGTGAAATCCTGCTACAGGGCATGCCACTGTTGTGGTACAACTTTCAACTCCCATGTGCTTTGAGTGTACAATCTAATATTCCATAGCTGTGCAATAAGACTATTTTGCCTTTTTTCCACATTTTGAAACTGCAAGTTATTGCAGAAGTCTGTTTCTGTGACTGTCCATTGCATTCTCCCTCACTTCTTAGTTCTTCCTTTGGTATCAATCATCACAACCCAAAAGCTCTTTGCAGTACAAGTAATTTTGTGTCTCTGGGTATATAGTAACTGACTGCTGTATTTTGAATAACTTGTTCTTCTAATTCATACTATGTTGAGATTTGTTGATGTTACAGATTCTCATTTATGTATACCTTATTATATATATATATATATATATTTTTAGCTGTTACAGTGATAATCTAATATAAAAAATATTAGCCAGAAAACACTAGAAAAAGCACAATTGAAAAATCAGTTTGATTGTGTTTTAAACTTCTCACAAAGAAATTATCTGTAAGTTGCATTACTGTAGGAGGCAATTCATTATATTCAGCTAGTCAAAACATTTCTGTATTTCCTTGGTAGAGAAGTCCAAGAGCACTTATGCATGTTTTTGAAAATAAGTGTCACATCTTCTCTGCTGTAAATACTTGTGAATTCCATCGTGGTTTTGTCTAAATGTTCCAACCCTCTCTTCCTTTTGAGTTTTCCATAATGAAGAAATATAGAGGAGGAAGAGCTTTCTGTGCTATCGAGTGAAACACTTGGGAGATGTGGAAAGGAGTATTGTGAAGTGTAGAGGAAACTATCTGAGAAAGTAGAGAAAGGATAGACAAGAACAGGAGAAATATATCTTAATTCATATCTCTCCATTAAAAAAAAAAAAGCTGAATGACATAACTAACAGTTTTGATCATTCTTTACAGACTTCTTGAAAAGACCACTGGAGAGTTATGTGAAAAAATTAAAAGTACCTGTTCATGTGATTCGAATGGAACAGCGTTCTGGATTGATTAGAGCAAGATTAAAGGGGGCTGCTGCTTCTAAAGGCCAGGTCATCACCTTCTTAGATGCTCATTGTGAATGTACAGTAGGCTGGCTTGAACCTCTGCTGGCAAGGATCAAAGCTGACAGGTAATTATCCATCTATTCACCCATCTTTGGTTTTTTTCACTTGTTAAGAAATTTTCCAAGTATTACAAAATAGCCTACAAGTAAATATCTTCTTTCTGAAGAGCTGAATAAATTGTCATTAGTGTAAGGATAAAAGGCTAATTCAGTTAAACTTTTAATAGTAAAACTCTGTTTCAAGCAAAGTCTATATTGGGATGCATGGAATAATGTGTTTAATAGCAGGAGCTATGAATGAAATTGAGGAATTAGGAGAAATTGAGGTCTTCAGTCTGCAGCTTGGCTTACTCCTTCATGAATTTGGGTAGATATTCTTGAGAAAGGAATCAAGTCCTGATTTCATGTAGCACTACTATTGTGAACAAGAACTGTTTTCAGGCTCTCGTGATTCTTTGTTACATAATGGTTTTGATTGTGGAATTCTGGGCTGTGTCTTGGTCTTCTGGGATGTATATTCTAAAGTTAGAATAATTACTGGAATCATGCTGATCTACACTTATATACACGATGGAAATTGTATTGGGAATGAAGGTGAGAGAATTGTCTGCTTTATAAAATATCCCTACATCTGAACAGTAGCTGTAGTTGTACACTAGTCTGTTAGAAATCTACATATTAAATAGAATAAAACATGGTGCTAAAGATCCCTAGTTTTTTATTGTTATAGATAAAAATCAGACTTAAAATTTGATCTTACAAAATGTAGTGTTACATGATGAGTCAGCTACAAATAATGAAGAATCTTTGTTCGGCGCTGTGCAAAGACAAAGTAAACTTTGTTATCACTAATCAGGTTTTGTGAGACTACAATACATACATTGTTACAATTTGTGCAAATATTTCCACTTAAGTCCTTTGAATTCAGTTGCAAGCAGCCTCTGAATCTTTTTACAGAGCTTCCCATGAGAAGAAACCTGCTTTGAATATGGTTACTTAAGTGTCTTTAAGATGATTAGAATTGGTTTCTGTGAATATGTGTGTTAATAATGTCAGGACAGAGGACAACGAGGCCACTTTCTGTCAACTGTGATGCAGTAGTTGTACATTGTTAACAATTACTGTCATCTCTTAGTCCTGAGGATGTATAAAAATGCTTACCCAGAGTTAATATCCAAGTTTTAATTTCAAAACATGCAAGTTAGTTTTACCACTCAACTAGAAACAAGAACCTCCTGTTTTCTATCTAATTACTATGCAGCTATGAGAAAGTTGGGATCATTATTTCTGTCTGTGGAAGGATGAATATTTATTACTGGTAATAATGCAAATATAATTTAAATAAAAGATCTGGCATGGCCAAAATTGTATCAGATTTACAATTAGCATGACAGAATTTTAGTATGTTTCCTGTTAATAATTTATTGAATAATGTTGTTAAGAGATGGTATAAAAATTTCAACTGTATGTGTAAAACAATAATTAAAAAAAACCCCAAACATATTTTTTACCCTTTTAATTAATATATTTTATTAGTTTAAAATTTAATAATTTTGCTTCTTTCCTTTTCCTAGGAGGACAGTAGTGTGTCCCATCATTGATGTGATCAGTGATGACACCTTTGAATATATGGCAGGTTCAGACATGACCTATGGTGGATTCAACTGGAAGCTGAATTTTCGTTGGTACCCTGTTCCTCAGAGAGAGATGGACCGACGGAAAGGAGACCGAACCCTCCCTGTTAGGTAATGAGAAATTATTAAATGGCTTAAAATCTTTGTCTGATATTTATTTTTTATGATAAACTCAAAAGTAGGTACTTAAGGTTGTTAAATACCTAGTCAAATGTTGTAGCATCTTTTTTGTCTGATTGAAGGAACAACATAACAGTTCTTGCATGGATTGGTTGTCAGTAACTTTTGGTTGCAACAGAAGAATCAATCAATTTGTCACTTAGAAAATATTTTTCAGTACTTTGTTAATTACTGCAGAATTACTAGTTTTCAGGTAGCACTTATAATGATGCACAAGATTTTAACACAGCTTTTTTTCTTTTTTTTTAATTCAACCTTGTTTTTATCTTTTATTATAACAAAGTCAACTGTATTTTGTAAACATGCATTGATTTTTTTGGGGGGTATATGCATGTGTTATATCTATATTTGTGCATGTGCATTTATATGCAGACTTTAAGTCTTAAAAGGTGGGATGGGTCATGAATATATACTTAGATGTCATGTCAGTTTATTAAAACAGTAATGAGGAAGATAGCCTGTGTGTAATGTGTACCTTTTAACAATTGCAAACTTACATTTTGTATCCTTACTTTTCTGAAAACTGGTCATTATTTACTTACATTAAAGCTCAGGATCCAGCCTTTGCTGGTTTTTGTTTGTCTTTAGTTTAAGAAATTAAGAGGTCTTCTCAGGATATTGCTCTCTTCACTCTGTTTCCTTTCAGCAGGGGTAAAGACACATAAGTTTTAGTTAGCTTATGATCTAGCTTGTATTTAATGTGTCTTTCAGAAAAAGCCCTAAATATTTCAGGAAAATAACTAGTGATATAAAATCATTTATGCTAAAAGTGTTAATAATTGAACTATAAAGTTATGTCATTGGCCTAATATGTAATTTACTTATTGTATGTTTGTTGTCTAAAAAAGTTGAAATTTGGGAGATGTTTCTAAAGCTCTGAGAAACTGCAAGCAGAGTTTTAATTTTTTGTACCAATGAGGAATCTGCAAGGAAAATCTGGATGCAACCCTGACTGTACAATTTGTACGAAACAATAAAAGTGCAAGCAAGCAGGCTGCTTAATGGCCTCCCAAAACTGTTTCAAGAATAGCAGCCTGAAGTACAATTTTCCTGTGTGAAACTGGTTTCCTTTTTATGAGTTACCAGCATTGGAGGCAGAAGTCTTTCTCAGGAATGACAGCAGCTTTCTAGGGACTGTTTCTCTATCCAGACACCAGTTGGAAGTGAGAGGATAAGGAAAACTGCCACTACCTAATTCCATCTCTGGAAAAATTTGAGCTAACCGTACAGCAAGAGTAACAGAGTTTGAAGGGAAGCTTACTGAGAAGGAATATGCTAGGAACTTGGGAAATAAACAGCTATTTTGTCAGTGTAAGTGTGAAATGTATCTAAGTATGTTTTTACAGTGACCAATGTGATTTTTTTTTCTCCCCCAGGACACCTACAATGGCAGGAGGCCTTTTTTCAATAGACAGAGATTACTTTCAGGAAATTGGAACATATGATGCTGGAATGGATATTTGGGGTGGAGAAAACTTAGAAATTTCCTTCAGGGTAGGTAAAACTCTGCAGGGCTTTATTAATCATTAGTTTATTAATCAGGACAGTGCATCTGGAGTTCTGTAAAACACAGATCTGCCACCTGCACCAGTGTCCTCTTCTGTTGCAGCTGGCCCTTCCTTTTCCTATTCAGTTCCTCCAGCAGAGATACACAAAGACTGTATCTGCCAGTAAAAAAGTGCATGATGAATTGTTGGTATAACTTTGTGATTAAAAGATAAGGATGGTTATTCTGAAGAATGAATGTTTCTGTGTTGAAAGGAATTCAGGTAGAAAAGCTGTTGTGGGAGCATCAGTTAAGGGTGATGTCATCAGTGCATCGTTTAATGTACCAATGGCATGTGAGCACCTCTGTTACAAACCCTTTCTTCTTGTTCTTTACCAACTTCATGGGGGTTGTGGACCTAACCAGTGATATTTTCATTTTTGTTCCTACCAAATGGCACCATTTCCTTTAATTTTATTTTTCAACAGAAAGTACATAGGTGGGAATTCTGAAGTACTTCAGCTTTCTGAATCTGCTATTTTTCAAGATCCAAGATAAAACTGAAAGTATTTTCAGAGACTTGGGAAGTGTGTGGGTTCTTTTATGTGGAGATTGTATTTTATAATGGACTAGTTTAGACACCTGTTAGTTCCTGTGATTCATGTGAGCTTTTTCCTTCCTTTGTGGTCAGCTTGCCCCATTCTTTAAAGTAATCTCTGGCTGATGTGGTATTGCTCCAGGGGCTGAAGTACTTTCATATGCTGCCTTGCTTGGGCTTGTGAGCATCTTTAGCTGTTGAGCAGGAAAAAAATGCAGTTCTCTTCCATGCAGCATGCATTTGTTCTAGACCTCAGCTGATGTTGTTTCCCCACGTTGAACAGAAGCGAATGATTAATGTTTTGAAACTTTTTTTAACAACTTGTAACTATGCAATAATTGTTCTGTTGCTTCCAGATCTGGCAGTGTGGCGGCACTTTGGAAATTGTAACTTGTTCACATGTTGGGCATGTGTTCAGGAAAGCAACACCGTACACTTTCCCAGGAGGTACAGGGCAGATAATCAACAAAAATAACAGGCGGCTCGCAGAAGTCTGGATGGATGAATTCAAAAACTTTTTCTACATTATTTCCCCAGGTGAGCAGGTCTTTGGTTATGAGAAATACTTATTAAGAATTAAAATATTGCTACTACTGGGAAATAACATGAGTATTTGAATAAGAATGTTATTGCTTTGAAGTTTGTTAAGACAGAACTCACTTAAGGTGTACAAAAAGTAAGGTCTTAATTGAAAAATAATTTTGTTTGCCAGAGACATGCCCTGAAGGGGTTTTTGTTTGTCTGCTTTTTAACATGAACATGATTTATGAATGAGCTTCCTATGCAATAGAATTGAAGCTCAGTGGAACATCAAAGAGCTCAGTTGTTGTGCTGAAAATTAGCCATCCAAAGTCATCTTGCAATGTACTGAATTTTGGGCTCTGGCTCCCATGTTGTAGGCATTCCATGTTGAATGCATCACAAGTGATTTAAGTGAAACACAGGAGGAGGAGTGGCAAAAGTGAATATCTTCTGTCTTGATAGAATTTGTATTTCACTATCTAGAGTATAGGGGCAAGTTGCCAATATAATTGACTGTGATGATATTTACTGTTGTTTCTTTATGTGGCTGTTAGCAAAACAAGAGAATGTAAAATATGTGGGAAAATTTCCTGTAAAATCAGATTTTCTGCAAAAAAAATTAGGAGAAGAAAGGAAGCCTGGGAAATATTGAATTATTACTTTCAACTACAGGTTATTTTTGTTGTTACATAAAAAGACAAACTTCAGGTAGCAAAAGCCAACCTTTCTAATACTTGAGCCATTAGACTTTATGTACTAAGTGGTATTTTTATATACTACATCTGCTTTTTCAAAGAAATTTCTTTAAAACTAGTATTTCCCTATGACCTGCTTATTAAACCTGCATTACTGTTGACATTTAAAAGCTGTAATACAATGTAATATGAGTCTGAACACTGTCAAATTTTAGATTATGGATTTTACAGACCCTTCTGAAAGCAACTGACATTGTGGATTCACAGTGGTTTTGTTTTAAAAGAATGCTTTACTCAAATGAGACTGTGTAAGACTTTTAATTTTAAAAAGTCTGGCTACTATTCAAAGCTTTTTTAGGTGCAAATCAGAAGCTAACAGCTTATTGTTATTGCCCTGTTGTGTAATTAATACAGCATGATGAATTTAAACATGTAGAAATATTCAGAAAAGTTGTATATAAATAGGTGCAGTCTTTTTTGGTAAAGATTGCTCTTATGCATCCATGTCAAACTAGATTTTAAAAGGTACCAAGTTACAGGAAGACCTAATTATAAAAAATAATCAAGTTCCTTTAAAAATGTAAGTTACTGATAAGCTGTGATGAGGCTCTGTTTCTTTATATATCACCTCTATATGCCTTTCATTTTGTAAGGTAAGTGTAAGCTACAAAAGCAGTTACGCTCTTTGAATTTTGTAGGATTTGGTTTTTTTGAGATGACTTTCATAGCATTGCAGTACTGCAGAATATGCATGCATTCACCAAAGACAGTAAAAATTCTGAAATGGTGAAAGTAAGTTAAACATTTATCTGTAATTGCACTGTATATTTTCTTTTCTTTCAAAAGATGCATGTCTGCATAATTTGTATGCCAGTGGCCTGAGTGATTGTTGGATAGGGATGTGCTCTGGCCAAGCTCCTCTTAGAGCATCTGCACCTGCCCCCTGTCACATGCTCTGTGACCATATTGGCCATGCACTGAAGTTTGATGCCAGAATTTTCAAATGTCTCGAGAACAGGATAATATTGTATCTGAATAAGTTGGGTTGTTCTGAAATTGATTTGTTGCCTGGGGCTGTGAGGAGGATGCCCAGTACTGTGGGTCATTCTTTAGCTCTGATGAAAACCTGTTGTTCAGAGAATAAACACACAAATGTACTCAGAGCTACTCATGCCCCTCACCCTCCCAAATCCACATAAGTTGTGAGAGCCAGTAGATATCAACTAACAAGGATTGCCATTTTGGGAAGTTCACAAGCAGCTTATTCTTGTAATTTTGGTATCTCCAATTTTAGCTGAGTGTTGCAGACTATGTCTTTGCCCATTGACAGCAAATAGCATCAGTACAGGTTTCAATAAGTCCCTTAGTTGTTTAGGAGCTCTGCTAGTTGTTTAGTGAATCTCTGCTAGCTTGGCTCACTTAGCTTTTCCAGATATCCTTCTAATATAAAAATTTAAATGTATAGGTCTTACAGAGTGCTAGTGTAGTAATCTTCAGGAAGAACGCAGTGTACAGCCTGTGAAACTGCTGGTACAAATATGTATTTTCAGTATTACTGTGACAGTGTCAAAAGCCCTTGCAAGGAGAGAGGTGAGGATTCTTAGTCTGATGCTGGTTTGCAAGCCTTTGGTGCAGATGAATGAGGAAAACAAGCAATCCTCTGTGCATCTAGGATTTTTCTCACTAGTTGATATGGATGCAAAAATTGGATTTTGGAGGAGATAATATACTGACAAGCATCACTGAGTCTAGCTAACAAGACACACTTGTTTCTTCCTTTAAATTTTCTTTCCTCTTCTCCTAAGATAGTGAATCACAGAGGGATTCATCCAGGAAAACAAATGTAAGATTGTCAGGTAGCTTTCCCACTTCATGTAATCTGTGTTGTCTGGGAAAAAAAAGTCTTGCTGCTTGAATGATAGGAACTCAAGAGACTTTTTCTATTGATGCAATGTAGTCAAATGGAAAGCTGCCGTCTTGAAAAGTAAGCCTGAAATCCTTTCCTTCTTTTATAAGTATAACCCAAAAGAAACTGCTACTTGTCTGAACTAAGCTTGTGTGAATGTTAGAAGCCACCTGTCTGCTTGGGAGTGGTTAGGTACAGCTGGAGGCTGGGCAGGAACTCGTTGCAGCTGCTGCTTGGCCAGAATGAAGCCTGTCTCTTTGCAGGGAGCAGCTCTTCTCCCCAGCAGTGCAGGCACTGGCTGCAGGCCCTTCTCATGAGCTGCTGCCTTTCCTTGCAGTCATGTCTTGCACCAGGGCCCTGTTTCCCAGACTATTTTCTCTTCAGCTTTCAGAAAACAAATCCAGCGTATGAATAATCTGTTTCCTGACTCCAGTCGTTCTTTCTGTGGACTCTGCCACTTTATTTCTAGTGCTGGTCATTCATCACTTTCTCCAGGCTAAAAGCTTAGGACTGTATTGTCCAGGGTGAGGAGGCTTCACGAGATGTTGATGTCTGTCTCACAGCTTGCTGTGAGGGGACTGCCTTGCTTTTCATGGCAGATGTGCTGGTAAGGAAGGTAATAGGCCTTCATCTGCCCTCAGCTGCTGATTCTTCATCTGCATCACTGCTTCTAGGACTTTCTGGATTTCTCAGGGTTGTTCCTCCTGTGGGCTGGCTCCCCAGGGTTAAGTTAGAATCTGTCAGCACAGGAGGTACGGCAGGAGTCTGAAGGTGAGCAAGGGAAAGCTGCCCCTTTGGCAGCAGCAGCTGCAATGCATTAGGCTGGTCAGCTTTGCCCCAAAGGGTGTATTCTGAGATATATTTTGGGATGTAGCCAGGAGGTGTATTGTGCTGGGACTAAGTGGGCAGGCAGAAAACCTGGAATTCCACAGCACTGTGGAATTACCTGAGCAGGAGTCACCTAGACAAAGACAGGGGTGTGTCATCCTGCAAACTGGGTCTGTAGGCCTCATATCATCACTGCATGCCCTGGTCTCTAGCCAGGCACAGCAGGTCAAGGTTTAGTACGTAGAGACTGGAAATGGAAAACATTATTTGTGGTTGATAGGGAGGACAGAGGAGGGGCTGAGTCCACATCTTGCAGTGCAGCTAAGCCTGTGTGCAAAGTACATACTAAATGTTTCCATGTGGTTTTGTGTTCAGATACCAGTCCCTGTTAGCATTAATTGAGAATCCAAAAAATGTAGCTATTCAAATTGGTTTTAAATTATTATTGCTTATAGAGTTTCATAATACTAAATAAAAACAAGTTATATTATTTTTATCAGAAGGCTAGATTTAGATGAAATAGTTTTCATACTCTGCTTTTGCAAATGACTGAGCAATTTATAATCATGATGATAACAGCATGTTATTTTTTTTCAAAGTTTAGCATAAATATATTGCCACACATTAAACTTGGGCAAGGAAATCTTCAGTTTTGAATATTTGATGATGGCACACCTGTTGCAACATGCCTGGTGCTGGTGTGGCTGGATGATTTGAAGCAGATGTTTTCTGCATTACCAATATTTTATGTATTATATTTTAAAAAATATTTTATATATTTTGATTATGTCTTTAAGCAGGTGTGTGGGAAAAAAAAACCATGTGATTGTCCCACAGCTAACAGCAAGCCGTGTGACAAATAGAATCATCATGGAGGCCCAAACTTTTAGATGTAATTAGAGTTAGGGGCAGGGAGGTTGAGGAAAGATATAGTTATGGTCAAATAAAGACGACAGTAGCAAGATCTTTTAAATACTGTTTCTGGTTTGTGTGATGTGAAAACTCCATCCCTGAAAATGTTCAAGGTCAGCTTAGATGCATCTTTGAGCAGCCTGGTGTAGAGGAAGGTGTCCCTGCCCATGGCAGAAGGGTTGGAATTAGATGGTCCTGAAGTCCCTTACAACCCAAACTATTCTGTGGTTATATGATTCTTTCCTATATTTTTTTTAATGGACAAAAGGTTTGAAAAAAACAAGTGGATGTGACTGTATTCCTCATGATGCCTTTGGAATCTGTCATAACTGTCTCCTCAGAGGAAATCTGATATCATTTACATTTTGCAGTTTGGTTTTTGTTTTTAGCTGAGCCTTTGAACAAATATCCAAAGCCCCTAGAAGCTTGTATGTCGCTGTTGTAGGTATACATATAAATTTTACTGGTCTGTGGAGGAAATAATGATTTAAACCTGTACCTAATTTTTGGTATGCTTTATACTTTGTTGCAGTTTTCCTTGTTTGCTTCCGTTCTTTTTTCCCCCAAAAGAAATTCCCCATAAGTAACTGGCATTGCACTGGAGAGAAATACTCAAGCTGGTTTAGAGTAATATCGATAAGGTACCAAAAATCTTGGAAACAGAAGAATTCAGCCTTACTAGAGGACACCCCAAGGGCAACTCTAACTGTTCTGCTCTTCAGTCCATCTGCTAACCTGCTGCTCACTGTAGTCTTTGTGTATGGTTTGGTGCAGACCTGACTTCAGAGAGGATTTTTTGAAAACCTTTCTGAATAATAATGGTTTAATGGAATACAATGTAAGAGAAAAATAAGCTGGCACTTTTTTATGTGTGGTGACATTTAAAACTACTTTAAGAAACAGCTTGCTTGTATGCTATTAAGTCTCACTTTACATTTAATTATTTATAGATGTGACTTTAATTCTTATTGTCATTCAGTGATGTGACAAAGCCTTAACAGTGCTGGTTTTGGGATGTTTGGATGTTGATTGTAAAGTTGTTCTGAGAGTGGCATGATAAGTCTTTCATCCATCAGCTGCTTTTTCATCACTAAAAAATGAAGAATTCAGTACTTAGCTGTGGTCGGAACCTTTCTGTTCTTGCATTAGCTTTTGAGAGAGTATTGCTTTCTTGTAGAGCAAATATTTGCTTTCATGAAGATAGAGCAGCATTCTGTGGCTTGGTTTTTGTTTTTAGGTTTTTAAAATTTGTCTTGTATTTCTTGGTTGTGGGATTTCTTCTGTGACTTGAAAGCCCAGACAGAAGTTTTCTGGGATTCTGTACAAACAAGATTTCCTTTGCTTTCATTCCCTTACCAGTATAGCTTTCCAATATATTTATTAAAATAAAGTCTTTCATTAAACAAAAAAAAAATCCTAAAAACCTGGCTAACATTTTTTTCTTTCTGAAATATTGTGTTTTTCATTGGCATTTACAGACAGTTAGCTAAAGTTTGATCCAATTATCTGTCTCAATTGAGTAGAAAGACACCATCTGCTGGCAAGTCCATTTAACACACAGTATGCCAGCTTAGAAATGCCTCAATCTCTTTCCAAGGTCAAGAATTTTCGAGGTAACTCACAGTCCTCCAAGTGCAGAGATTTCTGAAAAATGTTTGCAGCTGGAGGTCTGTAGTGTGGTGGCCAGCTGAGCCATATTTGTAGTCTACTAGAGGAATTTAAATTGCTGGGGCCAGTTTTTGTTCTTTTTTTTTGATTTGGGTTTTTGGGTAGTGAACTGCATTTGACCTGTGTGATATGGAGCGTGTGTGGGAAACAGAAAAAAAGACATGATACTTGAAAAGTAGAAATTATCCTTATTATTATTATTATTATTGGAATAATAATTACAAAAATGCTGAATTTGGTTGAAGCAAAAATATCTACTGTTCATGCACACTATCCTCAACCCATCTGCAGATGGGACTTGCACAAATTAATTTTCAGGGGGAATTAAAGTATAAAGGAGTGGGAAGGTACAGGAAGAAGGAGCACTTTGATAAATGAGGAGCAAAGGAATAAAAAGGCAAGCAAACTACCACAAAAAATGATAACAGTCATAATGGTGAGCATACTTCCTGCAAACGCTGCGGTTATATTGAACAAATGCTGAATTATTTAAGGTTTAGTGCTCTGTATGAAGGCTGCTTTCTGCCTGCTTCTTTGTGCAGTTAGATAGATGATGAAGAGTCCAGCAGGTGGTACCTGGCTTACAGAAATAAATTAAATTGGAATTCTGCTTGCTCCACAGAAGGAGACTGCTGTGTTATGCTGCATAGATACGCACTCCAGTTACCACTGGGGATAGAATGGCATTAGTTACTAAAAAGGTTTCAGCCTTGCTCCTCTATTAACTTAGTAAGCAACTACACTCAAATTGTTCCACAAACCACAGGTAAGAAATTGTCATGCACAGCCCAGATGGAGTGATTCTATCTGTTGTGGAAAAATAAGTCATGGGTCTTGACAGACGTGTTTATAATGCTATATTAAGTAAAACTCCCTTTGTATAGAGATGACTTTTTAAAGAGAAAGTCTCTCATGGAAGTAGTAAATTATACTGATGGATTTTCTTATGGCTGAATGGTATTTATTGGCAGACATTGAATGCAACTTCCTTTTTTTTCAGGAGTTACTAAAGTTGATTATGGGGACATATCGTCACGACTTGGGCTAAGACGCAAGCTCCAGTGCAAGCCTTTCTCCTGGTACCTGGAGAATGTTTATCCTGATTCCCAAATCCCACGCCATTACTTTTCTCTGGGAGAGGTAAGATTTTATCTTTCATAT
The DNA here is from genome assembly GCA_024865655.1 of Emberiza elegans. Lineage (NCBI taxonomy): Eukaryota > Metazoa > Chordata > Aves > Passeriformes > Fringillidae > Emberiza > Emberiza elegans. The sequence goes on from JALJVW010000172.1 coordinate 4,795,670, forward strand.
TTGTCTTCCCTATGTGAAGTACACTGTGCAGTAAGTTGTGTTTTGAACTGAGTTGTGCATGCAAGCTGTCTCCAGCAAAGTTCGAGTGTCTTGCACCTGTGTTTCTGTCCCATGCAGAATGACAAATCTGGCTTCTCAGTGGTGCAGACAACTGAACTTTGGTATACAGTACTGTAATTTGAATGTTTTCCTTTTTTTCCACTACAGTACAAAATGTCATATAAATGGGTTTAGAAATAATCCTTCAGAAATGTAGTTGTGCATAACATTCTGTATAATGTTCTCTACATAGATTATGAGTGAAGTTTTGCTTGAAAGCTATACTAGGTCAAGCAAGGTCTTTGCCTAAAAGCTGTTCTGAGCTTTACCCTCAGAACCCTCACGATTGACCAGCAAATTCTAGTGATCCCTAAGCCTTGCTCATCATTTCTCTTTTTTCTTTAACCTTTTCAACAGATGATGCTAAATCCTAAATAAGTAGGTCAGTCCTTCAGTTCTAATAAGTAGACACCCTCTCCTCTACAAGTCATGTTGAACTAAATATCAAGTTTTCTGTAGTGTAATTTTGTACTGTTGATTTTAAAAGAAACACTTTTAGCAGAGTGTGCTTCTTCATGACTATCAAGAGACTTGCTATTCATGCCTGCTTACTATATAGTGATATAGGGATTGGTACTTTTGAAGGTTTTGGGCTGCAGACTCAACTGTGTCCATTCTGTTGTAGCTGAATCTTTGAGCAAAAAGTGCCCCCAAGATGGAAGGATCCCCCAAAGAAAGCAAAGAAACAATCATGGTTCTGTAACCTGGTAGCTTGAACATTTGCTTGAGAGTTTGAGTCTTGGACAGTGATGCCTCATTGCAAATATGGGTCATTTATTCCACAAACCCCTGGTGAATGGAGGGAACTGGTGCCCACTGTGTTTTGATAAGGACCTAATTCTCTTCTAAAAATATCAACTTTTGGTAATGTTCTCTTTTTCCCTCCTAGATAAGAAATGTGGAGACAAATCAATGTCTGGATAACATGGCAAGAAAAGAAAATGAGAAAGTTGGAATCTTTAACTGCCATGGAATGGGTGGCAATCAGGTGACAATTTTTAAAAAGGAATTTTCTTAATGCATTGAATTATTTGAGACACTACTGCTTATTATGACAATTCTTGGATATTTTCTGTAGTTATCTTTAAAGTATACTTAGGAAATCCTCATGAAAGAAAATACCTGTAAGAGGAAATGCATGAAAAGATTTGGTGTTGGTTTCTGCTTGTATGTTTTTCAGGCCTGATTGCAATACATTTTAGATCAACTTTAAAGTCAAAAACAAAATTGTGGGAGGAAAATACTGCTATGAGCTAGACTTCCCCACCTGTAGGGTTTTTGGAAATACATTCTGGTTAGAACTTCTGATTGGCATTGTTACTTAAAAAAACAAAAACAAACATGCCTGTGCCTGAAATATATTTTAATATATCTTTTTCTGGGTGTCATTTGGGGAATTTATGTTTCATCTGTTTTTTTGTTCTGCTTTCTTAATGATTCTTGATGAGTTGTTTTCACATAAACAGAGATGACCTCTGTTTGGGGATTCTCCTGTTCCTTCATAGCAAGCATTCTTCAATTCAAACAAAGTCTGTTTGACTGTACAGCTTGTGATTGTGTTAATATTTGTTCCCCCCCCAAAAATTTTAAAAAGTCTTTCCATGCCTTGCTATTATGAAGGGAACAGAAAGCAAATAAAAAAAATAGTAGGAATAAATGATGTATTGCACAAATGTTCCCCTTTCCTTTCACTCCAGGAATCTTTTGGTTGAAGCAGTTCTTTTTCAGTTCCTCTGATTCTTTTTCTGTCTAGGTTTTCTCATATACTGCCAACAAAGAAATTCGAACAGATGATTTGTGTTTAGATGTATCCAAACTTAATGGCCCAGTCACGATGCTCAAGTGCCACCATCTAAAAGGAAATCAGCTTTGGGAATATGATCCAGTGGTAAGTCTTCTAAGGACTTTTGACTGTAAAATGAGGCAACTTTGGCTTTTACATGAGCCTGCAGAGCAACATATTCCAGTGTGGACCACTGTTGGACAGACAAAACAGGAAACAAAGTCAGGATTATGTTCCCTCTGTTACTAATTCACTGTATGGTCACACAGTGGACATCTGTGTTAATTTAATTTACCTGGTGAGTTTTGAGGGAGCTTTTGGAAGAACGTTTTGCATGTGCCTTGGGATCCTGTGGGGAAATACTATCTGACAGTGTAGTGTTGTGTTACAATCAGATCAAAAGTGGAGAAGTGTTCCAGGTATCTATTGGAGCAATAACAGGTAAGAGTAATGATGTGGTGACAAATTTAGCACTCAGTATTTTGTCTTGCACAAAACTAAAAGGAAATACATGTCCAAGTGAAAAATTAGCATTGCAAACTGATAAAGGTGATTTTACATTTCTAATCATGTTATGTCTAAGGTATATCTATACCTTAGATATACCTTAAAACACCTTTACTTAAATCATGTTCTTTCTTCTACACAGTGTTCAAATTTACTTTGAAGTTCATATGTTGAAGTGCCAGATCTAGAAATCATTGTCCAGTGATCAATTCATCATTAATTTGATTTGCAAGCTCTAGAAATGATTTTGTGATTGAGTAATGCAGTCAAGAACTCTGGCTTCATGAATAGTTAAAAAAAAAAGTAGTTCTTGAGCTTGTTAATTTAATATCAGTTATTACAAAAGACAGTTTTGAGACATTTTGTGGATTGAGTATTTGCAATGACTATTTTTAAAAAGAACTTTCAGATATTTAGCTACTAAAAAGTCATTTCACAAATTAAAAGCAAGGTGGGGGTTATTTCTGATTAAATACACTTGCTGTAGACTTCAGTAGCTGAGGTGTTAACAAAGCCTGCAGCCTTTTAGACCAAGAGCAAATATGTGTGAATGATGATTTCTGATTAGGAGAGCAATTAATGTGAAAGACAATGGATCTCTGCTAGGATTTCTGCACATTGCTGGCAGTTGTTGATGGGACACTGAAGAAAGCTGAAGGTTTGCAGGATTAAGTTAGTCTTGGGAACCATTCATTCTTGGTTTTAATGTAGTTAGCTTACCTGACTTAAGCAGGTAATATAAATAATACTACCACGTACAGAGATTTACTAAAGAGCATTGTCAAGTGCTTTTCATTAGGTTTTTACCTTATCAGTGATAATAAAAATGCATCTTTAGACACTTGAACGCAATAATCTGTCTCACAGTGATTGTCACAGACTTCTCCTATGTTGATCCTCAACCATAAATTTTGTTATATTTGTTTTTTCTCTTTATTTTGTCAGTAGAAAATCCAGGCATAATCTTCAGAACATAACTGAAAGCTGGCTAATAAAGCACAAAAAAAGTTATAGGGCACGTAAAAAGAACTCCTGTCCACATAGCTGAGTGATTTTTTTTCCTGTTTTTTTTTTTTCTTTCTTCCTCTGTTCAACTCCCTCTTCATTCTTCAGCACCTCTATGAGTGCAGGAGATTGCTGTTCTCAGGTTTTTGAATTAGTTTTTTTTTATTACCCTGTGTTGCTTGTGCATGCCATGACTTTTCAGTCATTCCAGTGTCCTGGCTGAGCTGCTGAATGAGAGAAGAAATGCAGGTAGTAATGCCTGTGGTACTGTAGGCAAGTTGGGTGCACTGAGGAGTATCTGTAGGAGGAGTGTCTGTGGCAGGGAATGCAGCTTCTGAGGATCTCTTCTCCATGAGGATTGTGCTGAGGTGTAGATGGAGTGGTTTACCAAAGATTGCATAGGGAGGATTAGTAGGTATTGCAAAAGATATACTCTTATGTGAAGTTGCATGCACTTTTCATTAAAGAACATACTTTTAAAAAGAGCCTAAAAAGTGCTGAAAGAATGTAGTGTAAGGTCAGTATTGTGTCTCCAGCTGAGGAAAAAAAAGAGTACTTTTGAAAACAAATTCAATGTGTTCATTCTGATCTGATAAAAGCTACTATTATAACTAATAACTGAAGTTGTATATCTTACCTACCTGTAATTTCTAACTCTTCAAATTTCTGTAGCTGGATAGCCTTATTTAAAGAATGGTGGATGTTGCTTGACAACGAACATCATTTACAAGTTAAGACTGCTTTGTTTTTCATAAAGCACTGCTTTTAATGTCTACAACGTCATACAGCATATTTAAGTGTTTTTAGGATAAGGATCTGCAGTCAGTAACCACAGAGACTTCTCTAGTTCCTACTTGCCTATGCAAAAGTTTTGATGCCAGCTAGAAATTTTTTTGTTACCTTATGCCTGGTGATTTTTATAAAGCTAATTTCTTTTTATTTTCTCTTCAAGAAATTAACCCTGTTGCATGTGAACAGTAACCAGTGCCTGGACAAAGCCACGGAAGAGGACAGCCAGGTACCCAGCATCAGAGACTGCACCGGCAGCCGCTCGCAGCAGTGGCTGCTCCGCAACGTCACCCTTCCAGAAATATTCTGAGAGGTTCTAGAGAAGAGCAAGGATTGACTGGGCTACCTCGGCTGATACTTTGGCTACGCTGTTAAGTAGCAACAGGAGAAACTTCTGCTCGGCAGAATCCACAGTTCCTCAGCTGTTAGAACTCCTGCAGCTTCTCAGTATCTGTGAACCAGCCTTCCTGTATAAGGATGTGAAACTACCACACATAGCAGTGAAACTGTGCCCACTGATGTTTACAAGATCGAAAGAGTTTCTTCCAGCAAATAATTTAGAGAACATTTGGACAGTGGAAACATAATCAATGAAATAGTCTCTCTGAAGAGCTACATATTGTTTTAGTTTGCTTGCACATCAGTAACCTCTGCTGAAAGTGCTGTTGTAAGGAAGAAAGTTTCAAGAATTCTTTATTTCCTGGTTAGCAGTGGTAACCAGACTACTAAATATAGATCCACAAATAAATGAGAGAGCTGCAAACCAGATTCAGTATCATGACATAAGAATTCTGTGGTTTAAAAGCAAAAAGTAAACAGGGTTTAATGAAACTAAATCAGAACTATGAAAAGTACAATTTGTTATAGTGAAGTATCAAATTTATATGTAGATTTTATATCTCAGTGGGGGAAAATAACCAAGTCAAAAGGCAATTGTTTCTCTTTTTCAATTGTGTGATAGTCCATAAATACTTTTTTTTGTCCTGGTGAGTCTAAAATTATTTTGGGCGCAAACAAAATGAGCATAAGAATAAATTGAGCTCTTGAATGTCAGATCCACTTTCCTTTTAATTTTAATTTCTTGGCTGTTGGAATTGTATCTTTTTATTACTGTCTGAAAACTGGAGGTTAACATGCTGTCTAACTCTTTTTTTTTTCCCAGACCTGCCATTTCAATTTATACTTGGGTCAGTCAGCTTATGGACTTTCATGGCCAAACAAAAGGTTTAAGTACACTTTGAGATTAAGTTAACTTCAGTATGCTTTAGCGCCCAAGACTTCTACTACTGTACTACAGTTTTGTTTTCATAGCAATAAATCTTTTGTTCCTTGTTTGATTTCAGTCATCAGAAAGCCAGAAGAAAAGATACATGATTTGGGTAGAAGATTGGCAAAACTGAAGGTTTTCTGGAATCCTTTTTCACTTCATATTCAGATGTGCTTCATTGTCAAGTGCATATTTAGATTAGACTCTGAATTGTAATGTTGATCTGCTGCTTTTTTCTAATAAAACCTAAAGAAAAATAGTGAAATTGGCATGGTTTTTAAAGTTAACATAGCCAAAAGCAATATGACTATGTCATTACATTGGTCTGCATTTTTTAACTGAATTGCTTTGTTTTGTTAAGAAAAATCTGTGTGGGTTGATCTTGAAAATGAGCCACTGACTGCTCAGAGTATACATTGAATTTTCTTTTGGAAAGAAAAATGAGATTTGCTTAATGGAGAGGATATTTTTATGATAAATGTCATTGTTTGGCCAACTGTCCTGTAAATCAAATTAAACCTAGACTCATGCAAAAGTTGTGTGAAATTATATTTGGCTGTTAAGGCCATTTTAGATTTACTATCCCAAGTTGCTGTAGCCAGTGTTATCTCCATTATTTCTGCAGCAGTACACAAGAGTTTTCATACAGAATACAGGGGAAAGGTTTAAAAATTGTACTATTACATTGCTACTTTAAAAACACATAGGATGAGACAATGTGGGTTTAATATTAGATAAAACATCCAAATAGCTAACTATCTTTTATTGACCCCTTTGTCTGGATAGCCCTGCAAATCTTATGAGATTGAAGTGGATTATGAAAGTAATTTATGAGAAATATATTGAAGTATGCCAAGATGGCTTAAAAAAAAAAAAAAGAAAAAGTCCATCTTAATGGTTATGTGAGAAGACTTATTCCTTTCTTATGGTCAATGAAGAGGACAAGGTGGGTAACAGTGCCAACTTTTTTTTTTTAATCTTAGCAAACTAGCAATTTTTAGGCATGTGTGTGTGGTGGTGCCTAAGAATGTGGTATCTTTTACTTCAGAAACAATTTCCCCAACACAAAACATTATTTTAAAAACATTTCCAGCAAAGAGCCTCTGATTCAGAGTTCGGCAAGCTTTCATGGAGTGAGAAGCAAGAAATGCAGTACAAAAGTCCTGTAAGTTTTAAAAATTTCTTATTTTGTTTCAGATTTTATATGCACACAGCACATCACTGAACACACAAAAATTTTCGCTTTGTATTTTCAACTTTTATGATCCCTGCTGTGATCTCCTGTTAACAAAACTGAAGTACCACAGCTTGGGAGGTAACTAAACTTGTAGGCAGGCCTCAGCATTACTGTGATTCTGCCCTTCTTAGTCCAACAAGTAATTTTACATGTGGGTCACATAGAACTGCAGTACAAATAATTGCACATCTTTAAATGCCTGTGTCAAGTTGTCAGCAAGTTGAAGGAGCAGTCAGATTTCCAGCCTGTACATTGCCAGTTCCTCCCTGCTGAGTATGGGGAGGGGAAGGAGCAGTCCCAAGTGTGGCTGCAGCCCTGATGGTTTGGCTCCAAACCCCTCAGCCCATCCAGTGCCATGTTGGGTAACTGGGCTGCTTAGGGGCAGTGGGCTGTGCTTAGCCTGTCCATGTCTCCATGGCACGTGCCCAGCAGCTGTGCTGTGTTGGTGGGCAGCACAGGATGTCTGCAAAAAATCCCTGCACCAGTGGGCATTTCAAATGTTCTGTCATCTTAAGCACTTTTCAAACACAGCTATAGAACACACAGAGTTATCCTAGAGCCTCTCTTGCCACAGAAGCTCATGTCACCAGAGCTCCCAGAGCTGCTGAAAAGTGACCTTCCTTGGAGCTCTGCTCAGCTATAGTCACGCAGCACTGGTCCTCCACTTACAGGCATAGTGCTTCTGTATACCAGCTTTGAGTAGGAATATTAGTTGGCTCTATCAGTTACAGACATACTTAATTCCTTTCCATCTAGTCTGTCTTCTTGTACTTGAGTCTTCAGATAGAATTTTAATAACCTCTGTATGTATTTTTATTTAACCTGTTCTGAAAAAAACCCAAAGCATTGCCTTTTCCTTATTGTGTAACACACCTGTGTTACAAGATGTATGAATAGTTTCCAGTAGAAATCCCACTTTAGTTTCTCAGCATTTATTGCTGTTGCAATGAGATGTAGGAGGGGAAAAAAAAAGACCACTGCTGTCTTATTTGACCTTGATAGCAAATAGCTGCATGGTAGTGAAAAAAAGAATCAGTAGCTATATTTTGAAGAGAATTGGTAAGCTCTCTTGTTGCCCTTTGTCTGTCCTGTGCTCCGTGTATTTGGCATAAATTTCCTATGCATGCTCTAAAGGCAGTGTTCTGTTCTCCATCTCTTTTCATTTGCTTGTCTGAAGACATTTATTGAGAAATACCAGTGCCTTTTAACTGAGTTGAAGTAAATTACACATTATGATACAAACTTTAGATAACCACACTGTGCCAGGTCTGATTAGGTCATCTTGAGTCTCTTCAGATACTGAAAGTCACAAAAGTTATCTGTGTGTACATATGACTATGACTTTTGTCTCAAACTGTCAGTTTGTTATATCAGTATTAAGTTGTATTTTAATAGTGTTATTTTTATGGTAGCTCTATTCAAAGGGGCTTGGCAGTCACTTTTCATTTTATCACAGCAAATGGTTCTCATCTGAGATATGTACTGTAAACAAAAGAGAGAATCCATGTTACAAGTTACAAGCAAAATTAGGATGATCCTTTCTAATTCTTTCTTGTATTTGTTTGAGTAATGTAGCACATTCAGAGAGATGAGCAGAACACTGGCAGATTTAGTCTGCTATATTTCCCCTTCAAGGTAAGTAAGGAGATGCAAATGTGCTTCAGAAGATTAACTAAGAAATAGTAACTCAAAGCTTTCCTTCACTACATTAACTGTTCCTTCATGCTTTCAAATGAAGAAATGTAGGAAAGCAAGTGCTACAGAATAAATTTTGGTAGCTTTAGGAGCCTTGTATCTGATTTGAAGTAAATTGTTAACAGTAGAGATTTAGGATAAGAGAGGAATGTGCAAAGTTTAAAACTTGCACAGTGTCAGAGTCCTGTTTGCTCTCAGTTCTATTATAGCATTTCTTACAGTCATTTTATAGTAAATAGTTCTCATGTTTGCATCTTATTCTAACCATTGATGATTGAGAATTGTTCAGCTAACCATAGTTCTGGTATGTGAAGGTGGTGAGCATGGTGTTTGGTATTTTGAACAACAAAATAGTACTTATACAAATAAGTAACTGTATAGTAAGTTTCTAATGCAGAAAACAAAACTGACACATAAATAACAGGTTATCTAAAGACTAGAAATTGTGGCATTGAGATGAAAACGAATTGACTACATTGTTCACTTATTTTCTTTATGAATCTTGGAGGATGTTTTTGTAGCATTTTGCTTGCAAGTCATGGAGTGTAAGCTGACCCTTACCTTGCTAGGCCATTCAGTTTGGTGATGCTGCTCCATATCAGAATTGAATTCTGAGATGAAAGCAAACTACTCTTTCTGACAACAAACCAAGTAATTGTCATAGCACTGGTTCAAGGCATAGACAGTAACCTGCCTCTGAAACAATCATTACTGGTTTCCTTGTCCCTGGAGTAAATAGTAAGACACAGAACTTCCTTCAGTTTTAAATGCATCTTATTTCTTTTTTTCAGTGCATGGATATCATTAGGAGGTCTGATAACTCTGATGTTTTTCATTGTTGTATTCTTTAGAAAAGCCTTTTGGCCTCACCTCTTGTTAAGTCCTGTCTCATTTTCATCACCTTTCTCTGAGTTTTTTGGGTTTTTTTGGTTTTTTTTTTTTTTTTTTTAGGATAGTGATGAGGACAAAAATATATTGCCTTAGAGATGTGCATTATTTCTGTGTTATTATTTAGGCATTCCAACAGTGCATTAAGTAAATGTTTTCAGGAAGTGATCCTCAGAGGCATTTTAGTCTTCTGAATATTTATCTTATTATACAGGACTATAGAAGTAATTCTTTGTTCCATTTTGCATTAAGTCAAATTTATAGAATTTTGCTTTCTCTCCATGTATGCTGTTTAGTCACCTAGGGCTGGTTATTTTGCTGTCTTATATAACTTGGGACTTCTTCCTCAGTATTTAATGATACTGATTCAGTCACACATTTTGAACATTCCCACTTTTGCTTTTCTCTTGGATTGGAACAGACCTTGGCAGGTCACCTGGTCTAAACCTTTGCAAAAGCAGGGGTGACTTCAAAGTTAGATTAAATTGCTCAGGACCTCACCCAGTCAGCTCCTCCGTGTCTTGAGGGATACAACCTTTGGGCCAACCTGTCTGTGTCTGACATCTCTTGTGGTGAAGAATCCCCCACCTCCCCACCAGTATCTAGTCAAAATTTCCTTTTCTGCAACTTTTATGTGCCTTTCACTATGCATTTCAAAGTTAATCATAGATCTTTACTTTGCACATACTGTCTGCTCTGTCATTTTCCTGCTTCTGGGACTATAACCAATTGGCTGTGCATAGTTCATATACTGAGAGTGAACTTGCAGTAGAACAGGTTAAACCAGTGTTTCAAGAGACTTCATCACTACTTCCTCTAAATTCTAGAAATATGTCTTTCATACACACTTAACTTTGGCAAAGAGAGGTACCTATCCTGTGAAATGGTCCAAGAAAAACTGTTGGGTCTATGTCCAGTCCACAGGAAGTGGGAAAGAAGCCCAGCCTTTATTGTGGTGGCGACTTCAGCATTGGAAATATTCAGACCAAAGAACTTGACAGTAAGTTTTGTAGTTGCCTTGGCTGCCCAATGAGGAGATCTGGATTGTTTCATGACAAAAACCTGGTTTCAAGTTCAGTGAAAACAGGAAGAATTTTCTAGCTGCTGTTTCTCTCCCGGTTTCAATGTTCATGAATTGATTACTTGGGGTATCTGAATCTCTAGTGGATCTTTTTGGTCTGAAAATGTTTTCAGGTAGCTAACCAGATTAGCAAAAGAGCATTTTTAGTCTAGGCCAGTTAGATAGACACAGCTCAAATGACCAGTTCTGGTGGTAAGTGTTGCAGGGTCTTGGGATATCACAGCTGTCACTGCAGATGATGGCTGTGATACAGTAAGTGATGGCTTCTTGAACAGCAATGACCCTTTGCTTGCACTTTGTCCTGTACTCTTTTGAGTCAGGGAAGTGCTGGGAGTGTAATTTCCATTACCCAGAGTAAAGAACCTCTCCCTGTTTGAAATGATGAAAGAAATGTATGCTTGAGGCAGTGAGACCAAGTTGCACATATAGTTCCATTTAAATGTGGCTGTACTTACATGGTGAATGAACTGGAAACAAATCTCAAACCCCAAAATCCTCTCTCATATTCCCAGATGCTGAAAACCACAGGAACTGACTGTATTACCCATACCTAGGACATGCTTGAATGTAGTAGCTCTCAGAATTACCCTTTGTAGTCAAAGCCAATCATTATTCTGATCTGGCCTGGTTTTTATTTTTGTGATCTTGAATGTGAATTACTGAATGAAAACAGAGAATTATTCAATTACAGATTGTGCATATGTGTGTATTTATGTGAAGTAGTTCAGACAAAGCACATTAAACTACTTCAATTAGAACTGAAGTTGAACCCGGCAGCAGGAGCGTGTACACCCAACCTCCATCAAGAGGCTGTTGTACAACTTTGTTAAATGTTGTAGGCATGCTTGGCCCTGCCTGTCTTGTTTGGTTCAGAAATTGGTCAGTGCCACCTCAACCCCGCTCAGTCAGGTCCCTGGTATGAGGAAACACTTCATGGTTCTCATTCCTTTCCACAGCTCTGGGCTGCCATGAGGCATCATGTGCCATTTCCACTTTTCTGCCTTGTACTTTTGCCTTGAAAAAAAATGCATTTCAACCCTGTGCAAGAGTGCTGGAATGTAGCTTGGAGGGAATTGTATCTTCTGAGTCATGACTTTTGTCAGAAACCAGATCCATATGGTCTGGGCTTTTTCTGGCTATGGACTTGCCAGGGCTGAGTCTCCTGGGTAGAGTGGTAGAATGGGTAGAGATCAGTCTCCTAAGATATGCTCTGTTCCTGGACAATTCAAACCAATTGGATCTTCCAGCCTTCTGCAGGCTTCAAAAGCCGTTTAAGTATAATCCATTAATCCTGTTTGTTCCTGAAGTCAAATTTGTGACAAATAAATATGGAGTGATCTTAAATGATCACTGACATTGTTAAATTGTTTTCTTCAGGTTCCCAAAATTCCCACCCTCACCCCTCAGCACTTGGTCAGCATAGAAGAGGATTTTTGCCTTTGCCAGGTCAGTAACTGGAGATGACTCTTCAATAATGCTCAGGCATTGGCATTTTAGAGCTCCCAGTTCACTGCAGTTCAGCACACCTCGTCTGCTCTGCAGTCGGTTTTGGAAACCACCAAAACCAAGAGAGTTTGGTTTTGGTGGTTTCCAAAACAAAGTTACCAAGAGTCTCAAGTTTGCTTGAGAGCACTTCTCTGTCTCTGCCAGCGTGGTGCTACCACTGTGCAATGTGGACATCATGGACAGGTCAGATTATTCTGCATGGCAAACAGGCAGTGCCTTTGGCAGGGTGCAGCTGACAGCCCAACATAACCAGCTGGTGTAATACCCACAACACAGAGAGCCCTTGTGTTTCGGTGTAGAAGCAGTTGACCATTGCTGTCTTGGTGCTCAGATTTGCTTCTGAGCCTCTTCTTGAGCCTCAGATTTGCTTCTGGCTCATTTACTGCATACTCTGAATATTCTGGTTCAAGGCTCAGTATTTTGTGTGGGAAATATCAGAGGAATATGTAATGGACTTTCTTCCAGACATGGGGTTATTTGAGTCTGCCTGTTAATTGAGTGTTTGACTTGGACATCAACAAGACACAAGAATTGTTCTCATCCTGTCAGTGATGTATGGGAAATTTAAAAAGACATCCATTAGATGTGATCCTGGCTGTAGGACTGGAAAGACTGATGTTCAAGTCTCCTTCATTTTTCAAAGGGATGACAGAACTAGAGCCATAGTAATGATGGCAATGTGGTTTGATGGGGAGTCTGATGACAGTGGGAATGCCTTTATCACTTTCCCAAAGCTGTTCAGTGCTGTTGTCCCTTCTCCCAGACCCCTTTTTGGAGAACTGTGGAGCACTGTGCCAAAGAGTTCTCCAGCACTTTATCCCAGGCATGGATGTGAGACAACTCTTGTGATCAAACATCTCTTCTGCCCTGCAAAATATTTTCTCAACAGCAGAAACAATTGTACCACCTATAGGTATTTATGGTTTTCTAGGGATTTGCTCTAACAGTCCTTAATATTGCAGTGGTTTGTCCTGTTTTGCAAACATCATTAATGTAAGGAGCGTTAGTTTTGTTTTGTGGGTTTTGGGTTTTTTGTATATTGTCACACTTCGATGTGTTAACATTCCATAATATTACATCTCCATAAGGAAGCTACATGAGTCTTAAGCATCCTCTGATAGAACTTTTCTGGAGATGTCAAAAGGACAAATTCTACCAGAAACACAGAAAAGGTAATAGCACTTAGAGATAACAACTCCCCTGCCCTGCACCAACCTTCACCCAAGCTTTTTTTGAGAGGTGAGGTTGTTAATCATAGATTTCTTCCTGTAGTCATCTGAGGCCCATCCAGTCCAATTATTTCATAAAGGTACCTGCTTTTTTTTTTTCATTAAACCCTGCACCACAAAAGCCTTACTTCAAAGTATTACCATAGACAGTTTTGCTTTAGTTGATGGTGTGAAGCTCTTCAGTTTCATTAGTTCACGTAATGTTGTCTGTAGTATTAGCTGCCAAAACTAGGAACCAGCCACCTCAGTGTCCTCCACTTCTTCACTGCAGTTGTGTGACCACTGGGTTTTTACTGTGTTTTTCCTGCCCTTCTCAAGCAGGTGATGTCACCTAGGGCTGACATGTCAGTGAGGTGCTGGTGAGAAGCGACCCCTGGCAAGCAGCTATCGATGTGCTGGGCACTTCACATTAGCACCATAGGTGGTTCCATACATATTTCTTTTGAAAATAGAGCAGGTTAAAACCCACAAGTGGAATTAATCCACATGTCTTTGCTCATTTTCCTCTCTCCCATTCCATGAGAATCCTTAAAATTTGTGGCTAAGAAAGAACTTAGATGGTGCTAGGCACAATTGTATCCTGAATAAGAGGAGAGGAAGAGTTACTTTTCCCACCATGGATACTAGAAATAAAGAACTGTGGTATTTATGCAACCAAGATGCAAACTGCAGCTTGAAGAAACCCAGTTAGAGGTAATCTCCTGTATGCAAACATTTGTATGTTTTTTTTTTAACTGATGAAGTGAGCTTTGACTTCTGGCTGTCTTGATTATTCAGAGCATGAAGCTTATTGAAAGCTAAGCTGTTGCAAAAGGCTAATGAAGTGATTGTTCCTGCATCCTGTGGATGTAGCTTGATGACTGGAAAGTTCAGCTCAATGTTTTTATGACGTGCCTGGACTAGGAATGTTAACTAGCTAAGATAGATTTAATACAGCTGCATATGATCAAGGAGAGTATAAGTAGAAGCTCATATTCTACCTGGTGGTGTTCAGGTTAAAAGGTAATGGGGTAAATGTGACATTGCTTGCTGGCACATAAAAATGGAAGGAAAAAACAACACAGAAAAGCAGCAGCCCTGCTAGTTGCAATACTATGTTCAAGTTTTGGTAGTTATGGGGATAGTAAAAAAAACCCTCAATGAACAATTGCTTCTCTGATTTCGTGAAAGATTAATGTCCAATGCTTCCCTACTTATTGAAAGCAGGAATTTTCTCTTATAAAGTCCAAGTTGCTGTATCTTCTTAACCAGTTTTTGCTGTCTCTGCAACCACTGCAAATGAGAAATGTTTTGGGTCAGCACAGGGGCAAGCTGTGCTTTCCCAGGAGTCATTCTGTTGGTTTAAGTAACTTACAATAGATACATAAAGCTGAGTCCTAGGAAAAAAATGAATTATTTTTCTTAAAGTTAGGAGAGTCAAAAAGTGTGTCTGATACCAGTGAAAAAAAAAATGATGTTTTCACAAGTTTGAGCCAAACTTAAACCATTATTTTTCAACCCTTTCTCTGAAACAAGTGACTGGGCTCAAGCCCATGTGCTTCTTACAAACAGGTTACTAATGCCTGTCACCACTGTGAGGAACTACCAGCACAGTGACATGTTTTACATGTCTGGTAAATGCAGATGCAAAGGGAGCTTTTGCTTTGGGCTGCAGACCACAGCCCAGAGACCTGGACTCCCCAGTTTTGTGACAGTCACAAAGACAAGTTTTTGAGAAACAAGATAAGAGGTCCATAAAAATGTGATGACAACTGGAAACGAACATGAAACATTGGGAACTGGAGAGGCTCCCTCTGAAGATTTTCTCATCCTGACTCCTTGTCACTTGCATGGCATCACTTGTGTCTGCTTCACAGGAAGGATTTCTGAATATCCTGAAAGAGGTAGGCATGCTGAGGCTGGGGCAGTCTATTTCTAAGGGTCAAAGCAGCACCAGCTCTAGGACTGGAATTTTGGTGACAGGGCACAACAGTGAAGCACAACAGTGCAGTTGCTCCATGCCCTGTTCAATTTTCATTCACAAAAGGGATAGCCCACAAATGAAAAGATTGTGCTCGTCTTCCTGTCCCTTTTCCTGTGCATGTGTGGAACAGGGTTATTTTTAAAGAAAAGGAAGCCTTGCTTAACATTCAAAGGATGTTTTTAGGTTCCCTTTTCATGAAAAGAGAGGGTGCAGGTATGAGGAAGCAGAAAGT
Organism: Emberiza elegans; assembly: GCA_024865655.1. Classification (NCBI taxonomy): domain Eukaryota; kingdom Metazoa; phylum Chordata; class Aves; order Passeriformes; family Fringillidae; genus Emberiza; species Emberiza elegans. The sequence continues at coordinate 4,810,951 of JALJVW010000172.1, forward strand.
CTTAAGATGGTGTGTTTAGACTCACATGTCTCTGGTGAATCGCATGGAAAGTCCTGCTAGTCAGGATTCTGTAGCTGTCAGCATGAGGGTCTAGTTCACAAGAAAAAAAATAATACATAAATCAATTTTTTAGAGGAAAAAAACCCTAAACCACACTAACACTTCTGGTGTTGAGATGGCTGAGTATTTTGAAATCTTAACCCTTAAGGAAGAATACATAACACACAATTTTGCAAAAGAATTGGCAAAATATTTTGATGATGACCGCTAAATGAGTTCACTTTTGCCTTTTGGGGGGTCTATTCTCATTCTGTTAACACTGCACCATATATTTTCATTTTTTCCCCCTTCTCCCTTGTCCTGAAGGACAAAATATGCAACTCTGTGGTTACATCCGAGGTGTAATGCTGGAGCAGAGCAGGAGATAGGTGGGTGAGGTGTCTTGCTGCTCTTGGGTTGCTCTGTGCTTTCCTGGTTGAAATTTTTCTTGCAGTTGTGCCTCCTGCCATTTCCACTGTTACAGTCACTTCATGAGTCTTTTCCCTCAACAAATCAGAGCAACCACCCACCTTCTCTTTCTGAACTCAAACCAGGTACAAAAGACTGCGTCAAATTTCAGAAGCTTCCCTACACCATCTCACTGACTTTATTTCCTCTCTGCTTTTCCTTCCTGTCGCAAGAGTGTTTTATATCTGGAGTCTGAGCCCTGACTATCAATACCCATGGCCTCATTTGACTTCCTCTCTGACTGAGTCACCGTGGCAGGCACAGCTACAGCGTGGGCTGCTGTGGCTGCCATTGCCCACTCAGCTCCCGCTCTCCTTGCCACCTTCCCCAGGTGACACACATTTTCTCAGATCACTTGGCTGCTCTTGGCATGAATGGCTTTTGTTGCACCTACCTGTAAAGCACAAGCCTTTGCAAAGTGGCAGCTTAAAGCCATGGCAAAGGCAAGATTGTTTGGTACCAGGATTGGTTCCAAATGGCATATAGGTTCCACATTGTTTTTTGACAATGTTTTAAAGTGTAAAAACAAAAATCCCATCAGCTGCTTCTTTGGGTTTGTGCTATGAAAGGTACCAGGGATCTGGACAGATCAGCAAGGCTTTTGTCAAGCTAGAAGTACTTATGAAAATCTGACTTAAAATCAGGGAACACTGACCAGGCAAAACTATGTCTCTCTCTATAGCAACTTCCTCACTCTTGAGCTGAATTTTGAGTTTCTCCCAAGACGTTCAGTCTTTTTTTTTCTTTTCCCTCAGTGTAATGAAAACCTTTCAGAAAACTTCTGGGCACTGCAAGCAAAATCTTTTGTGCAGCAGCAAGGGATTAGGTCTTAGAGAAAACCATTAAACAATTGTTTTAAACAGATTTGAAGTGTTTGTATTGGACCACTTTTTGGCACCCTCTTTATTTCTTCTTAAAGCCAGAAGCATCAGTTACCATGAGTAAAATTGTGCAAGGCCACAAGCAGCTGCTAAATCATATGAAAGAAATGAAAACCTCTTTTCTGGGCCTAATAGTGCTGTAAATTCTGTGATCTTTTAGGAACTTGTAGGGTTAGCAGTAATAATCAGCAGTCCTGTCAAACTTTGTCATAGCTGGCTTAAAATGCAGGGGAAAGCATGGAATTACACCTGTCCAAAGCAGTCTGCTTTGGGGCCTTTCCAAAAGCTGAGGAATACAGAGAATGAGAAAGCAAATCTTGCATGCTTATATCAAAAGGCTTTCTGTCACTGAAATATTTGCAGCTGCACATGTAAACCCAGCCTGCCATTGGCACTGCATTTTGATTCAGTGCACAAATGGTTAAAATTTTCAGTACAGTTATGCATGATTTTTATTTAATTTGTAGATTTTGCTTTGATAGCCACCATGTGCCCAAATTTAAAGAGCAGAGGTGGCTTCAGTTTTTAATTTGCACTGCTGATAAATGATCTCTCCTGCGCTTGACTGGGTAAGTAAATGGAAAGTATCTATAGTAATTTTTCTTTTCTTTTCTTTTCTTTTCTTTTCTTTTCTTTTCTTTTCTTTTCTTTTCTTTTCTTTTCTTTTCTTTTCTTTTCTTTTCTTTTCTTTTCTTTTCTTTTCTTTTCTTTTCTTTTCTTTTCTTTTCTTTTCTTTTCTTTTCTTTTCTTTTCTTTTCTTTTCTTTTCTTTTCTTTTCTTTTCTTTTCTTTTCTTTTCTTTTCTTTTCTTTTCTTTTCTTCTGAGGGTTAGGAACACTGGAATTTCCCTGTGATTTAAAAAAATACTAATCTGCTTCTTTGGTTTTCAGCTTAGCTACATAGTATTGTGTACATAGTACTAGTACAAAGTACTGTGCTTTAACTCTCAGTCTTGTTTGTTTTAAAGCCAAATAAGAAATTTGCAGGATTTTATGTCATTTTCACCCTTTTTTTAAGTATGAAAATAATGCTGGTCCTTAGTAATTTTCTTTTCTGCGCTTATAGCTTACTGTGCTTCAAGAATGGGCCTAGAATTGACTTGAACTTTGATATCATTCAGCTGAAGTAGGCAAGTAAGTTTTCAGTTATTTCCAATAAACTGGAAATTGTGAAAAGAGAGATGAGACAATTTGAATAAAATATCATGGCCTGCTTTTAACTTAGAAATAAAAGTGCTGCTCTGAACCTGTAAGTGAAGGTTAAAGAAAAACCTCTGAAAAGGACTGTGGTTTTCTACTATGACACAACAGGACTCATTTCCTGGTGCACACAAAAGCTTCTCTGGGCTATAAATGTCATCCTCTGCAACTGTGCCTTGTGCTGAAGACTTAAGATTGAGAAACCGTTTCAGATGACAAGTTTGACTTTTTTTAAACTGAGATCAGGCGTTTGAAGGAAGTTCCTGAGCTGAGTTTGGATCACAGCAGAGTTCAAAACAGAAAAGTGAGGGGGAAGGTGCTGAGCATGTGGCTGTGCCATCAGCCTCCAGTGCATTCAGGGCCACGCAAGTAGCACAAGTGTTCTTTGTGCTCCCACTTTCTTAACTGTGGACATGTGGATTTAGTGTGTTAGCTATGGTTTAAGTGGGTTGTTTAAAGCATTGCATTTCAGAGACCATTACTCAGTATTTTTTAGTCTTGTTCATGTCACACAATGGTCATCATCTGTTTGAAAATCAGGCTTCCTATGGAAATAATCCAGAGTGCAATATCTGTGTTCTTATTTGGATGTGTTCCTGTTATTTTTGACACATCTAGTTCTGTCAAAAAAGAAAAATGGGGAGATTACAGTAGTATTTGGGGTATTTCATTCTCAGAAGCCACCCACAGTACAGCTAACTTCATCGAAAGCCTGACCACCAGCTACCAAATAAACTTGCATTGTTGCTCCTCTGTTTAAGCAGCACTTCCAGTGGACTTTTCCTTCATTTATCTGCATTGTGCTGATACCAGCAGTTTTCTCCCGGTGAGCCTCCTGAGCTCTGTCAGGCAATGTTTCCATCACACTGCAGATGGTTTTGCATGAGGGGTTTGGCAAGGGGGTGTGTCAGTACTGCCTCTGAGTAGGCAGGATGTATTAGCCAGCTCTTTTCTCCCTCCTCGCCCTATCTCCTGTCTTTTCTCACAAGGAAGAAAACATTGCACAATGTGAAGGTGAAGTGTAAACAAAGTTGTTATTTTGGGGCTTTGCAGGCTGGGTAGGGAGGCTCCTGAGGGCGGTGGTCCCCGCAACACATCCATCTTTACCCAGCTAAACCCAATTTTGCAGGCTGCTGCAATACAGCATGAGCTCCCAAGATTGCACCGGGTTTTTCTATTGGTGTTCACATAATTTGCAAGCTGCTTCAGGTGGCTGCCTGGGCTTGCAACTGAAACAGCCTTATCTGTTTATTGTAGCACTCTCAAGGCACTTTTTAAATCTGCTTTGGTTGTTGCCAGAGGTTTTTGGGGAGCAGGAGATCTGTCCTCATCCTCTCTTGGCACCCTCCTGCCCTGAAACTGAGGGTGGCTGTTATCTCCCAGTGCACACTTCTCTGAGTGACAAGCTGGTGGGATGACAGCTGTCTGAAGTCCCTGGTGTCCCCAGAGGATGTAGGCTTGTGTTGCAGAAAGTGGAGGTGGGACCTGGAACCAAAAGTTTTGATAGAGCTTTCTATGAAGATTTATCTGTCTCTTATACAGCCATAAAAAGCCAACTGCTCTGATACCACCTTTCAGCATCACAGCCGCCCTCTTCTTGACATTAAAACACCTTTTTTACCGGAAATCTGTTATATTGTAGATCTGTTCTAAATTTAGATCTGTCTCAAACACACTTTAGTCTAACATCCATTATCAGTTGCTGCTTCATTATTTAATACAGTTCCCATGTTATTAAACTTGTCTTGATTTGTGTTTGCGCTGGCTTTTTTTTTTTTTTTCCTCTATGTGCTTCCTTATATTTTAACCAAATGAAGGAAATTGGAGGAACACATTCTAGAAGGAAAGTGTTTGGAAGATGAAGCTTTGTAAGATGTAATTTTGTATCGTCATAACCAGATCTTCAGGGTTTATATATTTAAACAGTTGAAATTTTTCTTCCATGCTGCAGCCATGAGAAGGCATTCCCATCCTTTGTCCTGTAAAGGTAAGGTGCTGTGTTTCCTGAGCACTGGTACAAATATTCTCTTCTTCATTAATATTGATGGTGGTTCAATCATCAGCATCAAGTTTCCTTTCTCCTGTTACAGGACAGACTCTCCACAATAAACCCCAACTCCCTGACAAATTTTCAGAGCTTGGAACTTCTTTTTTCGCTCAATACTGTTGTTTCTGGCAACTGACTTGTAACTGTGTGATGGTGTCTAGTTGAAAGTTAGTAATCTCATTTGCTTTTCAGAGTGCTTTGCAGCAGGCTATGGACAGATTGTCAATTCCCTTTAGCTAGCAGTGCTTGAGATGATCATTTCTGTCCACTGTATGTTTGCCAAAAATGAAGCAATCCATTGCATGCCTTTTTTTTTTTTTTTCCCCTCTATGTAGTAATATTGTCTTGACCTGTGGAGAGGAGCACACCTTTCTTGACTGGTTTTAAGCTCAGCATGGCTTCCTGCTGCAGGATTTTGGAGACAGGTGGTCCTGACTGCAGCATCAGACCTGTGCTCCAGGTTGTGTGCAATCTTCAGAAACTAAATTGATTTATCCAGGGATAAGCACAGGTCTCCCCTAGGGCTGTTGCTTTGGGCTCCCACTGCAGTCTGATTCCTTTTCAGGCACTGGCAGTGTCAGAGGCTGGTCAAGAGCATCCCTGGATCTGCCACAAGCTCAAAGCTGTATCGTTTTCTCATGTCATCCCAGACCCTTCTATTGCCTTCCTCTGCCTGCCTCATCTGGCAGTTGCTAAGGGTACCCCGTGCATCACTTTGCCAAATGGCTGAGCTCCTCCTCACTGCTGCTAGCAAGTTTTCACCTCATTTGCTGCTTAAATATTTCCATTCCAGTGGGTCTCCATGTACTCAATACCACAACATTCAACTCCTCCAGTCTTCCAGGTGTGTGTAAACCCAAACTATCCTTTCCATCAGTTTTTCTTAGGGGGGCCTGATGTTTGAGAACTGCACAGGGCAGAAGGTGCTTGGACACATGGCTTTGGTGTCTGGTGAGCTGGTCCCAGGGCACACAAGTGGCTGAAAATGCATTTCTGCATTGCTCAAATCAGGCCTCTAGCAGCCAAACCACCTGCTTGTGGCCTCACCCCTGCCTTCTGGCCACTGTACGTGCATGGATTCAGCTGCTGCTCTTTGAGAGGAATATGGTGGGAACAGAATTTATTTTGCAAACACCAAAACCATTTTTGTGTGGAATAAAGTGTAACAAGTAGTTACAGCAGAAAATAGCTGTAGAACCCTTTTTTAGTATAAGCCTCTGTGTACATATTAAATATGCTTATATGCAGGTAAAAACAGTCACAGTATATTAATATGTGTCTATATGGTATTTTTGGTGGGGTGTTTTACAGAGGGGTTATGGTCTGTGGATGATTTTTTGCAGGTAGAAAAGGACAGTTAAGTCACTGTCCATACTTATTGATGAAAATTGTGTGCTGGTGGGTGAAGTTATTTTTAGGGTTATTGATAAATGGGCTGCAAAATGAGGTATATCCAAACAGGCAAACTGCTGTGTATGGATGTGTTGAGGTGCAGTGTTTGTAATTCCACTTGTGTGTGTTGATGTCATTAAATGGGCACCTTCATGTTCAGTTGCTGCTGCACACACAGGCATAGAAGCAGATTGAGCATAATCTCTTTGTCATTTACTTTGCTAATTGGCTGTTAATCAACGCTCTGTGTGTATTTGGTTCATCTGTGGAGTTTAGCAGTGACATTTTATGTGTTTGGCAAAGCAAGGTGCGTTGTTTTGGAGAGGCAGCTGTCCTCTGTGGCTTGTTGGCCCAGCTGTGACCCACACTGGGTGCTGCAGGGTCCAGCTGGGCACCAAGGCAGCAGCTGAAACTCACCCATCACAGACCTTTTCCTCTAGGAGTGTCTTTATTCACCAAACTTAATAGGGGGTTTTTGTCTGTCCAGACAGATATGAGGTTTTTTTCGAGAAGAAAAGAGATTTATAAATTTTGGGTTACCATACCTGAGAAATACAAGGCAGGAACTTCATTTCTCAAAGTTTGGGTTAAGACAGTGTGATATCAGCGAGGAGCTGTGAATGATAATCACTCTTTGGAGAGGAAAGATGCTCCTGTGTTTTGCATATTGACTGAGGGGAAAAAAAAGATGAAGGAGCTTCTTGGGTTCTCTGGGGCCTGGCAACAATAAAGGACTCTCTAGATGAACAGACTTATGTGCAGCATTGCAGCCCTGTTTGTGTACCCTGAGCTTCACTTCGGGTTGTGTGCAAGTTGCAGCAAAGGAATTGCCTTACCAAGGGATAGATATGGTCTCTTGGTAAAAGGTTTCAAGGCACCTCTGTGCTCCATTGCCCTTCTTTCTGCCTTGCTGTGCTTCCCCACACTCTGGCATTTGCAGCTGATTTGTTGGTGGGGTATATGGAGGCAGGAAGAGGGAGTACCCTGAAGTGAGGGCAGAGTGATGGCCAAGGTTTAACCATTTGCTTGTCTTGGGCCTCAGAATGCTTTTTGTTTTCTGTTTCTGTAGAAAATAAGGGGAGCCAGGAGTGGTGTTTTAACTTTTTTCTGGATTATAAATGCTTCTTAAAAAAATCAGAAAAGCAAAATCCTGGCTTAAATCGGGTTTGTTTTGATATTAGCTTCCCAGTGCTTGTTCTCTTTTTCTGCGTGTTTAAAAAATCAGATGTTTACTGGTTTGAACTGAAATCACACCTTCCCATTGCTGCCCTTCTTGGCTGATTATGGGCTTGGAAGACTACTGTGATCCCCCTGCTCTGGCTTAGCCAGGAGGAGTTGGCTGATAAATGAGGAATGGGAGCGATGGATCTAGCCTGGAAAATAAAAAACTTCAATAACGAAAATAACAAATGTGGTGCAGGGTAGAGAGGCTGGATTCCAAAGACCCCTTGGGTGGGGCAAACACAGCCAGGTTTTGGGGCACAAGGTCCAGTCACAAATGTAAAATTAGAGCATGAACTCATAAGAAAAAGCTCCTGACCAATGGAAAACAAGAACTGGAAAGCTGACCAATTTATGGGATAGATATAGGTTCTATTAGCATACTGCTAATTCCCATGACCCCACTCTTCCCACTGTGGCCTGGTCAGGTGTCCCCTCCCCTCAGTATCCTGCTTGCCATGGTTTATGGCCAAAGCCCTCTGCAAATGCACCTGAAGCAGGAATCCCAGTTGGATGAGATTCCACAGATTACATCAGTAGCACACCCTCAGAAGAGACACTGTCTCCCGGAGGGAGGCACTCACCTCAGTGATCTGTCCTCCTTACTGTGCCCTGAAGCCCTGGAGCTCCAGTTCCTTCTGGTTGTGTGCCAGAGGTGAGTGCATGTGCCACGCACCACCCTGCTCTGATCTGGGCAGTGCTGCCAGGGCTCAGCAGAGACTTCCAGCTGAAGGAGCAGCTACTGAAACCCACTGGGGACAAAATCAAAATGAGGAAATCACCTGGTGTCTTCAGTACTGTGTGATTGCAGGAATTTGTGAAGGGGAAAGATCCTTAATTAAAAGCTTTCAGAAGTCTTAATGAAATCAGGTGTCTAATCCTGGAGGTAGAGCTGCTTTTGACTAAATAAATATTGGCCTCACATGAAGAGAAGGAACTCAGTTGAAAATCAGCTCTGGTTTCACATTGGATTGAAATTCTCCAGAGATGGAAAGGGGTTTGAATAATAACAACATTCAAAAATAGCCATTGATTTTTTGAAAGTGCAGGTGTATTATGGAAGCATAGTTTGGATTATATTGCCTCTATCAATGCAAGGTCTGGATGTAGAAGTCAAAACCTGTCAGCAGGTGATGCAGGTGGTTGTCTCAAATTGTCTGCTTTGTGCAGGGATGGATGGACGGATGGATGGATGGATGGATGGATGGATGGATGGATGGATGGATGGATGGATGGATGGATGGATGGATGGACGGATGGCTGTGCACATCAGCCCGCATTTCTGTTTAGCTATAGTGCAGGCCCCACATTTTCTTTCCTTTCCTCCTCCCCAAACAACCTCCATGAATCTGATTTTTGTTCTTTGAGTGCTGGCAACATAAGTTAAAGGTGGAAAACCCAAAATAGTAATTTCTTTGTCCATTTTACTCAATGTTCTGCTCTCTCAGGCCTTAATCTGCAGTTTGCAAGTTCTTCACCCTGCCTGGGTGTTCCTTCACTTGGCTGGAAGTGTATGTTCATATAACCTGCCAAGTATTAGCACAAGTCCTTCAGAAGGCAAGAGGAAGCTTAGCAAACTGAGAAAAAGTACCTGTAGGAGTAGAAAAAAAAGGCAGACATATCAGGAGCAGGTATAATGCCATATTTTTAGTTCACTTTTGTTTAAACCAGCCAGATTTTAAGTTTCTTCTAAACCAGTAATGTGCAGCACACTGAGACTAATATAACATCCATGTATCACACAGATTTCTGCAGCAGCCAATATTGCACCCATGTTTATGGATGGCATAAAATTGACAGTTGTCATATACAGGTGGAATTAGTCCATAGAGGCTTTTTTTTTTTTCTTCTTTTTTTTTTTTTTTTTTTTTTTTTAATTGAAGTAGTCCAGAACTTAGTGTGGAGCGATCCCATTTCTCCAGAAGTTGTGGGTGGTGGCAGAGCAGAGGAGATGACAGAGAAGCAGTGCCACACTGCACATCCTTCATATCTGTACTCTACTGACTAGCTGTTGTTAAAAACACACCAAAACAAAAAAGCTCCAGAGATCAGGAGCAGTGTTGGCTTGTGTGTGTGTGCAAGTCCCTTGCTTACTGACTTAATCTTTTTGTGGATCAGAAGAAAGCCTCCCTCTTTCTCCATTCATGTCCCTAACCTGTAAGTGGTGTCTAATGGGGATAGGTCATCTGTGGAAACACAGGTATCAGGAAGAGATAATACCCTGAGCTAATGTGGGCAGAATTGCATGAAGGCAATGTTTTACAGCTAACTACTTTGATGTGGTGTGGTGGATAGACAGAAAGTTTATTAAAGTTTGAAGTTTGCTCAGTTTCACGGTAGAAGGAGATGTGCTCGAGTTTCAGCTGGGAACCCCCAAGGGCATGAAGGGCATATGGGATCTCTTCTCTCGTCCAGAAAGGAGCAATGGTTAGAAGCAGGCACCAGACATGACTCATATTTTTGTAGATGAAGTGGAAAGGAATATCCAAAAAATCTGGGAGGAGCTGGTATTACAACACAGGCTTCTAAAAGTAGTTGTTAATCAGAGCTAATCTCTTTAAGGAAATAAAATGATGAAAATACGCTTGGCTTGGGGATGGAAAATGTCTGTTATTACGGATGTAACTCTCTTTTCTAATTTAGCAATTCACACTCTTTCACCTCCATCCCTCACCCCCAACAAAATCTGTGGATCAAAGGAGCAGAAATTGTGGCTCAGCCTCACTGCTGCTGAGGCTCTGAAAGAGCAAGTGAGCTGTCAGGATGTTGCAGTGCACAACCACATCAAAAAGCTGTGATGATATTAACAGATCCTTTCTATCTAGGTTTCTGGGTAAGTATTTTCCAGGGTTTATCTAGGATGGCACTGGGCACCAGCCTGTTTTGACCTGTTCTTTCATTCATCTCCTAAGAAATTCCTCAGAAAGTATCTTGGCTGCTGAGTAAAGGGGATTTTGTGTAATTCCTTAAAGGGGAATGATGATATTGCTCCCACATAAATGCATCATTGTGGTAGGGAGATGCAGTGGGTTTTAGGTGATCATTAACTTCTGAAAAAACTTATTGTTGAAGTGAAACAAACAGACTTGGTGGGGGTTGGTTGGTTTATTTATTTGTTTGTTTGTGGGGTTTTTTGCTGTTTTTGTGTCTCCTCCTCCCACCTCCACAACCCCACCCCACAAAAGTCACAAGTTCATATGGAGTAAAAGGTGTCTTTGTCTTGGTGAAAGGTTAGTACTTCTGGAACTAAATATCAATACAATTTTGTGGAGGCAGTACCTGTGATTACTATTTCAGATGGCTGAAGAGTCACTGCTGCTATCTCTGACTCTCTATACTGAAGTCAATCTATATGAAACTAAACAGACCTAAAGGTGCAAGGCATTAACTGGGACACAGCAGTCAATTTAGCAGAATCACAAGGGTGATTACTTGTGTTGCAATGAGTAACAGGCTTTGTAAATGGATTATGTGGGTAATTCTAGCTCTGACTCTTGAGATTTAATGCTTGTGTGCTTTCTTGCCATCCTGTCCTCAAAATTCCTTACTGATATATGTTGGTAGCAAATTGTAGGTTAGCATACATAAATTGCACCTAGAAAATTTCTGCAACCCTCACAGTCTCTGGGATAGCAAAACCAAAGCCACTAATTTCCAGTTTACCTATGTGAATTATAGAAGACTGAGCTGCCTGCCAGTGTCTGAGAATGAGATGCATTACTGAGCAGAGTGTAATGTAGCATGATCCTTAGGTATGGAGTTACCAAGAAGCTCTTGGAGGTTTTACCAGCAGTGTTAGTGTCTTCTTAGTGCCAGACATCCTTTTCCCATCAGCAACCTGGGACTGCTGCCTTCCAGTACTTGCAAGGGTCAGTGTTTCCCTCATTGTTCTATTTGACGTTATCAGCCGACATACAGGGCATGGTTTGAGTTCTTTACTGTGACTAAAATTACCCTTCCAACTGAGAGCTGGCATAGGAGAGATTTAATAAACCACTGCAAATAGCCTTTCAGTTTTGTTCATTCTCTGTTACAGACTCAATGCAAACCAGATGAACAAGTTACTGCATTGTTTTGGCATTTTGCTGGAAGAGTTGAATATGCAGGGGTTTTATTGTAGCCTGCACTTCCTGCTGTTTAAAAATATGTGATATAAAAGCAGGGAGCTTGGAAAATATTTTACAGATACTTGTAAGAGGGAACATTGTTCTAGAGAGTGTCTCTATCCTGCTCTCCCAAACAGTTCTCTAAATCAAGAAAACAAAAAGCTCTGTTAAACCTTGACATGGCCCAGTGAATTGAATCCTAGTCTGTTGATGGCTCTTTCCCAAATGATGTGTTGTTTTCCTTGTCTCTGTCCTAAAATATGAAGGTTAAGATGCTGTGTTTTTAGGATGTTGACAGAAATAAGTGTGGGTCCACATTATTCAATTAGGATGAAATGTACTGTGGAATGTTAACAGCATATTCATATTGTATTTTGGCAAGCAGCAAGTGGTAATGTTTACATTCAGATTTTTCTCAAGATCTGATCCACTCCACTACACCATGTATGATGGAACGAGATTATCCAGTCAAAATTGTAGAAGTTCTCTGCAGTCTTTGAGGCCAGAGAGTGAACTTCCTTACCAAGCAGATTTTAATCCATCACAGCCTTCAGCTACTGCATTACCAAAACACTGCATTCATGATATGTGGGAATTTATGCTGGTTGTGTGGCATAGTGGCCTCATGTGAAGATGATTGTGAAACTCATAGGTTTTAATGGTGACAGAAGGGAATGTTTAAGGAGACTGTGAAAGCCCTTCCCCTAGTAATGGTCCATGCTCTTTGTAGTTCTCCATTATCCAAAATCCACACTGTAAACATTATGCAGAACACAGCTTTGCCCAGTCCTTTCAGAAATCACTCATATCTTGTCTATGAATTTGTTTAATTACTTTTTTAGCTGGCTGATACTATTGACATCCACAATCTCCTGTGGCAGCAAGTCACAATCTCCTGTGGCAGCAAGTCACAGAAGCTCACTACTGAACTTCCTGTGTAAGGAATAATCTTTCAGCTTTTTAAAGCTAGTTTCCAGACAGTTTCCTTGAGGTCCATGTAGTTCCTGCAGTGTAGGATTTGGTGAGCAATGGCTTGGCAGTCAGCAGGGCCACCAGCTGTCAAATTATGTCATGATATTGATATTGCACTGTTATATCCCCCAGCTTTTCCCTTTGCAAGTTGAAGAGTCCCAGTCTCACACAATCTCTGTTTTTTTGGAACCTAAGAGCTGTCAATGATCACCCCAAGATCTCTTTTTTCATTTGTATCTGCCTTTTCCAAACTTCACATCCTGTAGGCACAGGTAAGCTATTTTCCTTTAGGTGTATTTCCTTGTTTTCCTTGACACCAAATCTGACCTGCCGTCTTTCTGCCTACTCAGCTCTCCTGAGCTGATAAAGTTCAGAATGGCCTGTGGATCAGAGTCTGCAAACAGGAGAAACTGACAATGAAGTGTGTAATAAAGAGATTTCAAAATGTTAGTTCTGAGTGTTGACAAACATGCCAGTTGAGTCTGTGCATCAGCTGTGCTTAAGAAACACTGATGTTTGGGTAGCCCACCTGTGTTTGTCACAGAGGTCAAGCACAGATAGCCCTGTCCTGTAGACAGGGAGAGCTGGGATCCAGAGCCAAGAAGTATGAGAGGTCCCAAGCAACATCTAGCTGCCAGCCCTAAGATTAACTGGTTTTATAATGTACCTTCTGGAAATTAAAATTATTTTTAATATAATTGACCTAAATGCACTTGCAGTAAATCTGCAAATCTACCTGCTTCTCAAGCTCGGGCTGTTATGGCTGCACCATTAATTTCAGAGCTAGCAGTAAACTAATGAGGTAAATTACCCAGTTGGTCTCATGTGACTGCAGGGACCACCCTGGCACAGCAGCCAGCTTTCTTGCTTTCCCTAGAGTCTATACAACAGCAGAGCTGAAAGTCTGGCTTTGGTATCTCTGCATTGCACACAGTCTGCAGTGTGATGCTGTGTGTATTAATGAGTCCTCAGAAAGCTGGTTGTGACTGGGACAAATCAAACAAAATCCAGCTATTGTAAATATGTCAGAAAACATTTACTTTTTAAAGCAAAATGTTTGGTTGATGTTGTGGACCCGTGTTAGGGGATTATGGAGATATGTACGTGCTGTCTCTACGCATTCTAATGCCAGGCGCTACAATGTGCTAGTGTATGAGATTTACTTTAAATTGTGTCTTAATAAAGAGCAGGTGATAAGGCAAGACTTGTGATATGTAAAGAAGAATCAAGCTTTTGTTTGCAGTTGCTGCAATGCTGAGAATCACAGGCTTTCATGTGGATAGAAGAACATACAGACACCAAACCCAGATTTGCGTTGCTGAAACCCAGTATCCCAGCACATAAAGAGCTCATTTAGTTGAAGGCATGTTGAAATCCCCAGTTGCAAACTCCCTTTTTAAATGAAGCTTTAGAAGGCAGCCTAGGAACCACAGGGCAGTGAGTCAGACTGCCAGCAGCAGCAAGATAACAGAGCTGATAGTAAGGCATACAGCATGGGACAGGTAGATATAAACACAGCCTGTGGGAAGCAGCACAGCTACTTTAAAGGGCAGCCCGACCAGTGCAGCCTCCTGGGTACTATTGCAACCTCCTGGTGGTGGTGTCATTAAGTGTGTCAATAAGTGGGGCCCAGGAGGAGGTCATACATGGATTTTCAAACAGCATTAGACAATGGTTCACACCAGAGGTTAGTGAAAAACTAAGTTGCTGTGAGACTGGAGAAAAAACTTGGTAATCAATTTTTTTTAATAGACAGGAAGATGTTTAGAGGGTGGGATTCTCTCCATTCAAATTTCATATGCTTTGAAAATGAAGTAGAGTCTAATCCAAGGCCACAATGAAAATTCACATTTTAGCTTCCCTGTGAGAAAAAAAGCTTAATGAACATTGTGTGGGACAGGCTTTTGGGTGAGCAACCATTGTGTGCAACGTCATCAGGGGTGAGTCTGTAGCTTGTTTCTTCCAGGACTTTAAGGGCATATGTAGTCAGAAGGAAATTGATGTCCCATGGACACACAGAAGCCAAGCACATAAAATGAATGGTTTTAGGCTGTTGGCCCCTCAGAGCTGATGCTGATCATGCCACCCAGCCCATCTGTGAAACAGAGGGATGAGACACTGAGACTGAGCTATCAATTAAAAAGATGTAAGGAGAACACAATTTTATTTCTCCTTCCACTATATCCTAAAAGAACCCCCTTCCTGGCCATTATTCAGACTCTCATTCCTCCAAATAGCATTAATACAAATATTTATGAGGTAGGAAAAGGTGTGTATGAAACTTCAGCCCTGAGGAAAGATGTTCCATGCAGTGGAAATTACTTTTTGCATTGGAAATGTTTGTTCAGCCTTAATGGTATTCACCTATCCCACAAAACAAAGCAGGGAGAAAGAGCAAAGCTGAGTGAATCCAATGCAAGTTTTGCCTATAGGGTTTTTTTTCCCCTCTTTTATTCAGAGCAGAATTTGATCCATTTTCTTTTATTTGCTGTAGAATAACAATGATCCTCTGCTCCCCCAACAGTAAACATTGCAGCCTGTGAACATCAGGGTTCAGCAAGCAAACTTTGAAAACCCCTTTGCAGGGTAAATGTCAGGCTGTTGTTCAATTAATTATTTTTTAAAAGTGAATTCACATGCAGCAGTGACCTTTAGCTGTGCTCCACACACACTGCTGCTTTTTATGATCTCATTTGGTGTTTCATGTCTTGGGCTGATGTGAGGGACTGGTGGTCTGCAGAGCAGCAGGAGAGACACCTGCAGTGCTGGGGTGGGGACAGAGATGCTCCCTTCACCCTGCTGCTTTGGGGCATGGGGAAGGGGATCAGCGAGAGCCCCAAACCTCACAGGGAAATCTACTCTGAATTTACTCTCCCTTTCCAGCTGACACAAGCTGGGACCACCTTGGTCTTGGTCAGAGTCGCCTGGGCTTGGGGAGGGGGTGAAATGACTGATCCCACCTGGTACCTTGTCCCCTTCTCACTGGTGGTACCTTCTGTCCCTAACAAACGATGCACAGCTGGGGCTCGTACGCTGAAAGAGACAAAAACCTGACGGGGTTTGGAGTCCTGTAAATGAGACTGGGCTGTCTTGACCTCTCCATCTGGCACGGTTTGTTGTCTCACCTGGTGTCACTTCAACATTCAAGTGAGAAAATAACAATTCCTCTTTGCAGGTGGACTGAGAATGGCTTTCTTGACAGGAGGTGTACATGTGCATCCCAAGGGAGCAAGCAACCAGCTGGGAGTGAGTGCTTTGGTTTTGCAAGTTTTCTCACAAAGGTCTGGATTTGCCAGCCCTAAGAAAATGTACCCAGAAGCAAGAAGAACATTCACCTGAAAAAAAATCTGCTTGAATGAAATTAATGGGAAACACCAGTGAGGGTCTAAAGTAATTCCAGAGAGGTTTAGGGCTCTTACCTGCTCTGCAAGAAAATAATCAATCATCCACACCTTGCACTACAGCTGCTCTCCTGAACTCAGAAGCTTAAAGAAAATCATACCTCACGGGCAGCAGAATTGTGGGGGTTTTTTTAACTCCTGAAGTTACTTCAGCAGGTGATAATGTTAAAAACATTTTTATATCCTCTCACAGATGCATAGCAGTTCACCAGCTATGGTGGGAAAGAGAGAGAATGATGGCAGGAACCTGGATTGCCCTGTTACACAGGTGGGGACCTGCTGGAGCTCCAAGCTGCTGCCATGCACTGGCTGGAGACCCAGTATGCTTGTGTCTATTTAAGTCAATTGGAATTTTACACATCTGACACCCTCACTTGGCTGTATGAATTTCCCAGACTCTACCAGCTTCATGTTTTGGTTCTCTTTTGCTATGAGGCAGAGATTTTTTTTGTCTAGGCACCACACCAGCAAATAGGGTTTAATGCTATGGAAACCCTCTACCTTTTGTTTTCTGAAGCATTATGTTTTCTAAGACAAGCTCAAATGTGAGGTTCTATATCAAAATTTCTGTTTTGTCTTCCCCTCTTTGCTCTCTATCATTCTCATGCTCTACTTTGTTTATATTATGGACACTGTGCAAGCAGGAAACAGAGGAAGCACATCCAGATGCATATATGCCCTTTGATCATATTTAGCCCTAGTGCTCAGCTGTTCCTTGCTTGTACATGTATATTCTGATATTCCTTAATCCACTTAGAAAACTCCAACCAAAATAGTGTAAATACTCAAAAATGTAATTGCCCTACTCCCTGCCATTTGCACTGAAGAGAAAAACGAAAACAAAATAGTAGCAAAAAAAAGGCAAAACTTGTAGAAGCAGAGTTGAAGAAGGTCTTCCTGTTGATGATGAGCAAGACATTTTATATATGCATATGTATATTCCAGATAGAGTAACTCTATTTGTGATTTTTGAAGGATCCTCAGTATAGAATCATTCAATGTTCACTGATAATTTATTCTCTTTTAAGATGGGGGTAATAAAATTCAGATTCAGATTTGCTGTTGTGTTTAATGACATGCTCAAAGGAAAACTTTTCCATTCATATTAGACTTGTGCCTAAATTTGTGTGTGATGGCTCAGGACTTGGGTTTGCCCTCCTCTGAGGAGACCTGTATATATTACTGGCATGATCATAATTTTGGCTCTCAAATTAGGTTCCCTTTAGTAAAACCACTGCTGGTTTTCTGGCAGGTGAATATGATGAGGTACCAGAGTTCAGCTGGGGTGGATGGGAGCTAAGGCCCTCAAAGCAGATGTCTGTGAGAAAACTTCCACCTCATGTGTGCAGTTCTGTCTGACTTACGGAGCCTGATGACAGCATTCCCTCTTCCACTGCTTTTTGTGGTCGTACAGCATCATCATGGGGTCAAAGTATCTGTTTTACCAGCTCTTAAGGATGATAGTGGAAAAGGTTTGTGACCAATACTTCCTTTGAATATTACTTAATTGAAGAGCAGAGAAGATCCTTGCAGTAAGAGACACTTAGTATGCAGAGCATCAGTGCCTGGGTCCATTTCCTTTCATTAGCCTTCCTGGAAGCACTTTCTGTGACTAATGTGACCCTTTTATACAGAGTGGGGTCATGCAGCTTGTACCCCCTGGCAGCACCTGGTTTCTGAAGCAGTGCCACAGCAGCTGGTGCCAGTAGGATGAAGGGGGATGAGGTGCCCAAGCCGAAGGAATTGGGGCTCATCTCCCCTGGGCTCTGGGAAAAGGGGGAAAAAAGGCAGCTCATAGGTAACAACAGCAAGCTGACTAGCTTAGGGAAAATGTCCAGTTTATATCCATCTTTGTGGAAACAGGACCCATTTCCCAGAAGGTGGTGCTAAGAGGAAGCCAAAATATCTCTGCTGCAAAGGGGAGATCTGGCTCCCCCCATACCATCCCTGCAGATGTGTTCCTCTGGGTGTCTGGCTGATGAAGTATGCCTGCAAGAAAAAACAAACTCAATTGTTTGCCACAAATTTAACCTGGAGATCAATACAATACCTTGATTTTCTGTGCTCTCAATTTGACATTCAGGACCTACATTGCAGACCCTGAGCTAGAGCTCCAATGCATCTCTTCCTGGGGTTTTGTAGAGTCTCAAACACATAGTACAGTGTATCCTCAGCCTGAGTTTTCTCCTGAATTGGACTGGTCCTTGGTGTCCCTTCAGAAATGCCATTAAGGCAATTCATTTAAATGCATTTTAAATGACCATTCTCCCTTTTTGCTTGTTGAAGCTGTCAGAAAATAATGTCTCTGCTATTGATACATAGGCTTGAAAGGCAAAGGTCTTGTCTCAGGGTTACTCCTCTTGGGTGCTACAGGTACAGTGCTGAAGTGCTGCCCTTCACAGATGTTTTTCAGTCAGTGCCAGGAATAGCACTTTTCTTCAGGTCAGAGCACATTTTAAAATTAAAATTCAGCCTCATTAGTTTGGTCACCGGGGTTGTGATTGTGCACAAAGACTAACTACTGATGGGGATATGGGAAAAAAAACCCTCTGGACAGATTAAAGCTTGTTGTAGAGCAAACACTGAAGGTCTAACACAGTGATTTCCTTGTCCTGTGATGTTTTTCCTAAAAACATCTTCAACAAAGAAGGTCTGAGAATGGCCACCCAGTCTGGAAGCAGGGAGGGGTATGGGTCTAGGTTAACCATGCAGACTTGGAGAAGACAGACAAGAAGCCAGACATGACATCATGATAAACTGAATGTAACAAGGGTTTCCAGTGGTATTAATATTAGATGATAATGTCGGAGTGCGGCTGGTAATTAGACAGGACAGCTGCCAAGGCCAGTCATTAGCAATGTTGATCTACTCACTTGAAAACCAGAGGAAAGGTATTGCAGATGTTTCTGTGTCACTTTTGTTTTGGCTGTAATGGACACGATAGCTCATTGCAGGTAAAAAGTTCACCTTCCTGCGTAACAGTCCTGGATTGTTTGAGTTGCCACAGGATGTTCTTATTTCTTACTTGTTGTGTTTGGCCCAGAACTGTAAATCACAAACACCAGGCTGTGTAATTCTGACTTTTATTACATTAATGTATTTTAAGAGCAGGAAATCTATAGACTTTTGGCTCAGTGCAGTAGAAGCAGAGCATAGTGGGTACTCTGTGGTCAGGAATGCTCTCAGAAATATGCCTCTTGCTGAAAAGGTGACCTTAAGATAATCTTTGCTTGGCTTCTAGGCTGGGGAAGGAAGGACATCTCAACCTCTCAGCACAGGTGTGAGCTGGGAATAGGTTCTGGGTGGAGGACTAATTTATTCCCTAAGCATAAGAAGGGAGGAAGGGAAGGGTGAAAAAAATCATGTTAAGTGCTGAGACCAGCCTGTGGATGCAGGATTCTCTTTGCACAGGGTCATTGCAATACTCTTAATTGCATAACATCAACAGCACAGCTGAGATACCAGTGGAAGGCTCTGGATTCCCCACCCTGGTGTCTTTTCTACTGATCCCCAGCAGCAGCTTAAGCTCTACCTGCAACCTCTTCGGGAAAAAATTAAGTCCCCAAAGTGCACACATTGGTAGCTGCACTGAAGTATTTCCTCAGTCTCTTTCCAGGCATTAAGCCATTTTAAATAAGCCTCATGTGTTTTGGGAAGCTCCCCTCTGGCCCCACGGAGTGTCCATTGTGTCACAGCATGCAAAAGAGACCTGCATGTTGTCAGAGACTGGAAAAGGTGATCTGTTTCGAGACATCTTGGGGGCTTGGAATGAGTGGCAGGAGGTAGATCAGGTTTTGCTCTGGTGAGGTGGTGCCCTGCCCCAGACCCACAGCCCCACAGTGTCTGTCAGTCATGGCACACTGGAGGCAGCCCTGGTGTCACCCACCTCAGCCCCCAGGAGGCTGAAAAACAAGAAATCCCTCCTGGAAAGAAGGCCCAGGACTTTAAGAAGCCTGACCACAAGGCAAGCACGTTCTCCTTTTACCCTGCCTTCATCCTAGAGTTTCACATCGCTGCAACCCAGGAGCTAGTAGCTATGTGTCTGATTTTTTATATCTTTCCTGTCTTTCTGTTTTTCTCCCTTTCTTCTTTTAACTCTCTTCTCATGGAACAGTGCATCAAATGGCTTTAAAGGTTTTCTGTGTTCAATGCTGTGATAAATGACGTTATTTTGTATTTACTTTTTTTACCAATGTTCATTAATTTTCTATCATTTGCCATATAGTTTGCCATTAAAAAAGACTTTTTTGTGTTTTTACCTCTAGAGAATATTTGGTTGGAATTTTCTCCTTTGCATCTACTCAGGGCAAAAGAACCTTGGTTTAGCCCTAGGTTTGAGTGATCAGCATGATGCAGCAGAAAAATCCCTCAGACTTGATGCTGGCTACCACCAGAATCCATATTACATGTGCAAGTGAACTCACTAATGACCATGATCTTCTCCCTGAGCATGTAATTTTCCACTGTGCTTTTGCACAGCTATTTTAATATGGGGATAGGGAAATCAGAGAAACAGGATTGCTAAATGCTTGGTCTGCAGGTCCAGGACTGCTCTCTGCATTCAGGGTGGCCTCTGGGCCAGACTTTATACTGCTGTGCCTAGAGAAAAAATTCTTGCCCATGTGAACAGTCTAAGCTGAGAGAGCCCTGTCAGTGGCATTCCACAGGCTGTGTTATATCTGTGAAGTTGCCAGTGAATACAAATATTTGCAGGCAAGAGGTTCAACAAGCATCCATCTTTTCAAAGGCATAAAAAGTGGATTGCTCCTTTATTTTACTGCTTCTGAATATCCTACCCTGAATGCACTACTTTCCTTCAACTGTGAAAGTGTGCTGGAGAGTCTTGAACATAAGAGTCCTGTTACAGCTCTTGATCCTTCTCATCCGTGAGTTCCCTGCCAGCCCAGGAATGCCTCAGGTAAGTAGTGCTGAGCTGCCGGGGCAATTATACCACTGGGATACCTTTTAACCTTTCTTTTAGCTATCATGCGCTGGGGGAATTACACTAAACCAGGTCATAATAGAAATGTTGTGAAATGGAACTCGAGATAAGAGAGATGTGCTTCAGTAAAAGTGAAAGTGGAGAGGGAGCGATGCGAGGGGGAGATTTGAACCGCATCTCCAGGTTCAACCTCTGAAGAGGAGAGGCAGTGGAAGCTAATGCAGTGAAATGAGCTGTAACAAAGCCACACCAGGAGTTATTCAGCTGTTCACAAGAATTTTAGAAGAACTGTAATTGGGAAATGATGTGAATATCAAACAAAATGTCACTTGACTGGAAGCCTTGAAAAGAGGGGGAAATAAAAGAAAATGAAGAAAAAACCTGAATTACATGTCACCTTCTTAGACACACTCTGAAAGAGTTCCCTGCTCTCCACTCAGACCTTTTGACATGCTATTGTGCAGCATTGTGTATTTCCGTGTGGGGTGCTTCTCCTTGAAAGAAATTAAAATGATGGGAAAGCTGGCATGCCACGTTAAATAACATCACATGTTTTTCTACTGGGGAGGAAAAAAAAGGAAGAAGTACTATGCTGAGTTCCAAGAAAATAACTACTGAGGAAATGAGTGCAGCAACCAGCTCGGATCCTGTCCCTGGAAAACAGCAGCCATGCCAGCACAGGGAACCATGGTTTGTATCCTGGCAGGGCTCAGAAGCAGGATTGAATTTCTTCTGTGTGCTGTTTGCTGGTGACCAGCAGACCAGATTGTCCAAATCTGTGATCTCTCCCAGCTGCCCATAATGATTTTCAAGTTCTAATGTTACAGGTTTTTTCTAAAATTTGAAATATGTGTAAAAATATCAGGATTGTTGACCACCATTTCTGCTCTTGTTAATACTCACTATTTCCTTCTAAATTCCTTGTCTGCCACTCTTCTCTGAGAACAAGTCATCTTGATAGCACTTTGTGCCTTTCTTCTTCCTCATCATTATCCTTCACAGGCAGAGAGCACCGCTGGGTTGGGTCCTTGGGCCCCTTGATGTTCTCCTCAGCACTCACGGAAGCATTGTCATTTGGATGGCCTGCAGCTCCTCTCTCTTTAATTTAGTGTGTTTTTGTCTGGAAACACCAAGAAACCACCTGCTGCGTGTAGAAACATAAGGACCCTGTGGGTCATTGAGCCCACGGCATGCCTGGAGAGGGAAAGAGAGGACTAGGACAAGATTTGCTTTGAGGTTCACCTGAGTGAAAAAATCCTCTTTTCTCCTGAAATGAGATGATGACAGCGCTGTGGAGAAATTATCCATCAAGAAGATAAGAAGAGCACTCTGATTTTGATTAGACAGAATTTCTCAGTGGCTTCACAGTGCTCCTTCTCATCTCAGATCTTCTGCAATGAGGAGCTTTAAAAAGAGGTTAATACGGGTTTTGCATGCTTTACTTGCTGGGGCTATATGGAGAAAAAAGGGGTGATACAAGGCACTGCAGTAAGACAGCTGTCTGATAATAAATACAGTATAATGTTATGTGCATAATATTATATACATTAAATGCATTAGTAACAGATACCACATTTTTAGTAATGTTGTTATGCATCTGTCATGATTTGATAGGAAACCCTTCAGGCAAATATTCCTAAGGGCCTGATGAAACAGATATGCTGATTTCTATCTGTAGATTGTGGTGATTTTGATGGAAATTTCCCAACTTGTTTTTCAAAATAATGTTTCATGTACAGTAAGCATAAGAAAAATCCTGCCTTGGAGCATCACAGGAAAACAACAAAACACTAATCCCTGTTGTGTTTCTTCCTCACCTTCATGTCTTCAATATAGAGCTGGGAGACACTTGCCAGCTTCAAAAGGAAGAAAAAAGTAATTCACTCTTTTGCTGTGAATATCAGAAAATGAAGTCTGATTTCAGGTTTCCAGTCAATACCTTCTTATTCTGTCTTTGAATGTATATTTTGTTTTTTTGAAATTTGGGTTTTCAGGATGCTTTTTTGTTTGGTGCTGTTTCTAGTCAAGTCGAGTGAAGCATCATCTCTAAAGGCAACCCTCCTGCCCCCTTCTCCCACCAGGCTGTGCTGGGGAAGAGTTACAATAAAATACATGTGCAAGCACAGGTCCACAAGCAAGTGAGTGTCTGTATAGCCTTGAGTCAAGGCTGGAAGAGAGCATTTGGTTGAGCCTGAGCAGTAGTGACCAGCTGCCCTGTCAGAGCTCTGGTGGCTGAGTGGGGCTCCCTGTGTCCCACCATGTGCCCCTCAAGCACAGAGTGACAGGAGGTGACTGGGCTGTCATCACAGTGGGCACTCTACTCCCAAAGAGAGAAGCCCAAACACTGCTGAAGATCCATTTTCAGGTTCTCTGGGCCTTTTAAACCATAAATTCAGGTTTAAAAGGTCCAGACCCATAAATTATTTGGGAAAGCTCCTGCTGCAAAAAGAAAGCAATAGGGCAGCTCAGCACTAAGAGCCAGCCTCATGCAACCTCTCAGCAGATGATTTTGTTATCTGCATGTTTCTCCCTGCCTTCTTTCCCATTCAGAAGGATACATGGAAGCAATGAAGGTGATTTGTGGCCTATTCTTATTCCTGCTACAGAGAATAAGTGCTGTTTTCAAGTCTGAGCAGGAGCAGGTCTTGTATCTCTCTCAGCTGTACAGCTCCCAATTGTTTTTCTCCCCTCACTTAAGGATCTCACAGAGGCACACCTCAGGTGTAACTTGTGCTTTTATCTTTGCTCTCTGTTATTAACGGGTCTAATAGCTAACATTCTTTTGGATGAGACCTTATTAATCAAAGACTGTCTGCTCTAGTAAAGGTCTAATGGTATTTTAAAGCTTTTCTTCCAAGAGCAGAGATTTGCCTGTGAATCGTTAACCAGAGGTTCCCCCAGGGCTCTCTAGTGTGTGGTCAAGCACTGCCCCTTCCCCTTGCAGGGATGGCTGCTTTTTGGTGGGTCTGAGATGCAAAGGGCAAAATCAAACTGAAATACTATCTCTGTTTAAGTTAAATAACAGTGCTGCTGCAATTCTGAATTCAGTAGCATTCCCTGAAATAATTTCCTGGGAAAGGGTTTGGCAGACTTTACTTTCCAACTCACACAAATATGAGTTGTTCTTGCTGCTTTGGAGTGACTGAATGGAGGAGGTTTGCACACTGTGGTGTGCTTTTGATTTCCTTTTTTACTTTGTTCCTGCATTTTTTTCCCATTTTAAAAAACATTATAAAACACTATTAATTCACTTGAAAAGCACTGTGGTTTCTTTTTCTCTGTTATGCTATACAAAGTTATACCATCAAATATTACCCTTCTGTGGGACTCTTTTCTAGCTGGCTGCATGGCAATGCAATTGAGGGCTTGACAAATACCAGCAAGTAACTCTTGATGTTACCGCAATGTTCTGAAAAGCTTGTATCAGGATAAAGTGGCTTTCAGCTATGTTTAACTGCAATGCAAAGTGAAAAAGAAATACTGGAGTGTGACCAAACAGTTCCTGATGGTTTTGTTCTTGTGCATCATATGTGCTGGGGACAGAAACTGCTCAGTGTTCAGTGCTACTGTAATGGCTCCCTCTAGTAAAGCATTGGGAGTTATTACAAATGGAATGGCAGCACTTGCACTTGGGAATTGAAGCTTTGCACAGCCCTGGTAGCAAATTCAGCTACTTCATATTCTTGTTGAAAAGCCCGATGTGGTGGTGGGGGAGCCCAGGTCAGCAGATTTCACCTGCAGAGGAGGGCAAGAAGCCAGTTTTTGGGGAAAGCAGGGGAGTTGGTCGGGGCCCTGGGGTGGTGGGGAGCAGCAAGGGACTGATGGTAGATGCAGCAGGCTGTCTTTGTCATCTGGGTGGCTTCACCCAGCTGCTACCTTGGAGAAGGAGACCTGAAAATAGGGAGTGAAAGGGTGGCTCTTTTAGCAGCTTGTTTCCCATCTTCTGCAGTGGGGCACTTAGAAGGAGAGAAAGGAGCCTGTGGCTATCTTGTGGTGACTCCTCCTGTCCCCCGCTCTGCCTGGCAATCCCAAAAGCTGCCGTTTCCCAGACCGGTGCAGCTGGACACCCCTCAGCATTGCACCAGGCATCTTGCTGTAGGAGACAAAGACCTGCCCTTGAATGCCCACAGAAAGACACTGAAAGTAGCTGGAAGCATCCCAGGACCAACAGATGAAGTGAATGTGCAGACATGGGGGTAACATTATAAGAGGATTGACCGTATTTATCCAAGGTATGAAAAGCACTATTATTCCCATACAAAGAGGTAACCTGAGGAAGCTGCAGCTGTCAAGGAGGAGCAAATCAAATGGGTTCTCCTCTTCTTTATGCCATGACAAACCGTGCCAGGGGCTTTGTGAGCAAATAGAAGGTAGGGCCCTGAGGCAAACAGCTAACAGTTTAAGGCTAGACCAAACAGTGTGTGTTTGCAGGTAGCAGACTGCTGGTTAGGGAAAGGGGAGAGGAGATTAGACAGGAGATAATCTACACTCCCTAGGGGATAGCACACAGGCTAGCCAGATCAGAGGGTTCAGCTATCACAATAAATCTGTTTGCTGTCTATCTGGATTACTGTGTGCGTTTTTGGGATGGGCACTGCCTTTGCTTCTGGAGCAGCCTGACCCTCTAACACCCCTGCTTTACAATGTGCTGGGAGGTGGGGCAGCTCTGTGTGCTTCTCTCAGCTTCCTGATGAGAAAACTCCTCAGACTCTGACCCTGAGGGAGCCTGGAGCAGTGCAGAAAATGTTAAGCCCTGAAATGCTTCCTATCACCTTATTTTTGGAGTAATATTTGCACATTTTAAAATTATTTTTGACTGGAATGTTTGATCTGGTAGCTGAGATCAATCTTCTGTGTTTTTTTGCTGGGCTCTCAAGTTGCCCTAGGAGCTGGGTCATTCAGGCAGATCACAGGTAGAACAATGCTGCCTGTGTTCAGCTAACCTGGTGTAATGATACAACTCTAACCTGTAATGCAATGCAATATCCTGCAGCCCAGAGATTTTTATGCTGGTGCAGTTGAATCAATAAGCTTGGTAAGTTAGGCTGGTACAGATATTTTTAATTGCACTCCCTATGGACAGCCTCACAGTTCCAATGTCTAATCAGAACTGCAAACTATTCAGAGGAGTTTTCTTTGCAAATAGGGTTATGACTAATCAATAGCTCAGTGTATGTGTGTGTGCACAAATACTCATTTAGTAATTCTGGCCTGTGAACACATTCATTAACCTGACTGCTTGATGTTACCCCAGCCTCCCTCCCCTCTTCACAGACAGGAAAAAGGAATGCATTCATTGATTACACTGCTTTAATTTATTTGACTAGTTCTAATCTCTGCACAAGATAAGACTGCTGAGAATTGTCAAATTGCATGCTTTGGAGAATTGAAAAGGCCATTTCCTCTCTATTTCCTACATTAAATGATAATGCTAGTATTTTTGCTCTCCATGAAAAGCACAGGTTAGTGCATATAGCTTTTAAGTGTCACTGTTTTGTGCTAGTATGTCCCATCATTTATGCACGGAGAAATTAAATAAATAGTTAATACTAATGGAATACAACTGGACTTTGAGTAAACAAACAGAATTACCTATCAGCCCTTGTCTTTGGGAAAGGCTGGTCCCAATTAAATAAAAACAGATTGGTCCTGTTTGATGTATGTCATTTTGATGTTGAATGTTTATTTAATTACAGTTGTTTTAATTCTGTCTCCTGTGAGTTATTGCCGTATTCCTCCCCCCAAGCTCCTTATTCCAATGTTGCCTGTCAGTGACAGATTGCTCTCTGCTTGATGTGCCTGTTGCTTACTCGTGAGAGTAGGAGAACCTCTGCAGCAAATCTGCCCTTCCTTCAGTGGGTGCTGGAGGTGCTCTTTGTTCTCAGTCCTGCAGGATTGCTGTAAGCAGCTGCTGGCTTTCAGGTGAAGCAGATTCTGGTTTCATTTCAGCAGTGGGAAAGGGAGGCAGCGCTGTCAGTCAGACTGGAGACAGTCCCTCTCCAGGAGCCGTGGCACTGACAGGCCAGCCAAAGGCTTACACTGCACAGGATAAATTACAGGGAAAGAGACAAATTGCAAGAGGGAAAGAGAAATGAGAGCAAAGAGAAGGAGATGAAGTGATGGGAATGTGCAGAAGGAGAGAGGAAGGAGCAGCAGCAAAGGGAGCTAATGGGGAAGAAGGAGTAACCTTCCATGATCTGAACACTCCCAACAACATGGAGCACCCCAGGGCCCCAGCCTTGGCACCACATGGCTCCAGGCCATGGAGATGAAGCTGTGGCATTCATTTCACTGTGGGGAGCATTGTGGTGTGGCTGGAGAGCTTCGCCCTTCCACCCTGCCTGCACCATGTATCAGCTACAAATTGTCCATGAGGGCACTGATGTTGTGCCTCAGCTTATTCCTGCAAAACCTTTTCCTGACTTGGCCATGAGTAGGCCCTGTTTCTAACCTTCTCTGATGCTGGGGTTTTCCTAAAGCCCAAGGGGTCCTAGTCTGGGTCAGGGGGAAAGGAAGGAGGGGCTTAGTGCATGGTGGAGTCATAACATTATCCCACAACTTGCTTTTCTGTCTTCTTATTGTGGGTGCCTTGTTTTTCCCCACATGGATCTGAAATGCAGTTGTGTTTCCTCTCTGGAAATGATGAGGGCTGGCTGTTTCTCACGGGCTAGAACAGTGCTGCACATTGTGCTGGTGGGACCTGGGAGCCTTCCATCAGGTTGGGTCTGTCTGGAGAGTTATTGGGAGGTCCTGCTTAACCTTACAAGCCAGGGAAGAGACTTTCTGCACTGAACTGGTGAGGAAGCTGAATATCCACAGGACCTCTTGCCTTATCCCACGCGGGTCATGAACTGCACAGGGCTCAGACAATAGCAGCATTTCATTTCTGGTTGACTTGAGTGCTCAGATAAGAGTACCTGCATGCAGAGAAGTGCTACACTACTGTGACATGGGAGATTTATTTATCAAAAGTGTCCTGGGTATTTCTCATCAACTCTAAAGTCATGTCAACAGCCCTAACGTTATTTGTTTTTTTTTTTTTTTTTTTTTTTCCTGAGTGGGGGTAAAATAAAAATCAAAGCAGAAATGATGTCTCCCTGCCAGCACTTGCTGTGGTCATCCCAGGTGCATGATTTTGAATGTACTGATGGCTATGGTATGTGACAACCCCTCATAGCCTCAGAATGGCTGCGTGCTCTGGGGAAACACAGCTTCCTCCTGAAGGCCATCAGAAAGGAAAGGGGGAAGAGAGGGGGAGTGTTGCAAACACCATTTACATATCTGGGAGATGAGCTCATCCTCTTCTGTGCAAATGGGAACTGAGAGGATCCATGAAAAAGAATAAATTCAATTAGGCTTTTCTGAAAGGTAAAGAAAGCACTGCTTGCCTCTGGTAATGGGCTTAGAGGAGGAGGAAGCTGCATTGCTAATGTGCTGCAAGTGTGTAAACATCTCTCTGGTTTGTAAATGCCCTTTCTTTAAAGCAAAACCTGCAAAATTCCCATATTTCTGAGTTTCATGCCTCCTGATCAAGGGGTGTTACTTCTGCTCATCAATTTCCCCTGCCAGCTGAATGACAGATACCCCCTACATTTGGGAACACTCACCACCCACCACCAGCTAGACACTTACTTAGGGAAGGAAATTGTTTAGTCTATGAAGTAGCTCCTCTATTTCCCTTTAATTGCAGCAACTCTGTGTTGGACAGATGGCCAGGTCTCTGCACCATGTCAGGGAAGTTCTGCTTATTTGTCTGTGCACCAAACTTTATTACAGCTCTTCCAGACACATTTATTTTAAGTTCACTTCGACCACTCTGGTGCTGCATCAGAATAAGGTGCATCTCCACAGCAGCACCTCCTCCTTACTCGCTCTGTCTGTAAAAGCCTTCCTGCTGCTCCTCGAGCAGACTTTGCTTGATGTTTTACTCCCATCTAGTGCTTTTTATTAAAACTGCTGGTGCTGTGTTTGTGACATGGGACTAGTCTGAGCTGATCAAACATCATCTTATTTCTAACCTAGGTGTTCATCAAATTTCTTTCCATCTGGCTATGAAAATCCACAGCTCTTTGATTCTCCCTGGTGTAGTGGACGTACAGGAAGGAGGGAGATCCCTGCAGACTTTTACTTCTGTAAAAGTCTTTTGTGCCTTTCATTTACAAGACACTTCCTTCATGATTGCTTTCTTGTCAGAGGAATCTTGACACTTATGTTTGTTTGAAGCAGGTTTCTTAAATACATTCTTGTTGATATTGATGTGAATGGGAAATGGAAATATGAAATATATGAAATATGAGTGGTGTAATTCAGTGGTCCATATTGGGACCAGTATTATTTAATAGCTTCATTAATGACACAGGCAGAGGGATCAAGTGCACCCTCAATAAATTTGCAGATCACACTAAGCTGAGTGGTGCAGTTGTCACACCTGAAGAATGGAATACCATCCAGAGGGACCTAGATAGGCACAAGAAGAGTGGGTCCATGGGAATCTCAGGAGGTTTAACCAGACCAAGTTCAAGGTGCTATACCTGGGTCAGGGAAATGCCCAGTACCAGCCCAGGCTGGGATTGATCAGATGGAGAACAGCCCTGCCCAGAAAGACTTGGGGATGCTGGTGGATGAGAGGCCATAAATGAGCACTCAGCCCAGAGAGCCAGACATGTCCTGGGGCTGCATCCAAAGCAGCGTGGCCAGCAGGTGAGGGAGGTGACAGATATCCCATGTGCCTGTAACACTACAGGCAGTGGGAGAGCCCCAGGCTGAATGAACTGCTGGGCCCAGAGGAAGCTGGCCTGTCT
Organism: Emberiza elegans; assembly: GCA_024865655.1. Lineage (NCBI taxonomy): Eukaryota > Metazoa > Chordata > Aves > Passeriformes > Fringillidae > Emberiza > Emberiza elegans. The sequence continues at coordinate 4,840,419 of JALJVW010000172.1, forward strand.
GTCTGTCTGTCTGTGCATTCAGTGTGAGACTTATTTAAATAAAAACTACTGAACTTTCCCAGCTGATGACCAAAGATTCATCCTCTTCAGGTTGGTGTGTCAGGGTAGAACGCCCATGTGGGAGGGAGGTGAGCATCCAGGGCAGCCAGGTGCTGGCATGGTCCCAGTTGTGTGTTATCCGTGTGACTGTGGTTTGTCCTTGTACAATGATTTATAATAATGCACATTAATGAAAAGAACATCAGAGGAGGTGATCATGTGGTGGGGAAGCTGGCAATAAAGCCAGACCCCTCAGGTGGAGAGTGCTGTGTTTTGAAGCAAAGCAGCTTCAAATGGGCTAGTGCTGACCTGGTGGGGATCCTGCACAAATCCCTTCTTGGCTGTGCTTCCCAAGTACTGACACCCTTCCAGCCTGGATTCCTCTCTACCCTGCTCTCTCCCACTGTTTGTTTTCTTCCCCATCAGGGCTTCATGGAGCAGGCTGAGCATGGAGTAACCTGGTGTCTCCACATGTCTCTGATATCTCCACTTGTGGCTCCTGATAAGTCTGCTGGTCTCCTTGGTGTTGAACTTTCAGTCACACCAAAAATAAATGGTTCCTTATTTTATACCCATTGCTGAACTGCACTGAGAGGTTTTGGTTTTCCTACCGCATTTCTGTTGCTCACTTTCTGTCCCTTGTGCTGCTTGTATCACCAATTGTTCCAGCCTGGATTGATTCAACCTGTTTTTGCTTAGCTAGCAGCTGTTTTTTGCTGAGTGCTTTGTTCCCCTCTGGCTCCCTCAGAGACCCCTTCTGCTAACAAAACCTCAGGCTCACTTCCATCTCTGGGTGTTGCCACTGCACTGACCCTAAATTTTCCTCATCTTTCTTTTTCCTTCTCCACATTCCTATTGCATTTGTCTGCCAGCAGGATGCACCCTGCTCTGTTTTCATTCCCCTATTCTTCCAATGAATATCTAGGCAAAGCTGTTTTGCTCTCTATGATGTGGTCTGCTCTCTTTTTTCTTACCCTTCCTTCCCTCTCTTCATGGTCAGTTAAACCACATCAATGAAACTTCAACTCTATTCCATCTAAGAGCAGGGACCATATTGCTTAAAGCTATAAAGGTCTGTATTTACTCAGCATAGCAAAGATAATTTTTGCAAGTAGGTGGTGAGACTGCAGAATAAGAATACTTCCAACAGCAAAAAATGCACAAAGGCAGGAAAAATATTAAGGAATGTTTATAGGCAGATAAATATTAAATACAATGTGCTGATTAATATTCCAGTGGAATGGACTTTGATAAACTGGCATGCCATTCTGTAGGTTTTATTTTTAACAGATGGGAGAGAAAAACAACATTTGGTCTAGAGCCTCTGTCTGTCTGAGTGAGGTTTTGCTCATTTTGGGGGCTGCAGCTATTCTAAACATGGCAACTTGATTTAATTAGCTGACTAGGATCCTGCTTTGTCAGGGTTTTTGTTATTGTTGCTTTGTTGATTTTTTCTTGTTAATTTTTTTTTTTTTTTTGCCTAAATGCACTTTCGCAAAACTGACAGTACCCAGAGCTCCCAGACTTCTCTGGCCAAGTTTCTGTCTGAAATGTGCAAACAGAATAGCTGATGAAATAATACACATGTCCATGCTGGAAACCTCTCTCTTCCCTTTTTCAGGGAAAATTGAATATCTATTGATTCATTGTTTCTACCAGATGGGGAGCACAGCAGTAATTCCTTTGTGTTTTTGAAAGCAGTAGCTTTCACAGAGTTTGCTTCAGTTGACAAGTTATTTTCCCTCTGATTTGAATCTGTCTTTAATGTGTTCTGTTGGGGTATTGACTACACGAACAGACAAGCTCTGATTACAGCTCTTGCATGGCTGCCAAGGTCCTGCAACGAGCAGAGAGCTGATTTAGTCTGTTCCCCTTGAAAGCTCAAGATTTCCTAAGGATGGAATAAAAAGCTTAGGTCCATTAAGCAGAGAAGCTGATTGTGATGCCTAGGAGAGATGCAAAGGCAGTCAGGCTAGACAACAGTGCTATGTCCTTTGAGCATATTTAAGTTTGGCACCATAAAAGGGCTCGTGCCAAGTCCATCTGAAATGTTTGAGGACATTCTCTACTGAAAATGGTCTGTTGTCCTAAATAGGAGTTCCAATTACAGCACAAATCCAGCATTATGGGTCTTCTCTGTTGAGCATGCTGTGCTGAGCTAAGCTTATGGGGGAGAGGACAGGGGAAATAACCTGGGCTTACTGACTTTTTATTGCATTAATGATGCAACATCAGGTTGCAGTATCAGCATCTCCCCAGCTGTGTGGAGTAGATACCCACATGGATTGTTGAACCAAAGGAATGGTTTTGGGAACCTGTCTGGCCAGTTCTCCCAAGCCTTGTGTGGCACATGTCCCTGAGTGTCCCTGTCCTTTCTGTTGGCTGGTTTCAGTCTCATTTGAAATGGACATCAAAGTCCCCAGAGAGCAAAGTCCCTGTTGATGGTCTGGGACCAACCAATGAAAAAAAATCAAAAAGGTTTCAGCAGAGCCTCAGTGTGTGTGATTGCTGGCCAACAGGTACTTTCAAACTGGCTGCCACTGATGTTTCACTTTGTTAGTGCTATCAAAGGCAGATAGAACAGGCAGAAGCAATTGTTGCTCCTAGAAGGAGAAGAAACTTTGTGGGATATGTCACAAATCAACGGGGAAGAAAGCTTGATGATTTCTGCTGTTCACAGATGAAACAGCATCTTGGGTGTACTTGGGTACTTGGGTGCTTTTTTCTTTTGTGAAAATTCTGAATTGTTACGTTCATTTGTTTTTTAGTTTTGTGGTTAATTTATTTAAGGTTTAAAGTTGTTAGAAAAGTCAAGCAAATAAAATTTTCCAGGGGTTTTTCCCTCCCCATATTCTAGATAGGCCCCTTCTCCTCTGAGGTGCTCCCAATATAGAAACCAAGACAGCAGGTTGCTGGCAGAAGAGCAGGTTTTCTGCAGGGACTGGAGCCACGTGTGTGAACAGTGAGAGCTACAACAGTGCTGAGCCTGGGGAGAAGGCCACGGCAGCCCCACAACTATATATTGCTCATTTAGTAGCTTCAGACACAGCCATCCTGCCTACACTGCAGTTTTTCACTGCTCTTGAAAACTATCATTGCATATATTTGCATATATTTACACATATATGCCTGCATATGCCTTGTTTTTTGAACATGGGGGCATTTATTGCCTGGACTCATACGCTTGGTGGCAAAAGCACCTGAAATCCACTGCCAACATCTGGCTGGCACCAGGAACTAGGTACTCACTGTCAAGTGTGGGAAGTGCCCCCTTAGCTCCAGCACAAACCCCTTTCTGGTCACAGCAGCTTCGTGCAGGCAGAGGGGTCATGCATGTTCCAGTTCTTTTCTGCTTATCCACACCCTGGGTGAGCCTTTTCAAAAACCCAAGGATCTCCTCCTAACTGGGCACAAATGAGGATGGGAAGAATGTTTTGGGCTCAAACATAGCCTCCTGGCAGTTAGGTCAGAGAAATACAACATAACTGTAGCTTGGCCCTTTGTATGCACAGTAATTAGTCTTTAATTAAAATATCATGTTCTGTTATTTTTTTCCACGGGCGGCTGCCTCAGTAGGTACCCAAGAGAAGGGCAGAAGAAACCAATGAAAAGGAGCAGGACTGTGTAGTGAAAGCACTTTCTGTCTGGAGAACTCTGGCTTTGCTTGCTGGAGAAGGCTGCAAATGCATAATGAATGAGGCAGGATGCTGCAGAAAGACATAAAATGGTCTCAGAGGGGATGCTTGACGCCTTCGTGGAGAACCAGGTTCTACAGCTTGCTCAGCCACAAACTTTGTCTCTCTCCCGTAAGCAGAAAAATTGACCACAAAATGCATGATTCTCATTTTCTTTATATCCAAGGTAAGACATACAGGAGTTTTGGAGTTTTTTTAAGAACAGGTAACTGCAGAGGCAGTTGCTGGGACTTTTGTCTGGTTGCTGAGCTACAAAAAAGCTCAGTACTCTGGAAAAGGGGGGGTCTCAGTCTCATTATTCAAAATTTGCAGGTGCTGTTTTTAGGCCTATACTTAAGTTTTCCCATCTCTTAGTCTTCTGTTGGTAAACTGAGGAAGGTAATTCTTAGATATCCTAAACTAACTACAAGGAATTCTTAGTATTTGTGGAGTACAACATGCTGCAGTGAGAATAATTGGAAGGAAAGCATAATTTTTTTTCCTGAGGCAGCATTTAGATGATGTAAAGTAAATAAGGATAAGGGATGTGCATTATAGTAGCAGAGCAGAAATAAACAAAAATATTTGGCTGCTCAGTGAGGAAGACAGGGGCTTTGTATAAAAATATCATCTACAATCACGTAATTAAAGACTGCATTTTAACTCAAAGCTGAAGTAAGAAAGCTGTGTGGGTGGTTTTAGCTTTTACATTTCTTAGTCACTGAGTTTCTACTTTAATAGGTAGCTCTTCAGATGTAGTTGTGTTTGTAATGGCATGGTAATAACTTCCATAACACAAACTTTACATCACATTAAAAGCACACATTCTACTTTATGCAGCTCAGTAAACAAAGTAGTCCACTTCTCTTATTGTCACTCATCTCCTTCCTACATCCATCTCTGTTTGTCACCCCTGTGCTTTCTGGGACAGGACACATGGGTCAGTGTCATGGATTTCCTGCAGGTTTATCCAACACCAGTTTATCCAACTGGCACTTGTGCCTTTGGACCTGCACAGCCCCTCACAGCAAATGCCAGCTGACAGTGACAGAGCTGATGCTTCAGTTGCCAGCCCTGCTCTCTCCCCAGCTTTTGAAGCCTCCATGCCATCCAAGTGTTGCACTGGCATGTCTTTGCTGAACTTGACACCTATCAAGTCGGTACTGAGTACTGGCACTGCTTATTTTATTATTTTATTTTTGCTTTGCATCAAGTGCTCCTCAATTCTCCCATTTAATCCCACTTTATTGGAGTTTGTGTTTATTTTGTGTAGTTTTCTTGACATGCATTGCCTTTGTCCAGCTGTGGTTTCTTACAATGATACAGGATTTCTCTTTATTTCTCTTGCAGGGAATAAGGGATGATGAGGAAACAATTCTGGCCTCTCACCACCACCCCACAATTGTACTTTTCAAGGCCATGGAGTTGTGTACACCTGCAGAAGAGAGTGGTGCTGAATGCAGGAAACCTGAAGGCAGGATATGTTTTACAGCATGGCACTTAAAATGCAGGATTGTAAGAAATGTTTGCATTTTAAAATGTTTTATCTTATGTTTAAAGGACAGTGTTTCTGGCAGGGGAAAAAATATATAAGGGCATTAAATTGCTTTCTTTGCAGGCAATTAAACAATGAAGCCAGTATGAGGCATTTAAATAATTGTAACAGATGTTTATTGCCTAGCGCTGTTTACTGCATCCTATTATTCCCTTTACATACAGGAGAGAAGAACACATGACAAACTATACCATAAAAGAAATTCTTTACTGCTTTGTGAGCAATGTGGCTGTTTCTCTGACTTCTTAATTGAATCACCTTGGGAACGGGTTGGTAATAAATAGTATTTGGAGAGCAGGCAAGTGACTAACTGCCTGAAGCAGCAGCAGCAACTGGTGTGCAAAGACCTGGGCTGGTGGTAAATACCTCTGAGTAAACAAACTGCGGTGGGATTGCTCCAAGAGGGATGCTTGGCTCACTCTCCTTAAGGATTTCAGTGCCTCCCAAGGCTGTGTGTTTTCTGGAGACTCTCCTTGCCTGAAATCCATTTTATGTGCTCCATTGAGAGAGGAAGGATAAGATTCTAGGTTCTTGGATGGACTTTTCATAGGACATTTGTAATCCCATGTTACTACAAGACCTGCTGTGTGGCTTTATTGCCTGCACCCCATCCCAATGAGGTAGGGAAACATTTTAGTCTGCCCAAGATGTCTCATCCAGAGCAGGGGTGGATGTCCTCAGCCAGACCAAAGGTGCACAGAGCCCCACTGCTTGTGATGACCTCTGGCCTCTGGGGGATGGCTAGGAAATGATGAAGGACAAGTCTGTATGTGTTACTTCCCCCAGACACTCTCCAAATATTTATTTTGCAGAGCCAGATATGTTTTCTGTATTTAATAATGTATTAATTCAACCAGGTAATTAATTTGTGTATTTATCAGTGATTTTTTTTCATCCATTCTTCCCTTGAAAAATGTCCTCCAGACATTTTGTGTTCAGAGCACTCTGTGAAGGACTGTAGCATAGTAAATGCTCTAGATAAACTCATAAGTTTCTTCAGCTAGTAAAAAAAAAGGCTCTACCTTCTCAAAACAAAGAAAAAAATCTTCATCAACTCCTTCCCAATCCCATTCCCCCAAAGTCCTGTAGACATTTTAACTCTTGCCTAGTATCCCTCCTGTTTTCTTATCCCTGGCTTTGACTAAAATTTGAGGGGTTTTTCACTGAGTATTTCTTTGCAACTTTCTGGCTCAGTTCAGCCAAAGCTGTTTTGTGACTTCAGGTCAAATTTGGCAGAATTTGAGAATTGTCAAGAGTCTAAAGACATTTATATTTGGGTTTTTTTTCAGGAAAATTTCAGTGTTTTTTAGCTTACATAATATTTGGACACCAAGTTTTGATGCTGTAAATTGTGACCATGGTCACAGGGGTTGTCAGGTGAAGAAAGAGATGAGAATGTTGACTCCATGATCAGAAGGCTTGATTTATTATTTTATTATATATATATATTACACCATAACTATATTATAAACACATAGAAGGAAAAGGTTTCCTCAGAAGGCTAGCTAAGAATAGAATTGAAAAGAATGATAACAAGGCAGCTCTCCCGGACTCTGTCCGAGATAGCTCCATCTTGACTGGCCATTAATTATAAACATTCAAGATGGCCCAATCAAAAATCCACCTGTTGCATTCCACAGCAGCAGATAACCATTGTTTACATTCTTTTTCTGGGGCCTTAGCTTCCCAGAAGGGAAAATCATAAAGAAAGGATTTTTAGTGAGAAAGATGTCTGCGACAGTAAATCATAAAAGAAAGAAAGAAAACCTTTGTGTGCCCAGTGCCCTTTGCAGGGAGGAAAGTGACGCCAATGGTTTCTTCCTCACTTTATTTTTCCTTTTTTCTCTCTCCACCATGTTTGATTTGCCATTTTGGCTCTAACACCCTTTTAGACTTTGCTCGTTTCTCATTGTCTGCAGCTCCATGTTATGCTAAACTTACTATATATGTTGCCTTTTATGCATGTTCGATCCTGTGTCTGGTTCTCTCCTTACCCCTAGAATGAGTTTTCTCCAGCCTCAGGTGTTCACTTCTTTAACTGGCTATTTGAGCTGTTTATAGCTGTGGGATCTCCAGGCCCAGTCTGTGTCCCTTGTGCCATCAGCCCATGCCAGCACTCCTCTATAGCCCCTCGGGTGTGTGCCCCCCTCAAGGCCTCTGTCCCCTCCAGTGCATCTTTACCTTAGAGTGGTGCACATCTCATTCTTCATAGAAAACCTGCTTGTTGCTGTGATCTACCTAAAATTAGTCTCGTATCATGCCAAGGTAAACAGAAGCAAAGCAAATTATCATCAGAGAAGCTGCTGTTACAGGTGAAGTGGGCTTTGATGATGTTTCTGAATTGCTCAGGTCTGCTGGTGCCTGCCCTTTCCTGTCCAGCGTTTCATCCCCAGCACGCGGCTGTTGCACGCGTGACCTTCACGGGCTCTGCAGCAGAGACACGGCTGCCTGCAAGGAGGAGGGGGAGCACAGGGGGATCAGCCCCAGCTGCAGGATGTGGATCAGTGCCTCTGCTTCTCAGGGTAATCAGGAGCTTTTATGAAAAGTCCTGTCAGTTTGTCAGAAGCCCTTCAGCGGGTTTTGATCTGCAGCTTGTCCTGGCAATGTGAGTGGGTAGCAGATGATAGCTGAGCTGGGAGTTCTTAAAGTTTCTTTCCTCTCTTTCTCTTTTGATTATTGAAAGAAGGCTTCACTGGAAAAGCTGAATCACTTCCCAGATGTCTGTGGAAAGACCATATTATTTTCTCAAAGCTAAAGAAATCCCAGTGTAATATCTCAGCACTGATTTGGGGTCAGTCCTGGGTGAGGCACTGGGCTTCCTTTTGAAACAGAAACTGATCCACACGAATAGGGATGACAGGAGAAGGACTGATGGAGATTGACGGAATAATTTAGAAAAAAATCATCTATTTAAGGATGAGGACAAGCTGAAAGGCCCCTATTTGGAGGTTGCCTACACCTACCCATGCAGCTCTGAAGGGGATTCTCTTCATTGGAGACTCTTGCCCATAGCTTTGGATACATCAAGCAAGAGCCTTACCTGCCTCTGTATCTCTGGATCATCCCCACAAACAGCATGACACCTCAGGGGGACGTGAGTGGTGTGTGCAGGTCCCAGCTATGCTGAAGTCAGAGCAAACATTCACGCAGTGGTGGAACCTGGAGGCCAGTTCAGAGCGATTAGGTGAGCCCTGGTCTCAGCTTGTCTGACCAAGCTCAGTGGTGGCACCTGGGGACCAAAGGGTGAAAGAGCTGTCTTAACCCTTGGCTTTCTCATCTCTACCTTTCCCATAACTTGCTAAAACCAGTCTTCTGTCATTTCTCTCTAAGTGGGACTCTTAGCAACAGCCTTTTGGTATGCTAGAAAGCAATAATCAAATCAGTCTGCCTTCTCGCTGGAGCAGAACAAATCCATGGCTGTGTTCCCAGCTGTAAACAAAGGTAAACAGATGTGGGACTGTGGTCATCTCCTTCCCAGCAGGAGGGATTATCAGAAAAACTCCATAAATAATGAAAATGTAAATGGGGCATAAAAATCATTTTTAGATGAAACTGGAAGCTCTTTGTATACCCCCTATCCAGTTTAGGTAGAGAACAATCCCTGGCTCACCTTATAAAATTAATTTTCTTCTTGGTGAATATTTTAAAACTTTAAATTCTCAAGAAATCCCCTGTCATATTTGAGTATTTATTTTCCCCTTGTTTTGTTTGCTGGCTACTTAAAATGAAGAGGTTTTCTTACCAGTGATTACCTTTTTCCTTTTCCTTTTGTTTAATATTTTTTTCTTATTTAGAATGCTTCTTACTCTGCCAGATTTCTCAGCTGCACACTATCCCCTTTTCCAGATTGTATCCCAACCTTTTAGGCAACTCATGCTTGTATTTATGTTTTCACAAGCAGTATCAGAGTAGCAGCCAAGAGGGAAATAGAAAATAATAAAAATTTGAGGCCAATACAGCTGCATTCTCAGTTCATGTCTCTCCACTGGACATAGAAAATGGTATGTGTTATTATTTCCTATGTACATTGTTATAATCATTGCCATTTGCAAGTTGTTTTAGAGACTCAACCTCTCTTCAGGGAAAAAAGAACCAACAAAGCAGAACAACCCACCCTCCTGCTATATCTTCTGTCCTGACACAAAATCTGTTGTGGTGGATTTTATATTGAAATAATGACAGTCTTGAAGTCAAGGAGGAGCTGTGCTCTGGCTGAAGTGCTGCTAGGTGCCAAAAACTTCTCTGGAGGGTGTGGATCCCCTCTGGAGTCAGGTGATCTGGGAGCTAACTGGGTTTCCCTCCCCTGCACAAATGCGCTGCCTCTTGTTTGGGATGGGGAGACTGCCTGAGCTCCTATTCCTGAGCTTTAGATGAAAATCATGTCAAACTGGGGATGGTTCTGCCCCATGTCAACACAGCAGTAGATTGGGTTTTTTTGTTTTTCTTTACTGAAAATGGTATTGGGAACTCCTGATGACTGAAGGCAGATCCCAGAAGATCTCAGGCTAGCCTTCAGGGGGAACCTCTGCTGGAAGTCAAGCACTGGACAGGCAGCTGATGTGCTTTAAAAACAAGCACTTGAAAAGCATTTAGGCTGCATTCAGTGTTGCCATAGCATGGAGTCCTAGCTTTTTGTGAAGGGAGAAAATATAACTGCACAGAAAAGCTTGGTAAAGGCACCTAGACCCAATGCTGCAGTTGTGAACTTACTGAAATTTGTTGGGGAATGATGAAATAGCAGCCAAAAGACCACTCCATCATATGGCTCTTTTTAGAAATAAGTCTTCGAGTGAGGTTTCCTCTTTCCCAGGAGCCATGTGGGTTTCCACTTGCTTGGAGGGTCAGCAGTGGGGCTTGCTGCTCCCAGGTGTCACTCCCAGGGGCTCAGGCAGCTCCTTCCCTGAGCCACCAGGGCAGCAGGCGTCACAGGAATCCGCAGCCATGGTCTGTGTCTGCCTGGAGGTGCCTCCCCTGGTCGCAGCCACAGGTCTGCGCTTGCACAGTGCTCTGTCGTGGCTGCAAACCTCACTGCTGGCTGTCAGTCTGCCCCAGGAGCATTGCCCACAGCTCCAGCAGCTAGAACTATCATAATCCACTAGATGAGAAGCATTACTGCCACATTTCTACTGCAGCATTATGGATTATAACAATCCTATCCCTTAGGAAATAGTTCCAAATTTATTTTCTTTCAAAACGGACAGAAAAGTAGAAAATTGTGACTATTTCTGCAGAATACAAATTAAAGAAAAAGCAGTTTGGAAATACCCGTGAGTTTTGACAGGATCAAGTTGTTCGATTTTTGTTCCTTTTTTGGTCATGTCCAACTACTAAATGACAAAATGTTTTATAAAATGGGTATGCACAATTTTAAAATATGACAGCAGGCAGAATGTAGCCCAATAATCTGATTAATCCAAATTATATATTCAAATATTACTGAAACAATCTGTGGTACTTGAAACTGCACTCCAGTCCCTATCCAAGCTTCCTCTTTCTCAAACTTATTTGAAGGTAATGTTCCTGTAAGAAGAAAAAAGGCATTTGTCTATTTTTTTGAGAAATCTTGTCTGGTTTGCTTAAGCATCCATAGTACACTGTATTTTACATTTCATCTTTACAAAAACTGGTAAGGATGCTGCCTCTGTAGGAGATTCTCCCTCTCATGAATGAGTAGGGAAACTTTTTCTTTGCAATGGGGAGAAAATAAAAACCAGTTTGATCCAGACCAAAATGACAAAGTTCTATTTTATTCCTAATGAACTGAACACTGTTGATCGCAGTTTGGAACAAAAGAAGTGCTCTTTCAAATAATTTAATTTTATTTCTATTCTGAGCATCCCTTGGCAAAAACAAGACAAATGCAGCAAATGCTGGGTTCAGACACATCTTGCAGGTTGTTGTGGGTTATGATTGCCTCTTCAAGCATAAAACTGAATGTGAAATCACCTCTTTGGCTGCTCAGAGCACTTGGAGAACCCCTCATGAGTTTAACCTCTTCTTTCATGGGAGATCATTTGCACCCTCAGGAGACTCCCCTAGCAAACACCATGGATCAGACAATATCCTGGGATGGAGAAATGCCATCTCTCCAGCTAATGGTTTCCAGTATCTGCGAGGCTGTTTAATGTTTATTGGAACAAAGTCTGGAACATAAGGGTTTCTCCTCTGAGCCGAGTGCCCTCACCAGATGACAACTGATCTGGCTCATTGAATATTTTAGTCTTTGTGGAAATTATATCAATTCCAGCAGGAGGGGAAGATGAAGTAAATTTACCCCTTAGTGCCCAGAGCTGTGCTGATAATGCTGCTCTCTTGAAAAGCCTCTGATCCTGGTCCCCTCCTCTACACTGGCAGACTTGGGGTTATGCAGTTGTTGGATTTCACTTTTTTTGGGTTCATAGGGGCAGTGTGGCAGGGACAAAAAGGACTCCCTGATATTTTTAAGGGAGAAGCAGGAGATTTAAAATATTGCAGTGCTGGCAAGCATTTGGTCTACATGCAGTCCACGGGGGTTTCTCCTTCCCTTGGATGCAGAGACACAGTGGAACTCCCATCATGGTGTGCCAGTCCTAGACCCTTTCCTTCTGCATTTCTGCCTTGGCTGATGCCTGGATAAGTCAATCTCTGCAGTCTCTTTAAGTGATGATAAAGTAAGGTTTGGTGCCAGAAAGAAAAACAGGTAAGTGCTGATTTAATGTCCCAGCCCCTCTCATTTTGAGTCATAGGAAGAGAAAGTGGAGAGGAGAGTTGCATCCCAGGGATGAAGAGTCGTGGTGCTGGTGTTGGAGGGGAGTTGCTCACTGGAGTGAGACTGATGGCTAATGACTGGCGTAAGGGGCTGAATAGATCAGACAGTGGTGCTCAGTACACACTGATAAGATTCCAGGGAGCTGGCCTGCATTGTCCTGTGCCATTTCTTTAGTTTGTGTCTTAGGAGATCTGGAGGGAGAGGGACAATTTATTTGTTTGAATTAATAAAAGCTTATTATAGCACAGTTGATTTACACGCTGCTTTGCAAACTTAGCTGTGTTCCTTACCCTCTGAGTCTTTCATAGAAAATCCATTGAATAAACTCAATTAATTATTTGGAGTGGAACAGCGGTGAGATGGGAACCATCTAACCCTGTCCTTAAAAGTGATTTTACAGCTACATGAGGTGAATTTGAAGCATTATGCTTATTTGCTTGCATGCCTAAAAAGCTGAGTTTTTTGTTTGCTTTCTTACCTTTGTCATGATTTTTTTTGTGCCAGAAACTGTGCTGCTGTCAGGAGCTGACCCCTGCTCTGTCTGACCAGTAGGTCAAGTAATTAATTTCTTTCTTGCACATAAAAAATGCCTTTTCTCGTCTGCATGCTTCTTGTTAGTACCTCATCTGAGAGAAACATCGTCTGCTTGCTCAGTTTCCTGCTTGAACTCAGACCTCCTTCTTATTCTGACTCAGATTAAGAGGAACACCTCCAACACCTCTGTGTGCCCAGCCCCAGGATCTTGCCTGCATGTGGATTTGAAGGTGGTGAAGTAAAGATCAGGGATGTGAGGTGGGCCTCACATTTTCCCTAAGGCAATCCTGGATGTGCAGAGGCTGCTGGATGGGAAGTTTGGCACATAGGAGCTTTTGCTCCAGCCCTCCCACCTGCTGTTCTGCTGTGTGACCTTGCCTTCCAGCTATAAGAAAGGGCTGATCATTCTCTCTCCTCCCTCCTTGGCAGCAATGCTGGAGTGCAAATTTTGGCTAAGCACCATGACAAACCTTAGCTGGGGCCAAGCAGGAAGGATAGGACCTAGCAGATGCACTCTACAGGATTCAATTTTGCCATCCTCAAGAACATGGAATAACAAAGATCTGACTTAAAGCAGTGATTTTTTAGCCTTTGTAAGGCTGTTGTCTTATAAAACCATGTCCTGCTTGGATGGTGCCAAGGAAGGGTCTCCCTGTACTGCTCAGAGACCATGGTTGAATGCTGAGGTGCTCAGCAGCATTAAGCTAGCAAGACCCCCAGATGTGACCACGGGAAGTCAAGCTGTAATGAACCTGGACTTGGCTTCCCTGCTTACAAAGGCCTTTCCTCTGCCTTAAATAGAGAGGAAGGGATTTGTGTCCACTTAGGGGAAAGGCATATTAGTTTGAGCCCACCTTTGTAACAAGCTGCTCCCAAATTTGGGTCACGTTCAGATATAGCAGCTAACTTTGTATTTGGAGCCCACCTGTAGCATTGATGGAAGTGTTTCATTTAAAACAGCATGGAACTGGCTAGCAATGCTTGTGAGAAACATCTTGTGCTGCTAGCAGGCACTGGTCCTGCTGGGAGGGGATTCATTCTGCTGGCTCTGGGAGGCAGGGAGCTCATTGCTTTCCTGGAGGAGGGAAGTAACAGGGGAGGGGAGCTGACAGGCAGAGGGAGACAAAAGTCTTCTGCGTGAACTCGTCTATCCTCTTGGGTTGGCAGTGTGGTTGCAGGGATGGGAGGATTGGGATGCATGCTGGCTGGGGCTGGGCAAAACCAGGAATTTAGAGCCACCACCACCCAGAGCCAGCATTTGAGCTCTGTGTCCAGATGCTCCTGATGCTCCAAAGACACCTCGAGCCCAGTGTCTGCCCAGTTAGCACAAATAGCTCTCCATGTGTGGGTGAGCTCTGTGGGACCCCTGGGCTGCACTTGTGCCTGCCCACCTGATGCAATCTTTTACCAGGCTTGCTGGTCATGATGCTGGTGTGAGCTGAGACATGGTGCTGTGAGCAGCAACAGCAGCAAATGTTCCATTTTTGTCTTCTCCTCCTGGTATGGTGGCCCTTGAGTTTGAACCAAAACTTCTGTAAAGATATCTACCTTTTTTTTTTAGAGTGAATTCTGTCACTCTAAAAGATTTTATATCATTGTGATTTATATAAATTGGGATGCATATCTTCCTGGTGTTCTTTCTTTTCTGTCTTTAGGGCTTTTAGAGCTATATTACAGCCAAAAAGAAAGAAAAGGAGAGACAAACATTAATTTACAGGAAAAAGAGTTCACCAGAAATATGACCCTACATCTACTGGGTGCTTTTTCTGTGTCCAAGGAATCTCTGCAACAAACAGAACAGCTAAAACAAATTCGCCCTTAATTACTGCTTGTTTGCTTGTAAAAACAGGAGCCAACTCCAGAACTGTGCAGCAGGAGATCCAAAACGCATTTCCTTGCAGTGGGCTCTCTCCCTGGGTACATGCTATTCAGTGAGTGTTCACTCCTGGTTTCAGCATGCCTGAGCTCCAAACCCTGCAGAGGTCAGTCCAAACACTGCCCCACGTGCAAGGGGGCTGATGGACCAAACAGTGCCTGAGTGCTGGGGGTGAGATTTGTGCTGGGACAGCTGGGTCTGGCACGTGCCTTGTTTGCAGCCTCTGAGCTCAAACCCTTGAATGTGTGACAGCAAAGAGAGACTGTGCTCCCTAAATTATTGAAGAGGCTCCCCATAGTCAAATGCTGGACTTTCTGTCTCTCTCATTGGCAAAGAGGTTACCCTTGCTATGCAGTCAAAAATTGATCCAGAGGGAAGCATTTACCCCCCTTTGAACTGTTCAGTATTTGGTCCCTGGATGATGATTGATATACACTGCGCTGTATATTTTATTAGGTGAAAAAAGTACCCACTGAGACATAGTATCATTTCCAAGGGTGACCTTGTGACAGCGGGTGGCAGCAGCGCACATAAAAATGATAAAAGCCTGGCCAAAATCCCTGGCTGCATAGGTTGAAAAGGTGGCTCAGGAACTGTTGATAGATGGGTTAGATTAACAGATATGCCTTGGCTCAGAGGTTCACTTTTTTTTTTTTAAGAAAAAAAGGCAAATCAGGGAGAGAAATGAATGCAAATGAGCACATAGAAAATCAAGGGAAAGGCAAATGTAGCCGAGACAGAAGGAAGAGTGGAGAAAGGTTTAGTTTTTTAAAATAAAGCATTCTTCATGAGGAAATATGGCCAGACTGAGGTGGCATGTTGCTTTGTGCTGCAGAGGGAAACTGGAGTGTAGACTGTACTAAATTGCACATGAGTTTCTTTGTCACTATTAAGTTATCTCTCTATATTTCACTTGGTTATTTGTGGTGTGTGTTTGTAGTGAGTTTTCAGGCACTGTAGATAAATTATCACATTGATTTTTCTTTCTCACCTTTTTTTTTTTGATGGGGGGTGGCCAGAGGGACAATGGGAAAGGTTTCTGTGTATTATATAGAAAGAAGAGTGGCTGTTAACAACCTGCTGGGTTTAGTATCCACTGTGCAGGAGAGGCACTTGAACCAGAACTTGGAAACCAAATATCTTAAACTGCAGGGCAGCTGAGGGTCTGCATCTGAATTTGCCATTCAGGACCATTTCTACTACCCAATACGGGAATAAAAAATGGAATACTAGCTTCCCAGGACTGTATACATCACAGCTCAAGACAAGGAATATCATAACTTGGTGTATTCAGTGATTGATGTGATCATGGTCAATGTAACAGAACTGATTGTTTTTGCAGCTATCATTGCAGTGGGAGTACAGAAGTAACATTTTTTGTTCAGCACCGCTTCGGTTTTCATGCCCTGCTTTGCCAAGACAGAGATATTAAAGGCGAAGAGTGGAGAAAAGGGTTTTAAGCAGTCAAGGGAAGAGAGAAGAGATTAATATTTCTGCTCAGAAGCTGGAGATGAAAAGGGAGAGTTGTGCCCATGACAAACATTACCTTGAGTCACTCACCATTGACAAATGGGTTTGTGGACCAGAAAGTGTCATTTCTCTCTGGGGAAGCGTGGCTTGGCTGGGAGACTGGTGGCAAGGAGCTTAAGTGGATTTGCCTTAGCTAACTTTCAAGAGGGTGGGATCTGCTAGCAGGTTGGGAAACACAGAAATTTAACCTTCCATTCTGCAGACTGTAAGATATCCCTTAGAGTGTACAGGAAATAGTGGAAAAGAAGTGAACCTCACTGGAAGTGTTTATTTATTGTCAGCATCTGGCAAACTTCCGCATCTAATAATTCTCTCTGACTTTGTTGCTGGCAATGATGTGACTCCTATGAAATCTTTGTTGCCTTATCATTCCCTAGTGCACCCTGAAAAACAAAAGTGCTGTCCCTAGCCAAAGTGTTCATCCAAAAAGTAGTCTCAGTGCACTGTCAGTTACGTTGGAGCTGTGCCATGTTGGTTCAGTGCGATTTTGGTGGTTTCAGCTTGCGTTGCACTCCTGCGTGCACTTTTTCACTTCTCTGCTCTGGGGTGTTGGATATCCATATTCATCATCTTTATAACTTGGGTATTTGCATGCCAGTGTTTAGGACCAATCTTTATAGTGTCCTCTGCCACCACAAAGCAGGTGTGCTCTGGGGTAAGCCATCTTTACCTGATTTTGTGGGCAGTGAAATGATGATTAAAAAGGGGTACAGGTGTGAAGGGTAGAGGGACAAGAGCAGCAAGCAGAGGACTTGCTGCTGGGGAAGTTCATGCCTCTGGCCCTGCCAGCCAGGAGGTTGTTCCAGCACCCTGGGCAAAGTGGCACAAACAGAGTTAAAGCCAGCTCTGTTCCTGAGAGCTCAGCAGTGCTGCTGGCTCTGAGGCTGTTGTGCTGGAGAGTGAAGTTGGGAAAGGAAATGTCTGGGGGTGGCATGGCAGCAAGCATAGCTGCCAGGTTAGCTAGAGTAATGACATGATCCTATGAATATTTACTTTCAACTATTTATAAGGCCATGTGTTAGATGTTCTTTATGGTTATTTTAGTAGAATTAATGCTTAGGGGATATTCTCCATGAAAAATATTTCCCGTGAGTGAGTCAAATCAAATAAATAAATTTGCTGCTTGCCATAAAATAGCAAAGGCACACTTAATTTTCCTGCTAGGATGACATCATTTCTGTGGAGATGCTAACAAAATATTCCTAGTGCGTACGGTGCTTTGAAATGAGAATAAGTAGAATATAAGGTATTTTGAGTGCAATGAGAAAACTACTGCGAAGGTTGAAAAGAAACATGTACCTTTTGACTTTGAATTTTATTTCAGTTTTGGAATTGTTTGGATTATGTACAGCCACCTCAATCAAAACTGTTGCAGAGTAATTAACATTTCTATGTGCATATGCCAAGGAGGTTGAGGACAATAGGAATTCAGATACTGAAATGAAAGCCATCCCTTAAGAAAACATGGGTTCATTACTTGGTACAATTGGCACTACTGCAGAAAAAA
Source organism: Emberiza elegans (assembly GCA_024865655.1). NCBI lineage: Eukaryota > Metazoa > Chordata > Aves > Passeriformes > Fringillidae > Emberiza > Emberiza elegans. The sequence goes on from JALJVW010000172.1 coordinate 4,857,882, forward strand.
AAATGAACTGCTAAATGAATATTCATCATGGATAAGGGAAGGTGCTTTGTCATACATTTGGGAGTCACAGTGAGAATGAAATTCTGTTTTGAAAGTAGCTAATGAAAATGCTAGGGAGGCATTGCTAACAGTAAGCATCTTAAAATTTACATGACCAAATAAGTTTCACCTAGGAGTTCAGAAAATATTTACACAATAAGATCACACATTGTTTGTGAGCAAACTGTGAAGAGCACATCAGAGAAGGGTGTGCTCAGACATGAACTTGATTTCACAAGATTGTACCATTTTTTTTTAAAAGATACTTTGAAACCACAGGTGAATAAAGTTTGATTTGCCTAGCAATAAAAATGGTCTAAAAAGAAAAAGAGAAGAGAAACAGGAAGACAATTGGTGCCTTTCAATTTTTTTTATGGAAAACATGTCCTATGGAACTTAACTTTTTGATGTGATTATAATTTCATTGACGATGCCCACATGATGTGCTTCTCATCATGTGTTGGACATCAGACTCAGTGTCACAGAAGATTCTAATTAAAGGTTAGCAGAGGATAAACTAAAAGTAGCACATTTTAAATGGATTAAGCCATCTCACTAATAAATCTCAAGTAGTAAGCCCCAAGGGTTCCCCAGGGGTTATTTCTTGTCTCATTTCCAGTTGTATTCCCCTAGTTTTTCATAAGAATATATAAAGTCATTGTTAATAAAGTTTGTGGATGACATAAAGGTGAAAAATAAGGACAGTCTAGTTCTATGGACTGAACTGAATTACTTGATAAGGCTGGACTTTGCTGAGCTAAATCCTTTTTAATACCTCCAGATTCAAGGTCATGCATCCAAAACTGGAGAATTTAGATCACACTTTCCATAGTAGAGTCTGCTTCCTGATAAATAGCAAGTGTGAAGAAGACACATGGTAGATAACCTACCAGCCCCTGTTGGGATCATCCAGCTGAAAGCTGCTTTGACTGAGGAAATTAAGATACCTATTCCCTATTTCTAGCATCATGTGCAGGACCAGCAAGACAGTTGGTGGAAATCTGCAAACAATTCCTGGAAAATTCTGGTGAAGCAGAAGTGGTTTATAAAGAAAAGGATAAGGATTGGGTTAAAACTTGAATTATACTCAGTTATTGTTTTTCTTTTGTTAGATCATATTTTTACCCTGCTTATTTAATGTACGTGTTGGGCAGAGGAGAGGAAGAAATTAGTCTCAGGTTTAACATTGTTAGCTTCTTTGTCATTCAGTAATGGAGAAATACTATTCTTATATCTAAGTCTCCATGACTGTACACACAATTATTCTTTTTCTCTCCAGCCTCTCTCTGTAATACTTACTTTGCCCCTCTTTTCCAAGACTGGGCCCAGATGTCGCTGTCTGCTATAGAGTAGCTGAAAGTCCAAACCCTCCCAAAAACCAGCAGGAGTTTCGATGCCTGTTATAACCTGCTGAGGAGGTTTGCTTCACAAAGTCTACTGGATCATAAGAACTAGAGACAGGATAGAAAGAGGAAGGATGCAACATCCAGCTGGGTTGCAGAGAACTCCACAGGTGTAGCTACCTTCTACAGTGCCGTGGAAACTAGACAATTATTGTCACTTCAGTGCTTTTGTTATACATGGCCTGAACGCAGAGCAGCCTAGGAATAAGCAAGAAAAACCAGAGCTGCAGCTAGACCTGAGTGCCCTTACAACCCACTTGTGACTTGTGATGCTGTCTGGATGAGGAGAGGTCTGGTACAGCAGCAATGCACCCAGCATAGCACCAGTACAGCTGGTGATGCTGAGTCCCAGAGGCGTTGGGTCTGGATGCTATGCCCATATGCACAGCAAGAGAAAGAACAGCTGCTGTGGGCATTTAAGGGCATGAGGGAACCGGCACAAATGGGACAGAGTCTGTATGTCCCTAAGAAAGAGGATGAGTAAAAATGGTTTTCATTAAGAGTAATGAAGACTAAAAATAGTATAAGGAAAAATAGCAGAGATATAAGACAGGATAGCACTTCTATTTTCCCTGTTTCGTGAAGTGAGAATGATAAGACTAAAGAGGTGGAATTCAGTACTAAAAAAAATGGAATACTTAGTTTCCTTGCCTGCTTATAAGTGAACTATAGAGCAG